>OY992889.1:31381080-32011226 GCA_963921405.1 Cepaea hortensis | reverse complement strand
AGAGGAGAGAGAGAGAGAAAGAGAGAGAGAGAGAGAGAGAGAGAGAAGAGGAGAGAGAGAGAGAGAGAGAGAGAGAGAAGAGAGAGAGAGAGAGAGAAAGAGAGAGAGAGAAAGAAGAGGAGAGAGGAAAGAGAGAGAGAGAGAGAGAGAGAGAGAGAGAGAGAGAGAGAGAGAGAGGAGAGAGAGAGAGAGAGAGAGAGAGAGAGAGAGAGAGAGAGAGTTTGCCTAAGGATGTTCTGTAGGCTAGCAAGGGGAAGGGGGTGTCTTATTTTCCCTTTGATAGGGGATACCCCTACCACACCAACCCTGCTATGAAAACAGGCCAGATTTTAAAGTCAATGTAATCTCAACAACTGTCTTCCATATTGAATAAATTGTATTACTTACAAATGCATCAACACGGATGTTCCAAGTTCCGTAATTAGGTTGATCTGACAAACGAAACTGCTGGCTTATGATGCCGCCAGCATTTGACTTGCAGACCTTGCCAACGCTTGACCGAAATACCTGATGGGTCCTGCGAACAATGTAACAGAACTTTTAAAACCACAGACAATCTGATGATTAAAAAGGTCAACATAAATAATAAGGTTTAAAACTTTAATGACACACGGCAAACTTGAATGAGAATAAAATGACAGGAAGACAAAGAGATAAATACCTAGTTGGCCAAGACAAATGGGATAGACAGGACAAGAACAAAGACCTTATCTGAGGCTCTGGTGGTTGTGTGGCACACAATGATGGTTAATTGATAAGATTGTTAGCTGCATATTCTTTACAGGACATCACAGACAACCCCTGCATTTTTTGGCTGCTTGTGATTTCTTGGCAAGTTTATGTTCAGTAGTTTGCCACTGCTTTTTTAATGACAGCCACTCATACCATTGTATACAAACCAACACAATGCAGTCTGCTTCCAAGATGCCTGCAGCTGTGTTTCCGAAGCTGTGAGTCAGCAATCAATGGATAAAGTCATATAATTTTTAACATAAATGTAAAAGTCAAGGACTCTTTTAGATGCCTCAAAGTGCATTCGAGGTATGGTGTTAGCCTTAAATTTGTTGACAGACCAGTCGGAACTCAGTTGGTGATGTGGTCAATTACACACAATTCGCCTGACCTTTCCCATGAGATTTCGTGGCGCCCGTTTTACAATGCGTCAACCTGGGAGCCAAAGTTTTTTTTTATCTGCCTGGATAGGGATCTAAAACACATGACCACCAGGTCAACAGACAAGCAAGCTAGCCACTGTGCTACAGTGGTAGTCCCAGGGGTCTCAGTAGCAAATGTAGCAATGCCGCCTGCCTCGTGCTCCAAAGGTTGTGGTTTTGATTCCAGATTCCATCGTAGAGTTCACAGGTGCAATTTTCTTGGAGATTCCTAGGGGTCATCACTGGAGCTACAAAGTCTGTGCTCTGTGCAATTGCTTTCGGCAAGCCATCCTGCAGAAAAAGACCGAGCCATTTGGTACAAACCCGGTGCTTAAAAGTCGACCAGGGTCGACTTCATTGCACGCTTTCGGCAAGCCATCCTGCAGAAAAAGACCGAGCCATTTGGTATCAAACCCGGTGCTTAAAAGTCGACAGGATCGACTTCATTGCACCAAGTTTTTATCCCATATGGCTCAGTCTCTTTCCACAGCACAGAAAGCGTCACACGAAGCATGAACTCCATAGCTTCAGCAACGACGCTCAGGAGTCTCTGAAAAAATGCACTCATGAACTGAAGGACATGGCCCGGAAATTGAACCCACAACCTTCGGAGCCCGAGTCAGATGGCTTGACTACTTCGCCACGGAGACTCCCGTGCAATGAAGCTGATGCTTTCATCTTTAAAAGTAATCCCGTTGCAGATATTGATTGTGAATTGTTAGGCCCTCACATTTTCAAGGTCATGGCATAATCAGGTGAGGTGGGTGTTCCTTTCTCACTATCTTTCCAACTCAAACAATACCCTGAAACTTCAGAAACCTATGTTAAGAGACTGGGTCAACTCTAGGGCTGAACTGGTAGGAATCCTGCCATAGCTAGGAACTGAACCTGGAGCACTGTCTGGGTAAGCAGACACACTAAACACAATGCTACAGTGACTCCCAGGTGACCACAAACTGGTAGAACAGAATAATGTATCAACACTATCCATGAACTTCAATGTAATGATGAATATAATGTCAATTTCAACACTGTCCGCAAAAGTAAATATAATTTTAGCAACTTGTGGGCCAGAAACAAGATGGCCATGATTGGTTAGGTAAAGGCAGTCTCATGGCAGATACTGCCAATGGGTTGTGAAATGCTCAATCCAACCATCATGTGCCATGCCAATAAGCATGGGCGGTCATGTTTCACTATTTCACTCAATCACCAGTCATGGATTAGTTCAGTGTTCTTGTCTCGACCATGCCAAGTGGTCAAACCATCCAGGTATTTACTTCTTTATCTTCCCCTTGTTCTCTTCCCCTCAATCTTGCCAATTATCACCAAGTTCTCCTATTTATTTCTTCTCATAACATGTCCTAAAATGTTGACTGCCTACATCTAATTTCTCTAATCAGTTTACGATCTTCATTTGTTTCTTGAAGGACTTGGTCATTGATTTTTCTGTCTGTCCATGGTGTTATTTGCATTCTCCTCAGAAACCACATTTTCACAGCCATCAGATGTTTTTCAACTTGACTGCTCATTGTCCATGATTCACATCATTACAAAAGTACAGGTTCTATGTAACACCTCAACACTCTTTTTCTCGTTGCAACTGACATCTTTTTATTGGTCAGTATGTTTTTCATCTTGCAAAAGGCTACCTTCACCATGGCGATTCTTCTTGTGAAATGCTACACCTTCACAAATCCTAAGTCAAACATATGAGGTAGGGTGCCCAGTTCCCTTCCTTATCATTTTTCCTTCCCTGAAAATTGTCTGGTACCCATTATTGAGGCTGGGTCGACCCCAGAGATGTTCTAGTCAGAAACAATAATCCTGCCTCTGCTGGGAATTGAATCAGGACTACTGTCTTGGCAGGCATGACCATTGTGTTTCATTGCAGTCCTTTTAGTTGGTTTGAAAAGAACAATAATAGAAGGCACGGCTCCTGGAAGAAGCGGCAGCTGTTGACCAACATGATGGTGAACACAGGACATCAGAGACACCAATGAAACTGCATGAGGCAGGGGAACTGATGAAGGATCAAGAAGCATTCTGGTGGGTGTGTTGATAATGACATTTTGCAAAAGGACTTACTCATAACTAAAGTTAGTTACATATCCTTTATAGGAGGTAGCAGTCAACCCTAGCATTTTTTGACTGTTTGTAATTCCTGAGCAGGTTTACTTTCAGTAGTTTGTCATTGCTTTCTTAACGACCGGCATTCACACCATTGTATGGAAACCAATTCAAGGTGGTCTGCTACCACATCACCCACAGATGTGTTTCGAACACGGTATGCAAGATTACGAATTGCGTCCATAAAACCTTTGCCACAGAGCCGACAAGGACTTGCTGAACAAAATGATAGTGATTTTAGCTTCCCACATGAGAAAATTTAGCAGAGGTACAGCAAAGAATTACGGTCTACAATTTCACCTCAATGTAGACGATGAGGTTTCCGTACTTCGGCATCATGTCTGGTTGGATTGGAATCACTCTGAAGTGAACTGTAAAGGAAATTAGCAATAATAAGACTTTGCAGGCTGAAAGTTCCTGTGAAGGATTTCATGTATGTGAAATTACGGTCACTTTACATGGACACAAACATTTAAGATCTGTTATCAGTAAAAATACATTATTTTAATAGCTGTACAGAGATAAGTTTGTTAAGTGACATAAACACGTGTTATTTATAGATTTAACCAAATGTTTCTTTACAACTAGAACAAATATTGTGAATTTATAACTTGAAGAGTTATAATTTATAAACCAAGTAAATATATGTGTATTTATAAGTTAAAAATATATAATTTCATACACTGAAGGGAAAATATCATGGTTACCACATAAAATGGAGACAGACTGCCAACTTTATAGTAGTGATAGATGTAGTTAGCTGAGAAGAAAAGCAGCATCAGTAGAAGAAAAGGAGGGCGGCGGAGGAGACACTCACATTAAGAAACAGAAGATAAAATGTAATGAAGTCAATCATGTTGCCTTTAAACCCCCCTTAAGACATCATAGATATTAGTAAAATGTGAAAGCTGCAGGTAAAAAGGTGAACTAAAAGCACCACACTGACATCTGGAATCATCACTATTGGTAGATTTTGTCAAGCAAATGGAGTCAAAATCAACTGAATGCATATAAATAAATGAAGCTATAGTAAACTGAATGTTGTAGGCACTGTCAAATTAATGAAGCTATAGTTAGCTGAATGAGATAGGGCCTGTCAAATGAATGAAGCTATAGTAAATTGACTGAGATAGGAATTATCACATAAATTAAGCAATTATAAACTGAATGAGACAGCACCTATCAAATAAATAAAGCTATGATAAATTGAATGAGACAGGAGCTGTCAAATAAATGAAGCTATAGTAAACTGAACGAGATAGGAACTATCAAATAAATGAAGTAAACCGAATGTAGTAGGCCCTGTAAAATAAATGAAGCTATAGTAAGCTGAATGTAACAGACTGTGTCAAATAAATGAAGCTTTAGTAAATTTAAAATATTATGTGTGCTAAAATAAGTGGAGCAACAGTGTAATACTCCTATGTTAAATCTAAAAGCCAAACATAACTCATTCATTCATAAACTTCAAATAATCCCTACCTGTCTGCTGCTGCCTATAAATTGGCTTGCTCATCTGTATAAACAGGGAGGCCCTCTTAGTAGAAAACTCAATGTCTGTTTCATTAGAAAATATATTTCCACTGATTCTTTCATCCAATTTTCCTTCTATTCGCAGTTTATAGTGTCCATATTCTGCATTGGAAGGCATCTAGTCACAAATAAAGAAAACAGTTTCACTAGCAGCTGGCAACAACACACGACAAGAAAATTTATAACAGAAGTAAATGGGAGAAGGCTAGATAATATCCAGTTTCTTATATCCCTGTTACATAACACATGAATAGTTCAAACCAAACAAACATTGAGAGGAGAGTAGTGAGTGCCAAAGTTGTACTCAACAACGTGTGACATATTCTAGCCAACAAATGAATAACATGTTTAGAAGTGACAGTTATCATGTAATATTGTATTATCTTTATTTATTTATTTTTTTGGGGGGTTCACTCGATTTTGAACTCAAGCATAGTCCTATACATGCTACTACTTCTAGTGCATTGAACTGATTTTTTGATATGGATTAGTTTTCCCTTTTATCAGTGTCCCTCACCATCAGACGAACCAATTCCAACTTCAGAGGCACTTGTAACTTAAGTCCCCAAATCACGGACGAGAAGTCAACATTTTAGTCCAACTGACCTGTGTAGGGTTTTAACTCACCACCCCAGCAACAGCACACCGGATGTTGAAAAACGATGCTTTTATCCATTTGGCCATGCTGACCTTATCTTTATTATTATGGAGTGAAACAGATAAAACAACAAAAGTCAAAGTACCCACATCATGCATAAATGCATATTTCCTGTGGCAACTTACAGTTGTGAAACTGGCACATTTAACCAATCAAATGATAAACACACCTTTGAATATAAGTGTTATAGAAGTACTAAACATTGACTGGACAGAAAAGACAACTCACAGATCTGTCCAACAAGAACGCTGTATTGAAGAAGACTGGTTATGAAGACAAATACAACTGAGGACAAGTAAGTATTTTGGGCATATAAAAAGATAAAAATGACTCAATAGGATCATTACGAAAGGATGTCTGCTGGGGAAGCTGAAAAGAGGGAGATCACAATGTAGATCACCAGGTTTCAAGAAGTGATAGATAATTTATACATGACATCAACAAAGGCAAGAGATCTGGTTTACGAGAGAGAGACATTTTGAAAGACTTCTATGGAGGAAAAGACCTGTATAGGATGAGCTACTGGTGCATCCATTTTCAACAGCTATTTCTTGTGGGTATGTCTTTGACTGTCCCCAATTCTACTCCGTGGCCAAAGGCTTGCGAACGCGGCTCGTGAGCCGAGTACCAAGCGTTCGAAACTCAGCTGCGACCTATTTTTGCAGGAGACTGTGTCACATTGTGTTATAACGTGCTGGTATGGGAGCCGGTCATTCAGAAAGCAATGGCAAACTACTGAACATAACACATGCCTAGTGACAGTGGCAGTGAAAGAAATCAAGGCTGTGATTCGACGATCAAAAAACAGCGCTCCAGGGCCTGATGGCATAAGATACGACGACATCAATAGGTGTACCGACAACAAGCTAGAGAAACTAGCAGACATGTACAACAACAGTATAGGGAGTGCTAGCATCAAGGAGGAGTGGTTACACAGCTATCTGATTCCCTTGCCGAAGCCTGACAAAGACCACAAAAAAATTCAGGGATATCGAATTATAACCATGCAGAATACAATAGGCAAGCTGCTGGAGAAGGTAATTGCCAGGAAAATATCAAGCCAGCTAGAGATGTGCAATGAGGATGATCTGTCGACTAACTAACTAACTAACTAACACTTGCCTAGTACATCAACAGCAGCTGAAAAATGCTGGTGTTGACCGCAACGTCCCATAAGGGATACGCAACACATTATTATTATTATAATTCTACTTGCAGGGAAGCAAGTTTTTGTGCCTCTCTTTGTTTGGTCCCTTTCCCTTGACTTGTCTGACATAGACTTTGCAAGTAGCTATCTTTCCATCTCGTAACTCTTGGGGTCACTAGCCAATATGTCTTTCTACCACTCCAAGGTAAGACAGAGGATAAGGACTGAATGAGATAAAAATGAGACAAACAATATATTCTGGACATATAAAACATGATATAATGCCAAACTGTACACCATATTAGCAGAAAAATTGGGAGACACCTGTCTAAAAATTAGAATATTTAAGTGGCAAGACATCATCTAGAGGTGAACAGAGAAGTAGATATTAGGTCACATCATCATAGCAAGAGCGACAAAGTACTGGAGATCCACTGCAGCTGACATGTTATGTGAAGAAAAGAAAATTAAATCCACAAAGCATAACAAAATCTGTCACATGATTTTTCTACACACATTAATGTAACAAATTCTCACTCACAAGGAGACAATAAAACATAACACAAAAGTCTAACCTGCAACTGCACAATCCGACTAGAAGGTCGTTCAAATCTCACAATGCTACTTGCATACTCTCTGTCATCACGGACAATAGACACGCGTATATTTATAGACTCCTGGCCAAACTCCATTCTCAACAGCGTCGCAAACACTTGAAACACTTGTTCGGCTCGAATTCTTCGTGGTGCCATGATCATGTAAATCCTGTCATTGTGACCACACAGATATGTTAATGTTTAATGTAGGAAAATACAAGTTGGAAGAAAAAGTTGGAGGTGATGGAACAGATAAGGGTTAATGATAGGTACCAATGAAGGATAATGGAAGGAAGAAGTAAGGATTAATGGAGGGAATATATTAGGGTTGAATAAGTTTGAGTTGATGGGACAAATAAGTGTTAGTGATAGCTTTAGTGAAGATTAATGGAAAGAAAAAGTAAGAATTAATGGAAGGAATATGTTAGGGTTGATGGAAAGAAGATGCAAGGATTAATGCAAAGAATAATATTTGATGGAAAGAAGAAATGACAGAAGGAATCAGTAAGGATTCATGAAGAGATTAATTAGGGTTGATAGAAGGAATAACTAAAAGTTGTACAAATAATTAAGAGTTGATAGAATAAGTAAGAGTTGATAGAATAAGTAAGAGTTGATAGAGTACATAAACGTTGGCTGTATAAGTAAGAGCTGACTTAATAAATAAGAATTGATGGAAGGATTGATTGAAAGGATTAAAAAAAGAACCCCTGTGTGTGTCTTGAGGCATAATAGGTATATGTTGCTGGACGCATATTTTACAGACCAATCAGCACTTGAGAGGTCATGAGGTCAACACTACACCAGCCATCTTATCTTTCCAAGACATTTCCTAGTGTCCATTTTAGGCTGGATTGACCTGGAGCTATGGTCAATTTTGTTTTTTTAATTCCTGAAATCTTATACATACTTGTACATCAAATGTTGTAAGGATTAATTGAAGGAATTGACTTAGCACCCTTTAGGTTTGTCCTCAGCGCAGTGGAATGTATTCTTAGCGATAATATGGTAATATTGTTGCAAATTATACCAATCTTACTGCCTTATATTTATATATAACTAGCTGGCCCGGCCCGGCTTCGCCCAGGCCCTGGAGGGGATCTATCTATCTATCAGTCTGTCTGCTTGTTTGTCTGTCTGTCTGTCTGGCTGACCCGGCCCGGCTTCACCCAGTCCCTGGTGGGGAGCATCTCATTTAATTCATATAAGTAGTCATATAAGCTCTCCCGTTCTCGACTATCTGTCTGTCTGTCTATCTGTCTGTCTGTCTGTCTGACCCAGCCCGGCTTCACCCAGTCCCTGGTGGGGAGCATCTCATTTAATTCATATATGTAGTCATATAAGCTCTCCCATTCCCGACTGTCTGTCTGTCTATCTGTCTGACCCGGCCCGGCTTCACCCAGTCCCTGGTGGGGAGCATCTCATTTAATTCATATACGTAGTCATATAAGCTCTCCCGTTCCCGACTGTCTGTCTGTCTGTCTATCTGTCTGTCTGTCTGTCTGACCCGGCCCGGCTTCACCCAGTCCCTGGTGGGGAGCATCTCATTTAATTCATATAAGTAGTCAAATAAGCTCCCGTTCCCGACTATCTGTCTGTCTGTTTATTTATCTGACCTGGCGTGGTTTTGCCCAGCTCCTGGCGCACAGTAACTTAAAAGAATGTCCTTCCACACACCATCCATTATTTTTAATGAAAACTGTTTTTAATCACCGACATAACAGTTGATAACTTCTTAAAGCAGAAAAAGATGGGATACAATGTTATGCATTATGCATTATTTTTATGAAAACTTTGAAAATGCCTTAAAGATTATATCATTATTTATTATAACTCATATGCCTGAAAATAACTATAGACAAAGAGTTTAACAATAGTGCAAGTAAGTCCAACAATATGACTATAAAGTATATAGAAATGTTATTAAAAGTTATGCCCCTTGAAATAACTTTTCTAGAGTAAAGTCCCCCTGCTATATAGAAATTATATAATGAAAAATGAAAAATTAAATGTTATTAAGTAAGTAGAAGATTTTACACTAAGAAACTATTATAGTCGGTTGCATAGGAATGAAAGGAAGACGTGTAGAAAATTTCATCTCAATCGGATGTACCGTTATCGAACGCATCCAATACATAGCCAACTACAAACACACCCACATACACTCTGTTTTATAGATATAGATGCTCCCCCTTGATCCTGGTGTAGTGGTTTGGACAATAAACCTTATTATATAAGGACAAAAAAACCAAGATGTTCAGTGTGCATGGGGCACATGTGAAAATTCCTTCGGCAGTTGGACATGAAGATTATGCCGATTAGATCTCAATTTTTGTGTGTGTGTAACTGTTTGGCTCACTTTTATGAGTTTGGATCAACCCCAGAACCGTGCTTGTTCTTCTTCTGCTCTTTATTCCCCCCCCCCCCCCGAATCAACCCACTCAGACCAAGTTGTCCCATCTTTGGCCACCTCTTGCAGCCCCCCTTCATGTCATCCCCATATTATTTATCTCTGTCTCTAATTCCCTTCTCTGTGTTTTTTTTTTTTTTTTTTTTAAACGCGGGTAGTCAATACGTAAGTCACAAAAGGTAGTAGAAAAATAACTAAATATGGTAACAACTTGAAACCAGTTTATTTTTATACATACATTGTCCCTTTATTTCTCAACATAATTTCCACCAACATTGATGCACTCATCCTATCAGTCCTCCCAAACCGGCTGCATAGAACTGCGTGCTCTGTTTTATAATGTTCTGGAACATCCCCCTTACAGCCCCGACTTAGCCCCTGGCGATTTCCACCTTTTTGGTCCACTGAAAACCCACCTTGGCAGGAGACATTTCGTGAATGACGCCGAAGTTGAATGTGACATGAAAACGTGGTTTAGAAAACAGAGCACGCAGTTGTATGCAGCCGGTTTGGAAAGACTGATAAAACGATGGGATAAGTGCATCAATGTTGGTGGAAATTATGTTGAGAAATA
This sequence comes from Cepaea hortensis, assembly GCA_963921405.1. Taxonomy (NCBI): domain Eukaryota; kingdom Metazoa; phylum Mollusca; class Gastropoda; order Stylommatophora; family Helicidae; genus Cepaea; species Cepaea hortensis. The sequence goes on along the minus strand of OY992889.1, from coordinate 32,001,024 downwards.
AAGAGACAATGTATGTATAAAAATAAACTGGTTTCAAGTTGTTGTCATATAAAGTTATTTTTCTACAGCCATTTGTGATTTACTTATTGACTTACCCTCGTATGTCACTTTCTATCCCATTTGCCCAATGGCTTCCAGGAAAAGGACTTTCTATGTATACTATTATGTTTTTCGCATTGTGTGTCCTATCCGGAGCCAGACAGAGCCGTATAGGTTAGATCAGTGTTTCCCATGCCCCACGGGGAGGTGGGGGAAATTAAATTGTTAAAGGGGGGGGGGGCCATTCGAAAATGGACTCGTCCAGAGTTTAAGTTAACCGTATGGCGACTCTCAGTATAAGTAACTTCTGTCCGCCATGTTAGTAGCCGTGATTTCATTGTTAGACGTTAGAGTTGAACTACTGGTTATACTGGGCCGGCACTAAGCATTTCGCGCCATTCAGAACAAATAGCACGGGATCTCAGTTTCTGCAGTGTTTCACAGTAACAATGAGCATTCGCCTTTGGTGTTAATTTGAAATATGCATCCGTTAAATTGTTGTAAAAGTCTCGTTGTTTTAAAATATATATATATACATTGTATAAATATAAGTGATATATAAATGGTATGTAAATTTAATTGGTAATTTTTATTAATTTCAGTTTTAGAAGCATCATTTTCCAGAAAAATTTGTCAAATGAAAAAGTATGTCTTTTTTTGTTTTTAGTTAGTTAGTTAGTTAGTCGACAGATCATCCTCATTGCACATCGAACCATTCAGTCCATAAGTGCTCGGATCCCCTCCTCAGCAAATCCCGCAGCGTGTAGCGGCTAACGACGCCAGTTCTGTGTTGGTTTATCAATCTTCTTTGGCTTCCTGCGTAGTGTTCTTGTTTGGCCACACCTCTTTTAATTTGCTGCTCTCGCAGTCTGGCCATTGTTGTAGATTCACAGTCATCACTTGGTTCTCGCAAAAGTCTTACTTCTCGTAGAGCATTCAGAATGTCGGCCTGGTCCATGGCGCGTCCGCCCTCCACAGTAGCCTCACCTGCGAGCTTGTCAGTCTGCTCATTTCCTTGTACTCCCGCATGCCCTGGCACGAAGATGAAACTAATCTTTGCCAGTCGAGACCGCTCCAGAGGCAGCAACCATTCTCTTCGGATCGACCCCTCCTCAAAGGCCCATGAGCTTCTCACATGTCGGACGATCGACCCATCTGTGTAGATGACCGCGTCACCGTCTAGCGAATTCTCGAAAATCAACGCTTGTACTTCAGCCTCAACAGCAGCCGGATTTTCTTGTCTGCATTTTCTGTCAAGTTGGATGCAAACTGAAAAGGATGTGCAGAAGTCTGTTGGCACTTGCACCCACTCCTCGCCAGGTTCTAAGTCCTCAAGTGAACACACCTGTTGAAGAATGTCTTCGGCTTGACCCATCCACGACCGTCCTCTTTTTAACCTGCTGCCCTTCACCTTCCTAATTTCACTATGCAGTGGATGTTGTGTGTTTGCGTTAATTCTGAGGTAGGCGCGTGCCCTGCAATCTTGTATTCTCTCTTCAATGGTTGGAAACCCAAGAAGGTAGCGCATCGCCCTGCATGCTGTATCTCTTGTACATCCAAGAATAATGCGCATAGCTTCATTCTGTATCCTTTCCATCCTTTCTATCTGCTTATGGCTGAGAGTCAGGATTGCCATTGCATACTCCAAAACAGACATGACCAACCCCTCGTACAGAAGACATCAATGGCGCTGCTCACAGTTTGCTGCCACCATCACCCGCATCGCTGCCAAACCCCGCTTGGCCTTTGTTATCACCTGGTCTATGTGCACATTATAAGCAAGGCTTCGATCAAACCGTATCCCCAGGTAATTCATTGCCTGCGTTCTTTCCACCGTCTCTGAACACAGCATTACAGTTGGTGTTGGAGTGTTGACAATATGATTATTCAACGAGAACCAAGTCACTGTTGCCTTTGTTGAGTTGACCATTGCCCCAGCTTCATCACACCAAGTACTTATGCGATTGAGTTCGGTTTGTAGTTCCACAGCAACCTCCTCTCTATCCTTCCCCTGACGATACACTAAAACATCATCGGCATATGACAATGTCCTGCCAGGTCCAGTGATCTGCTCACTGGTGATTCTCACTGTGTAGGCGTTGAACAGTACCGGAGATAATGGCGATCCCTGTGGTAGGCCAGGATATATTGTTGTTGGTTCCGAAGTCCAACTGCCACATCTAAAAACTACTTTCCGTTGGAAGAGGGCTGCAGCGATCCAACTAAGGAGGAATGGACTTACGTTTAGTTCGAGAAGCTGAAACATTAAAAAATCCAGTGGTACTCTGTTGTATGCGTCCTCAAGATCAATCGCTGCAGCAACGGTTTCAGTGCCTGAGTGGAAACCTTCATAGACATCCTGGGCAAAGACTGCTGCATTGGTCCAGGTTTCTCTTTTTGGACGGTACCCACCCAGGGTGGGTGGGAAAACACCTTGCCTCTCTAGTTGGCTTGATATTTTCCTGACAATTACCTTCTCCAGCAGCTTGCCTATTGTATTCTGCATGGTTATAATTCGATATCCCTGAATTTTTTTGTGGTCTTTGTCAGGCTTCGGCAAGGGAATCAGATAGCTGTGTAACCATTCCTCCTTGATGCTAGCACTCCCTATACTGTTGTTGTACATGTCTGCTAGTTTCTCTAGCTCATTTTCGGTACACCTATTAATGTCGTCGTATCTTATGCCATCAGGACCTGGAGCACTGTTTTTTTTTATCGTCGAAGCACAGCCTTGATTTCTTTCACTGTCACTGTGTCTTCATCCGAAGTGTTCTGGGCCTTGCATCTGTCTGAGGTGACCTCCTTGGCCAGATTTCGGCCTCCCATGTCTGTCTGGTTGCTTTGCTCAAGGTAGCGTTCAAAGAGGGCTTTGCCCTTGTCCTCGTCAGTCCTCTGCCAGATGAGGTCAGCACCTTGGAAGTCAGAAATGCTCTTATTTTTGACTACACCACTCATGCTTTTATGTAGTCGCCAGAACAATTTCAGTGACTTGTCTGTTGCGGTGGGGTAAATGTGCCATACATATTTCAAATGCATTTTTAGTCTATGTTTACTCCAGTTCATATTATTTATTTTTTTAGTTTTTAATTTATCTTATGTTTAATTCTTTCAGCCCATAGTGAAATGAGTGGTGCAAGAAAGAAAAACAAAAATCGTCAGTATTCGGAGGAATATTTAAAATTTGGTTTCATACCCGCTGCTTACGATGAACGGTCACCTTTTTGTCTTTTATGCCAACAATGCTTGACCAACGAATCAATGAAATGAGGTTGTCTTGAGGCACATTTGAAGGCGAAACATCATGCTCATATTAATTCAGATTTGAATTACTTTCAAACTTTAAAGAACAATTTTCAAACAAGAGTAACATTAAAGTCTCTATTTACTGCTCATAATGCAAGTATCAATTGTACTCTTGAGGCTAGTTATCAAATTTCATTACTCATCGCTAAATCTGGGAAAAGTCATACTATAGGGAAGAATTTAATCAAACCATCAATATCAGCATTTCTTAAAATGGTTCTGGGAAAAGATGACAAAGACGTTAAAGCTATGCCACTAAGTAATAATATTGTTAGCAGAAGAATAGACGAAATGAGTAAGGATATTGCAATACAACTTGTTGATAAGCTGAAAACAAGAAAATTCTCGGTGCAAATGGATGAACCAACTTTGTGAGACAGTGTGGCCGTTCTTATAACTTACGTAAGATATATTGATAAAAGTAATTTTGCTGAAGTAATGCTGTTCTGTAAATCATTAGAAAGCACCACTACCTCCAATGAAAAATATAACATCTTGTGCTGTAGATGGTGCTCCTAAATATGATGGGGAAGAAAATGGTTGCTTAAAATTGATGAAATATGAGAATCCAGAAATGCTTCTTGAGCATTGTGTTATTCACAGGGAAAACCTGGTAGCTAAAAACATTTCGCCTGTTCTAAATGAAGTACTAAATTTAGTTATAACGTGTATCAATGCTATTAAAGCTAGTGCCAAATGTGAACGTCTCTTCAAGTTATTTTGTGAAGAACAAAATGAAGGCCACGTGAGACTTATACTTCACACTGAAGTTAGATGGCTCTCGAAATGGAACTGCTTGAAAAGATTTATGGAACTATTTGATACTCTTAGTGATTTTTTAAGCGACAAACCTGAAATTAAAAATCTATTAACGGTCGATGGTAAGGCATTTGTGAGTTATTTAGCCGATATCTTTGAAATACTAAATATATTAAATAAACAACTTCAAGGAACATGTCGATGTAAAAGCGAAGATATTTGGTTTCATTACCTTTATTGAATTATGTCAGACATATATTTACAACAACAATTTTGAAAAGTTTCATTGGCTCCAAAAATGTGAAGTGACTGATAATATATGCTATTGTTGATCGTCTGAAAATTTTCTCGGCTGATTTACAAGAAAGATTTTCTGATTTGAAACAAATTTATTTCCTAGCTTGGATGATACAGCCAGTGTTAGAGGATTTGTCTGATATTTCAAATATTTAGTATCAAGAACTCGCAGAAATGCATAATGATGAGTCAATTAAAACTGTATTTAATATAAAAGGAGCGATGGCATGGCTTTGTGCAGAAACTGAAATCAAATATCCAAATGCAACCAAGTGTGCAAGAGAACTATTGTTACTGTTTCCATCTCGATATTTAGCTGAATGCAGATGTAGTGCCATAAATGATTTGCTGCTAAAAAAAAAAAAAAAAAAAGAAATCGGCTGGGTATAACAAAACGGAGAGACTTGAGACTGAAGTTAACTAAATTGGAACCTGACATAAAATCTCTTTGCAGAAAGCATCAAGCGCAAGGATCTCACTAAATTTAAATAATAAATAGTTACTAATAATTAAACTAATATAGAAAAATCTTTCATTAAAATTATTTGGTACTTGATTTTCAGTTCCCCATTATATGTTTTGAAAATTTACTTACTGTGTTTGCTCAATAATTTCCTAGTGATTTCTTCCTAAAACCTTTCATTCAAGTTTCTTTAGTTTAGATAGAATCAATGAACCCAGGCCACTGTCTTGACAGGCAAGAGCACTATCTACTATGCCACTCAAGTCCAATTTAGGATGCAGTAACATGTTTGGCAAATTCACCATTTCAGATATCCACCTTGCCAGAGTTAACTAATGACTGCCTGAAAGAGGCTAAGGAAATTAGAACATTATATACAACAATAAGAATGAGACAAACAGCTTTCTTTGGTCATGTGGTGAGAACAGAGGCATTGGAGAACACCGTGATGACTGAAAAGATCAAGGGGAAGAGACGCAAGGGCAGACCAAGAGAAATTATGCTGGACGGGCAGAGACGGTGGCCTGAAGGAATACCATCAGCAGAGTTGATCCAGAACACTAAAAACAGATCTGTGGAGAGCCATGAAAGCCTATGCCAGCTGGCAAGGCACTAGATGATGCCTGACATGAAGAGATGTCAACAATTTTTAACTCTAATGTATAGTAGCAGCTTAGTTAAGATACCAGGAAGTGATCAATCAAAATATAATGACATGTTCACAGTTATCAATTCACATAAAGAAGTATTCAAGAGAGACAACAAACATAATTACAAACTACTTCTTAAACATACCAGGAAGTGGTCAATTAAAATATAATGACATGTTCATAGTTATAAATTCACACCAAGAAGTATTCAAGAAAGACAACAAACTACTTAATAAACATACCAGGAAGTAGTCAATTAAAATATAATGACATGTTCAGTTTTAAATTCACACCAAGAAGTATTCAAGAAAGACAAGAAACATAATTTCAAACTATTAAGTAAACATACCAGGAAGTGATCAATCAAAATATAATGACATGTTCACAGTTATAAATTCACATAAAGAAGTATTCAAGAAAGACAACAAACATAATTAGAAACTAAAAACAATAAATGTTTTAACAACGGTTTTAACACAAGTACATTACTCACGGTGGACGACCGAGCTCGCATCCTTCTATGTTGTCTATCAAACAATGTTCCTTGTCCAGTGCTTGAACTGCTGTCAGACACAGTACAATTACTATACTCAAAAACATGGTCTTTATGTTCACATCAAAATGACACAAATATTTATCTCTCATTAGATGACCACAATAGTTTATCTAACAGCTTCTACAAATCAATTCCTGGATCAACTACAGGAAGCAAGTATTCACAAACTGAAGTAACTAAAGCTTCAACTATGTCGCCATCTTTGAAGCTGACCCATATTGATAACAATTAGTTAACTAACACAGAGGCTTGGCAGTGTTTTTTATCTGCAGTTCAGCTCTTACGTCTGCATTTGTTAATAGCCCTTGTTTCAAATATTTGAAAATTATAAGGAGATAAGGCCAGAAATTGATAACATTTATACATTTCGTTACACAAGGTTTACAGAATCTTTGACTACTTGAAAGTGACTGTTGCAAGTTGTTATACAATACATTTCTAAAAGATACAGAATGATGAATGAAACATGGAAACAGTGATGCATGTGTACACACGTCTGCTACTGTCTATCCTGCCATCGGTTCCACCTGTTTTATTTAACGAGAAGATAATGGGGATGAGAGAAGAAAGAGAGAGAGAGAGAGAGAGAGAGAGAGAGAGAGAGAGAGAGAGAGAGAGAGAGAGAGAGAGAGAGAGAGGGGGGGGGGGGAGGAGGCCAGGCAGGCAGACAGAGACAGAGACAGACAGACAGACAGACAGACAGACAGACAGACAGACAGACAGACAGGCAGGCAGGCAGGCAGGCAGGCAGGCAGGCAGGAGAGAGAGAAGGAGAGAGACAAGAGATAGAGAGGGGAGAGAGGGAAAAGGAGAGAAAGAAAAGGAGAGAGACAGAGAGAAGGAGAGAGACAGAGAGAAGGAGAGAGACAGAGAGGGGAGAGCAAGAAAAGGATAGAAGAGAGAGAGACAAGAGACAGAGAGAGGAGTGAGAGAAAAGGAGAGAAAGAAGTAGAGAGAGTTTGGAAAAGGGTGATATACTGAAATTTAAACCATAAACAGGAAAGAAATATAATCTCATGTGGCCAATATTTATTTACAATTTATAGGAAAGACTCTGCTCTAATCAGCCAGTGACCAAAAAAGTAAATGCAAGCCACACAATAAGCCAATATATATAGGGTGTATTTTTAATGACTGTGCAGTGTTTGAATATATTGCCAGTCCAAGTTTTGTATTCACCCTCTGAAAAGTTCATGTGACATAATAGGTAAATACAAAACTTGGACCGGCAATATTTTCAAACACTGCACAATCATTAAAAATACACCCTGTATTTGAGTGGCACCTTACAGTCTTGACAGACCAAAGTATGTGAGTTGGAATGTGGCCAAAATTCCATCACAATGCCTGGGCAGAGCTTCAGAGAAACATGTGGTGCCCAAACCACGTTCCCTCTCTCGGCCTTGCCTTGTGTACTCCAGAGAAATGGGTAATTTACACACCTTGAAAACACATTGTAAAGACTGAACAAAAACAAGTATTTCATTTTCTTCTTCTTCTTTGTCTTCTTCTTCTTCTGCCTTTCATTTCCCAATAAAGCATAGGCCCTCAACAAACTCACATTAAGCACTTTGCAGGCTTCTTCATGATTGGTTGGATTTTGCAGCTAGAGTTGTCTATGGGGATGAGGTAGCCAATGTGATGCCAAGCCTCCCAAGTCGCCTGTTACAGCACACATGGTAGGTACAGTGTTACTATTCTTGGCTTCCCTTATGGGCCCTGGTCACACACATACTTATAAACTGTGAACTTTACAAAATAAAACATGTCAGTTTTGTATGAGATAGTTCAGCAGAAAAACATATGAATAATTTTTCATAAATATTATATATGTGGTAACACAAATTTTAGCAGAACAAACAATACATTGAGCTTCAACTAATCTATGTAATTGCTAAATGGCTCAGCCATGGGTAGTAACATTCATTATCATGTGTCATGTTGATAAGCATGGGTGGCCATGTTTCACCATCTTACACAATCACCAGTCATGCATCAGTTCTGTGATTTTCTCTGGATTATTCATGTGGCCAGGCCATCCAGATTTTTACTTTTCTGTAGTAACAATGCAGTGGCTTACAGCCAGAGAAAGAATTCACAAATGGTAGGTCATAGTTTTATGAGATTGGGTATCTAGTTCACTTCCTCACCAAATCTACACATTTTTACATGATGTCATTTCAACAGGCAGATGTATCCTTTTATTTTTATGGATGTAAAGGGGAGGAAGGGTGGGACAAGCAGGACACTTAACTAACTGTAAGATAAACAAAGGCTTATCACCATTAACACAAAACACTAGGTGAGAAATAGAATCAAACAAACAGTTTATCTAACTGCTGCCTCTCTCTGCAACACTTAGAGATAAGTAAGCTGCAGCGCCCAGCCAATGGTTGTCCACTGATAAGTGCAGCTAATCAACTCACAGTAGAAACAGTTACATTGAAGACACCTTTTTTTTTTCAATTGTTTTTGAAAACCCAAACCAGGGACAACAATTAATATGTGAGTATTTAACATTAGCTTTCAATCAATTAATGTTGAGGTTTAATTATGGGTAAGTTTCATCATCATCATCATCAAGTTCCTTATCAACTAACATGGATGGTAATCCCTTTCCAAGGTTCTCCAGTCTTCTTCTTCTGCCTTGTGTTCTCTATTGAAGCCAGGGTCCTCATACAACACATACAAAGTGACCCTATCCATTGCTACCCTCATGTCTTCTCTATATTATTTATCTGTCTCTAATTCTCTTCTGTCATCATCATCATCAACTGATTCAGTGACAAACAAAAAGTAGGATTAGACCAGACATGGTACACAATCAAATGATCAAGTGTTATAGTGTACATTTCCATTCACTGAACACTGAAACTGTAGAAGATACCAAGAAACAAAACAAACAATATGATGAGCCTGGTATAGCTATATACTGTCCTTCTGTAGAAACAGGTTATATTTAGTTATATATTATCCTTCAGCACTGAAACAGTTAAGTTCCTTATCATATAGCATAGATAACAATCCCCGTCTCTCCAGTTACTGTTCTTCGGTCTTCTTATGCTTTCTCTGCTGCCCTTTATCCTGTAATTTAGCAGAGTCTCTCAACCAGCCCACACCAAGAAATCTGATCTTTTGCTAGTATCAATCAATCAACCAGGAGCCGTCTCCACAACCAAGGTTGGCTGTAATGGATCTCTACCATTCTGTCTCTTGCCCTTATTGTACACACTGACTGACTGCTGTAAGTTAATCTCTTATGTTATCTTCCCACTTGTATCTATTGAGTAACTATTGAATAACTATTGAGTATATGTGACTCCTGACATTTTGCTGTCAGTAACAGTATCTGCAATGGGATTACCTTTCAACACAATAAGAGAAACTGTCATTAAACTGTCATTTACTGACAATATAGTACCTTGCGGTGTATGGCAAGGGGGTCATGAGCCTGAGGAATTAAGGCCACCTAGCTTGTGCAGTCACTGCAAACTGTGCAGGTAAGGATTTTCTTTTTGCCCCCGACAGAAAAAATTCCACATCTTACCGAGGATTCAAACCCGGGTCTCCCAAAGGAGAATCCGGCATTCTAGCCGTCCCTCACAATGAGAGAAAACAATCTAACAATGTTGATATGCAAATCAAATTATCATTTGATGTTACTTTAAAGCTTAGCTGCATGTCCTTTAAAAGACACTGCAATCAACCCCAGCATGTATTGCCTCTTTGTGATTTACTAGGCAATATTAGTTCAGTAGTTTGCCAGTGCTTTCTGAACGACAAATGTATCATACCATCAAAATCAATGCAAAGCTGTCTACTTCTAAATCGCCTGCGGCTGATTTCAAAGCCTCAACTTGGAATGTCAGAAAATGATGAAACTACCTCTCACTAACCCTAGGCCACAGCACCGGTTCATGCTACTTTACTATTTGTAATTTATGCTACTCACTTTTCAAGAACTAGGAGCAATATATTCAGAATCTCTTCCTTCTTCGTGTTTTCATGACACCAGCTGGAGAGTTGCTTAGTCAATAGTTCATACATCTGTGACAACTGGTTGGTGACAGGCATCTTGCCATCTATCTTCTTCTATAGAGTGAGAGAATGATTGGAGTCTTACTATTAAAATATTTACAGCAGGTCAAACCCAGAGAAACAGAACCAAACAAATAAAAGTTAATTGCATATCCTTTACAGTACGTCACATCAACCCCAGCATTTTTTGACTGTTAGTGATTTCTTGGCAAGTTTACATTCAGTAATTTGCCATTACTTTCAGAATGACCGGTACTCATACTATTGTATAAAAACCAAAAGAAGGCAGTCTCCTTATAAATCGCCTGCAGCTGTGTTTCAAATGTGGTGTGTGGGATTATGAATTACATTTGTAGCCCCTTTGCACAGAATAAGAGGACACCACATGAACAACATCATATAGGCATGCAAGCACATACAGGTTCACATTAGTGCTGAGCTGATGAGATCTGCCGATAAAAGGAGACAGTAGCGTGACACGATCGAGTGGCTTTAACAGTATGTCTTCAGACTGACCAATGTGATGATGATGATGAGATTGATACATCTGCATCAGTCCAATCTCCTTATAATAAAGTATGTCTTTAAATGTCCTTATGGCATCTTGAAGAATTTTCATTTATCAAACTGGGCACATGGGGAGAAATGATCAGTATTACACTGACTGAATCAGCTTTCCCAGATGTATCTCTGATACCAATTATATGAGGCTGGGTCAACTTCACAGCCCAACTGGTGGGCCTAAAATCTGAAGTCCTTGTATATCTGTGCTATGTGGCTGTTTTTTGGATATTCTCGTCTTCTTTAGCCCTCCATATTTGTCTCATATTGTGACCAAGCCAACAGAATCAGCTTGTTTGTGAACTGTCCAACAGTGATCAAGGCTAACACTGGCCAAAACCTTGCACCAATCTCCTTGGTTCGGCCAAGTCACAGACTGGGTTCTCAGTTTGGCTAACATTCCAAGAATCACCATGCCTATCTATAGATGTGAAGCCGTAGTGCTGGTCTCACAATACCAGCTGATTTCTGTGACTGGACAGGGAAAGGAGAGGTCTGCTACGCAGTGACAATGGAGATAGTACTTCAGTAACAGGTCAAAAGGAAGCCTCTGCAGCAGCCTCACTTTATAGATGTAAGCCCCTTTCAGGACTCAGGTGATATGAACATAACACTGGACTGAACAGTTAGATCAAAGGTCTTCCAACTAACAAACCAACCAAACAGCTTTAAGAGTTTGTTCGTGTATTTTTTCCAGCTTCAGTGTTCATCTTTTGTAATGATTTGGCCCAGATAAGGACACCCTGGCATGTATTCCATGTGAATTTCCACTTTATTAATATTTATGCTTTGAGCTTGTTTAGTACTATATCCTTACTCTTGTTTCACTATCATTATCTTCATATACTTTGGCTGTGTGATCTTGGAGAGATCATTTTGTATTTCTCTGTTGTTTCTCATCTCATGTAGCAGGTCCTTTGTTGAACGCCGTTCTCATCATAGCTTGCCGAAAAGTGTCTCAGTCTCATGCCAGTTCATGCACCCTCATGCCCAAGGTCTCTGCAATATTCTATGTCCATCTTCATGCTAGTTGACCCTGGCTCTCCTTCCAGGATTCATGTCTTGTATTACTGTCCTCCCAAGCCAACATGATGATTTATATGGCCAGTTTTTTTCAGTTTTCGAAACACCATGCTGTTTTTTACCAGCACATATTTTTTTTCATGTTTCCATTCTTCTCATTCTGTTATTATGCCTTAATATAGTCACTGTAGTGTGAGTAAATACAACCTAAAGACTAAATTTCATGGCAGGGCAGACCAGGCCCTAAGCCTTGGTCGGCAACTGTTCTAGGATGGAAGCTCGAATAGGCGGACAGTTAGAGTATTGCTTTGCTGATGCAGCAGCTTCTGCAGCTTGTCTTGTTCTGGACATATTGGTGTTACCTTTCCTCTGGAGTAAACTAAGCAGGTCGAGAGAGAGATCACGCTGCATGGGCAACACATGGTCTCTAAACTCAGCCCAGGCTTTGTGTTATGGAGAGGTATAACTCCATTTTGCAAATTATCGTCTGTCAAGATGGCAAGGTGCCAGTCAGTCAGTCACTGTAGTGTCTTCGCTGTGGTTCATATATTTTTGTGTTTTGTTGTCTTTTTCTTTTCTGATAAAGGCGTGTTGCAGCAATTTCCGTTATTTCCATAATTGTGGTTTGTAAAGCTGCTCTATACTTCATGTTCTTCATATTGTTGACATGTCCACAGCTTTACTGCAGTGTAACCAATTGTATTCATGTCTGTATTAAGCGTTTCTGGTACTTGGCTGTCAATGTCTGGTTGTATTTTTAACTGCCTTGAAAGGGCAATAGGTGTGTACTTTTTAATGCTGGATATTAATTTGTTACAGGCTGCTGTTATAGTATTCTTATCCAATATGCTATTCCATGCTATTGGATACTTATGTTTAATATTGTCTGCTTTTTAAAAGGCTGTGCATGCAGTGGAATTTAATCTTAGTTCTTATCATCTTAGTTCTAGCCCAATTGTTTCAACTGTTACTCCCAGCGCCTCAGATGATGTCCTTGGGTGCCTGCTATTACATGCTGACATGATGTGTTGTTCTATCAACTTTACTTCTTCACCTCCAGGAACCAGGTCTGGAGCAGACAACTGCAGTCATGACTCTGTTGGACCTTTCTGTTGTCTGATATTTTAATGAAGTTAGTATTTCTTACATTATTATTTGTTACACAGTTGTTTTAGCTTCCCACACACATCTTTCTGCCTTCGTCTTCTTTCTGCCTGAGAGAGAGATGGAGAAAGAGAGGGTGTGTGAGTGAGAGATGGAGAGAGGGATGGAGAGAGAAATAGGGAGAGAGATAGGGAGAACGAACGAACGAACGAACGAACAGACTTTATTTTGAAAGGGTAACAAATTGGGCACGCAGGCCCGTCTTACATTCGGCCCTTCCAATCACTCATCTTTCCTTCATCAATAGTGCATAGGAAAAAAACATTGTCACATGAATTTTGTAAACATAAACAATGCATATTACTATGTTATGAGACACATCCACCACCCACCCACACATCCCCCATTCACTCCAACTCCCCCACCCAACCACACACACATACAATACATTCCCCCACCCATCCACCACATCCCTACACCTACACATCTCCCCACCCACACACACCTCTCACCCACCACACATCCCATCCACCCACACCCCAAGCACACATACATTCAATAACCCACACATCCCCCACCTACACACATCTCCCCACCCACTCACATATCCTCTACCCATCCCATTTCTCACCAACAATCACTCACCCAATATCCTCCTCCACCCACACACCTCCAACCACCCAGCCAAACGCACATTCCTCAGCCACACACACATCTCCCCGTCAACTCACATATTCTGCACCTACCCACACACAAATTCCACTCACCCACATAATCTCCCATCTCCCCCAGCCCACTCACAGATCCCGAGCCCACACCTACAAACATCCCCCACCATCTCCTAACCTGCACACACTCACCCACCCACACATCCTCTACCCACCCATCCCCCAACCAAACATCCCTTAACCACACACCCTTACTCATATACAATCACCCACCCACACATCCTCTACCCAACCACACATCCCTTAACCACACACCCCTACCCATATACACACACATCCCCACCCATACAAACATCCCTCACACACATCCCCACCCACCAACACATTCCCACCCACCAACACATTCCCCATTCACAAACACACACCTCTCATCCACGCACACACAACCCACACACACATCCCCAACCCATACATTCATCCCCTCACACATCCCTAGACACACGTACTTATCCCTAAACCACTAACACTCACACATCCCTTACCCACTCATCAACACATACATCTCCTATCTACCCACCCACACTCACACATCCCAACCACCCATCTAAGCACACATCCCCCACCCTCACACACATCCTTCACCCACCCGCAAACCCAACCACACCTTCACCCACCCACACAAACATCATTTATCCACATCAAGCTCCCCTCCCACACAACACCACACCCACACACATCCCAAAGACACATCCCTCACCCACACACACATCTATCGACACATCTCCTACCCATCCACACATCCCTCAACTACAATCACCCTCACTACCCACACATACATCCTCCATCCAGCCACACACACCCCCACCCAGCCAGACATATCCCCCACCCACACACACATCTCCAAATCCATCACCCTCACCCATCACGCACCCCTCCCCCAACCCACACACATACCCCACACACATTCACCCACACATCTCTCATCCACACACACTCCCCACCCATCTACCCAAACATCCCACACCCATACACATCCCTCACCCACACACACATCCCCAAACCCACAACCACCCCCACCTGCACACATCTCCCCCCCCCCACCACATATCCCCACACCCACATCTCCCCACCCACACATATACCCCCACCCATCCCATAACCCACCATCAATCATCCACCAACATATCCTCCTCCACCCACTCACCCACAACCACCTAGACAAACACACATCCCCACCCACAAACACATCTCCCCATACACCCATACATCTCCCACGCACCCACACACAAATCCCCCATCCACAAATCCCCCACCCACCCACACATCCTGAGCCCACCCACACACATCACGAATCCACCCACACACACACATCACCTCCCATCCCCCAACCTACTATTATGATCAAACTCCCACACTTTACACACACATACAGTGACGATTGTCGTGAGCATTGTCGCAAAATTGTAATGAAAATGGAGAAAAATTGTACATATACATAGAGAGAGAGATGGAGAGCAAGATGGAGCGAGATGGAGATAGAGATGGAGAGAAAGTGAGGTAGAGCGAAAGAGAAAGAGAAATAGAGATGGGGAGAGAGATGGAGAGAAAGAGAGAGAGATTAGAGAGGGAGAGAGAAAGATGGAGAGAGATGGAGAGAGAGATGGAAATAAAGAGAGAGCTAAAGAGAGATGGAGAGAAAGAGAGATGGAGAGAAAGAGAAATGGAGAGAAAGAGAGTGAAATGGAGATGGAGAGAGAGATAGGGAGAGATAGGGAGAGAAAGAGAGAGATGGAGAGAAAGAGAGAAATACTGGAGAGAGAAAGATGGAGAGAGATGGATAGAAAGAGAGAGAAATAGAGATGGAGAGCAAGATGGAGAGAGGGAGAGAGGGAGATGGCAAGAAAGAGAGAGAGATGAAGAGAAAGAGAGAGATTGGATAGAGAGAAAAACTGAGAGAGAGATGGAGAGAAAGAGAGATAAAGAAAAAGATATGGAGAGAAAGAGAGAAATGGAGAGAGAGTTGGATAGAGAGATGGAGAGAGATAGGGAGATAGAGATGGAGATAAAGAGAAAGAGATTAAGAGAAAGAGAGATTAGAGAGAAAGAAAGATGGAGAGAGAGAGATAGAGAGAAAGAGAGAGATAAAGAGAGAGATGGAGAGAAAGAGAGAGAAATAGAGATGGAGAGTGAGATGGAGAAAGATAGGGAGAAAGAGATGGAGAGAAAGAGAGAGATGAAGAGAAAGAGAGAGAAAGATGGAGAGAGAGATGAAGAGATAAAGAAAGAGAGATGGAGAGAAAGAGAGATGGAGAGAAAGAGAGATGGAGAGAGAGATGGAGAGAAAGAGAGATGGAGAGAAAAAGAGATGGAGAGAAAGAGAGATGGACAGATGAAGAGAGAGATGGACAGGAAAAAGAGAGATGGAGAGAAAGAGGGATGGAGAGAGATAGAGAGAAAGAGAGATGAAGAAAGATGGAGAGAGAGATGGAGAGAAAGAGAGATGGAGAGAGAGATGGAGAGAAAGAGAGATGGAGAGAAAGATAGATGGAGAGAAACAGAGATGGAGAGAAACAGAGATGGAGAGAAAGAGAGATGGAGAGAGAGATGGACAGAAAGAGAGATGGAGAGAAAAAGGGATGTAGAGAGATAGAGATAAAGAGAGATGGAGAGAGAGATGGACAGAAAGAGAGATGGAGAGAAAGAGAAAGATAAAGAAAGACAGATAGAGAGAGAGAGAGATGAAGAGAGATGGAGAGATAAAGAAAGAGAGATAGAGAGAGATGGAGAGAGATGGAAAGAAAGAGATAAAGAGAGAGAGAGAGAAAGAAAGAGATGGAGAGAGATAGGGTGAGAAAGATAAAGAGATGGAGAGAAAGTGAGAGATGGAGAGAGATGGTGAAAAAGTGAGAGAGAAAGATGGAAAGGATGTAGAGAGAGAGAGAGATGGAGAGTTTGTTTGTATAACTAAATGTTTGTTAGTGTGAT
Source organism: Cepaea hortensis (assembly GCA_963921405.1). Lineage (NCBI taxonomy): Eukaryota > Metazoa > Mollusca > Gastropoda > Stylommatophora > Helicidae > Cepaea > Cepaea hortensis. The sequence goes on along the minus strand of OY992889.1, from coordinate 31,984,578 downwards.
TGTGAGTGGCTATATGTGTACGTGAGGTAGTGAGTATATGTCAGTTATCGAATGGGTGTATAATTGTGAGTTTGTGTAAATATTGTGTAAATGATGTGTGTAGGTAGGTATGTATGTATGTTTATATATGTGACAGTGTGTGTATATATGTGTCAGTGTGTGTGTATGTGTGTGTGTGTATGTGTGTGTATGTGTGTATGTCTGTCTGCCTACCTGTCCCATAACATGTTATGCATTGTTTATGTTCACAGTATTCATCTGACAATGTTTAAGTGAATGTAACATCCACAATAGATAACTGATGTGCAAAAGATGAGTGATTTGAAGGGCTGAATGTAAGACGAGTCTGCGTGCCTAATTTGTGACCCTTTGAAAATAAAGTTTGTTCATTCTCTTGCCTAACATTTTCTCCACATAAGGCTAATGAGTATGAATAAAATTAGTGCAACTGCGGTAAAGCTGTGGAAATGTGAATATAAAATAACACAAAGTAATGTAGTTTTACAGAACATAATTACAAAAAAACATAAGCTGCGGCAACTAGCTTTCATCAGCAAACACATAACACAACATATCAACACAGGGAAGATACTACAGTGACTACAATAAGACATTAGAAGAATGTAAGGGATGAGAATGTAAAGATGAAATGAAAAAAAAAAAACAATGTACAACTTATCACAGAATCCCAGGCTGTGATACAAACATTAATCTTGACGTTGGTACTCTTATATAGACAGTCATGAGAGTTATTTTATATTGTTATGGTTTTGAGGAGTGGTATGAGTAGACATAAAGTAGTCACTTCATCATCATCATGTGCTTTACCGGTAAGTGTGGGCGGTCATGCTTTGAGATCTCACTCGATCACCAGTCTTGGATCAGCTCCATGTTCTTGTCTCAACCATACAATGTGGCCAAGCCGTCCAGGTATTTACTTCTCTGCCCTCCCCTTGTTCTCTTCCCCTCAATCTAGCCAGTTGTCACCAAGTTCTCCAATTTAGTTCTTCTCATGAAGTTACCAAATAATTGTGACTGCCTACGTCTAATTTCTCTAATCAGTTTACTGTTTTCATTTGTTTCTTGTAGGATTTATTTGGTCACTTAGGTCCCTGACAAATCTAGGTTGTGTAAAGTCACTGCAGGCAGAGTGATGAACTGAAAAAGTAAGCGGCTGGAAAGATGATCAAAACTGGTCTTTGCTTTAGCTGTGCTCGGCACAGAATGCCCCTAAAGCACAAAGGTCAGGCAAAGCTGACCTGTTTGGGATCTGCTCTCACAGATACTGCAACCTACTGTAAGTATGAGGGCGAGTCAATAAGTAAGTCACACAGTTCTGTGGGATGGCAGGTAAATGTAGTTGGTGTTTTCTACAGATGTCATTAGGTAACAGCAACATTGAACTTTATATTCCCATTTGTCAGGTGGCACTAGGTGTCTCGTGCGCATGACCAGTGCATAAACAAAATGGTGACTGTACTTACGGAGTGTACAACCAAAGAGCAATGTGCTGTTGTGCATTTTTTGTGGGCAAAAAGACTGCCTGCAAAGAAATTCATAAGGAAATACTTCCTGCTTATGCTGACAAATGTTTGTCCTGTAAAGCGGTGCATAGCTGGGTAGAAAAATTTTATCAAGGACGCTCTAAAATTGCTCATGAAATCTGATCTGGTCGTCCTGTTGAGATTGCAACAGAAGCATCCATGCAGTGGGTGGTGGAGATGCTTTTAACCAATTTCAAAAGAAAGGTGAATATGTGAATTCTAAATTGTACTGTGAAGTTCTCTCAATGCTTCATAATGCAATTCGAAGAAAATGTCCAGGACTGCTGACTAGAGGCCTGTTGCTTCTTCATGACAATGCCAGACCACATACGGCTCGATTAACTCAGGAGACAATTAACCAACTAAGATGGGAAGTTCTGGAACATCCACCTTGCAGCCCCGACATAGCCCCTAGCGATTTCCACCTTTTTGGTCCCCTGAAAACCCACCTTGGTGGGAGACATTTTGCGAATGATGCCGAAGTTAAATGTGCAGTGAAAACATGGTTTAGAAAACAGAGCACGCAGTTCTATGCAGCCGGTTTGGGAGGACTGATAAAATGATGGGATAAGTGCATCAACGTTGGTGGAAATTATGTTGAGAAATAAAGGGACATTGTATGTATAAAATAAACTGGTTTCAAGTTGTTATCATGTTTAGTTATTTTTCTACAGCCATTTGTGACTTACTTATTGACTTCAACTCGTACTATTGCAAAGTTAGTTAGTCATCAGATTATCTTCACTGTACATCAAACCACTCAGTCCATAAGTGCTCAGATCCCCCTCCTCAATATCTCCCTTTTGCTCAAATTACACCAATTTTGTGTTGCTTGACTATTTTTCTTTGTCCCCCCTGCATAGCTTTTCTGTCTAGCTTCGCCTGTTTTGACTTACTGTTCTTGCAGTCTCATCAAGGTTGCAGATTTAGTCATCACCGACGTCATTTAATCGTCTTGCCTCTGATGGCAATCATTGTATCAGCCTGCTCCATGGCACATCCTCTGTTCACAGTAGCCCAGCTGGCAAGCCTATTAGCTTATTCATTTCCTCTTACATACATATGACCTGGCACAAAAATGAAGCTGATTTTTGTCAGGCTCGACTTCCTCTGAGACTCCACCCATTGTCTTCGAACCAAGCTTGATCTTCCTGAGCATACTCATTGAGTCCCGGAGGAATCATGTCTGGGAGATGGTCTGTGTCCTCTACAGCAAGGCTATTGTTTTAGTCAGTACTATTGTAAAGAATGTCAAGATGTAACAATGGATCTAATTTAAAACAACAATTTGTTGTTTGTCACCTAGACCTATAAATATGCAAGTGGTGAATAAGTAAAACAAAATAAAAAAATTATATAATCCTACCCTCAGGAACACAGACTGAACTGCAACTGACTCCTGGCAATCACCATCTCATGCATAAAGCTTCCAAACTTCAAATTCATAAAATGTCACCCTGGCAACAAGACAATATGGCAACATGCAGTTACTCTATAGTTCCAGATTTTTCAGCAAAGTTACGCTTCATTAGGGTCAACAACCACCAGAAAACAATGCTTGATTGGAAACCACCATAATACATGTAAGTATTTAAAATCTAAAATGTCTACAACATATTTAATATTCTTTAACCATATACTTCTAATTTCTTGTAGCTGTTAAATTCTGAATAAACTAGTGCATCAAACAGCTGTTAAATTAACCAACATTGTCCAAGTTATAAATTTAACTAATTTTTCCCATATTATATCTCTGTTGTTACATTAACCTGCTCTATTCCATGGCCCAACTGGCACTGCCCTTGCGAAAATAAAAACACAATTTTAAAAAGCTACCCACAATAGAATAATTTACCATGTAAATACCTCATGTGCATGAGGGAAAGCAAAAGGAAAACTATGAGGGAGCTTCAAATGAAAACCTTACATGTTAAATGTTTATATTTTGGTGAATATATTCTGAAAAAGTAAAGAATAAATGTATAATTTTTTGATGTAGTCACCACTGAGTTCAATGCAAGTCCTACAGCGCCAATAAAGTGCTTGTAGTACTGTAGAAATAAATTCTCTTTGTTGCATGTATAACCACTCATGTACCATGTATCTTTTCACATAGATCACACCGTTTTGAAACTTCCTACTCCACTCATACACTTGCTGGACTGACAGGCATGCATTGCCAAACTGGACCTTCATTTGCCGATAAACATAAGGCTACGGACAATCTAAAGAAACGTAATCATAAAACTGGAGCTACTGACATTGAGAATGACAGACCAGGGTAAAAATGTTAGATGCTTTGCTTAGATAGGAGCTCAAAGATAGTAAAATATAGTAGTAGTGTTACTAGTGTTAGCAGAAGCAACAGAAGAAGAAGACGCAGCAGCTGCAGAAAAAGAATAAGAAGAAGGAGGAGGAAAAGGAGCTGGAGGAGTCGAAAAAAGGGAAGCGGAAGAAGAAGAGGAGGAGGAGGAGGAAGAAGAAGTGGTGAAGGAGCAGTTGCATCCTCTTAATCATTCTATACCAAATAATGTCTCATATGTGGATTCATTGCTAGAAACACATTTTAGTTTTTCTTGACTAAAGTTTTACCAACTAAATCTTACTATTACTCCAGGGACGCAGAGGTGTTTCCATGGCACCAGGGCCGGGTTATATACTGGCCAAGACCTATTGACGCGTCCTCGTCGAGCGTCCTGGGCAACAGGTCCCTTTGGGGTCCTGGCTGAAGTCAATAGGATCGCTGATTCCTCCGAAGTCGGAGAGTGTCTGCCTGTACGGCGAGGAACCACCAGTCTGCACACCAATAAGACAGACATGGGACAACGGATACTCACGCAAACCTCAGGTCCTGTATGACATCACACTGATGTTGGACAACAGGATGTCTTCATCCGACATACAGGACTTCGTGTTGGAGCTCAAGCCAACGAACACAAGCAAGCAAGCAACTATTACTCCATACATGTTACAATTCCCTGGAAAATGGTGTTCCTAGTTTCAAATTCTTCAATAGACTTTTTTATTAAGACCATAATGTTCCAGGGTTGACCAAGCTTCAAAGAATAGGCACCAGATCATTTTTGGAAGGTAAGGGAAGTATAGATGGCAGGGGTGATACTGGCATCGCTCCTTAAATGCTAATTGCTCTACAAAAATATGAGCCTAGCACCACATGCCCAACAGACCTTCAGGGGTGTAATAAATGGTCCTTTACTTACTCACTGAAGGCAGTCAGTGTGATACTGGCTATAAAACCTGGCTACTGGCGCGAGTCATCAAGCTTCTCTGTAGCACCCATTGTAATAAACGGTCCTTTACTTACTCACTGAAGGCAGTCAGTGTGATACTGGCTATAAAACCTGGCTACTGGTGCGAGTCATCAAGCTTCTCTGTAGCACCCATTGTAATAAACAGTCCTTTACTTACTCACTGAAGGCAGTCAGTGTGATACTGGCTATAAAACCTGGCTACTGGTGCGAGTCATCAAGCTTCTCTGTAGCACCCATTGTAATAAACAGTCCTTTACTTACTCACTGAAGGCAGTCAGTGTGATACTGGCTATAAAACCTGGCTACTGGTGCGAGTCATCAAGCTTCTCTGTAGCACCCATTGCACAGTGATGTCACAACTCTGTGCTGATATCCCTCCATCCCATAATGCAAGGCTGTGAAAATTCTACTCTTGTTGCTTTATTTTTTCTATTTTTTAATGAAATCTTCCAGTCCCAGAAGACTTTACAGCAGGCATCAAAGGGGAAATAACCACTATGAAAGGCGATCTCCGTGGTGAAGGGTTTCACCACTTACCCCATGTTCTGAAGATCGTGGATTTGTTTTTTTGGACTCTATAATTCAGTTCTCAAGTTGAGATTTTTTAGACTTAGAGACTCCTGAGGGTTGTCACCAGAGCTACAGAATTTGTGTTCTATGCAGTGCTTTCAGCAGATGGTTAGCTGCGCTGTAGAAAGAGACCGAGTAGATGAGGTAAAAGGCCGGGGCAAAGAAGCCAATCCTCTTGCCTTGTTTTAATCACTATGAAAAAAATATCACAACTTTTTAAAAGTTTGTTGTACTGGTCTTGAGCTGGAAATAAGAACGAGGGAGAGAAAACAAGAACAGAGAAAATACAAACTACAGGAAAGAAGACAAGAAGAAAGAAAAGATGAGAGAGAGAGAGAGAGAGAGAGAGAGAGAGAGAGAGAGAGAGAGAGAGAGAGAGAGAGAGAGAGAGAGAGAGAGAGAGAGAGAGAACAAAAGACAGAAAGACAGACAGAGACAGACAGACAGACAGACAGACAGACAGACAGACAGACAGGCAAACAGGCAGGCAGGCAGGCAGGCAGAACATAAACTAGGTCTTGGTCATGGCATAATATAATGAGGTGACCATTTCCTAAGCTCGCCACTTTTCCTTAAGACAAAATTCTGAAAATTATCCAGGACCTATTTTACGGTTTGGCACCAGAGCTACACCGACTGGAAACAAATAAAATGCTTCTGTCTTGAGGTTATTTTTAGAAAATAAATTAATTCATGCTACCTATTATCTGTAAACATCAGCAAACATACGAACTTAAAATCTTCAACTCTTGTGTGATTCCAGTGCTAACGTATGGATGTGAGAGTTGGAAATCAACGGTAGCTTTAGATAAAAAAATTAGACAATTTTGAGAACAAATGTCTTAGACGAATTCTAAACCTCCACTGGACAGATTTCAGAACCAATACGCAAATAAGACAAGAGACTAAGCAAGACATGTATCCAATTTTATAAGAAAACGCCATTGGAACTACATCAGCCATGTACTCAGAATGGACAAGACAAGACTCCCCAACCAAGCCCTCTTATGGTCACCAGTAGGGAAAAGAAAACAGGGAAGACCAAGAGAGACCCTGCGTAGAACCATCATCAGAGAAGGCTCATTCAACGACCAAGTGAACATCCAGGATCTACAAGTAGCAGCGAACCGCCGGACATGGAGAGCCATGACTTCTGCCCTATGCTCCACCTTAGGCTCAAGAGGAAGGACTAACTAACTAACTAATTATCTGTGACTAAGGGCAGTGAACACAATTTCCCATCGTTTAGCCATCGTTTAGAAGCAGACCGCCTTGCGTTGATAATCAACGGCTGATTTTCTTAATGATATATAAGCATCATTCATTCAGAAAATGATTGCAAACATTTAAACATAAAATGGCCTAGAAAATCACAAACAGTTAAAAAAATGCTGGGATTGATTGCCACATCCGCATGTAACAGGAATGTTAAAACCCCTTTTTTGCAGCCCCCATGGTGGACCCTAGTAGTAGACCACGCTTGGAAAGCAAAGAGAGCTGCAGTGAAGCAGCTAAAGAAAGTGCGACACACACCTCGAAGCTCACAAGATGAAGTGGACACAGCGGAAAATGTCAAGAAAGACAATGTGGAGGTTTTCAAGCGCTGTGCTGCAGAGGCCAAAATGGCAAAATGAGAATGTTTCATGAAGGAGATTAGAGGTGATAAAACACTGCGAAAATTCTGGAAACTGCACAGACAAATACAAAGAAAGGATCGGCCTATGACAATGGGAACAATTTATAGAGATGATGGTGTGCGCATGACAACAGACAAAGAGAAAGGGGAGGCGTTTCTCCAGAGATTTTTAGAGCAGACCAATCATGATGATGCGGACACCAGGGATGCAGTTAGAGAGAGAGGAGTTATCTGGCACCATAAAGAATATGCATTATGAAGAAATCATACGGGTTGAAGATGTTAAACATATTTTGAAAAATGCAAAAGACACAGCACCAGGGCCTGATGGGGTCAGGTATAGCCACATGAAGGAGATGACCGACTGCTTTAACAGAGCATTAGGACAGCATCAGTACCGCAGGATTGGGTACACAGCTATCTCATCCCTCTCCCAAAACCATTCAAGGATCATTCAAAGTTTAGCGGCTTTAGGATCATCACCTTTCAAAATACATTTAGGAAGGTTTTAGAGAAGATAGTCGCTGTCAAGCTGCAAGAGTTTTGGGAAAGGGGGAAGCTTCTTCCAAGAGGCCTGGGGAACTACAGGCCAGGAAAAGATACCTGGTCAAATGCAGCCACTTTTGCCTTTGACGTTTATGAGGGGTTCCAGAGTAGACAGGAAACGATGGCATCAGCGCTTGATCTCAGGGATGCGTACAATAGAGTTCGATATGATATTTTGATGACTGCACTTTTGGAGAAGGGGGTCAATCCCTGGTTGGTGAACTGGATAGCAGCCGTCCTGCACTCTCGTCGGGTTGCTCTCCGTCTGGGTGCATGGACCTCAGAGCCACATATTTTAACTACAGGACTGCCACAGGGATCTGCAATCTCACCGGTGCTCTTTAACGTGTATACGAGCAAGATTGCAAACCTAGAAGCACCAGGGGTTGGAAGGATACTAACATTTGCAGATGATATTCTTGCATATAGGCAAGGGAGAGATAGGGAGCAAACAGCCCAGGAGCTACAGGCGACAGTAGACAAAGTGATTGACTGTTGCACTGAAATGAGTGCTGTCATCCACCCGGAAAAGGCAGCTGTTTTGTGGTGCTCTCTGGACAACAGGATTGTGAGAACTGATGTCCTAAGCCTCACGATAGATGGTAGAAGCATCAACAGAGAGAACAAACTGAAGTATCTGGGAATCACATTTGACAGGAGCCTGTCCTTCAAGGACCATGTGAAGACAAGTTGTGACACGATCTCAAAAGGGACTCAGCGCACTTAAAACTATGGCTGCAATGGACACAGAGCAGAGAATGCTTTTCACACTATACTAGCATTTGATCCTCTCAGTGATTGATTATGGACTAGGACTGCTCACTGTCTCAAAGAGTCAGTTGGTGAAATTAGAGCGCATACAGAACGAAGCTATGCGGGTCATTCTGGGATGCACCAGAGACACCTCAGTAGTGTGTATGCGTTACATCCTTGGTCTGCCGAATGTTGCTGGTAGGCTCAAGGTGATGCAGACGAAGGTATACCTCAGAGTAGCTCTGACACAGACCACCCATTGCATGAGGCGTTGGACGCAGTTAAAGGTCAGGGACTGATAAGAGGGAAATCATGGATGGTGCAGGTGGAGGATACGATCAGACAGGTGTGCATCTTGGAGAACATTAGGCGAGGAGAGGAGTGGGTCAGAGTGCCAGCAGAGCAGTCAGACTTGTGCAGAGTTATAATCACATTGAGCCGGGAATGCAGGGAGTGGCCAACAGGGGCAACGGAAGTGGAAATCCAGCAACTAATTCAGGATAATGCTCGCCCGGGGGATGTGATTATCTACACAGATGGGTCGGTGTTGAGAGGTAGGAGAAGTGCCTGGGGGTTCTTAGCAAAAGCTAATGGTCGACGTTTGGTGCAGGAGAGCCTGGCATATGATACCACATCATCTAGCTTAAGAATGGAGGTGGAGGCGGTCAGTGCAGCTTTCCGCTGGATGGAGAATACGATACACACACACATAGTGATTGTAACTGATTCAGAAAGCATGCTGAGTAGGATGAGAACAGGCAAGCTTTGTGCAGAGTGGCTTGCTTTGCTTCAGAAGTCACGGTGGCAAAAATCGTCTGGGTCTTTTCTCCGGGGCATGTTGGTGTGCTGGGGAATGAACAGGCGGACAGATTGGCTGGCTCTGCAAAACTTGGTGGAGTATTGATGCATGATAAGGCAGACGTGGTTGCGGCCTTGTGGGAGCACGTGTACATCTCGGAGGAGCAAATGGATCACCATGGTCTGGCAAGAATGCGACAGCGAGGGCTGACGAGGGGATTTGGCCGACGATCAACGCTCAGAGGAAAGGCAAGACGGACATATAATCAGATTGCTACTGGTACTATTAGTGTTGGAACTCTTCGCTGGCTGCTGGGGATTGGAACGGAGCGCTTATGGGAATGCCCCTAATGCTGTGATGTCGGTTCCTAAATCAAGCATTCAATCAATCAACCCTGAACTAACAGCAACGAGCGCACTGGCACTGAACCTTACAGCTCCGAAAATATTAGCTACAGAATGAAAAGAAAGTAATACAGATGGGGGAAGACAAAATGAAGGACAGCATAACAGGATAAGAGAAAATGACAAATTGTATGTAAAACGTTTCAAACTGACAAGGCGGGACAAGTTCGTTAGTCAAGGAAACCAAAAATGCTTGCTTGCTTGTGTTCGTTGGCTTGAGCTCCAACGCGAAGTCCTGTATGTCGGATGAAGGCATCCTGTTGTCCAACATCAGTGTGATGTCATACCGGACTGAGGTTTGCGTGAGTATTCGTTGTTCCATGTCTGACTTATTGGTGTGCAGACTGGTGGTTTCTCGCCGTGCAGGCCAGTATATAACCCGGCCCTGGTGCCTTGGAAACACCTCTGCGTCCCAAACCAAAAATGAAGGGAAACCTTTTTTTCTTATACTAACTGACAAGACAGCGCTCAAATAAATAGTACCAATTTTACGAAAATATAACTTAATATAAGGATAATAAGGAATGTAGCTGATACCAGTCATTTTTACATATTTATTAGAATTACATAATTTATGAACGTATATGGGATACACAATTACTTGGAGTCAGCTGTGCTGTCACAAAACGTTATCAATATCGTGTGGAGTTTAATTTCAATCGTCTGCGCTAGTTTGTTCTGTTTGCTCCCAGATTTTTTTCTGTGTGGTTCCTCCACATGATAAATCATGGACTGCTATTGTGTCTTCTCTTGTTTTCCAGGTACCTTGAAATTTCCATCCAGTTTTCTTATAAACTGGATGAAGCACTGGGTGTGAGCCATTGCACGCAACTTCAAAACTCAAAGGATGTTACAAGCTGGTAAATATTGATCAGAAATATATAATGTACAACACACATTTGCCTTTATACTTTATTAAAATGTACGGGAATGTATGCTATATATGTTGGATATGCCTAATTAATTCTAAAGTCAACATTATATATTTTAATCTATGAAATAAGGCGAAAATTGTACTATGATTATGAACAACTGTATGTTGTCTTATGTGCAGACCAAATGAAAGCAGAGGAAGAGGCCGACCACGTAAACGATGGACGGAGGGAATAGCAGTCCATGGGAATATCGATACTTGAAGCCCATAAGCGGGCACTCTCCCGCTGTTTATACTTCACCTCGACACCGCAAGGTACAAGAGGAACCTGATGACATGAAATGATGAGAGTATATTGTCATATTCATAATTCCTCTTGTTTGTGAAAAACAAATAAATCAAAAGTGAATACCATAAATGGTACGCTTTTTCACTGAAATTCCTATGTCCACATGTCCTAAAGAAGCATAAGATGATTATTATAAATACATGATAACATTCTAATATAATTATAAATAATTCTGTGTAGTTAAATGCCCAGCCATTATTATGTCCATTGTAAAAATAATTCGAAAGTGACTGCCATAGCTGGAGAAACATTCATGAAAGACCTTGAACTTGACGCCTCAGTCTAATGGTGTCACAACAGGTATCCTAAGTAGTCCACTTCAGGTGAGGAGGAAAAGTGTTGTATTAGTTATCTGGTGACTGTCTTGTGTGATAAACATAATTTCTACCGTCTTTATACTTTTTAATCGGCATTTTACTTCATTTTAGCTCTATTTTGTAACGGTCACATTTTGGAAAGCTCACGTTTTTATTTGATGTCTCCAAAGTTGACAGAATTGTGACCAAAAATGGCGGTGCAGGTGGAAAACCAGGAAATGACAGTTTATTATTAAAACAAGATTAAGTTTTATCTTGTAAGCTAACTTTTATTGAATATGTATTTTTTAGTTAATATTTCGTTACAAAACAATCATCAATTTTTACCAGTTTCTGCTAGCTTAATGTCTTGTGTGAAACTTTTTGTCAGGCATGTTACTTTTTTTGTAGGTCTCTTCCTGATCATGTGTGTGATGTTTGACTAAGTTTGAACTTTCATATTTCACTGAGAAATAAAATTAAAAGTCGTATTTGTGATTGCAGAAACAAGATTATCTCTCCTATGTTTATATTTTACACGAGATTTTGTTTAGTCTGGAGCTGCATTGACACAGCCGTTAGTCACAGTGAAATGCGTTTTTTTGTTTTCTTGACCACCACCATGGAAGTTGGTCAGGGTTCAGTCCAGTGACTATATTCTTTTTCTTTTCCAACCAGGCTTTGGGGTCCACCCATACTCATGAAATGGGTACTGTGGAATTTTCTGGAAGCTGTTTAGTTAAGAAAAGACAATAAGGCCGCCCCATCTCATGCTGTGATGACTGGCTTAGACTGTAAATGTTAGTCATTAGTCTTGGTTGCAACTTCACTGCAACGAGTCTTCCCCATTATGCTCTGTTTCTGTGCCAGTGAATATCACACAAATGTTTCTGAATGCCTCTTGTGAAAAGTGTAACAGACAGGAGTCTTAACAAACCAACAGCCCACACAGGTACACTGTGCATAATGCTGCCACCAATATGCCAGCACAAAGGTCCAGACAGTATATGTTATGACTAGAGACTTCACACCCCTCTATCTGCCATGAAACTACCTTTTACCTTGTGCCATCGCTATGTGCAACAGATTCTTAATTGTTCAGCTGGGATTTGTTTTATATTGTATTTATACCAGCAATATCCCGTTCAACCCTTCTGGGTTCTCCAAGACACATAAATACTCTGATATCCATTGTAAATCCTTCAGCATTTGACAGCTGTGTCAGTCCAACGTTGATTGACAAGCTTCCCTGCACACTTGGTGTGTTTCTGTTTCTTAGCCACACCCATGTTCAATAATAATTCTTGTATTCATTTGGTGCTGAATCATTTAGTTGGAAGTGCATGTTTCAGCATTCTTCTTCTTCTTTCATTAGCTTGGAATATGTCTATAACTGCAATGTTGTCTCTTGTATGAATTTAACTGCCTTTTTTAGTTCACACAGCGGTCCATAGAGTTTATCTTCCACTGTCGTCTCTCTAGGCCAGAAGGTTTGCCTAGATATGTTATATTTTGGGCAGTCTTGGAGTATGTGCTCTGCTGTCTGTGACGCCAATCCACATGTGCACATGGCTGTTTCACCAATCTTAAATTTTGTATACATGTGGCTGCGTAATCTGTTGTGTCCTGTTCTGAGGTGCCGAATAATGACCTGTTCTGGTCTGTCCATAAGGTACTAGTCATCTTGAGCAGGTTTTGGTGGCTTTCTGGCTGATTTGATCATTCTTTTCTTTTGGTGGTATGTAACAGGCACATCAGGTTACCTTCTTTCGCTCCTTCCTTAGCCAATCGATCAGTTCTGTCGTTTCCGGGTATTCCACAGTTGGATGGCATCCACTGTATGGTGACCTTATGCTGACTGCTAAGTTCAGAAAGTAGTGTCCTTAGTACTGGCAGTTTCCCAGACAGGAGTGCCTCGATTCTACTGATTTTGCATGTGTGAATAGCACCACAGGTTGTGTACCATGGCTGATATTTAGTAATTTCTCTGTTGCTATCTTGATTGCCTCAATTTCAGCATCATAGTTATGGCAGTACTTTCCTGTTGGTACTCTGGGCGTGTCCCTGGTATTATTTGGGTATTCTATGTACGCTCCCGCTCCTCCATTTTGAACAGCATTTTGTACTGACCTATCTGTGTAGACTCGGATCCAGAGGTCCTGTGGGTATTCTTCATCAAGGAAGCTGAGAGTGGCTGATCTGCGCTGTACATGGTTCTGTTCTTCCTTGTCAAATAGTCCTCTCACTTTTGTCTGGATTTGTAGTGATAGTCTATGTTCATCTTTCCATGGAGTTCGCTCTGGAATAGCTGTCAGGGTGGTACCAACTGTGGGCAGATCGGTGGTTTCTCTGCAGAGTCGTTTGGCCTGGTGGATAAAACTGCTTTTTTTTTTCAACCATCCCATAGCTATGTTTTCAAATCTGTTCTTCATAGGGTGGCCTGGCAAGCTGAGGAACTTTTCTGCTTGTGTTAGCATTTTCATATCTCTGCACTCTCTCATTGTTTGTGTCCTCCTCATCTTCTCCATCTCCATTATAGGGGTTGATCTCATCCCTTCTGTGCTTGATTTTGCACCTTGTCTAGCTCTTGTTGTGTGGTCTGTGATGCTGAACACCATGCAGTTGACCCGTATTCCAGGTGTGGTCGTATGCTCTGTTGATAAACTTTACTAAGTATTTTCCTTCTGGCTTTTCCTACTGCTTTGTTGATGTGCTTTCTCCATGTCAACCTATCATCAAATGTTACTCCAAGGTATGTTGGTTCTTTATCTTCTCTTAGGGGTGTTCCATTTATCTGGATGATCCCTGTCTTTTGTTTTGGAGAGAGGGTAAATAGAGTGGTGCTGCACTTGTCAGTGTTTATGCTGACACACTATCTATTTGCCCATGCAACAAATGCATCTACAGCTCTTTGTAGCGATCTGGTGGCCACTGATGCATGTTCATTTGTGCTCCATAGAACCAGGTCATCAGCGTACATTGCCGCTTTAATACCATGCGGTAGATTAGCAACAAGATCATTGATGAAGATTAGAAAAAGTTTGGGGGACAAGACTCCGCCCTGGGGAACACCATGACTCAGTAGTACTTTCTTGCTCTTGAGCTCTTCTGTCTGTACTCTGGCTCTTCTGCCGTGCAAGTATGCTTTCACCCATTTGTACATTCTTCCATTGATTTTACAGTTTCTCAGTTTCTTCATCAGGCCTTCTTTCCAGACTTTGTCAAAGGCTTTCTTCTGATCTATCCATGCAGCAAGCACCAGCTTCTTCTCTTGGAATGCATCCTCAATTTCTTGAGAGAGGTAGGTTGTCTGATCTTCCATAGAGTAGCACTGAATAAAGCCAGCCTGCTGTGACACAAGGATGTTTTCACTTTCAATGTGCCACTGCAGTCTGTGATTGATGATGCGCTCCACTTTTGCAGAGACAGCTGGTGAGGCTAATTGGTCTGTAGCTTGAGGCAATGGAACTATCTTTCCCTGATTTTAGGAGGGGTATCATGATTGCTTCTCTCCAGGCTTGTGGAACACTGCCTATGGTCTCGCTGTTATTGAAGATCTGCAACAGCTTTGCTTTGGCATCTGTTCCTAGGTTCCTGATAATTTCATTGGAGATACCATCAGCTCCTGGTGACTTTCTCATTTTCAGTTTTGATATGGCTAGCTCCAGTTCGCTGATTGTGATAGGTACCTCCAGAACCTCATGTAGTATTTCATTCTTCCTGTATGTTGCCATTTCTCTCAAATCTCTTGTTGTTTCTCTGGACTAATTTTGATTTTTCTGCAAATGAGTCTGCAAAATGGTCAGCTGCTTGCTTTCCTGTTAAGATGTTTCAGTCTTTATGTAGTGCAATTTGTTAGTTTCTCCCTGTGCCGTCATCATTAAGTTGTTTTATTAGCTTCCACAACTTCCTTGTGTCTCTTTCAAAGTTCAGTGACTATTTTCTCCTGCCAGCTTTTCTGCCTAGCCTGCAGATTGGCCCTTTGAAATTTGGCTTTTGCGTGCTGGTATTTATTGTGGTGCTCTTGGCTGGGTTTGGCTTGCTTTCTACACACTTCCACATCATTATGCAACTGTTCCAGTTCACTATTCCAGTAGGGTTTATATTGTTTACGGGCTCCTCTTGGCACTGATTCTCTTGCTGCCTGTAGTATGCATTTCCCAAACTCTTCAACTACTTTGTCTTTCTCAGTGTTCAAGTTTCTAACCAGTATGCTGGTGTAATGCTTGTACATTGCCCAGTCTGCTTTCTTGTAGTTCCACTTTGAGAGGGTGCTGCTTTCACTTACAAGCTCATTTTCTACAGTTAGAAAGACTGGCCGATGGTCACTACCACCATGTTGTTTCCCAACAATTTGTTATGTTCCACTCCAGGTCTGGTGAATGAAAAGCCAGGTCAGGTGTAGTTGTAGTGTGCCATGATCTCAAGTAGAAGGTACGTGGGTCAGACGGCTTGTTAATCAAGATGAATCTATTCTCATTCTGCCAGTCTTCCAGTCTCTCTCCTCTCTGGTCCATGTGATCATAGCCCCAGCTTTGCGAGTGGCTGTTGAAATCGCCACACACAATCATTTTGTCTTTTAACGATAATATGTCCACTGCCTGTGGGCGGTCACTTAAACAGTAGTAATTGATCAGATGTAGGTCTGTATTGCCTGTCTTAAGTTTAAGAGTCTGATACTTAGCCCCTTCCGTGTAAACTTCAATTTGGGAAGCAGTGATGTTATTTTTTACAAGGGTCAGTATCCCACCCTTTCGCCTGTCCTTTCGGTCAGATCGGTAACACTGGTAGCCTCTGATTTTGAAGGCTATATTTTCATTGAGGTGAGTTTCTTGCAAGCAACAAATGCTTACTTTTTCTTGGTCCAAGATGTTTTCTAGTTCTATCTTTTTTTTGCTGACTCCCTCCGCATTCCACTGCATTATATTTAGTCTTTGTTTGGTATGGCCAGACGTTCTATTCTCAGGTCTCCTGGCTCCACAGGACATCTGAGAAGGACCTCCAGTAGTTGTGGGTGGAACCTTTCGAGACATAGGGCCTGGCACTGCACCTGCCTGGGGGTTCAAAGCAGGGCGAGCACCATTATATTTAGCAGTAGTCGACATATTTCATTGCGTAATTGCGTGGCATCCTGATTTCTGTGGTGCGCCTCCTGGCTGGTTGCCTCCGTCTTTAGCACCTTTCCTTTGCTAGAGCAGACTGTGGTCTTACTCAAGTTTAGATGTCTAGACATGCAATACATATCTGCATATGCATGTACATGCATATACATCTAGAGTGTACTGTTTATTTTTCGGCGCCAGAGACTCGCCACCACCCCTTCTCTTGTTAGGTAAAACAGCTCCGTCACGTGAAGGCCAGGAGTTGTACTTCTGCTGCAGAGGCGATGAATACTCAAGCCATTGGGGTATTTATGCAAGGTTGGGCGTTCACCCAAACTATGTACCTCGGTTACATACAGCAACATTTGAAACATTTCAGCATTCTAAAGGTGTTCATGATGTCAGCTCGATCCTTTGGTTGATCCTCTGATATAGGGGTAGTTCCAGACAGTCTGGTCTGTGCATACTTTCATTGTGCACAACACTTGTATGTCCTAGTTTTAAGATAAATGTGACCACACAACTTGTGGACCTCTGCGGGAATTCCACACAGTACCTGCGTAATGTGCCTTAACTTTCTGGATCATACTTAACAAAACTGGAGCACTTATTGAGATAACTGTATGCAGCAAAAGTTATCTCTCACAATCAAACTAGACCAAGCTGGGATTACATCCTGTCAGGGGTGAAACAGACTGATAGTGATGTCCATTGCCTGTGTTGAGTGTTAAGTAAATGTATTTGTCATTTGCAGATTTGTTGTTAAAATGTGAATTAACTTTTACACACAGAAGATCATAATATAATTATTGAAGTGACCATTTTTCCTCCTCTGCTTTTTATCTCTGTAACTGAGAGTTAAGTCATCTGTAACTTAAAGTCATGTACTTGTTTTATGAATTGATGCATCTGATACTATGATCTTGTTTAGAATCAGTAATTCAGATCACATAACCATAATGACCCAGCCTCCTAACAGTGGAGCAATTCTGTTGCCTCATTGAACACATACGTCTGGAAGGTAATCCGGCCAACAAATGCCTGAAAAAGTTGGATGTGTCTGCCAAAAGGTGCAAATATCGCAGCTGTGCTGTAAACAGACACAACGCAATTACATCTAAAATAACATTCTGGACGAACGCAGAAGAAAAAGAATACAAAGGTTGACACTGTCCTAGTAGACACCACCAGAGATGTCTGGTGGTAAAGATTTCTTTCATAGTAGGAGAAGTCTGTCTGTGAGTTGCCAGACTTGTCATGATTGGTTGGAGTTTGCAGCAAGTTTTCCACGGGATGAGGTCTCCGTGACAAAGTTGTCAAGCTCTGCCTCGCGCTCTGAAGGTTGTGGGTTTGATTCCGGGCTACATCTTTCAGCTCATGCGTGCATTTTTCTCGGAGACTCCTGGGGGTTGTCGCTGGAGCTATGGATTTGTGCTTGGGGCGATGGTTTTGGCAGGCCACCCTGCGGAAAGAGACTGAGCCATTTGGCATAAAACCCGGTGCAATGAAGTCAATCCTCTTGACTTTAAAGACTTTTTAAGACAGGATGTGGTAGCAGTCTCACACCAACTCTCCTTTGTCACCTCAGAGATGTGCATGGTAGGTTACGGTGTAACTACTCTTGGCTTCCTTTATGAGCCCAGGTAACACACAGGCACTTGCGACCTCTGTGGCCCTTCAGACTTGTTACAGTAAGTTTAGAAGTTAAGCTCCCTTGTGGCTGTGCTGGGTATTGTCACACTATGAATATATTTCTCATCACAGATACCAAACATGTGGCTCCGATTGGCATTGCTTATGCTTTGCATAGCTTATGCCTCTTTACAAGTTGTGCAACCACCAAGAGAAGAAAACTGCATGCTCGATTCATCTGCAGGATGTTTCTATGCAAGGGAGCCGTAAGTTTTCAATCATTTTTTTTTTCCTTTTTGTCAATGTTTGAATAATTTGTCACCATAATGTAGCAGGTCCTTTGCAGAGCTTCAGTATTAATAAAACAGCCCTCCTACAAGTGACAATGTTTTGCTAATTCTCCTGTCTCTGGCACTCTCATGCTCAAAGTCTGCAATATCTGGTGTCCGTCTTTGTGTGGGTTGATCCTTGCCTCTTCTTCCAGGAACCATGCCTTCCATCCCCATTCTTTCTGGGCATTCTGTAAATGGCCCAGGTGTTTCAGTTTTCAAGACGTAATACTGTTTCTGAGGCAGTTTTCTTTGATGTTCAGAACTTGGAGAATGCCAATATTTGTCTTCTTCTAGGTTCACAATATTCTAAGAACTTTTCTGTTGTGTTTAGTTTCACAAGCCCCTATTTTCTTTTTTTTTCCTTTTAGTTTGCGTAATTAATTATTACAAATAAACTAGCTTGTTCTATCTATTATGTATCACCTTGGGAATGGCTATGCTTGATCCTTGATTGTTGTTAAGCGTAGATGGAACATTTTATCTTATGCCAAATATGTCACCCAGACAGTGTTGAGTTTGCATTTAAGTAGTGTGTTGACAGACTATAAAAAACATTAAATAGAGTTACCCACGACAAATTAATGAAATGCTTAGATGAAATAGTTAGCAATAGCAAGTACACAAAATTAATTGCAAACTTATACTGGGAACAAAAAAGCAAACGTACCAATATCACATTCTATATATCTGAAAAGGAAGATGTAAAACAACAGTGTGTATTATTGCCATGCCTGTAAAATGTTTGTACGGAGAAATATATTTTAAAACTTGGGGGTGCGTGGCTAGAATGCTGGCTGCGTGGCTAGAATGCTGGCTGTGTGGCTAGAACGCTGAATCTAGGTGTTCACCGCAAAATATTATAGGCAGTAAATGACAGTGAGAAAACCAGGACTCAACAATGGAGGAAACTTTTTAAAATACAAGATGTGCAGATGATACAGTTTTGCAGGGGTAGAAAAAAATCTGGATCGCCATGGCACCTGGACATCTTTCTTGCTCCTGAATTTTCAATAGTTTTCTTAGCCCTTATTTGCAAACAAAAATAGGCTGAGAAAAGGGGGCTGGCTGCTGAATTATGTTTTTTTTTCCCTACTACTTCAGTTTTGTTGGTTGAAACAAAACACAATCTCCAACAGTGAGTAAACTTAGTAGAAAAATTAGCAGTGAAAATGTCTTTAACTAAATAAAAAGAAAACAAAACTGGAAAGATAGTACCAAGTCAGTTTTTAAAATTACAATGAAAAGAAGAACACATGAACAATTCATTAGTTTTTCTTATCGAGAACAATTTACAGATGATGGTAGTTGTGAGGTAGAAAAAACAAAAGAAAGTGAATGAAATGGCTAAAGCAGTGTTCAACAATATGAAACAACTTCTCACATGTAAACAACTGAGTTACGTATTAAAACTAATAGTGGTCAGGTGTTATAATTATTTGACATTATTGTATAGTGCAGAGGCATTGACAATGAATAAACAGTGTGAGAGCAAAACTAAAGCTTTTGAAATGTGGTTGTATAGAAAAATAAGAGAAGCATCATGGCAGGAGAAGAAAACAAACAAACAAGTATTTCAAACACGGGTTGAAGAAAACAGCACTGAATGAGATCAATTTCAGACAAGTAAGGCACTCCATCCATATAATAAGACACAACTGCAAGTTAAAAGAGATGCTGGAGCAGAAGCATACAAGAGGAAGACAATGTTACAGGTCGTGGACAAGATCAAGAGATGGAGTGAAAGAGTTTGAAGATGGAGGATACAGTGTGTTCGAGATTCACTCAATACAGTTAATGTTCAGTGTGTAATTATGAAACATACTTCATGTGTTATCTATTAATTTTTACACGTTTATATAGTTTTTTTGTTTTTTTTCATACTATATATTACTTAATCCTAGTTTTGCTGTTCTCTTTATTTTCTATGCATAATATTTATAATACGCCATACCATGTGCCATTGGTGATCATGTCTTTATACAGCCCTCTGTCTCATGTGCTGACAGTTATTTCAGCTATTGCTGTTCCTCCGTGCCAAGAAACAGACTGTCCAGCATCATCTCTCTTGGTCTACCCCTGCCTATCCTCATCTCCAGCTTTCTCATTGTGATGACATACTCCAGCTTTCTCATTGTGATGACATACTCCAGCTTTCTCACTGTGACGACATACTCCAGCTTTCTCATTGTGACGACATACTCCAGCTTTCTCATTGTGACGACATACTCCAGCTTTCTCATTGTGACGACATACTCCAGCTTTCTCATTGTGACGACATACTCCAGCTTTCTCATTGTGACGACATACTCCAGCTTTCTTATTGTGACGACATACTCCAGCTTTCTCATTGTGATGACATACTCCAGCTTTCTCATTGTGACGACATACTTCAGCTTTCTTATTGTGATGACATACTCCAGCTTTCTCATTGTGACGACATACTCCAGCTTTCTCATTGTGACGACATACTCCAGCTTTCTCATTGTGACGACATACTCCAGCTTTCTCATTGTGACGACATACTCCAGCTTTCTCATTGTGACGACATACTCCAGCTTTCTTATTGTGACGACATACTCCAGCTTTCTCATTGTGACGACATACTCCAGCTTTCTTATTGTGACGACATACTCCAGCTTTCTCATTGTGACGACATATTCCAGCTTTCTCATTGTGACGACATACTCCAGCTTTCTTATTGTGACGACATACTCCAGCTTTCTCATTGTGATGACATACTCCAGCTTTCTCATTGTGATGACATACTCCAGCTTTCTCATTGTGATGACATACTCCAGCTTTCTCATTGTGATGACATACTCCAGCTTTCTCACTGTGACGACATATTCCAGCTTTCTCATTGTGACGACATATTCCAGCTTTCTCATTGTGACGACATATTCCAGCTTTCTCATTGTGACGACATACTCCAGCTTTCTCATTGTGACGACATACTCCAGCTTTCTTATTGTGACGACATACTCCAGCTTTCTCATTGTGACGACATACTCCAGCTTTCTCATTGTGACGACATATTCCAGCTTTCTCATTGTGACGACATACTCCAGCTTTCTTATTGTGACGACATACTCCAGCTTTCTCATTGTGATGACATACTCCAGCTTTCTCATTGTGATGACATACTCCAGCTTTCTCATTGTGATGACATACTCCAGCTTTCTCATTGTGACGACATACTCCAGCTTTCTTATTGTGACGACATACTTCAGCTTTCTTATTGTGATGACATACTCCAGCTTTCTCATTGTGATGACATACTCCAGCTTTCTCATTGTGACGACATACTCCAGCTTTCTTATTGTGATGACATACTTCAACTTTCTCATTGTGACGACATACTTCAGCTTTCTTATTGTGACGACATATTCCAGCTTTCTCATTGTGACGACATATTCCAGCTTTCTCATTGTGACGACATATTCCAGCTTTCTCATTGTGACGACATACTCCAGCTTTCTCATTGTGACGACATACTCCAGCTTTCTCATTGTGATGACATACTCCAGCTTTCTCACTGTGACGACATATTCCAGCTTTCTCATTGTGACGACATATTCCAGCTTTCTCATTGTGATGACATACTCCAGCTTTCTTATTGTGATGACATACTCCAGCTTTCTTATTGTGATGACATACTCCAGCTTTCTCATTGTGACGACATACTCCAGCTTTCTTATTGTGACGACATACTTCAGCTTTCTTATTGTGATGACATATTCCAGCTTTCTCATTGTGACGACATACTCCAGCTTTCTTATTGTGACGACATACTTCAGCTTTCTTATTGTGATGACATACTCCAGCTTTCTCATTGTGATGACATACTCCAGCTTTCTCATTGTGACGACATACACCAGCTTTCTTATTGTGATGACATACTTCAGCTTTCTCATTGTGACAACATACTTCAGCTTTCTCATTGTGACGACATATTCCAGCTTTCTCATTGTGACGACATATTCCAGCTTTCTCATTGTGACGACATATTCCAGCTTTCTCATTGTGACGACATATTCCAGCTTTCTCATTGTGACGACATACTCCAGCTTTCTCATTGTGACGACATACTCCAGCTTTCTCACTGTGACGACATATTCCAGCTTTCTCATTGTGACGACATATTCCAGCTTTCTCATTGTGTTGACATACTTCAGCTTTCTCATTGTGACGACATATTCCAGCTTTCTCATTGTGACGACATACTCCAGCTTTCTCATTGTGATGATATACTTCAGCTTTCTCATTGTGACGACATATTCCAGCTTTCTCATTGTGATGACATACTCCAGCTTTCTCATTGTGATGACATACTCCAGCTTTCTCATTGTGATGACATACTCCAGCTTTCTCATTGTGACGACATACTCCAGCTTTCTTATTGTGACGACATACTTCAGCTTTCTCATTTTGACGACATACTCCAGCTTTCTCATTGTGATAACATACTTCAGCTTTCTCATTGTGATGACATACTCCAGCTTTCTCATTGTGACGACATAATCCAGCTTTCTCATTGTGACGACATACTTCAGCTTTCTCATTGTGATGACATACTCCAGCTTTCTCATTGTGACGACATATTCCAGCTTTCTCATTGTGACGACATACTCCAGCTTTCTCATTGTGACGACATACTCCAGCTTTCTCATTTTGACGACATATTCCAGCTTTCTCATTGTGACGACATACTCCAGCTTTCTCATTGTGACGACATACTCCAGCTTTCTCATTGTGACGACATATTCCAGCTTCCTCATTGTGACGACATACTCCAGCTTTCTCATTGTGACGACATACTCCAGCTTTCTCATTGTGATGACATACTCCAGCTTTCTCACTGTGACGACATATTCCAGCTTTCTCATTGTGACGACATGTTCCAGCTTTCTCATTGTGATGACATACTTCAGCTTTCTCATTGTGACGACATATTCCAGCTTTCTCATTGTGACGACATACTTCAGCTTTCTCATTGTGACGACATACTCCAGCTTTCTCATTGTGACGACATACTCCAGCTTTCTCATTGTGACGACATATTCCAGCTTTCTCATTGTGACGACATACTCCAGCTTTCTCATTGTGACGACATACTCCAGCTTTCTCATTGTGACGACATACTCCAGCTTTCTCATTGTGACGACATACTCCAGCTTTCTCATTGTGACGACATACTTCAGCTTTCCCCTTCTCATGACATACACATAGAATAGGAATGTCGTCTTCTGGTGCAAGCAAGCAGGTCCTGGAGGGAAAGTGCACATGTATGTCTGTCTTTGTATTATCTTTCTGTCTGTCTGTGTGTCTATATTTCTATGTGTCTGTCTGTCTGTCCCCTGACTATGTTACATAACTCTCCATAAATCTTCTTTTAGAAATATTACTTTATGTGTCACATGTTATAGATTTCAGATATTTGTGTGTGAAAATGTGCTTACTCGATTGTCATTCACAGACAATACATGATCATAGCTCCAAAGAAGATCAGGTCTAATCAAGTTTACCAAGTGTTTACATCAATCTTTCGCATGGAATATGGACAAGAATCTGTCCAGGTTTATATTTCCATCATCAAGGATGGGATCGAGTATGCCAGCTCAGGCCTGCGGTTTGACCGGCCATCAAGTCGTATCATGCAACTACAGGTAAGGATGGTTTGGTTGAAATCGTAGCCTGTGGTGGTATTATAGAAGTAATTGTGGTTACTTGCCTCCTTAAATTTCAATCATGCTCATGTCTGCTTCTTGTTCTTTTCTTTTATATCTACTACTTCTCTTGTGTATAGAAATAAGGTATACTTCTCAAGTAGCTAGTAATTTACTCATCCTCTTTTTCTACCCACTTCTGCTGCTGCTGCTGCTCCTCCTTCTCCTCATTCTCTGATAATAATAATAATATCTGCTTCTTCTCCTGCGCATGAAAATAATGATATGTGCTTGTCTACTCAAGTGGAGGCCAGTATGGCTGAAACTTTTAGCAAACTATTCTGGTGATTTCAGTAGTGGGTTGGTACCACCCGCAAGTCAGCTGGACCATATGGTGACTTCTCATTCAGAAAACAATGGCTAACTAAGGAACGTAAACTTGTCTTGTGAATCCCAAACAGCCAGGGGCTCAAATAGCTACCGGTTCTCTCCTACGCCTCCTTTTGTTTCTCCTACATCTAGGACACATTAGGAAGATGGATGATGGTAGAATACCAGTGGACATCTTTTTTGGTGAATTGCAGATAGGTATGAGATCTCAGAATAGGCCTCTACTACGATACAAAGATGTGTGTAAGCAGGACATGATTGATACAGGTATTGATATTGCACCTTGGGAGCAGGTTGCCACTGAATGTGTTGCATGGATGGTAAAGATCAGAAATGAGCGTGTGAGGCGTAAGAGGGTGTGTGATGGTGGAAATGACCATGTGTTCACATGCATCCTCATTGGTCTGATCAGTCACATTCGCTACCACCATGGGTTGTAGTTATTATGCCTTTTTTTGAAACAGTGTAACAAATTATCGTCTGTCAAGACGGCAAGGAGCCAGTATACTACTACGATCATTTCTGCTTCATTTACATCTGCTCCTGTCTTCTTCTTCTTCAGCGTTCTGAGCCATTGAGGTTCTTTGCTGCAGATACAATCCATCTCCATTCGTCTCTCTGGTTGACCTTCTCTTGCCAGTCGTTGATTCCAAGTGCTTGTAGGTCTGTACATGTATTATCTCTCCACCGCCTTCTTGGTCTACCTCGGGGTCTACGGTCATTTATTTCCTGAGTGTAAGCGAGTTTTGTTTCCCTATTATCTTCCATTCTTTCTATATGCCCCAGCCATTGTAGTCTATTAGCCTTCATGATACCAGTGATTAGCGGGGACTTAAACAGATCATAAATGTCTTTGTTTCTTCTTCTTTTCCACTCTCCACTTTGTGTATCCCTAATGGGTCCAAAGATGCGTCTTAAAACTTTGTTTTCAAAGGTTTGTAACAAGGCTTCGTCTCCTTTCGTTGTACTCCAGGTTTCAGAGCCATACAGCACAACTGGTCTAATCAGTATTTTTGTATATTGTGATCTTGGTATTACGAGATAGCGCATTTGATTTTAGTATGTTGTAGTGCATAGTATATCTTATTTATCTGCTCCTGTGATCTTACTAAATATTCAACCTATGTATATTTTATCAGAAATTGTTTCCTTTTGTTTTCACCTGTAATCTTACTAAATAGTTAGCCTATTTATATGTTATCAGAAAATGTTCACTTTTTTCTGTGGTAATCTCATTACACCGGTCAATTACACTTAAACATTGGCTCCTCGTTCAGACATTAATGGCAAACTACTGAGCATAAAATTGTCTAGTAACTCAACCTGGGGTTGGGCTTGATCTCAACATCCTACAAAGGACATGCGACATCATGCTACAAAGGACATGCAACATTTTCTTTCACAATCTCATCCAACATTGCATGTTGTTATATTTCTTCAGATGCCAACAAACTCGTCGGATGGAAGGTACAGACTGAGAGTCGAGGGAAAGATTGATTCTGAAGACGGCGGGAATATTTGGCAAAATGAAACTGATATTGAATTCAGCACCAAACAGGCTTCCTTATTTATACAAATGAGCCGGCCCATTTATAGACAGGGTCAGAGAGGTGAGTAGATGATAGTAGTTGAGGAGAATGTGTAGTTTTATTTGCTTTATAATAATCATATTTATCATCATCATGTGCCATGCTGATAAATGTGGGCTGTCATGTTTCACCATCTCGTGCGATCACCAGAATTGTCAATCAACTCTGTGTTCTTGTCTCGACGATACCATGTGGCCAAACCATCTAGACATTTACCTCTCTGCCTTCCACATATTCTTTTCCCCTCAATCTTAACAATTGTCACATGTTCTCCAGTTTATTTCTTCTGATAACAAGCCCAGAAAATTATGACTGTTCGTATAATTTCTCTAATCAGTTTAGTTTTCATTTGTTTCTTCTGTCTCAGCCACTAAAGTGTTGTCCCATAGCAGACACTACTGTTAGCAGGGTAAATGTTAGGCCTTTACATATTCATAATAAGGGCAGGTAAGGCTGAGAGGTTACGTTGACAGTTTGAGACTCAGTATGTACCAGATTCTTTTCTATTGTAGTGGGCTGAATTTCTCTAAGAACTGTTGGTTTCTTTTTTTTTTTCGCTTGCTCGCTTTGAACTCAAGCGTAGTCCATACACACTATTTATAGTAGTGATGGACTGAATTTTGCTTGTGGATTCGCTTTCCCTATTAACAGGTGTCCCTCGCCATCAGGCAGACCCACTCCGACTTCAGAGGTACTTGTAATTTACGTCCCCAAGTCGACGACGGGTCAACGTTTTAGTCCAACTGTGCGGTGTAGGGGTTGAACTGCTTACCTCGACATCAGCACACCGGATGTTTAAGAACATGCGTTCTTTCTTACCATTCGGCCATGTGGACATGGGTTGGTATCTTATGATATCACATGTCTTCCCCCATCCCCCCACCCCCATTGATCTCTTGATCTCTTGGGTAGTGAGGTTGCATACCAAGCCTTCCATTATACCATTACCCCTGCCCCGCCCAACATCAGAAGAGAAGTTATATTAGGGTCCATCGTCTGGCTCAGATTAATCCTATAACCGAGTCAGCCACAAATAGGATATTAATTCTTTCTGTCCGAAGAGGGTAATGCCCAGCCTTCTCGGATGAGGGTGAATATATAAGAGTTTCTGTGTGCAAGTTGTGCATGCTACAAATCCTGTAGCTGTTGGAAATTACAAATGGTAGGCCTAGAGACCACTGCCCTGGCAGAATTGTTGGGCAAGAAAAACCTACCCATTGGTGGAAATTTGTCTAGAAGTAAACCTTGCACAAATGCATGCCAAAGTTGGACTCGCAGACCTTTGAGGTGACCAGTTAGGTGTGGCGCACTCCCCTCGAAAGAGGAACACAGAAGAAGAAGAAGAAATTTATAATGAGGTGGGGTGGCCTGTTCCCTTTCTTGCTGCCTTTCATTCCCAGAGCTGGCAGAGACAGCACCTCTTGGTGGTAGATTACTTATAGACAAGGGGGAGGTGGTTGTGTACCTGTGGGAGAAGGTGGGGATACAGATTGAGCATCTGTATGTAGAAAGGATGAGAGTGCAGAGGATTGGTAGGGCTCTGGTAAAATCTCAAAACTGAGAGGGAAGACCAGGAGAACTTTCAATCAGATAGCGGTGGGAACGTTTAGCAGTGTGACTCTTCGCTGGCTGTTCAACTGGGGAACGGAGCACGTATGGGAATGTCCTGAGTGCGGTGATGTCATTTCTTTGCTCAACTCAACTTCCAGAGAATTCTGAAAATGATCCTGAACCCATTTTATTAGGCCAGGTTGAACACGGAGTTTGGCTGGTCAGGAAAAAACTACCCTGCCTCTGCTGGGGTTTGAACCTAGAGCAGTCTTACTTCACTGTATTACTACCAGAGGACATTCACAAACAGGTTATTACCAACATGAGGACAGAATAATCATCACTTGCTGGTCACCTTATTGAAAGGGAAGGGAGCCGCTGTAGCATAGTGGCTAGATGCTCAGCTGCCGAACTGGTGGTCTTAGGTTCAATCCGCATCAGGGCAGTTTCAAATTTGTTTAATTGACCTGTGCTGCCAGGTCAACTCAGCCTAAAATGAGTACCAGAAAATGTCTTGCAAAGTAACGGTAGCCAGGTTGATACCAACCACATTACCCACTCGGTGCCATGTGCTCCATAAAACTATGGGTTTAACACCATATGCACAATGTGCCCGTGGCATATAAAAGGTAACTTGGCTTTTTGTTTATGAGTAGAAAAATCCCCCCTTTCATCTTGCTTGGTTTTCTTTTGTTTAAACTTGTTTGTGGTTGGTTGGATTTTGTACTTAAATGTTTATACATGATGGGTTAGCCAACTTTTCTTTGTCATCTCTTATGACATCCTTAGAGGGTTACAATGTTACTATTCTTTACTTCCTTTGTGAGTCCTGGTGACTTATGGGTGAGAAACTAATGTTACTGGCACCTTGCCGTCTGACAATATTTGTGCTGCAAAAAAGGCATCTGACCAGGGATGTAGTTATACCTCTCCATTGCCCATTCAGCGTGATCTCTCTCTCTCTTAGCTTGCCTAGTTTACTCCAGAGGAAAGGTAACACCAATACATCTGGAATAAAACAAGCTGTAGAAGCTGCTGGATCAGTAAAGCAATGCTCTGTCTGCCTGTCAGAGCTTTGATCCTAGACCAGTTGCCAACCAAGGCTTAGGGCCTGGTCTACCTGCCATGACATTTAGTTTTAAGGTTGCATTTCCTCGCTCTAGGATAAGATTTGTACCCTCCCAATTGCACTCCTCCCATCTGAAGCCGTTGGCACATTGTGAGGTGTCGGGTTTGGTGAGTGCCACCCAACATTCAGAGCTAACAGAAAGTAGGCAGTACTGTCTACTGTTATGTGACAGCTCAGTCATATCTGACTAAGACCTGACTGAGAAACCAATGTACACGTGAAGTAGATCATATGGGTGAAATCACCAAATAATTAGTGGTATGTTCCAATTTTATTTGAACTAATTCTTTCTTCCAACACTGCCTTGATATACAAACTCTAGCCAGCCAGTTGCCTTAACTTGTTATGTTCAAACTGTATAAATGTATATTCAACAGTTCACTTCCGAGTTGTTCCAATTCTGCCAAACATGATGCCAAAGTACGGGAGTATGATCATTTACATTGATGTAAGTTGTCGACAGTTAGGGAGTGTGTAAGCAAATAAACCGATTGTTTGTTTTACAAACATGTTGTCTTATACTTGGTGTTGAGTTTATTGTTTACTAGATGCACTCCTCATTTCCTCTTGGATGTATTACTTGTCTATCCTGAACACTGCTTGTCTCTCCTGGACAGATAGATTACTTGTCTATCCTGCAAACCATATTTGTCTCTTCAGGGTGCTCTACTTGTCTCTGCTGGGTCCACTGCTTGTCTCTCCAGGGTGCTCTACTTGTCTCTCCAGGGTGCACTAGTTGTCTCTGTTGTGTCTCTTCTGTACACGCTCTCTCTCTTCTCTTCTCTCTCTCTCTCTCTCTCTCTCTCTCTCTCTCTCTCTCTCTCTCTCTCTCTCTCTCTCACTCTCTCATACACTCTACATCTCTCCTGGGTATGCTGCATCTCTTTGGCACTGATAGACTCTCCTGGTCATTTCAGTAAGTTCTAAGTAAGCAAATCCATAAACATGTTCTCTCTCTCTCTCTCTTTCTCTCTCTCTCTCTCTCTCTCTCTCTCTCTCTCTCTCTCTCTCTCTCTCTCTCTCTCTCTCTCTCTCTCTCTCTCTCTCTCTCTCTCTCTCTCTCTCTCACTCCCTCTCGTTGGTATAACACATGTAAATTAAGTAATTGTGTCTCACAGATTATTTACTTGTTTTTTGTTTTAGCCAATCATCTGTCAATGCCAACTCCGTGGCGAAGGAGTTACAGACGCAGTTTGTAATCTCACATACTGCATTCGAAACACAGCTGCGGGCGATTTGGCAACAGACCGCCTTGCGTTAGGTTTTTTATACAATGGTATGGGTGCCGGTTGTTCAGAAAGCAATGTCAAGCTACTGAACGTAAACTTGCTAAGAGATCACAAACAGCCAAAAAATGCTGGGGTTGACTTGACATCCTGTAAAGGATATGTAACTAACTAACATATATCATTATACTTGCCATTTGACAAATGCCCTTCCCCAAGTGTTAGATGTGTAAATTCTCATCTGTTTGATTGTCCTCATTTGTTTCCCAGGACCCCTCAGGTATACCCGTTAGAAGATGGCAGGGATTGCAGACCAATGCTGGTGGTGAGTTCATTTGTGGCAATTTGTTAATTACACAATTCTGTCAGCTTGAGTCTGAGTTGTTATCTGATTTTGTTGTTTCTGGCTGGGTGTTTGTGTGTCTGATTGTTTTTGGCTCGTTCAGTTTGGTCTTTGCATGTGTTTATTTGATCTGTGAGCTTTAGGTTGGATCTGAGTTTTTAAATGAGCCTGTAAGTGTGTTGGGTAGTTCCACGTATGTTTCAGCTGTTCATTGTGTTTGCACTGGTTTGTGTAAGTGAGTGGTGGTGGTGGGTGGAGGGTTCCCTTGACAGTCCATTTCAGTTTTTAAACTGAGTATGGGTGTTATCTAGTTGCCTCAGATTGTTTTAAACTGGACATGGTTGTATGCTAATTGACTCAGTGTGTGTTTAAACTGAGCATGAGTGTTTGCTAGTTGACTCTGTTTTGTAAACTATGTGCATATTTTGTCAGCTGTCTTTTAGTCTGTGTTTTTAAGCATGTATTTTATATTGGGTTAGACATGGCTTTAGATCAGTGTAAAACATTAAGAAAGGAAAAAGCATTTATACTCGGGGGCTTAACCCTTTACAGGGCAGACGTTTGTCCATTTTTTTAGCTCTGAACCGGCTCTGTAAAATTTTGGGTTACATTAGTAAAAACATCACATATAAGGTGATAGTCAACAGATTTTAGTGAAATAAAAAACAAAATGAAGGGAAAAGCATGCAGATTATTTTACTCACGTGAATGTTGCCCGTAATCCACACAGGAACACAAATATTTACAAAATACAACATATTGTTTGTGGTTGTCAGTCTTATACACTATTTACACTCAGAATCATTTTCTTCAAAGTCCGATAGATCTGAAGTGTATGCACTGCCCACGCTGGTATCACTGATATCTAGCTGCAATTCATAGTCATCTTCGTGCACTTCAGTGTCACTTAAATTGAACCCAGCGAAATCTCCACTATCACTTGAAGAATCATCGAAATCCATTTTGAACATATAAAGCGTAACACACACACACCCACCCACCCACACACACACACACACACACACACACACACACACACACACACACACACACACACACACACACACACACACACACACACACACACACACACACACACACACACACACACACACACACACACACACACACACACACACACACACACACACACACACACACACACACACACACACACACACACACACACACACACACACACACACACACACACACACACACACACACACACACACACACACACACACACACACACACACACACACACACACACACACACACACACACACCCACCCCCCCCCCCCAAAAAAAATTTTTTTATTTTTTTTTAGATCCAAAGAACCAAATTTTTCAAATTCAAAGAACATGCTTGCAAATGGCGGCCACATTGTCAAGCTATTTGCGAAACCGAAAGTCAACAACCGGAAGTCTCGGAAAGCCACGAGATCGCGTTTTTAAAACGCTTAGTATTCACAGGCGTTTTTGCCCGTTTTGCCCGTTCACGGGTAAAGACGCATTTGGCCCGGTAAGGGGTTAATGCAAAAGTAGTCAGTGAAAAGTCAGCGACATGGCTGGTTCTGTGGTCTGAGTGAAAGGAAGGAGAAAAATACAGTGCTCCTGTACAGAACACATATAGCGCTTTGAAGATTGTACATACTATTGATAAACAATAGAATAAGTTGCGTGAACCAATACAACATATATCAAAGAAAATTATTTCTCATTTGCATAGTTGTAAAGCAAAATGGATAATAAATTAAATTCTGCAGATGATGGATGAAAGAAGAAACAAGATATGGAAGAAATTAATAGAATACATAAAGACACAGTAAATAAATGCCAAAAGTGTAAAGAAATGTTGCTGAATCAGACATATTAAAGAGATTTTGACAAATTATGGGAAAGACTCACATACCAATAAATAATTATCTCAACAGGTTGGAAAACACGAAATACCACTGGATGTTTAAAATCAGAGGATGTCACAATATTAAAGGGATAAAATTATAAAATTGTAATAAATAGGATATATAGAAGCTATATAATGATAAGGAACTGGATGCATATATTCAAGACAATAGTGAAGGTCCACAAATACTTGCTGCAGCAGTTGAGGATGCACTACATTGCATGCAGAAAAGAAAGGCACCCTGACCAGACAATATTACACTGGAGGAAATTGAGGCCTTAGTGAAAAAATAGGTGAGGAAAAACTGAGAGGGAAGACCAGGAGAACTTTCAATCATATAGCAGTGGGAACGATTAGTAGTGTGACTCTTCACTGGCTGTTGAATGAGGGGACGGAGCGTGTATGGGAATGTCCTGAGTGGACATGTCAGTTCTTAGCTCAACTCAACTCAACACAGGTGAGGAAAAGAGCTGGTGCTGAATAGGGCACACACTGAGACAACCTGCAGACAAAATAACTAGACACTCTCTTGTCTGGAAACCACACGACTAATGAAAAACACATGGAGAAGAGAATTACAGACAGAAATTAATAATATTGGGCGGTTGCATTCAATGTATGTAATGAGAACAGATGAAACTGCCAGTGTTCACAGTTGGTGACATAATGAAAGAACTTATGATATACTAATGACACCACCTTGATAGCAGAAGAAAGTAGAGTAAATGATATATATGTTGGTTGTAGACAGTGAAAAAACATTGGCCTCAGCTTGAATGATATGTAGACCGTAGAATGGTAAATCAGAGAAATGGATCATGCCTCAATTTTCTATTAAAGTCAGTGGTAATAATTTGAGGCAAGTGCAGAAATTAAAGTGTCTAAACACATGAATAACATAAGATGGTTGGTGTATCACGGAGATAAAGAACAGGATAGGACAAGCAAATACTGCGGTTTAAAACATGAAAATCTTGTGCAATAAATCCTTATCACTGAAGGTTAGAAAAAAATTCTTACATGTGACAGAACAACCAAGTTTAGCATGTGGTTGTAAATCCTAGACAGTTAGTATACAAGCAACAACAACAAATCCAATAAAGCCTCAGCATTATGGTTTTATAAAGGGATGCGGAAAATTCATTGGATCAGATTGAGCAATCTAAATATTTTGAAGAGGCTACAACACAAAGATAACTTACCACAGACTTTAGAAAAAGGTTGTCATTATTTATTGGCCACATTATAAGAAGAGAAAAACTGGAACATGCTGTGACAAATGGAAAGAGAGATAAAGGAAGACATTGAGAAGAGATTCTTAATAGCCTCTTGATGTGACACAGAAAGATGTCAGTACACAAGTGATACATCCAGTTTGAGATCACAAGATATGGAGAAGCATGGTTGCACATCTCAGTTGGCTAGACACTTGATAATGAAGTTGTAAGCTTATCCACACAATATTTTGTGTTTTCTCTATGATTTTAATTGATTTTGCATGGGTAATAAGTTACTTATAAGAACTTTGTTTGTTGTTTGTCCATCAAGAATGATGATGACCATTCGTTTCATCCAGTGGGGTTGAAGGTGTGGAGCCGTGGGTTCTAAGATGGCTGATAAGGCCTATTTTGGCTCGAAATGTTCTTTGACAATGTGGGCAAAGAATGCTTGACGTCTCTGGAGGAGGATTTCCTGCAGTGGTTTTTCTGTCCTGCCTTTTCTTCACAGCTCTTGCAGTCCTGGTTGCCTCACATATGACTGCACCCTTGCGTAATGATGCACTTAGTGACAACTGGCAAGATCGAAGGGAACAGACCAAGAGGAAGAACGAGAGGAAAATACCTGGATGGCTTGGCCACATGGCATGGACGAGACAGGAACACTGAGCTGATCCACGACACTGATGATCGAGTGAAATGGCGAGTCATGACCGCCCACGCTTTCCGGCATGGCCCATGATTGATTGATTGATTGAATAAGTTACTTTGTTTATTTTAGCTGGTTCTGTGTTAATAATAAAATATTTTCTATTTATTCTATATCTGTTTGCTGTTTGTTTTTTGTAGATAATAAATTACTTTGTGGTTATATCTTATATTTCATCTGTTTATGTGTATTCATCATCTGTTTCTGTGTATTCATCATCTGTTTTGGTCTCTTCAACAGGCATTATAAGTCAGAGCTTTGATCTTTCTGATCAACCCAACTTTGGAACCTGGAACATCAGAGTGGATGCTTTTGTAAGTCCAGACATCTTTGAGTAGATTTCAGATGTTAGCATGTGTCCGTCTTCTCCAATCACCATCATCATTGCCTGGATCAGCTGCTGGCTCAGTATAGGATCATCATGTCGTCTCCTTTCATTTTAGTAAACCATTGTGTCTTTCACATTGCACAATCACACAGAATGACACTATCCAGTGCCACCCATCGGGCGCTGGAGTGGCAGCTATTCCCCCCCCCCCCCCATGACTCTTGACAGCAAAAGTGGAAGATGGTGATGATTGTGTCTTTCATCTGCCTAGTTTCTGGAGTAGTCACTTTACCTTATCTTACCCTTAATAGTGTGCATTCTCAGGGGTTTTAATTATTATTATCTTTCTTTTTCTTTCTTCCTTTCTTTCTTTTTTTCTTTCTTTATTATCACTAATAATGATTGTATTTGAATTATAAGAATTTCGCAGAAGTCGGATGTGTCGGCCGAAAGGCACAAGTATCGCAGCTCTGCTGTAAACAGGCACACCGCAGTCACATCTGAAAAAACACTCCGGATGAATGCATAAGAAGAATAAGAATTATGAGGATGATTATACACAAACAATGTATGCTTTATTTTTGTCTTTTTCCCAGGGTCATATTTATAGGCATCCATTTCAAGTTGAGGATTTTTGTAAGTTGTACTTTTTCTTATTTTAATTGTTGTGTTACTGTTTAGGTTTGTATTGAGAAAACCTAATATAATTGAGTGAATTCTAGCTTGTTAATATACAGAGTACACTGGATTTAAACTAAATGGTTATGTTTCTTCATGTACATTCATATATGCTCAGTTACAGTCCATCAACTTCAAAGGCCAAAGCATACTACAAACATTATATGAACATCAGAGTTGTTCAAAAGACAAGTAGTTAGTCGGTCGTCAGATTATCCTCACTGTACATCAAACTATTCAGTCCATAAGTGCTCGGATCCCTGCCTTAGTATCCCTCAGTGTGTAGCGGTCAACAACACCAGTTGTGTGTTGGCTCATTCTTCTTCTTTGACCCTCTGCATAGCTCTGTTATCTGACTTGACCCCTTATGACTTGATGTTCTGGCAGTCTGGTGTTTGTCCATCAAGAATGATGATGACGATTCATTTCATCCAGTGGGGTTGAAAGTATGGAGCCGTGAGTTCTAAGATGAGTGATATTTTGGCTCAAAATGTTCTTTGACAGTGTAGGCAAAGAAAGCGTGACATTCCAGGAAGAGGATCTCCTGCAGTGGTTCTTTTTGTCCAGCCTTTTTTTCCCCACAGCTTTTGCAGTCCTGTTTGCTTCACAAGTGACTACAGCCTTGTGTAATGATGTACACCACAAATTTTGGTCTTTATCAGCAGTCTACCAAGTGTCGTGATGAATTCCAAAAGCTTTTAGTGAGATCTTCAGAGTTCTTTAAAGCGTTTAATCTGGCCACCTTGGGAGCGTTTAACCACAGCACAGCTCGCTGTAAAAAATTAATTTAGGGAGCCTGTGCTCTGGCATGTGAGTCAAGTGACCAGCCCAGCGAATCTGATTCTTCATTAGTAGAGTGTGGATACTGGGCATGGACGTTCTTTCTACGACTTCAGTGTCTGGGATCTTGTCTTGCCATTTAATCTTCAAAAGCTTCCTAAGGCAGACTGTGTGAAAGTAGTTTAATTTCCTGACATGTCGCTGGTAAACAGTCCAGGTTTCACAAGCATATAGCAGTGTGGATAATAAGACTGCTTTGTAGACTTTCAGCTTTGTTTGCAGGCTTATTCCATTTCTGTCCCACACATTCTTGTACAGTCTGCCAAAGGCAGCGCTGGCCTTGGAGATTCTTGCATTCACTTTGTCATCAATTGTGGCAGCTTGTAACACAGTGCTGCCAAGATAGGCGAATTTGTCCACAACACTTAGTCGATGACCATTCACTTTGATTTTCTAGGAGTCTAGTCAAGGAACAACACCAGTTCTGTGTTGTCTGATTATTCTTCTTTGGCCCTCTGCATAGCTTTGTTATCTGACTTGACCCCTTATGACTTTTATGTTCTTACAGTCTCGTCAAGATTGCAGATTCATAATCATGACTGCATTTGTTTAATTTCCTGCTTTTCTCAGGGTATTCACTGTATCAGCCTGGTCAATCGCTTATTCATTTCCTCTTACACCCGCGTGGCCTGGTAAAAAAATCAAGCTGATTTTTGTCAGCCATGATCTCCTCAGAGACTCCACACACTGTCTTCGAACCCAGCCCATCTCAGTATTCCTGAGCATACTCATTGAATTAGTAAGAAAGCATGTCTCAGTGAAAGTCTGTGACTCCAGCCAGGCTGCTGCTTGTTACCGCCATGACCTCCATAGTCAGGCTGCTTGTCAAGATGAAGTCACCACAATCTTGCCTCACAGTTCTACCTCCGACATGATCAAGCAAATAAAAACCCAGAAGTGTTGAAAATATCTTTTGTAAATGCAAAAACAAAATTAATTCCTGGGATAATTTCCTTGAATTGGTTTTTTCAATCACTGCCCAGATCAGACAACTGGATAGATATGGTTCATATTGTTGCTACACGTGCCCCTTAACATCATTTTATGCAATTGTGACATTTGTGAATGACATGCATACTGGATGCTTCTGTCATCTACAGGGGAACCCAGATTTGATGTCAATGTTTCCGTCCCATCATATGTCATGGAGACACCAGATGTCAGGGTTAGGGGTGTTGTGCTGACTAAGTACGTTTTCATAAGTGAAGTTGTGTGACTGTAGATTTTGTATTTTCTCTCTTGTTTTTTATTTGGTTTGTTTTTTGTTCATGCTCATCCTCTCTGACTGTCTCGTCTCTCTCTTCTCTTTGTCTCTCTCTCTCTCTCTCTCTCTCTCTCTCTCTCTCTCTCTCTCTCTCTCTCTCTCTCTCTCTCTCTCTCTCTCTCCTTTTCCCTCTGTGCTCCATTCTCATCACTCCCCCCTCTCCATTTTTCTCCCTTTTCTTTCTTTTCCCTACTCTCCCAACCTTGCTTGCCCCCCCCCCTGTTTTTTTAATCCTTCCTCCATTCTCACCCTTATCTCCTTTTATTCCCCCTCTCTCTCTTCATCCCCACTCCCCTCCCCTTGCTCACTCTGCCTCAGTATTTACCTTCTCTAGTCAGCTTACAAAAAAAAAAAAAAAAAGTCAGCTTACTTACAGTTTTTGTTTGTTCCTTGAAAGACTTGCTCGTTGGTTTTTTTCTGCCTGTCCGTGGTATTCTTTGCATAATAAGTGTCTGCTTGTTATTCAAATATACATTTTTTATGTAAAGGTAAATACTGCTAGCCCATCAATTGAAATGTCAAAGGCAAGAAGATCATCTTCATTGCACCTCATTTTACCCCGTCTGGCTCGGTGTCAGTCCACTTGCAGGACAGCAAGTCGCCTGCCAAGGGCATCACACAATGTGTGTGTGTGTGTGTGTGTGTGTGTGTGTGTGTGTGTGTGTGTTGTTATTTTTTTTTGGGGGGGGGGGGGGGAGGGGGACTCGAAGCGTAGTCTATACACACTGCTTCTAGTAGTACTGGACTGAATGAGTGTAGATTAGCTTTCCTTATTAACTGTGTCCCTCGCCATCAGGCAAACCCACTCCGAAGCCCATCCCCAAGTCAAGGATGAAGGGTCAACATGTTAGTCCAACTGTCCGGCGTAGGGATTGAATCCCTTACCTTGGCATCAGAACGCCGGATGTTTAAGAACACATTCTTATCCATTTGGCCATGCTGACCTACACACAATGTATGATGAACTCCAGCTCAAGCCATGGATAGGACCACACCCTTCCTCCGCATGGCATCATACCTCTTCTAGATGGAAACTTGCTTGGCTGGGTTATCCTTGTTTTCTTATCGTGAGACTTGTTTATAGTTGGTTGGATTTTTTCTTCTTCTTCGGGATGGGGTGGCCAAACCTCCTTAGTCGCCTCTTGGGCCATGCATGGTAGGTCAAAGTGTGGATATTCTTTGTTTCCCATAATGCTCTGGTAACACACGGGCGCATGGTTGAGTTTATGAGCAAACATGACCTCTGGATGTGCCGTGTATAAAGATTTTATCAAAACGGGAATCAGTGACCACTTCGGAGAACTACATGATTGAAACAGGGTGCAGGATTTTCAACTTCGAGGAAAAAAAAAAAATTACACAGCACAGGACTTTCAACTTAGAAAAAAAAATAACACAATTACATACTTTCAACTCAGAAAAACCACACACAATCAATTATTCATGTTAAAATAATAAATATCTAACAGCCATCCAAGTAAAAGACGCTGGTGTTAAGATAGGACACACACTGAGAAAATGTGTGGACAGTATAACTAGACTCTCTGGAACCAGCAAGGCAGGCAAAATAACAGGAGACACATAAATGCATGGACAAGAGAATTACAGCCAGAGATGAATAATGATATTTGGAGGACACAAGGGGACAGCTAAAGATACGACAGCCGGGCGGAGATTGGCTGAAGACCTATACCTCAGTGGAGGATAAAGGCCCAATCTGGAAGCCATCCAAATGGGACTGTTCATTATAAAAACAAAACACTTGTCCCGAAGTACAAACCTGCTATATGTCAGTGATGTGACAGGGCCATCACATTAGGTCTGTGATGTGACAAGGACGTCACATTAGGTCTGTGATGTGACAGGGCCATCACATTAGGTCAGTGATGTGACAGGGATGTCACATTAGGTCAGGGATGCCACATTAGGTCTGTTATGTGACAGGGCCATCACATTAGGTCATTGATGTGACAGGGATGTCACATTAGGTCTGTGATGTGACAGGGATGTCACATTAGGTCTGTGATGTGACAAGGCTGTCACATTTTGTTGGTCTGAATGCAATGAGGAATAGGTGGCCAGTCGTGTCCTCTGTTAGCTGACGATGACCACAGTGTCAGACCCTCATCTCACCACGTCAAACTCTCATCCAACGATGTCACTCCCTCATCCCCCCCACATCAAACCCTCATCCCACCATGTCAAACACTCATTACACGTCAAACCTCTTTCCACCATGCCAATCCCTCATCTCACCACATCAAACCCTCATCCCACCATGTCAAACCCTCATCTCACCATGTCAAACCATCATCTCCATGTCAAACCCTCATCCCACCATGTCAAACCCTCATCTCACCACGTCAAACCCTCATCTCACCATGCCAAACCCTCATCCCACCATGTCAAACCCTCACCTCACCACATCAAACCATCATCCCACCACGCCAAACCCTCATCCCACCATGTCAAACCCTCATCCCACCACATCAAACCCTCATTCCACCACGTCGAAGCCTCATCCCACCATGTCAAACCCTCATCCCACCATGCCAAACCCTCATCCCACCGCATCAAATCCTCATCCCACCGCATCAAATCCTCATCCCACCACATCAAACCCTCATCCCACCACATCAAACCCTCATCCCACCACATCAAACCCTCATTCCACCACGTCGAAGCCTCATCCCACCACGTCAAACCCTCACTCCACTATGCCAAACCCTCATCCCACAGCGTCAAACCCTCATCCCACTGCATCAAACCCTCATCCCACCATGCTCGTGACAGTGCAGCCCCCTATCAACTACACATTCATTTTTATGAACGCTGTTAAATTTCATTTAGACTATATTTTACAATTTTAACTGTATTTCCCAGTCATACGAGTGGCAGACCTTGTGTGGGCAATGCTTCCATCACAGCTTTTTTCCGACCACGTGAGGTCATCTGGAATCAGACTAAAGGCTGGGAGAAACCATATCGTGACGCTGGAGGTGCAAGTGCTGGAAGACCACTGGAGTTGCCACTGTACAAGCCTGTTCGAGATGTACCAGTGAAAGACTACTATATGTATTTTGCTTATGAATATCGCTTTATTTCATATGTGAGTTTTGTCTTTTGTTGCTTATAAATATTTGTTTCTGTTAGTCATATTAATTATTTATGATATCAAACACAATCAGTATAAGAACGTTCAAGTTATTTTAGTTACATCATTTGAAGGGAAAAACTGGACATTGTGACAGCTGGAAAGAGAGAGAGATAGAGACAGAGG
Organism: Cepaea hortensis; assembly: GCA_963921405.1. Lineage (NCBI taxonomy): Eukaryota > Metazoa > Mollusca > Gastropoda > Stylommatophora > Helicidae > Cepaea > Cepaea hortensis. The sequence continues at coordinate 31,944,350 of OY992889.1, read as the reverse complement.
GAGACCAAGTGAGAAGATGTTAGACAGTTTAATATCATGGCTTAGCGGGAAATCTGTATCAGAAATGATTGACAGTACGTAAGACAGAAGGCTGTAGACAGTTTCTCTTCCACTTACGTCTTCTGGGACACGTCACCACACACACTGTGCGTTTACAGAATGCGTTCTGGATTTGGGAAGACAGACATGACGCACAGTGTCACACCACATGGGTTGTAAGTAGTAGCAGCAGCAGGAGTATGGCATTTACAATCACCACATGGGTTGTAAGTAGTAGGAATAGTGTGGCATTTACAATCTCCATAATAGCCACTTTACATTATAACATCAGACAGAAGGTGCACAACAGAGATTAAGAGCAAAATAAGGCAAGCGAAAGCTGGATTTCAGAAAATGAAAAGTATCTTATGCAATGAGTCACTATCATTGAATGTCAGAAAGAGAGTGCTGAAGTGCTATATAGAAACTGTTTTGCTGTATGGCAGTGAATCTTGGAATGTAAATGAACAAATTAGGAAAAACTTGGAAGCAACAGAGATGTGGTTCCTAAGACGAATGTTGTCTATTCTTTGGACTGCCAGAGTAACTAATGACAATTGCCTGAAAGAGGCTAATGAACCTAGAACATTATATACAACAATAAGAAAGAGTCAAACAGCTTTCTTTTGTCATGTAATGAGAAGAGAGGCATTGGAGAACACCTGACGACTGGAAAGATTGAGGGGAAGAGAAGCAGGGGCCGACCAAGAGAAATTATTCTGAATGATTGAGACGGTGGTATGGAGAAATATCAGCAGTAGAGTTGATCCAGAACACCAATGACCGAGATCTGTGGAGATACATGAACGCCTGCGCCAGCCGGCATGGCACTTGATGATGATGATAGCCACTCTTATGTCTCATTCAGTGCAGCTAGTCAAGAATTGTGCACACATTGATGTTGAGTCACAATAATAATTGTCTGTGCCCATTATTATTATCTTCCATTCCATTATTCCATTATACCCTTACTTCCACCCCGTTATATTAGCATCCATGACCTGGCTTTCATTAATAATCCTGTGACTGAGTCAGCCACACATAGGATATTAATTTGAAGGTGATTGTTGTGTAAAGAGGGTAATGGCTTGATATCTCGTACATTGTCTTGTCTTGTTGTTCTTCTGCTTGTTATTCTCCATTAGGGCATAGGCCACTAGTCAACCCAGGCCAAGCTGTATTATTTGTTACTGCCTCCTGCACTAGTCAACCCAGGCCAAGCTGTATTATTTGTTACTGCCTCCTGCACTAGTCAACCCAGGCCAAGCTGTATTATTTGTTACTGCCTCCTGCACTAGTCAACCCAGGCCAAGCTGTATTATTTGTTACTGCCTCCTGCACTAGTCAACCCAGGCCAAGCTGTATTATTTGTTACTGCCTCCTGCACTAGTCAACCCAGGCCAAGCTGTATTATTTGTTACTGCCTCCTGCACTAGTCAACCCAGGCCAAGCTGTATTTGTTACTGCCTCCTGCACTAGTCAACCCAGGCCAAGCTGTATTATTTGTTACTGCCTCCTGCACTAGTCAACCCACGCCAAGCTGTATTATTTGTTACTGCCTCCTGCACTAGTCAACCCACGTCAAGCTGTATTATTTGTTACTGCCTCCTGCACTAGTCAACCCAGGCCAAGCTGTATTATTTGTGACTGCCTCCTGCACTAGTCAACCCAGGCCAAGCTGTATTATTTGTTACTGCCTCCTGCACTAGTCAACCCAGGCCAAGCTGTATTATTTGTTACTGCCTCCTGCACTAGTCAACCCAGGCCAAGCTGTATTATTTGTTACTGCCTCCTGCACTAGTCAACCCAGGCCAAGCTGTATTATTTGTTACTGCCTCCTGCACTAGTCAACCCAGGCCAAGCTGTATTATTTGTTACTGCCTCCTGCACTAGTCAACCCAGGCCAAGCTGTATTATTTGTGACTGCCTCCTGCACTAGTCAACCCACGCCAAGCTGTATTATTTGTTACTGCCTCCTGCACTAGTCAACCCAGGCCAAGCTGTATTATTTGTTACTGCCTCCTGCACTAGTCAACCCAGGCCAAGCTGTATTATTTGTTACTGCCTCCTGCACTAGTCAACCCACGCCAAGCTGTATTATTTGTTACTGCCTCCTGCACTAGTCAACCCAGGCCAAGCTGTATTATTTGTTACTGCCTCCTGCACTAGTCAACCCAGGCCAAGCTGTATTATTTGTTACTGCCTCCTGCACTAGTCAACCCACACCAAGCTGTATTATTTGTTACTGCCTCCTGCACTAGTCAACCCACGCCAAGCTGTATTATTTGTTACTGCCTCCTGCACTAGTCAACCCAGGCCAAGCTGTATTATTTGTTACTGCCTCCTGCACTAGTCAACCCAGGCCAAGCTGTATTATTTGTTACTGCCTCCTGCACTAGTCAACCCACACCAAGCTGTATTATTTGTTACTGCCTCCTGCAGCTCTCTCCATGCCTTCCCAGTATTGTTCATCTGTGTCTGTAATTCTCTTCTTCATGTGTTTTTAGGTCCTCTGCTATTTCATTTCCCTTGTAGGTTCCAGACAAGAGAGTGTCTAGTTATATTGTCTTCAGATTTTCTCTGTGTCCTATCCAGTACCAGCTCTTTTCCTCACCTCTTGATTAATTTGTTTAGCTCTCTCCATGAGCTCCACATTGGTGATTGTGTCTTACCACTTTATTCCCACTATTCTACGCAGGAAACAATTAGTGAATGAAAGCTTGTAGTTTATTAGTAATTCCTTTAGCTATTCTCAATGTTTCTGGCCCATACAGTAGCGCCGATTTCACATTTGAGTTAAAAATTCTAAGTCTGGTGCTGGGTTTAACTTCCTTTGACTCCCACACACTTCCTAAAGCTATGAAAGCTCCTCTTGTGGTCACCTTATACTTCACACATATTCAACTCACATGGCTACATGGTGTTCATATTCCAAGGGAAATACATATACAACACATTATTCAGGCAACATTTGCTGGGGGGAAAAGATGTTAACTTAAAATGCTTCTGAAGTTTTCAACTTAAAATGCTTCTGAAGTTTTCAGTACACTTTACCCCATTCTACTTAGTCACACAGGCTGGTGGGATAGAGATATACTCTATCAAAGGAGAAGAAGTGGGGTGCCTCCTTCCCTCCACAAGCCTATGGGACACCCTTGGGGCAAGGTGGAGTACCCTGACAGCTCCCCTCTCAGGGTTTTGTGAAACCATGGATGCAGATAGTGGATGAAGTTGGAGAGCAGCCGACAGATAGTTGTAGATTATAATCTCCAATTTCGCTACGGTAGGCAGAGGATCTCTATTTGGAGACAATGGCTACAGTCATCGACCAGTTTGGTCACTGCTAAGAAGGAAAGCAATGGCAAACTGCCTTCTTTACAGATGCCAAGAAAGTCATGTTTTTTAGTTTGATAAAAATGGCCAGGACAAGAACACAGAGCTGATCCATGACTCTGGTGATCATGTAAGATGGCAAAACATGACCGTCCATGCTTACCGGCATGGCGCCACATGTTGAATGAATAACTTAGTCACACACATCAAACTCCAGTACACAATTTAGTTTTTGGCATCAAGCTTTACTTTATTTGAAATTAATCATTTCTTTTTCTTTTCGCTTATTTTAATTTCTGTTTCTTTTGTCTTATTTTAATTTCTGATCCCTGTCCTTCTTGTCACTGTTCTGGTTTATTAAAGTAACTTTTATGATTCTTTTCAGTTTCAAGGGCGGATAGACTTTGAGTGGACACTAGAAGAGCTGCTGGCCATTGCCAAGAGAGGGGGAGAGTCTGGATCTCTAGTGGACAGTGAAATAGTCTTTTTTGTGAATGTCAGCGACTGGTATTCTGGACTCAATCGGACAGGTTATGCCGGAACAATTATGTTTAATTCAAAATACAAGCTTGTTTGGGTTGGAGATCCAATTCGAACATTTAAACCATCATCTATCATGAGAGTTCAAGTAAGTTATTGTTGTACTTTTCATACATTTAGTGATTTCTTTCATTTTAACCAGTAAGTTATTGTCTTTAGGAGTTTGTACTCTTCATACATTTAGTGATTTCTTTCATTTTCGCCAGTAAGTTATTGTCTTTAGGAGTTTGTACTCTTCATACATTTAGTGATTTCTTTCATTTTAGCCAGTCAGCTATTGTCTTTAGGAGTTTGTACTCTTCATACATTTAGTGATTTCTTTCATTTTAGCCAGTAAGTTATTGTCTTTAGGAGTTAGAACTCTGGAGTATACCAGGCATGCCGAGAGAGGGATCATGCTGAATAGGTAACACATTGTCTCAACAAATCAGCCCAGGATTTGTACTATGGAGAGGATATTATGTTTTTTTTTTAAGCACAGTGCAACAAACAATCGTCTGTTAAGACGGCAAGGTGCCAGTCTAGTGCTCCATGTTTATTGCAGGAACATGTTAGATGTATATCCATACACTTCAGTATCTGTTGGAAGGCACTTATGGGCATTTCCTGAGTGCAATAGCTTTGTTTATATTGACCAGTTAACATCATCATCATGTGCTTGCCAGCTGGCCATGTCCTTGGCACTCAGGATTGACTCTGCTGATGAAATCCCTCCATGTCACTGTCTCAGTCCATCCATCATTTCTCTTGGTCTGCCTCTTCTCCCTCCGATCTTTTTGTTCTCATTATGTTTTCAGGTGCCCTTCTCATTACGTGACCAATAACTAGTTTAATATTATTTAAATTAATACATTTTAGTAATGGATATCAGGGATTGCTCCTGATCATAATGAAACATCAAGAACTGGATTGGTTAGGTCGTGTTTCTCACCAATATTCTTTGTCATAAACTATCATCTGGAGTACTATTGAAGACTGGATAGTAAGAAGCGTGTAAAACAAGTCAAGAACTGGATTGGTTAGGTCGTGTTTCTCACCAAAATTCTTTGTCATAAACTATCGTCTGGGGTACTGTTGAAGACTGGATGCTAAGAAGCAGGTAAAAGAAATTGCAGACCTGTCTGGTCTGGTCACCAATCTTTGTTAAAAACATTAGTTAGTTAGTCGACAGATCATCCTCATTGCACATCGAACCATTCAGTCCATAAGTGCTCGGATCCCCTCCTCAGCAAATCCCGCAACGTGTAGCGGCTAACGACGCCAGTTCTGTGTTGGTTTATCAATCTTCTTTGGCTTCCTGCGTAGTGTTCTTGTTTGGCCACCCCTCTTTTAATTTGCTGCTCTCGCAGTCTGGCCATTGTTGTAGATTCACAGTCATCACTTGGTTCTCGCAGAATGTCGGCCTGGTCCATGGCGCGTCCGCCCTCCACCGTAGCCTCACCTGCGAGCTTGTCAGCCCGCTCATTTCCTTGTACTCCTGCATGCCCCGGCACGAAGATGAAACTAATCTTTGCCAGTCGAGACCGCTCCAGAGGCAGCAACCATTCTCTTCAGATCTACCCCTCCTCTATCCTCTTGATCATGTTCATTGAGTCGCTAAGGAGACAAGCCCTAGTGAATGTCTGTGTCTCGAGCCATGTTATTGCTTTACTTACTGCCATGACTTCCATGGTCAGGCTACTTGTGGTTTCAGTGAAAGCACCAGAGTCCTCCTTCACAATTCTCCCTCCGGCCCGAGCTGTAAAGGCCCATGAGCTTCTCACATGTCGGACGACTGACCCATCTGTGTAGATGACCGCGTCACCGTCTAGCGAATTCTCGAAAATCAACGCTTGTACTTCAGCCTCAACAGCAGCCGGATTTTCTTGTCTGCATTTTCTATCTAGTTGGATGCAAACTGAAAAGGATGTGCAGAAGTCTGTTGGCACTTGCACCCACTCCTTGCCAGGTTCTAAGTCCTCAAGTGAACACACCTGTTGAAGAATGTCTTCGGCTTGACCCATCCACGACCATCCTCTTTTTAACCTGCTGCCCTTCACCTTCCTAATTTCACTATGCAGTGGATGTTGTGTGTTTGCGTTAACTCTGAGGTAGGCGCGTGCCCTGCAAACTTGTATTCTCTCTTCAATGGTTGGAAAATCAAGAAGGTAGCGCATCGCCCTGCATGCTGTATCTCTTGTACATCCAAGAATAATGCGCATAGCTTCATTCTGTATCCTTTCCATCCTTTCTATCTGCTTATGGCTGAGAGTCAGGATTGCCATTGCATACTCCAAAACAGACATGACCAGCCCCTCGTACAGAAGACATAGATGGCGCTGCTCACAGTTTGCTGCCGCCATCACCCGCATCGCTGCCAAACCCCGCTTGGCCTTTGTTATCACCTGGTCTATGTGCACATTATAAGCAAGGCTTCGATCAAACCGTATCCCCAGGTAATTCATTGCCTGCGTTCTTTCCACTGTCTCTGAACACAGCATTACAGTTGGTGTTGGAGTGTTGACAATATGATTATTCAACGAGAACCAAGTCACTGTTGCCTTTGTTGGGTTAACCATTGCCCCAGCTTCATCACACCAAGTACTTATGCGATTGAGTTCGGTTTGTAGTTCCACAGCAACCTCCTCTCTATCCTTACCCTGACGATACACTAAAACATCATCGGCATATGACAATGTCCTGCCAGGTCCAGTGATCTGCTCACTGGTGATTCTCACTGTGTAGGCGTTGAACAGTACCGGAGATAATGGTGATCCCTGTGGTAGGCCAGGATATATTGTTGTTGGTTCCGAAGTCCAACTGCCACATCTAAAAACTACTTTCCGTTGGAAGAGGGCTGCATCGATCCAACTAAGGAGGAATGGACTTACGTTTAGTTCGAGAAGCTGAAACATTAAAAAATCCAGTGGTACTCTGTTGTATGCGTCCTCAAGATCAATCGCTGCAGCAACAGTTTCAGTGCCTGAGTGGAAACCTTCATAGACATCCTGGGCAAAGACTGCTGCATTGGTCCAGGTTTCTCTTTTTGGACGGTACCCACCCAGGGTGGGTGGGAAAACACCTTGCCTCTCTAGTTGGCTTGATATTTTCCTGGCAATTACCTTCTCCAGCAGCTTGCCTATTGTATTCTGCATGGTTATAATTCAATATTGTTAAAAACTATCATCTGAGGTACTGTTGAAGACTGGATGCTAAGAAACAGGTAAAAGAAATTAAGAACCTGTCTGGTCACCAAGATTCTTTGTTAAAAACTATCATATGGGGTATTATTGAAGATGGATAATATTAAAGATTTGACAATTCAGTAATTTCATTTTTTTTTTTTTGGTGGTGTTTGTACACCTTTTGTTTCTTTTTGTAAACATGTTTTAGTATGTGATATTGTATTTACAAAATTCTGTGGATACATCTCAGGCTTATTTCTTAAACTTCATATTTTATAATACTTTTTCATTGAAGTTGGTTTAAATTTCTTCCTGAAAATAATTTTATGTAAATGTTAGTTACAATTTGTTTCTCTGTGTTGTTTCTCTCTCTCTCTCTCTCTCTCTCTCTCTCTCTCTCTCTCTCTCTCTCTCTCTCTCTCTCTCTCTCTCTCTCTCTCTCTCTCTCTCTCTCTCTCTCTCTCTATACCCCCCCCTCTTCTCTCTGTCTCCCCTCCCTTTCTTGTTATCAAACACACTGTAAAACTGATCTCCTACAGTTTATTTTTGATAGCGTATTGACCTCTATAATTAATTGAATTCTGACAACTGCTCTTTAATTGCTTCACTTATCCAGCATTTCAGCAAATCTGTAACTCTTTCAGGTGGCCATAGCCAAGTATGATGGCACACCAGTTGAAACTGGAGGTACAATTACTATCAACAACGTTATCACAGATTCATCAGGAGTTCCACAGCCATACTCGGGGCCACAGACTCGAACTCCAGTTGGTGGCATCGCTGAGTTTGAGTACAATTTGGGTTCAACAACGCAGAGTGTATTGTTAACTGTAAGAATTGTTGTAACAGTGTATTGTCTGTGCTTAGTGTTTCAGAATACATTATCATTGCATGTTTAATGGTAACAGTGCTTTAAGTTATGTGCTTTTGTCTTTGGGAGTAGTCTGTGAACACTTAATATATGTGTTATCAGACAGACATATCCTCTTTTTGTCTGGAGATTGTCTCTGAACACTTATATATGTATGTCAGGAGTATTCTCTTGGTTCTGGAGTTGGTTCCTGAACACTCATATGTCAGTGGTGTCCTCTCTGGAGATTGTCTCTACACACCTATATATGTATGTCAGGGATATTTCTCTTGGTTCTGGAGATGGTCCCTAGACATGTATATGAGAATATGAACTCTCAGATGTGTTCTTATGTTTATAAACACTTATATATGTATGTCTTGGTTCTGGAGACGGTCCCTAGACATGTATATGAGAATATGAACTCTCAGATGTGTTCTTATGTTTATAAACACTTATATATGCATGTCTTGGTTCTGGAGACGGTCCCTAGACATGTATATGAGAATATGAACTCTCAGATGTGTTCTTATGTTTATAAACACTTATATATGCATGTCTTGGTTCTGGAGATGGTCCCTAGACATGTATATGAGAATATGAACTCTCAGATGTGTTCTTATGTTTATAAACACTTATATATGTATGTCTTGGTTCTGGAGACGGTCCCTAGACATGTGTATGAGAATATGAACTCTCAGATGTGTTCTTATGTTTATAAACACTTATATATGCATGTCTTGGTTCTGGAGATGGTCCCTAGACATGTATATGAGAATATGAACTCTCAGATGTGTTCTTATGTTTATAAACACTTATATATGCATGTCTTGGTTCTGGAGACGGTCCCTAGACATGTATATGAGAATATGAACTCTCAGATGTGTTCTTATGTTTATAAACATATATGCATGTCTTGGTTCTGGAGACGGTCCCTAGACATGTATATGAGAATATGAACTCTCAGATGTGTTCTTGTAAGAGAGCAAGTACTTCAAGGCACGTTGTCAGAGTGCGATGTAAGACGCTGACACATGTCCTCTAGGTCAGAGCTTTTCAAAGCAGTTCTTCCCCCCCCCCCCCCTCCTCCTCCCCTCCCCCTACAGGTCAACGACCAAGGATAGATGAAGCAGAAGATACTTAAGAGAGCTTATTGCTTTACCCAAGACAACAAAAATGGTTGAACAAATATAGATTTAAAATATTGCATTTTCATTTCAGTTTGATGTTTGGAAGATAATTTGTGGATTGTGGTATGTCTGTTGTTTATTAAGTATGCTTGTCTCCCCTTTTTTATTTGTTGAAAAAGACTTTAGGATTTACGATTTTTTTTTTTTTACATTTCAGTATGAATTTCTGATTACTGTTTGTGGATTGTGATTCCCATTGTGTGTGTTTCCCATTGGTTGTTTGTTAGAAAATGCTTTAGCAATGTTTACTATTATCTGTATCAGCCTACTGGAAGTCTCTTTTGCTTTTGGTACCAAACATGATTGAAGTTGGTTTTAGTTAATTTAACTTCTTAATTCCATTCCATGTGGTGTTGGTGATCATGTCAGTCCGCAGCCTTCTGTCTCTTGTGCTGCGAATCGTTTCTGATACTGACGTGCTGTGATGTCTTAACTGTCCAGCATCTTCTCTGTTGGTCTCCCCATGCCTCTTCCCTTTAGCATCCCATTGTGACAGCATACCCTAGCTACCATTTCTCATGACATGCCCACAGAATGTGGATTGTCTTCTTCTGACGCGAGAAACTAGTGCTCTTTATGAGTTAACTTCTTTCAAGATATCTTCATTGCTCTTTTTGTCTGTCCACTGTGTTCTAATCATTCTTCTATAAAACCACATCTCCGTAGCTTCCACATAATTCCTCACTTGTCTCTCAGTTTTCCATGTTGTATATTTATTTATTTATAGTTAATTCAGGGATATTTAATTTCTTACAAATGTTGTTATTTTCAGGCACAGTATAACGATGCCAGAAAGCCGTACAGTGGAAACAGTCCCATTTACACAGATCCACGGTTTCAAGTTGGCACCACAGCGCCCATCACACTGCATGCCTGGAAGTACTACTCCCCTACAAACTCTTACATTACTATCCTGACCTCAACATATCACCCTCAGGTATTCAATTGTATATAATTTTTTTTTTTTTCTCGATTATACCATTACCCCTACCCCATTCAACCTCAAAGAGAAGTAATATTAGCCCATCTCTGGCTCAGATTGATAATCCTGTGACTGAGACGGCCACACTTAGCGGCTGGCCATGGTTTCATCTGCACAGGATAACAACAACAACATCAACAACAACAAAACTTTATTTTCAAAGTGTTAAGAATTGGGCACGCAGGCCCGTCTAACATTCTGCCCTTTTATCATACTCTTTCATACATTATATCATTCAAGGCTAACTGAAAACAGCAACAATATAAAAGATATGCATTATAAAGGCATGTGGAAAATTAAAAATCAATACTACACGACTCAGTAATAGTAACAACTGGTGTGGCACTTGTTATTAGATATGTGGAATATACTGGCCTACCAAAAGGGGACTGGCTGTTATCCTAGGGTTTTATTATTATTATTTCTATTATTAAGGATATAAATTTCAAGGTGATTGTTGTTAGGGTAATGGCGAGAAATAAATTATATTTTATCCCATTTTGATTTCAACTTCTAAAGGTTGAGTAAAATTGTGATAGACAATTCAAATTACTGTGTGAATATGTGCGTTGTATATTTCAACTTGAAGGATTTATCTAATTACTATAGTATATGTTGTGTGATTTCTGCAGTATGTACCTGACGAGATGCAGCAAAATATGCCAGGCAATAAATTGTACAATCTTTTGTTTATGTCTTTGTTATTCAAATTCCCTACAGGAAAACAAAGAATTAAAATCAAGCTGCACCTCGCCTAATTTTTGCAAGTAACACAAGAAATTAAACAGGCACTGTAAATAAAATATTGCATGATTTCTTACCTGGTATATTTCACTGCACCTCGCCAGGTGCATACTGCAGTGTTATATATCATATTATGTAAAAACATTAATCATACTCTGGCTGAAGTATGATTTACATCGTTGTTGATATTGCTTAGAAATTATATCCACAGAAGTCTGACACTTAGCGGGAAGTCCTTCTGCTTACATAGTAAAGGCTGGAAAAAAAAAAACATTTGTTTTGGAAATTGACGAACTGCAGCGGAAGTGATTTACAATTCTAGCTGACAAACTGCCACATAGGTTTAATTTAGTTTAGTCGACGGATCAACATCAAAGCACACAGCCCATAAGTGCTCTGTTCTACTCCTAACTCAAGCTGGAGAATCTCAGCTCAGTGCACGAACTCTGTAGCACTGGCGAGGATCCTGAAATACTTTGGGTAGATTTTTAACTCAAAATTTTGCCCGGGCAGCACCGTTAGGCTACTCTTTTTCAATTTCCAACTGCCAAGGGATTCTTTACGGGGCCTGAGTGATCTCGAGGTATGGTGTCCACCTCGAGTGCTGGAGGTCCTGGGTTCAAGCCCGGTGAGCGCCGGATTTTTTCACGTGGACTTTAAGTAACGAAATTTCCCCTGGTCTCTGGGTAGTGAGATCAGACGCCTGTGTGTATTGTTGTACAGAGGCTTAGAGAGAACAATAGTGGAAGGAAGGTAACTGGGAGAAGAGGCAGGAGGTTGACCAACATGAAGATGGACACCGGACATTGAAGAAACCCTAAGTATGAAAATGTATGAAGCAGGGGAACTGGTGAAAGATAAAGCAAGAAAAACAAATCTGTGGCCTAATGGTAGACCAAAAGAAATTTTTAAAATCAGCAAACCCAGCAGAAATGGCAATTGAAATTAAATCTTGATCACAGATAGGCTACCTGGAAAAACTGCACCGTAATTCACTTCATAATAATGGCAGGCAATTCACTTCATTATGATGACAGACAATTCATTTTATTATGATGACAGGCAATTCACTTCATTATGATGATAGGTGATTCACTTTTTTATAATGACAGGTAATTCAGCTCATTTCATTATAGTGACAGGCATTTCACTTCATTAGCTTAACTGCTGGCAGTAATTTACACCCTGCCTCTCATGTTTAACTAATCAGGAATGTTAAGCCACTGGCACTGGAAACATAATACTAAGCTCTAACTTATCCAAATATTTTCAATCATCAATATCAAATGTTAGTTGCTGTCTTTTTTGTTTTTGTTTCTCTTACTTTCGTTTTCTATCTTTCTTTCTCTACTAAATCTCTTTAATTTTCACAATTTCCTACTGTTTCTCTTGCTGTCTGTTTGCCTTATGTTTTTTTCTACTAATTCTCTTGCTTTCTTTTTTATCCTTTTTTCCCCCTAATAATTCTCTCTCTCTTTTTTTGCTTTTTTTTTTTTTTAACTTACTGTCTTTTTTCTAGTCTCTTTTTTTCACAAATTTTCCGGTTATTTATAATGTATTATATCACCCAACATCCACTTGATTGTATTTGTCCGCAGGTGAATGAATACATGATTTTTCATGTGAAAACAAGTTATTTTGTACCAAGAATTTACTACCAGGTATGTTTGTAGTGTATTTTGTGTGTGTTGTCATTAAAGACTTGTGCCTAGCAAAATTACCATTCTCCTGTTTTAATTATTATTTTGTTGTGTGATGATTAAATTCTCTGTGTTTTGGTCAGAATTATGCAGTTGTATTCTTTCAGTTGATTTGTCCTATGATATGCCATTGTATTCTTTTAGTTTTTTTTGGGTTTTTTTCGCTCGCTTTGTACTCAAGCATAGTCCATACACACTATTTATAGTAGTGATGAACTGAATTTTGCTTGTGGATTAGCTTTCCCAATTAACAGTGACCCTCGCCATCAGGTGAACCCACTCCAACTTCAGAGGTACTTGTAATTTACGTCGCAAAGTTGAGGACGACGGGCAACGTTTTCTTTTAGTTGATTTGTCTTCTGATATACAGTTGTATACATTTAGTTGATTTGTCCTCTGAGTTGGTGTTTTGTGCATATATGCATCTTCATGTTGAATGAGCTTCAGATGCCGTATTTTTTGTTTCTGTGTATGTCTCATTTTACTTTTCTCTTCCTGTAATTTGGTTTTTTCCCCTCCCTCTGATATATTATTACTGTCACCCTTTTCTCCTGCCATCTTTGTGAAAAGAATTGACAGCAAAGTAAGCAGGTAATATAAACAGTATGTGATAGGTATATTTTTTCATTAACATTTTAATGTCAGCTTGCTGCATTTACAGTGATGTGTGTATTTTTGTTTATTCATTACAACTTGCAGATGAATAATCTGTGCATTCTTCCTCTGTTATTTACTTCTTCTTCTGGGCAGTATCCCCCATTGGGGCACAGATGCTCAACCAAATCACGCCACGCCATCCTATTTTTTTCTATCACCTACATCTCCCTCTCTGCCCTCCCAGTATTTTTTATCTCTGTAATTCTGTTCTGTGTGTGTTTTAGTCTCCCGCTAGTTTGTTTGTTTGTTTTAATAGTTCCAGTTAGTGTCCTCAGGTTTTCTCAGTGTGTGCCCTATCCAGCATTCATGTTTTTCCCTCACCTCTTGGTTGACTGGAATTAGGTTAGTTCTCTCCATGAGCTCCACATTGCTGATTCTCTTATAACATTTTATTCCCACTATTCTGTGCAGGCACCAAGTGTGAATGTTTGTAGTTTATTAGTCATTCTTTTAGTCATTCTTTAAGTTTCTGACCCATGCAGTAGCACCGATTTAACATTGAATTTTTAATTCTACAGTTGCTTACTTATATTTCATGAACTCTCCATTTTTTAACAAGTTAGTTCAGATTTTTTAATATACATTGGTAATTATAATCACAAAATAATATTTCTTGTTTCTTTCCTAGATCGTTTCACAAAGTAATATTCTAATTGGAGATGAATTGGAAATGACATCAATACAAAAGACCTTTGCCATTGCCTTGTCTAGAGAAATGGTGCCCAATGCTCGTTTGGTTGTTTACTTCATCAGACAGCCAGAGGAAGTCGTCATGGATGTTTTGAATTTCTTTGTCAATGGCACTCGTCAGAACCAGGCAAGGGAAATAATTAGCATATTGATAATAAGAAATTTGTTAAAATCTTGTTATATTTTTATTTGTACTTTGTATTCTGTCCTTGCTGATGTACATGCTAATTTAGGCAGAGACTGGATTTATGGGAGGACAGAAAGGAAAGTGCAGTAATTGACAGATAATTGAAAAGAATTCTGTCATCATATATGCTGCAGTGAGAAAAAGAGTTTTGAAGTGGTATATAGAACTTGAACTTTTATATGATGTTTGTTCATGAAGAATGATGATGACCATTCATTTCATCCAGTGGGGTAGAAAGTTTGGAGCCGTGAGTTCTTAGATGGCTGGTAAGGCCTATTTTGGCTTGAAATGTTCTTTGACAATGTGGGCAAAGAATGCTTGACGTTCCAGGAGGAGGATCTCCAGTGGTTTTTTTTTTTCCACAGCTCTTGCAGTCCTGTTTGCTTCACAAGTGACTACACGCTTGAGTAATAAACTACGCCACAAATTTTGGTCTCTGGCAGCAGTCTTCCAAGTGTTGTGATGAATTCCAAAAGCTTTTAGTGAGATCTTCAGTGTCTTTAAAGCGTTTCCTCTGGCCACCCTGAGAGCATTTACCACAGCCATCTTGCGATCTGGCCTGCGAGTTAAGTGATCAGCCCAGTGAATCTGATTCTTCATTAGTATAGAGTGGATACTGGGCATGGACGCTCTTTCAAGGACTTCAGTGTCTGGGCATGTTATATATAGCAGTCCTGAAGCAGTTTCTTGCTATGGCTCTTTGATGTTGGACCATCACATGAATAGGCTTGAGAGCATGGAGGAGTAGGTGGCCAGTGAAGCAAAGGCAGTAAGCACAACTGAGAAACATCTAATGGCAGTGGAAATATGGCTTCTGGAGGAAAATGCAAAGAATACCATGGACATTCAGAAAAACAAATCAGTCTTTCAAAAACAAAACAAAAACTGTAGAATGATTTGCAGAATTAGATGAAGACAATTAAGATTGTTTTGGACATGTTATGAGGAGAAATCAACGTGAAATTTTAGTGACTACTAGCAAAATTGATGGGAAAAGAGCAACAGAACGACAGAAATAAATACCTGGATGGCTTGGCCAAATGGTATAACTGGACAAAAACACAACTGATCTGAGGCTCTGTGATCATGTGAGATGGTGAACCATCACAGCCTAAGCATGGCACATGATGATGGTGATGATACATTGGTGGCTTTGTTCTGCAGGGTAAAAGGTCAAAATGGAGATTCTGTTAGATTTTGAGGACAGTTCATTGCGGAGCACAGTTGTATATAGTAGCAACTACATTCAGTATGAGAATGGAGATTGAGGCAGTCTCAACAACTCTCTGAGTCTTCATACATGGAGGCTACCATTGTATCTGACACTCATTTAATATTCGAAAGTTCTACCATACATTTCTGTGATATGATTGTTGACACTCATACACCTTCACTATAACGTCATTTCTGGTTTCAGAGGGGTAAAATCAGCCACCCACAACCCATTTTGAAATTGAATTGTCACTTTATAAAGAGGAAGATTACAGCTAAATCACACAATGGTGCAAGCTTGGACCAAAATAAACAGGACTAAAATAATCACTGTCCACCTAGAAAAGAATAATAGAGAAGACAGACTGAATATAACATTATGCCATAGTTTTAAAGAAAATAGAGAAGACAGATAGAATATAACATTCTGTCACATTTTTTGAAATAATAGAGAAGAAAGGTAGAATATAACATTCTGCAATATTGTTTAAAGATAATTCATTCAGTAGCATGTCCTTTGCAGAACCTCACTCCCATAACAACCCTCCAGAAAACTTCTCGATCACAAGCAAGATGTCCCGCGTCTGATACACCCATCTGGAGATCATCCGCCACATCCTGCACCCATCTTCTCTTCGGCCTTCCTCTTCCTCTCTTCCCAGGCATATACCCTTCCATTATTGTTCTCTCCAAACTGTCGTGACGTTTCAAGTGACCAAAATACTTCAATTTTCTTTGTTTTATCGTCTTTAATAGCCATCCCTCCACAATATTCAACTCTTGAAGTATGGATGCATTTGTTCTTTTCTTTACCCAAGATATTCTTAGAACTCGTCTATAACATTTATATTCAAAGGCATGTATGCGCTGTTCAGCTTGTTTAGTAAGTGTCCATGTCTCACAGGCATATGTTGCAATGGGAAAGATGCATGCTCTTAAAAATCTAATTTTTGTAGTTCTGTCTGTCCCACACCATAATTTATTCATCTGTTTTAGTCTTTGAAGAGCAATGGATAGTCGCCGTTTAATTTCTTTCATTGTGTCACCATTATTGGTAATCAATGACCCAAGATATTCAAAATTTTCCACCACCTCCAACTTTCCCCCATTAATGTATATTTCTTTCTCCATAGTAGTTTTATCTGTATGCATTATCTTAGTTTTTGCTATGTTAAGATATAAGTTGTGATTTTCACTATTCAATTGTGTTGAGGCTATTAGGTTTTCTATGGAATATATTTTTGTTTTATAAATAATACATAAGACAGAATATAACATGAAGCTTTTTTATAAGCAATACTTGAGATGGAATGTAACATGAAGCCAAATTTGTGACTGAAAGTTAATAGATGAGACGGTGGATAGATAAATAGAGCATAATGTTACCAAGTTGTTGACATTATTAAAAGGTAAAATATGCTGAAACACTGTTAATTATATTTATAAGTACTGTTAAGAATGCTTCTGTCTCCAATATCTAGGTGACACTGGGCATCAATCGAGGCAAAGACTTCAGTCGTGACACCATTGAGTTTAATGCATATGCAGATCCTGGTTCCTATGTTGCGTTCAGTGGCATGCTGCTTGATCTCTACAGCCGAGGACTTAGTGATGGGATCACAGAAAATGAAGTAAGTTCAGTGGTTGAGTTGAGCACATTAGTAATAGATGGGCGGTTGATCAGATATCGTTAATGTGGTTGGACAAAGGTTACATGCCTTTGTTGTCCTCTGGTAAAATGAGGAAAAACTGGCGGTTTATTCCTCCGTGCATTCTGGCCAACAAAATGTGATGGCCCCATCACGTTGCAGGCTCCTGCTTTAGAAGTGTTTTTCTCAGTGTCAGAAATAGAGCCATGGTGTTGTGAAGTGTTTTTCTTGGTGTCAGAAATAGAGCCATGGCGTTGTGAAGTGTTAGGCCTTCTTGTATACTAAGTCATGGTATAGCAGCATGAGGTGAACAGTCTTTTTTCACTTTTTCTTCTAAAGAACATTCTATAAAATTTTTGTATGCACCATCAGACATCAACCTGAGTGTATGTAAAGAAAGCAGCAGTCAACTTGAGATTGTGAACTTGAGATTGTGCCTCTGTGTGTGTATGTCTGTACGTGTGTTAAGGTGTCTGTTCATGTGTTTTTATATGTTTTTATGTGTATGTGCGTGTGTATGTATGTGTTTATGTATGTCTGTGTGCTTGTATGTGTGTTTGTTTGTGTGTGTAAGTGTACATGCATGCAGTGTATGTATTTGTGTTTTATGTGAGTATGTGTGCGTAAATATGTGGATGTGTGTAGGTGTGTTTATGTGCATGGGTATATGTGTGTATTTGCATGTGTATGTTGTGTGTGAGCGTGTGTATGTATGTACGTGTGTGTGAGAGAGAAGAGAGAGAGTTGAGTGCACGCATCTCATCTAACATGCTGCTCCGTATTTTTTGTGTATTCTCATTTTCATATCATTTTGAATGCCACTTGATTTTAACATGCATAAAATTAACACATGTAAATTACTGTAGAGTGAGTGGGAGGGTTAGTGAGTGAGAGAGAGAGAGAGAGAGTGAATGAGTGTGATAGTGTGTGTATGTAAAAGAAAAAAAGAGAGAGAGAGAGAGAGAGTTGAGCGCACGCTTGTCATGTAACATACTATTCCATATTTTTTATGCATTCTCATCTTTCATATTACGAGGTATCATTTTGTATGCCACTTGATTGTCCTGTAACATGCCATTCCATATTTTATTTTTCTCTGTATTCTCATCTTTCATATTATCATTTTGTATGCCATTTGATTTTATCATGTATAATATAACATTAATGTGATGTGAGTGAGAGAGTTAGTGAGTGGGAGAGAGTGAGAGAGTTGAATTGCATCACTAATTTTTACGCTACACAATGTATATGTACAATTTTTTCTCCACTTCTTACAATTTATGCGAGGATGCTCACGTCAATTATCAGTGTCTCAACTGTGTGTAAAGTGTTGGAGTTTGTTCTTATTAGTTTCAGTGATCATGTATGTGTGTAGATGTGAGGATGTTTGTGTGGGTATGTATGTGAGGAATGTGTGGGGGGGGGGGGTGTTGGGAATGTATGTATGGAGGGGTTGTATGTGGGGGATGTGTATGGGTTGATGGGTGAAGGGATGTGTAGTCGGTGGGGGGTGTATGTGTGTGAGAGAGATGTATGTGTGTGAGGGGGATATTTGGGAGGATTATTGGAAGTATGTGGGTGTTGGTGGGTTGGGAATGTGTATTTGGGTGGGTGAATGGGTGTGTAGGAGATTGTGTGGGTGGGGGATGAGTGTGGGGGGTGTCTGAGTGTGGATGGGGTAAATGTGAGTGAGTGGAGGATGTATGTGTGGGTGGTGAGGATGTTTGTAGGTGGGAGATGTGTGGGTGGGTAGGGAAATGTGTGAGTGGGTGAGAGATGTGTGCATGGGGATGTGTATGAGGAATGCATGTTGGGGATGTGTGTGTGTGGGGGGGGGGATGTGTTTATGGGTGTAGTTTTGTGTGGGAGGGGAGGTGTGGGATGTGCAGGTGGATGACGGATGTATGTGAGGATGGGGAATGTGTGTTTTGCTGGGTGGTTGGGGTGTGTGTGGGTGGGAGAGTAGATGAGAGATGCATGTGTTGATGGGCGGGTGGGTGATGTGTGGGTGTGAGTGGTTGATGGATGAGTACATGAGTGGGTGGATATGTGTGAGAGATGAGTGTATGGTTGAGGGATATGTATGTTTGTGGGAAGATGTGTGTGAGCAGCGGATGTGGGTGGTGGGGTGTGTGTGGATGGGAGGTGTGTGTTTTTATGGGTGGGGGATATGTGTGGGCAGGTGGGGAGATGTGTTTGTGGGTGGGGATTTGTGTATAGATGGGGGATGTGTAGTTGAGAGGTGGCAGATATTGGGTGGGTGAGTGGGTGTAGGTTGGCTGATGTGTGTGGGTGTGTGGAGAAAATTGTGAGGGTGCGGGATGTATGTGTGGATAGGTGCGGGATGTGTGGGTTGACGGGGGTTTGTGTGTGTGGTTTTGTGATGTGTTTTGCTGGGTGGTTGTGGGTGGTGGAGAATATGTGGGTGGGTGTGTGCATGTCGGTTATGGGATTGGTGAGGGATATGTGTGTGGGTCGCAGAATGTATGTTTGCCTGAGTCTGTGTGAGTGGGTGGGCGGGGTGTGAGGGTGGATGGGGGATGTGTCTCACAACATTGTAATATGCATTGTTTATGCTTACAAAATCCATTTGACAATTTTTTTTTTCCCTATGTAAATGTAACATGCACATTTGATGAATGAAAGATGAGTGATCGAAAGGGCCGAATGTAAGACGGGCCTGCGTGCCCAATTTGTTACCCTTTTAAAATAAAGTTTTTTCGTTCGTTCGTTCGTTCACATCTTTATAGATTTTGTCCTCACATGGAACCAGTGTAGACCAAAATAATTATCTTAGTTCTTCCTTTTCTTCAAAAGAACGTTGTGGAAATTCTGATTTATTTATGCACCATCAGACATCAACCTGAATGTATGTAAAGAAAGCAGCAGTCAACTTGAGATTGTTGACGTCTCCATAAAGTTTGTCCTCAAATTCAGCCAGTGTATACCAACATAAATATCTTATTTCTACTCATATTAGACACTTTTGCAGCTGTTATTTTACCGATTCCAGAGTTGCATTCATCGGGATCTGCTATTTTTAGCTTGTTGATTGGGGAGTATTGTGCCCTGTGCAAAGTCTGAAGATTTGAGCTTAAGACTGCCAGGCTGGCAGATACATAAGAAGCTGCAGCAGCTACAATTAGCTAGCATATACTTCAGTGTTTTAATGCATATTGTTCTTTTGTTATGTAAGATTAGCTTCATAAGTAATGTATGAATTAAATAACGTATGAGAGGAAAGAGAGAAGGGCAGAGAGGCCTGCGTGCCCAATTCTTAACCCTATGAAAATAAAGTGTTTGTTTGTTTGTTCGTTCAGCATCTGCTTATTTGCTTGCTTGGACTGCTAGGACCCTATTAACGGTTAGGTAAATGTTGATAATTCTGTCTTGTGTATTGAAGTTCCTATAAAATCAATATGCTTGTATTTTTCTGTCTGTAACTTTTAGTTGATTGATGAATTGATGACATATGATGCCACTGACAACAGCTCCTACCGATATCTGTGGCGTATCAGTGACACAGAGTACGAGTACAAGTTTTTCCATGGTTCTGACTATGGAATTGATGCCAACACTAGCTTCACCGTAAGTTTGCAACCATTAACATTATTACATTCTGAATGATGCCCATACAATAATTTTATGGTTAATTTACTTTTGTTAAATTATTACTTCTGAAGTGCTAAATAGAGCCAATTCTGATGCATAAACATGAATCATTGACAATTAACAGATTATTGAGAGTTGACTTCAGAGACTGCAGAGATATGGTTCTTGAGAAGAATGTTCGAAGCACTTTCAACCAATCAATGCTGTCTCCACAATGAAGGTTGGCTGCAATGGATCTCCAACACTGTCTCTCGCCTTGATTTTACATTTTGTCGGATTGACATTCGTCCATCTCTTGATGTTATCCTCCCACTTGTATCGTTGTCTGCCTCTTGCTTGCTTGCCCTCAAACTTGCCCTCCAGTATGATTTTATTAAGAGTCTGTTAACGTAGCCAAAATATTTCACTTACTTCTTTTTTATTTCTGTCATCAACTCTCTTTTAATTCCCAGTTTTTCTAGAACCTCTGTATTTGATTGTTTTTGTTTCCATGAAATACGACACATTCTTCTGTATATCCACATCTCCGAGGCCTCTATTTGACTTTCTAGTTGCTTGCTCAATGTCCAGACTTCCGCACCATACAATAGTGTTTAATATGTGTAGCATTTGACATTCTCATTTTTAATGCATTGTTAATCTCTCTAGATGTTAATACTGATTTCATGCTGTTGAAAGCATTTTTGGCCATTCCTATTCTCTTTTTGATTCCTACTTCACGTCTGCCATCATCTGCTATTACATGTCCAAGATAGGAGAAACTTGTTGCTTATTCTAGTATCTGCCCGTTTACTGTGATGTTCATTGATGACCTTTCCTTTCCACTTTAGCCAGGTCTAAATTGCTGCCAATCAGCTTGACTTGCTTCTTGGCATTTAACAGTTTTGAAAAGCACTGCGGTAACAGAAGAAAAAATGTTTATAAAATTTCTTCTTATTTGTTTTTGATTCTGTAAACTGAAATTTTGTATTGCATCATTTATGTTTTCTTATTGTGTCAATTTCAGAGTGCTGGCTTGCTTGTTTTGACAGATGCAAGAGTTCCACGTCTTTTCAGTAAGATTCATTTTGTGTGTGTTTTTGTTTTTGTGTGGACACAACATTTTCATTTTAATTATCAGTTATTGTATTAGAATTTTCATGCAGGTATAGACCTGGGACACACATACATACATAGACAAATTTTCACTGAGTTTAAGGGGGAAAAGGCATAACATGTTGAACTCTTAGGAGGAGAGCTAGAGAGATGTAAATGATGGTTAATATATCTTCTACTGAACTGAGTTATCTCCAGCTGTCTTCACGTGTTTTGCTACTGGTTTCTGATGGACCAGAAAGTGAGGTCGGCAAACTTCACAACTTTTGCTCACTTTAAATTCACTGCGAAAGTTTCTGTTTTATCCATCCATTTCAGATGAACAAGGTAATCTTCATCGCTTGCGGTGAACAAACAAATAACTACTATTTTTATTATTATTAACCACATGTTGACTGACTCACTGAAAAACTGAAATCAACCTTGAAAACTGGGGGAACAGTGTTGCTGCTGACCCTAGCCTTGTTTAGTCAAACCTGCTGGCATGGTGGCTTTGGGGCAGTTAGGAATCAAGAAATGAACAATTGAATGAACTTTATTGTCAAAGGATTAAGAATTGAACATGCAGACCCATCTAACATAAACTACACAGAGGATTCATTCAGTAGCATGTCCTTTGCAGAACCTCGCTCCCATAACAACCTTCCAGAAAACCTCTCGGTCATAAGCAAGATGTCCCACTTCCGATACACCCATCTGGATTTCATCCACCACATCCTGCACCCATCTTCTCTTTGGCCTTCCTCTTCATCTCTTCCCAGGCATATACCCCTCCATTATAGTTCTCTCCAAACTTTCATGACATTTCAAGTGACCAAAATATTTCAATTTTTTTTTGTTTTATCGTCTTTAATAGCCAACTTTCTTCAGTATTCAGCTCTTGAAGTATGGATGCATTTGTTCTTTTCTTTATCCAAGATATTCTTAGAACTTGTCTATAACCTTTATATTCGAAGGAATTTATGCGCTGTGTAGCTTGTTAAGTGTCCAGGTCTCACAGGCGGATGTTGCAATGGGAAAGATGCATGCTCTTAAAAATCTAATTTTTGTAGTTCTGTCTGTCCCACTCCACAATTTATTCAGTTGTTTTAGTCTTTGAAGAGCAATAGACATTCGTCTCGGGGGCTGTGTGGTCTCGAGGTATGGTGTCCACCTCGAGTGCTGGAGGTCCCGGGTTCAAGCTCTGGTGAGGACCGGGATATTTTTCACGTGGACTTCTAGTAATAAAATTTCCCCTGGTCTCTGGGTAGTGAGATCGGACGCCCGTGTGTATTGTTGCGCACGTAAAAAATCCATTGGCAGTTGGAAATCGAAAAAAGAGTATCCTAACGGCACTGCCCGGGCAAAATTGTGAGTTAAAAATCTACCCAAAATATTTCAGGATCCTTGCCCGTGCTATGGAGTTTGTGCACTGAGCTGTGTTTCTCCAGACTCTGGTTTGAGTTAGGAGGAGAATGGAGCACTTATGAGTTACACCCGTGTGCCATGATGTTGATCCATCAACTAAACTAAGACATTCGTCTTTCAATTTCTTTCATTGTGTCACCATTGTTGATAATCAATGATCCAAGAACACAGAGGCTTGCCATATGAAAATAAAATAATATTCTGAGGTACTGTTTGATTTTTTTAAAATACTGATATTCTACTAGATCCAGATATAGAACAGAACTGGATCATAAACTGCCTCATGACTCGGAAAGTGAAATACTTTGGCCAAACTAAACATCACAGAGACATGGAAAGTGAAATACTTTAGCCAAACTAAACAACACAGTGACATGGAAAGAACATTGATGGAAGAAACAGTCTCCAGAAGAAGAAGCAAGGGGCAACCAGCACAAAGATGAACACAGGAAATCACAGACACTTTGGGCATAAGTAGGCCTGAAGCAGAAGAACTGGCAAGGGAATGAGAAACTTTTCAGCAAGCTATGATGATCTCCAGATGAGTATCAGATGTGGGATATCTTGCTTATTACCGAGAAGTTTTCTGGATGGTTATTATGGGAGCGAGGTTCTGTAGAGGATATGCTACTGAATGAATGAATGATGAGAGCGATGTTTTGTAAAGGACCTACTAGATCAGTGGTTCTCAACCTTTTTTGGCCCATGCACCTCTTCACCATATGTTCAGAATGTCATTCCCCCCTTTTGTATTTCCTCCCTATAAATCCCCTCCCCCTACACAGTATACATAAAAATGGAAGCTAATTTAATAATACATACTAGAAGATCAAGTCTAGATGTCTATATAAAACGTGATTTGCGAGGTATAAAATACTTGCATTATAAAACGAATTTCAAAAGGGTGATAAGTGCAGAACTGTAAAGTAAGGAAGGTCAAACAATATCAAGTAATCGGTTCTTGTATTAACGCGATCTTGAAATTGTCTGAATTATAATATAATAAAATAATAAAACAGTGTGTTACGGTAAAACAGATAAACAGTGTATTAAAGTTGTGGTTTGATATCAAAATTCAATGCCTTGAGGTTTTCATATGGTCATGAATTGTCATGTTACAGATGAGCAGTTCTGTCGGACCACCCTGAATGGGGCCTTCCCTTGTTTCACTGGCGTAGAAGGGGAATGTTTCACTGCAGAGCAAAGGTGCAACAAGGTTCTTGACTGCAAGAATGATGGTGCTGATGAGTGGGGATGTAAGCCGTTTTGTGCTCATATTTTTGTTCTTTTCCAAGATTATATTTTCTTGTAAAAAAGTTTTTTTTTTCTCTGCTAAATTATTTACTCTCTTCTGACCTCTTCTCTTCTAGTTTTGTTCTCTTCTAGTTTTGTTCTCTTCTAGTTTTGTTCTCTTCTAGTTTGCTTGTTCTCTTCTAGTTTGCTTTTTCTCTTCTAGTTTGCTTTTTCTCTTCTAGTTTTCTTGTTCTCTTCTAGTTTGCTTGTCCTCTTCTAGTTTGCTTTTTCTCT
This sequence comes from Cepaea hortensis, assembly GCA_963921405.1. Taxonomy (NCBI): domain Eukaryota; kingdom Metazoa; phylum Mollusca; class Gastropoda; order Stylommatophora; family Helicidae; genus Cepaea; species Cepaea hortensis. The sequence continues at coordinate 31,919,772 of OY992889.1, read as the reverse complement.
TCTAGTTTGCTTGTTCTCTTCTAGTTTTGTTCTCTTCTAGTTTTGTTCTCTTCTAGTTTTGTTCTCTTCTAGTTTGCTTTTTCTCTTCTAGTTTTGTTCTCTTCTAGTTTGCTTGTTCTCTTCTAGTTTTGTTCTCTTCTAGTTTGCTTGTTCTCTTCTAGTTTGCTTTTTCTCTTCTAGTTTTGTTCTCTTCTAGTTTTGTTCTCTTCTAGTTTGCTTGTTCTCTTCTAGTTTGCTTGTTCTCTTCTAGTTTGCTTTTCTTTTCTAGTTTGCTTGTTCTCTTCTAGTTTTGTTCTCTTCTAGCTTTCTTGTTCTCTTCTAGCTTGCTTGTTCTCTTCTAGTTTGCTTTTTCTCTTCTAGTTTTGTTCTCTTCTAGTTTTGTTCTCTTCTAGTTTTGTTCTCTTCTAGTTTGCTTTTTCTCTTCTAGTTTGCTTGTTCTCTTCTAGTTTTGTTCTCTTCTAGTTTGCTTTTTCTCTTCTAGTTTTGTTCTCTTCTAGTTTTGTTCTCTTCTAGTTTGCTTGTTCTCTTCTAGTTTGCTTGTTCTCTTCTAGTTTGCTTTTCTTTTCTAGTTTGCTTGTTCTCTTCTAGCTTTCTTGTTCTCTTCTAGCTTTCTTGTTCTCTTCTAGTTTTGTTCTCTTCTAGTTTTGTTCTCTTCTAGTTTTGTTCTCTTCTAGTTTTGTTCTCTTCTAGTTTGCTTGTTCTCTTCTAGTTTTGTTCTCTTCTAGTTTTGTTCTCTTCTAGTTTGCTTGTTCTCTTCTAGTTTGCTTGTTCTCTTCTAGTTTGCTTGTTCTCTTCTAGTTTGCTTGTTCTCTTCTAGTGTGCTTTTTCTCTTCTAGTTTTGTTCTCTTTTAGCTTGCTTGTTCTCTTCTAAATCGTTTGTTCTCTTATATTTTATAAATTATGTTCTCTTCTAAAATGTTTGTTCTCTTCTAGAATGTTTGTTCTCCTCTTATAAATTATGTTCTCTTCAGAGGGGGGAGGGGGGATCACCAACATAAAAGATGGGGTTAATACTTTAAGGAATTTCTGAATAGACGAGTCACAAAAGGTTTCTCCCCCCCCCCCCAAAAAAAAATGGAGGTGAGATGAGTTCTTTAGAGCTGTTTCAAGCCAATCTAATATGGAAGTAATTCATGAACAATTATCAGACTTGTGAGAAATTATGTGAAGGCTGTGGAGTTGTGGTTTTTTGGAAGAATGATGAGAACATTGTGGGTGGATACAAAGAGTAATGAATATAACTTGAAAGAAGTTAACTGACAAAGACAATAGATTACTCACATCAGAAGAAGACATCCCACACGTCATGAGAAGGGGAAAGCTGGGGTACATCTTGACATTGGAAAAGAAGAAGGGTGTGGGAAAGGGGGGGGGGGGAATGCTGGACAGTTTTGACATCATAGCATGGAGGAACATTGATATCAGAAATGTTTGGGAATAAATGAGAAAGAAGTCTGGCGAGACATGATCATCACTCCCACATTGGTATAGGTTATAAGAAGAAGAATCAATGTTGACAATTTTGATATGTTCTTGAGAGCATTGTTCTGGTTCCAGGGTGACATAGCTGGAGAACACTGAACTTCTGATATGTTGCAGCTTTGTTGCTAATGGATTGATTCTATAATTTTCAGGTCATTATGATGACAATACAGAGATTCACAACTCACCCATGGATCGTGTCAGCCGAGTCATGCGTTTCTACGACAACAGCTCTTGGGCCTGGCAGGAAATCTTTGTGAAGTGAGGAGTTAACAATTAACATAATTTATGTCTCAAATTTATGTCATTCAATGTTATTGGCGTAATGAAAATCAGATTACATGTTTGTTTTTTTGTTTTGTTTTTTTTAATTATACAATACATAATAAATGGGAGAGTTTGATTCAGCCGTTATGATAGCTGCATCATGATGATATGTGTAGCAGCTGCAACATTACCGAGTCTATAGTTTCTTTTACTGGCTGTTTTGTCATAGGAAGTTATTGGTATTGCTATGTTTGGTTGTACCAAATAGCCTAAGCATCCGCAGAAGTCGGATGTGGCGGCGCAAGTACGCAGCTCTGCTGTAAACAGGCACGATGCAATCACGTCCGGAAAAAAACGCCGGATGAACACAGTAGAAGAAGAAGAAGTCTAAGCATGAATTTTAAAAAATTAGTGAGGCATGTTGACTGAGTTAAATCTAGGATCCTCCTATGACTTGTCTGGTGTAGAACTTTGTCCCATAGTTGTCTTTCTCTATAATTTCTTTGAGTGCTGTAATTTTCTGGTCATCTATAAAGAAGGTAGTCTGCCATTTGCCATTGCTTTCCTTCTTGACAACTATTGTCTCTATATCCCATGGATGGTGTCAATGTTATGAATGCCCTTAGAGAGATGTCGAGGGCCAAGGGCTTTGACAGCAGTGAATTCACATCATTGTCCAGAATAAGAGACTTGGAGAATGAATTGGCACGGTCAGACACGAGAGGCATATCAGGAGAACAAGAGGCCTCATTAACCAACACAGATCGGGCACTTTAGCTGCTGGACACTGATACATATGTTGAGGGAGGATCTGAACATGTATGATACCCCAACAGACATTGGACATTGTCTCTATAAAAAGATCCACTAGCTTAAAACCATAACCAACAACACTCTGGCAGCATCTGTCAAGCTGTCTGTCACATGGTTCCACATTACCCTGTTTGAGAGGACTGCTAGTCCACCTTGCCCAAGGTTGCCCCGTAGGCTAGCAGATGGGAAATAAATAAAATAATCAATTTGTCTCGAAGCTGTTTTCTGCTTGTGTGCCGTGATAGTGCCATCAGGTTTTATAGGCCTGAATGCAGGAGGAATAGGTGCAGAATCTTTCCCTCATGTTCCGAGAGCGACAAGCCAGGCGTTGAAATCGTGTCTCACCACGCTCATTACATTACCAGCGAGGATTGCTGTCAACTTCGCTAATGTGCCCTCTGACAGATGGGAAAAGCTTTAATTCTCCTTTGACAGAGGATAAACCTATTCTGTCACCACCATATCCAACAGTGATAGAAAAAGATGTGCACTGAATAAATGGATAGTTGCATTTCCACTGGAATACAAACATGTGGTATAAATTCTCTTCACAAATAGCAAAACTGAATGTTCCATATTAGATATACTGCACGCTGTTATTTCTAACAGAGAGATACAAAGACAGGCATTGAATAAAAGAGATTGGAACAGATAAAGATATCAGAATAATAATACAGGAGGCTAGAAGAGATTTTATAGTCCTGGGAATTATGTGGAAGTCAAAAATAAATTAGACTTCTCATCAAACTTGGAATATTTAATTCTAACATTAAATCAGTGCTATTGTATGGATCAGAAACTTGGAGGATAGCAAAAACAATTACAAATAAATTACATTTACTAATTGGCGTCTGCACAAAATGGAAGGAATACAATGTTATGACAAAATCACCAATATGGAGCTCATGGAGAGAACTAGATAAATTCCACTGAAGCAAGAGGTGAAGGAAAGACACTGGCGCTGGATAGAACATACACTAAGAAAACCTGAGAAGAGTGCAACTAAAAAAAAAAGCCTTTTGCCTGGAATGAACAGGACAAAAGAAACAGGAAGACCTAAACATTCATGGAGAAGCAGGACAAAAGAAACAGGAAGACCTAAACATTCATGGAGAAGAGAAGTAGAAATAGAAATGAATAATATAGGGGGGGGGGGCATGGACAGAGTTGCATGGGATAGCTAAGGAGAGTGAGTCTCCGTGGTCAAGTGGTCAGGTCGTCTGCCTCACGCTGTGAAGGCTGTGGGTTTGATTCCGGGCTACGTCTTTCGGTTCACGAGTGCATTTTTCTCGGAGACTCCTGGGGGTCGTTGCTGGAGCTACGGAGTTCGTGCTTTGTGCGACGCTTTTGGCAGGCCACCCTGCAGAAAGAGACCGAGCCATGTGGGATAAAACCCTGTGCAATGAAGTCAATCCTCTCGACTTTTAAGACTTTTTTTTTAAGTTGAGAGGAGGGATTTGGATGAGTTGGTTGAGGATCTATGTCCCAATGGGGAGATAAAGGGTAAAAGAAGAATAATAAATCAATTGTTACATTTTCACTGGAATATAAATCTGTGATGTTTTCTTCATAATTAACAATACTGAATGTTTTACATTAGATATTACACTATTTGTCTTTCTCCCCCACAGACCTGATGGGCGTGTGGACTTCAGAGTGGATGTGCCCAAATATCCTTTATCCTGGGTCATAAATGGCCTTTCAGTCAGTCGAGAACTTGGCCTGGGAATTATGCAGAGGCCTGTCCGGGTAAGTATAGGGTGCATTTTTAATGACTCTGCAGTTTTTGAAAATATTGCCTTTCCAAGTTTTGTATTTATCTATTATGTTGCATGGAACTCCACAGTAGGTAAATACAAAACTTGGAACAGCAATTTTCAAATACTGCACGGTCATTAAAAATACACCCTGTATTTTCTAGCATGGTAATTCTTGTGATGTTTTAGGTTGGTCATAGTTGTTAAACAATAATTACTCTATTGTTGCCAGTGTGGCTTACCACACCATTCATCATTATCAGTATGAATCATATAAGACAACCATACAATTAAAGCAAGCTAACATGATAATGGACATATCCTGTGCCATTTCCATTAATGAAAGTATTAAACTAACATTTCTGCCTGCTCTTTCAGTACGATGCTGCACGCTACATGTACATCCAGGTGGAGCATCCCAGGTACATCGTCAGGGGAGAACAGATTGGTGTCAGGGTCACGGTGTTTAACTACTGGTATGATGATGACTACCTGGAGGTGAGTACTTGTTCTCTCACCTTGGTCATTGACTGTATACTTGTGTGGGTGTTATGTATCTGCTTGCGGTGTGGTGTATATGTTTCTTGTCACTGGATGATATCTGTGTAGTCAAGTGCTAGAACATTCTCTGTAGCCATGAATGTCTAATGTTTAGTTCTTTCCATGAGGTATCCCAGGTAGCTGCGGTAGCAGAGCAGCTAGATGCTCGCATACCGTACCAGTGGTCTTGAGTTCGATCTGTATTGGAGCAGTTTCTAGTTTTTAAAAATTGACCCAACTTAAAATGGGTTCCAGGAAATGTCTTTGTAAGTTCCGGCGGCCAGCATCATACAGCCACATCAGCCTCTGGGTGCTGTTTGGTCTATAAAAATATGGTCTAGCTCCGGCATCACAGGCCACATCAGCCTCTGGGTGCTGTTTGGTCTATAAAAATATGGTCTAGCTCCAACATCATACAGGCCACATCAACCTCTGGGTGCTGTTTGGCTATAAAATATGGTCTAGCTCCAACATCACAGGTCACATCAGCCTCTGGGTGCTGTTTGGTCTATAAAATACGGTCTAGCTCCAACATCATACAGGCCACATCAACCTCTGGGTGCTGTTTGGTCTATAAAATATGGGTCTAGCTCCGACATCATACAGGCCACATCAACCTCTGGGTGCTGTTTGGTCTATAAAATATGGGTCTAGCTCCGACATCATACAGGCCACATCAGCCTCTGGGTGCTGTTTGGTCTATAAAATATGGGTCTAGCTCCAACATCATACAGGCCACATCAACCTCTGGGTGCTGTTTGGTCTATAAAATATGGGTCTAGCTCCGACATCATACAGGCCACATCAACCTCTGGGTGCTGTTTGGTCTATAAAATATGGGTCTAGCTCCGACATCATACAGGCCACATCAGCCTCTGGGTGCTGTTTGGTCTATAAAATATGGGTCTAGCTCCGACATCATACAGGCCACATCAACCTCTGGGTGCTGTTTGGTCTATAAAATATGGGTCTAGCTCCGACATCATACAGGCCACATCAGCCTCTGGGTGCTGTTTGGTCTATAAAAATATGGTCTAGCTCTGGCATCACAGGCCACATAAACCTCTGGGTGCTGTTTGGTCTTAAAGTATGGGTCTAGCTCCGACATCATACAGGCCACATCAACCTCTGGGTGCTGTTTGGTCTATAAAATATGGGTCTAGCTCCGACATCATACAGGCCACATCAACCTCTGGGTGCTGTTTGGTCTATAAAATATGGGTCTAGCTCCGACATCATACAGGCCACATCAGCCTCTGGGTGCTGTTTGGTCTATAAAAATATGGTCTAGCTCTGGCATCACAGGCCACATAAACCTCTGGGTGCTGTTTGGTCTTAAAGTATGGGTCTAGCTCCGACATCATACAGGCCACATCAACCTCTGGGTGCTGTTTGGTCTATAAAATATGGGTCTAGCTCCGACATCATACAGGCCACATCAACCTCTGGGTGCTGTTTGGTCTATAAAATATGGGTCTAGCTCCGACATCATACAGGCCACATCAACCTCTGGGTGCTGTTTGGTCTATAAAATATGGGTCTAGCTCCGACATCATACAGGCCACATCAACCTCTGGGTGCTGTTTGGTCTATAAAATATGGGTCTAGCTCCGACATCATACAGGCCACATCAGCCTCTGGGTGCTGTTTGGTCTATAAAAATATGGGTGTAGCTCCACGTGCCCACTGCACCTTAAAGTTGTGAAAAGGTGTTCTGTTGGCCTTGATTAAGACAATATTTGTGTGTGTGTCATCATCATGTGCCTTGCAGTGTAGCATAGGTGTTTATGTCGCTTTACTGATCTCAGTCTTTTGTGTTCTGGATCAGTTGTATTGATGATAGTATCCCATGCCATCATCTTAAACCATCAAGCAACATTTCTCTTGGTCTGCTTCTGCCACTTCTATCATTGATCTTTTCAGTCAATGCAATGTTCTGAATACTTCACTTCTCATTATTTGATCAAAGAACACTATCTTTCTTATTGCTGTGTATAACGTTCTACTTTCACTAGCTTCTTTCAAGCAGTTATTGTTAGTTACTATGGCTCTGTGGCGAAGTGATGCTCTGTTGTTGTATGGATATATTATAGTTATTACTTTACCTGTTCTTCTTATAGTCCGTGTCATGCGGCGTTGGTGATCATGTCTGTCCACAGATTCTGTCTCTTGTGCTGTCAATCATTTCTTATACTGACATTTCTCCATGCCATGATGTCAAATTGTCCAGCCTCTTCTTTCTCAGACTTCTGCACTTCTTTACCCTCCAGCTTTCTCATTGTGACAACATTCTCCAGATTTCCCCTTCTCATGATATGCCCAAAGAATGTGGACTGTCTTGTTCTGTGATTGACCAGTTCTCTTTGTGAGTTAACTTCTTTCAATCTGTCCACGGTGTTCTCATCATACGTCTATAGAACCACATCTCCGCAGCTTCCACATAATTCTTCTCTTGTCGGCTAACTGTCCCTGGTTCAATATAGCTCTTAAGAACTGTTTTTCTAACTTCAATTTACAAAGATGAATTGCAAAGAACATTCTTCATCTTATTAAAATTTTGCCTTTTCTTGGGTTGTTCATTTAACTGATGTGACCTCCCATTTGGACAGAAGGACGATATATTGCCATACTAGGATAATCATATTATCTATATTGTTTCATGATACTGTTCGCAGTTTCAGTGTTCAGTGAATGGAAATTTACATGATAATACTTGTACATTTGATTGTGTACTATGTTTGGTCTAATCCTAATTTTTGTTGGTTACTGAATCAGTTAACTTCCTTAAAATACATCTGCTGCCTGCTGTTATGTTAACAAACATGCAAAAATGTTGCGTGTCCGTTACAGGATGTTGTGATCAACCCTCGGTTGATTTTCTTGGCAGTTGTTCTACATTCACTAGCTTGCCTTTGCTTTCTAAAAGAGAAGTTAACGTTAAGTCCAACTTAATGCCGGTGTAGGTGTTGAACTGCCTACCTTGCCAACAGCAAACCGGAAGTTACAGAATGAGCATGCTTATCCTTTTGATCATGTTGACGTCTACTCTGGTTATGTTAACATCTGGTGTTATTGTGACCTAATTATTTATGCTAATTAAATCTGTATCCTTCAGGTGCTGGTGACAATGCATGGAGGTCCCAACTACATGTCCGTGACGGTCGGAGACATGGGCTATGTGATGTCTTATACACCACCCACTCACTATGGTGACCACCAGACCATTGTGTTTGTGAGTATTTTTTAATAGTATGGAGTTTCACAGCTTGATAGAGCCGGTTACCTTGTATGGGATCTGTCTAGAGCAGTGGTTCTCAACATGTGGGGAATTCCCCCCCCCCACCCTCCAGGTGGGGTGGGGGGTGGGGGGGGGGTTAAGATTACCTAAAGATCGTGTTAATACAAGAACTTACTTGATTACTCTATATTGTTTTCCCTCCATACTTTACAGTTCTGTACTTCTTGCCCTTCTGAAATTCATTTTATAACATGAGTAGACCCGCAAATCACGTTTTATGTAAACGTCTAGACTTGTTCTAGTATGTGTTATTAAATTTAGCTTCCATTTTTACATATACTAGGGGGGGGGGAGTAATTTATACGGAGGAAATATGAAAGAGAGGAATGACGTTCTGAAAATATGGTGAAGGGCTGCACAGGCCAAAAAAGATTGACAACCACTGGTCTAGAAAAAGATAACCGTACACAAATGTATGTTGAAGTCGGACATTCTGACCTTTGAAATGTACAACTAAGTGTGACAGACTTCCCTCAAAAGAGGAATGAAAAAGAAGTTTAAGAAGTATGGAGTTTGTCAGGCATCTGGAGTTTTTTTTTCCCCCATCAGGTTATACCTGTTCTAAACTATTGTATTTCTTTGCTTTTTGTTGTCCTTTTTCAATAGTTCTTTCCATCGTTATGGTTCTGTCGCCTTGCTACTAAGTGCGTAGAGCGACACTGTGAGCTGTGTATTTGTGTGGAATGCTTTTACATCTGTCCGCGGTTGTTTGTAGCATGAACTTCATGTTCATAAAAATGGCGGCCGGCCAGTCACTGAACTAACTGGGTTACCTTTTATGAGGTGTGGCTGCTGGTTTTCTAGTGACTGCCGCTTCCATTGACGAAGAACGGTATTTTTCATTGCAGACTTTTGTATTGGCATTCTTGCAGCGGCATTATGCATAGTATACCTGTGCCTTCTGTTCGACTTGTTGAGGCTCCTTTTTATTCCACTTTTCACATGGGGCAATGAGCATTGTGTGTGATATTCACTGGCACAGGAACAGCGCATAATTGCCGTGAAATTTGAACCATGATTAACCGACTAATTAACTGGCTGAGTATTGTAGTTTTTTCTGATACACCCACATTCTCTCTCTCTCTCTCTCTCTCTCTCTCTCTCTCTCTCTCTCTCTCTCTCTCTCTCTCTCTCTCTCTCTCTCTCTCTCTCTCTCTCTCTCTCTCTCTCTCATGCACACACACACTCTCTCTCTCTCTCTCTCTCTCTCTCTCTCTCTCTCTCTCTCTCTCTCTCTCTCTCTCTCTCTCTCTCTCTCTCTCTCTGTGTGTCACTCTTTATCTGGAATGTGTCGTCTTTTTGAATTACATGCTACTTTATGGAATCTGGTCATGTGCCAGACAAAGATAATTTAAGTGTGCTCTTCACTACACATAATAAAAGGTTACGGAGATAGCTGAAGGTGTGTATTTCAGTTGAAAGAATTTGTTGTGTTACTTCATTATATTTTGAACTTTTTTCTGTAGACGGCACTTGACGAGATACAGCGAAATATGCCAGGCAATAAATTCTGCAATATATTGTTTATGTCTTCATTATTCAAATTCACAACGAGAAAACATTGTTTATATTTCTTTTCATCATAGAAACAAAACAAATATTTCTAAATATTTGCAATTCCTCAACACCACAATTTGCATTTACCTTCCCACAAGTGACTCCTTCTTGAACTTATTATTGTTCGCATTTTGTGTTTGTTCATCCCATGGTCTCATACAGAATTATCTGTCCATTGGAGCGCAGGTTTTCTTCACTCATTCTGATAAAACTAAATTAAATTTTATTTTTTTTTGTTTTGTTTTTGTTTTTCTATGTGAAATTGTTTATTTTTACTTTTTTTTTCTTTCTTGTTTTGTATATAGAAGTCTATCTATTGCTCAGTTATTTTTTGCTCTACATCCTGAACTTATTATTATTCACATTTTTGTTTTTGCTTATCTAATGGATCTGAGGTGCTGGTATAGTTGTAGGACTATGGGTTTTTATCCCACACATACCGACAAACTGGTGCCTAGTGATCAACATGTTAATTAGTACAATTTTAATTGTGCATTATTAAGTTTATTTTAATATTTAGTTTTTTGTTTGTGGTAATATGTGATAGGTATTTTTATTTTCCTCAATGTGCAATTTTCTTATTTTTACATTTTTGTTTTTGTTTGTCCTACCTAATTCACTGTAGTCTACCCATTGTTCTATTGTTGCATATTTATTTTCTGCTGGATAGCTATTTTCTCTCTACTTTTTCTTAGTTCATTTTGTGTCCTGTGATCTCTTATATTTTTGGGGGTTATCATGTTGGCAGTGGCCAGTAGGCCTATTCGTTGTAATTTCCACCTTCCAAAGGTATTTTATCCTGCACATATTATACACATGATTTTTTTATTTTTTTTTTTGCCCTTATCCAAGAAAGCTATAGTTTTTTTTTTGTCTACCCAATCGATTGTTGTACGAACGATATGATTGTGGCATTAAGATACCTGTATCATGTTCTAACCAGTGTGTTTGAGCCTTAAAACCATAATGACAGCTGCATCTGTCCTCTTTGTTTCTTCAAAATATTAGCTGGAGCCTGGGGAGTCCAGAGACATCTACCTGCCGATAGTACCAGACAAGGACCTTGTGATGGGTGATTTAAATTTCAAGGTGTCTGCTACCTGCTTCATGCAAAAAGATGAATATAATGGGACAATGACTGTGAAGGTACAGTGTTTTTTTGTTTTTTCTTTGTTTTTGTTTTTTCTTTGTTTTTGTTTTTTTGTTTTTTTTAGATATTAGAAGTACACATTTATAGTAATATTGTACCTGTACATTGCATGGTGACTGTTTTGGCAAGTGGCTTTTATATCCTCAGCCATGCAGTTCTGCATGGCCGAATGGGTAAGAACGAGTGTTCTTAAACATCCGGTGTGCGGTTGCTGAAGTACACCGGACAGCTGGACTTAAAATGTTGACCTATCGTCCTTTACTTGGGGACGTAAATTACAAGTACCTCTGAAGTTGAAGTGGGTTCGCTTGTTGGCAAGGGACACTGTTAACAGGGAAAGCTAATCCACACGTAAAATTCAGTCCATCTCTACTATAAATAGTGTGTATGGGCTACGCTTGAGTTCAAAGCCAGTGAGCAGCAACAACAAAATCCTCAGCCATTATCATAATTCTCCTTATGTGTACCAGCAATGATGCTAGCTAAGTGCTAAAGGGATGATAATAATAGCATCTCCTTATGTGTACCAGCAATGATGCTAGCTAAGTGCTAAAGGGATAATAATAGCATCATCATCATCCAGTGGCTTGTCCTGGTGCACAACTTCCCCCACATAATAAAATGTTACAATGTCTCCCTGTCATAAGCCAGCTGTCCTGCCACTGTTGCTGTCATGCGTAAATTCTCTCTCACATCTTGAATACATCTAAGCTGTAGGCTTACTCTTCTCTGCTTTCCCAGTACATCTGCCTTCATAGTTACCTTTTCCAGATATTCGTGTTGTTTCATATGCCCAAAGTATTCATTTTCCAGTTTCATTTTTGTTAACCACCAGTCTTATTTAGTACTAAGTTCTATAGTCTTACTCTTCTCTGCTTTCCCAGTACAAATTTTCTTTCCTAGTTACCTTTTTCAGACATTCATATCATTTCACATGCCCAAAGTATTTCATTTTCTAGTTTCATTTGTGTTAGCCGCCAGCCTTCTTTAGTACTGAGTTCTTATTGTATAGATTTGTTTGATCTCTTTTTCATCCAATGAATTATTAATACCCTCTAGTAACACATTCAAATACAAACATGTGCTTTTTCATCCCATGAATTATTAATACCCTCTGGTAATGCAGCTAACTGAACTTCTTTGTGTGCACTAAACATTATCCCAAAATGTGTATCTGTATGCACAAAAGTATTCTTAAATGTGTCTTTGTGTGCACTAAACAGTATCCTATAATATATTTTTGTGTGTACTAAACATTATCCTATATATTTTTGTGTAAGTATTCTAAACATTATCCTATAATGTTTGTGTAAGAACTAAACATTATGCTATAATAGTGTGTTTCTATTTACACTGAAAATTATCCAATAGTTATATGCAGTTCCTTTTATTTAAAAAATATGCACTGTTTTTGTTTTAATCAGCCGGATGGAGTGATGAACTACTATCATACGCCTTACCTGATAGATTTGATTCGGTATGGTTCTATTCAAATCCCACAATACGCCGTCCCAGTGCCTGAACAGTTCAGGAAACTTGAAGTCCGAGAGAACCTATATGTCCCACAGAGTCCTAAAGCTGTCATGTCACTTTTTGGTAAGTAAAACCTTGCATGGGTACTTTTGCCAGATTGTCACTTGTTTACTTGCTTGCGAACCTCTCAGACAAATGAGTGAAAATTGTAGAATACAACAGCCAACTAAGTATGGCTTTCACAGGTCAACAAAACGCCTTTGGACAAGTAAATGGGAATAAACTTTTAAAATAGTAATAAAATAATATGGTGTAATTGGGCAGCTGTTGGTTGGATAACATCAGGACTATGAACAAACACAGTGAATGTGCAGCAAGAAGAAATGACAGTTCCAAGTAACATAAGGCATCAGACAAGTGTGCATTTTATCACCACTTTTGTTCATCACCTGTATGGATAAGATTGCTAAAGAAGCAAATTCACAAACAGAGTTTAAATGAGCTGCTGTTTGCAGACGACCAGGGTTTACTATGTGAGAACAATACCGATCTCTAGCACCATGTAAATTGACAATTGCTGTCAGAATTTTCATATGAAGATTAACATTGAAAAGACAGGATTGATGACAATTCCAATACCAGTGCAATATAATGTAAATTTAAATGCAAAGTCATTAAAACGAGTTAGAGACCACAAGTATCTGGGCTGTGTTTACAGAGGATGGAAGCCTAGGTAGTGAAATAGAAATGAGAACATTCATTCATTCAGTAGCATGTCCTTTGCAGAACCTCGCTCCTATAACAACCTTCCGGAAAACCTCTCGATCATAAGCAAGATGTCCCGCGTCCGATACACCCATCTGGAGATCATCGGCCGCATCCTGCACCCATCTTCTCTTTGGCCTTCCTCTTCCTCTCTTCCCAGGCATATACTCCTCCATTATTGTTCTCTCCAAACTTTCATGACGTTTCAAGTGACTAAAATATTTCAATTTTCTTTGTTTTATTGTCTTTAATAGCCAACCTTCTTCAATACTCAACTCTTGAAGTATGGATGCATTTGTTCTTTTCTTTACCCAAGATATTCTTAGAACACGTCTATAACATTTATATTCAAAGGCATTTATGCGCTGTTCAGCTTGTTTAGTAAGTGTCCAGGTCTCACAGGCGTATGTTGCAATGGGAAATGAGAACACAGAAACCAAATATCATCAAATAGCACTTGTTCTTAAATATCCAAATAGCAACATGCATGCACAAAAGAATCCAATAGATACTTTATTCACTCCGAAGCTGTTACCTTTGCCAAACATGGTTAGTCCTAGAAACACACCAGTATAAAATCACATCATGTGAGATAAGATAGATAAGAAAAGCAGCTGAAAAAATTAGAAGAGATAGAGAGATAATGAGAAACTAACAACAAGTGTAATGATAGCACCTATTACTGACTTTATAGAACACCAAAGAATTAAATAGTTCAGACATTTAACTAGAAATGAGACAGATCAACTAGTAATAAAGTAAAGATCCTTCTTGTTGAAGTCGCATTATTGATGATTACACCGTCTGATGAGTTCTAGTGGTAAACTTGACTTGTAACTTTTTTTTTAAAGTAAGCCCTCTGGTTCTGTACAGCTTCGAGTTTTGTGTTGAATCAGGGGGAAAGTTTATATTTTGTGTTGAATCAGTGGGACAGTATATATTTTGTGTTGGATCAGGGGGACAGTATATATTTTGTGTTGAATCAGGGGGACAGTATATATTTTGTGTTGAATCAGGGGCACAGTATATATTTTGTGTTGAATCAGGGGCACAGTATATATTTTGTGTTGAATCAGGGGGACAGTATATATTTTGTGTTGAATCAGGGGGATAGTATATATTTTGTGTTGAATCAGTGGGACAGTATATATTTTGTGTTGAATCAGGGGGACAGTATATATTTTGTTGAATCAGGGGGACAGTATATATTTTGTGTTGAATCAGTGGGACAGTATATATTTTGTGTTGAATCAGGGGGACAGTATATATTTTGTGTGGAATCAGGGGGACAGTATATATTTTGTGTTGAATCAGGGGGATAGTATATATTTTGTGTTGAATCAGTGGGACAGTATATATTTTGTGTTGAATCAGTGGGACAGTATATATTTTGTGTTGAATCAGTGGGACAGTATATATTTTGTGTTGAATCAGGGGGACAGTATATATTTTGTGTTGAATCAGTGGGATAGTATATATTTTGTGTTGAATCAGTGGGACAGTATATATTTTGTGTTGAATCAGTGGGACAGTCTATATTTTGTGTTGAATCAGGGGGATAGTCTATATTTTGTGTTGAATCAGGGGGGACAGTATATATTTTGTGTTGAATCAGTGGGACAGTATATATTTTGTGTTGAATCAGTGGGACAGTATATATTTTGTGTTGAATCAGTGGGACAGTATATATTTTGTGTTGAATCAGGAGACAGTGTATATTTTGTGTTGAATCAGGGGACAGTATATATTTTGTGTCGAATAAGGGGGACAGTATATATTTTGTGCTGAATCAGGGGGACAGTATATATTTTGTGTTGAATCAGGAGGACAGTATATATTTTGTGTTGAATCAGGGGGACGGTATATATTTTGTGTTGAATCAGGGGGACAGTATATATTTTGTGTTGAATCAGGGGGACAGTATATATTTTTTAACTCACTGTACAAAGGAAAATCCTACTGAACATGTTTAGCATTTTCATTAGTCTAGAGAAAATACCACTAGTGCTCAGAAATCAATATAGAATAACACAAAGTAATGCAGCTTTATAGAACACAATTATGGAAAACACAGGATGTTGTGGCGACAGCCTTCATCAACAAACAAATACACAAAACACAACATATAATCACGGAGAAGACACTACATTAAGGCATAAGAATGGGATGAGAATAATGAAAAACATGAGAACAATTAAAAGAAATGAAAAAATTTAAGGAAAATATGTGCTACTTATCTGGGAATCCAAGCCTCTGTGTGTTATTCTATATTGCCTATATTTCCGCTGCTGGACCGCAGCTCCACTAATTGTATGTATTCTCAAAAATCAGTATCATTCAGATCAATCAGGACATTTGGGAATCGGATGTGCTTTCAAAAGACTGGATAAATCGCAGTTCTGGGTCGGGAAAACAGTCTGTACATGAACCTCTCTCTGCACAAACCTTTTTGTGGTTCAAGCAAACTGAATGCCAGTGCGTTGTACTCCAGAGTTAAAACTCAAGTATTTCAGAGGATTCAACAACCATCCAATCTGAGTCTTACATCGAAGGATCAGAATGGGGAGCCGGAGAGGATTCAACAACCATCCAACCTGGGTCCTACATCGAAGAATCAGAATGGGGGGCCAGAGAGGATTCAACAACCATCCAACCTGGGTCCTATACAGAAGGATCAGAATGGGGAGCCAGAGAAGATTCAACAACCATCCAATCTGGGTCCTATACAGAAGGATCAGAATGGGGGGCCAGAGAGGATTCAACAACCATCCAACCTGGGTCCTATACAGAAGGATCAGAATGGGGAGCCAGAGAAGATTCAACAACCATCCAATCTGGGTCCTATACAGAAGGATCAGAATGGGGAGCCAGAGAGGATTCAACAACCATCCAACCTGGGTCCTATACAGAAGGATCAGAATGGGGAGCCAGAGAGGATTCAACAACCATCCAACCTGGGTCCTATACAGAAGGATCAGAATGGGGAGCCAGAGAAGATTCAACAACCATCCAATCTGGGTCCTACATCGAAGAATCAGAATGGGGGGCCAGAGAGGATTCAACAACCATCCAACCTGGGTCCTACATCAAAGGATCAGAATGGAGCCAGAGAAGATTCAACAACCATCCAACCTGGGTCCTATACAGAAGGATCAGAATGGAGCCAGAGAAGATTCAACAACCATCCAACCTGGGTCCTATACAGAAGGATCAGAATGGGGAGCCAGAGAGGATTTAACAACCATCCAATCTGGGTCCTATGCAGAAGGATCAGAATGGGGAGCCAGAGAGGATTCAACAACCATCCAATCTGGGTCCTACATCGAAGAATCAGAATGGGGGGCCAGAGAGGATTCAACAACCATCCAACCTGGGTCCTATACAGAAGGATCAGAATGGGGAGCCAGAGAGGATTCAACAACCATCCAACCTGGGTCCTATACAGAAGGATCAGAATGGGGAGCCAGAGAGGATTCAACAACCATCCAACCTGGGTCCTATACAGAAGGATCAGAATGGGGAGCCAGAGAGGATTCAACAACCATCCAACCTGGGTCCTATACAGAAGGATCAGAATGGGGGGCCAGAGAGGATTTAACAACCATCCAACCTGGGTCCTACATCAAAGGATCAGAATGGGGAGCCAGAGAGGATTCAACAACCATCCAACCTGGGTCCTATACAGAAGGATCAGAATGGGGAGCCAGAGAAGATTCAACAACCATCCAATCTGGGTCCTATACAGAAGGATCAGAATGGGGAGCCAGAGAGGATTTAACAACCATCCAATCTGGGTCCTATACAGAAGGATCAGAATGGGGAGCCAGAGAAGATTCAACAACCATCCAATCTGGGTCCTACATCAAAGGATCAGAATGGGGGGCCAGAGAGGATTCAACAACCATCCAACCTGGGTCCTATACAGAAGGATCAGAATGGGGAGCCAGAGAAGATTCAACAACCATCCAATCTGGGTCCTATACAGAAGGATCAGAATGGGGAGCCAGAGAGGATTCAACAACCATCCAACCTGGGTCCTATACAGAAGGATCAGAATGGGGAGCCAGAGAAGATTCAACAACCATCCAATCTGGGTCCTATACAGAAGGATCAGAATGGGGAGCCAGAGAGGATTTAACAACCATCCAATCTGGGTCCTATACAGAAGGATCAGAATGGGGAGCCAGAGAGGATTCAACAACCATCCAATCTGGGTCCTATACAGAAGGATCAGAATGGGGAGCCAGAGAGGATTCAACAACCATCCAACCTGGGTCCTATACAGAAGGATCAGAATGGGGAGCCAGAGAGGATTTAGGCTGATGCTGTTTTTGTATAACAAGTAACTGATCAACATTATCATTTGTCATTTCCACATTGAATGCCAACTCTGATGACCCCCAAACACTCTCTGTCCTGCATCTTCAACTTGCTCTTATGCAGGTTTTTTTCATTCCATCTCTTGATGTTGTCAACTCATGTATAATTGACAAATGAAAGAATCAGTTATGTTTTAATAAACAAATTAATGTTAGTGTATATTGTATGGTGTTTTAATGAACAAATTAATGTTGGTGTATAATGTAAGGTGTTTTAATGAACAGATTAATGTTGGTGTATAATGTATGGTGTTTTAATGAACAAATTAATGTTGGTGTATAATGTGTGGTGTTTTAATGAATAAATTAATGTTTGTGTATAATTTGTGAGGAGAGAGCATTTGAGAACATTGTGACAACCGGACAGATCAGTGGGAAGAGAGACAGAAGCAGACCAAGAGAAATTATGCTGGATGGATTTAGACAGGGGCGTGGAGGAATAACAGCAACAGAGTTGATCCAGAACACCAAGGGCTGAGATCTGTGGAAATTCATGAACACCTACACCAGCTGGCATGGCACATGATGATGATGCATCATGTATTTTCATTTTGTCTTCTTCAGGTGACGTTATGACTCCTGGTTTCTTTCAAGATTACCTAAATGCAGAGAATATCCTCTGGCGCCCATATGGAGGTGGAGAAATGATCACTTTCAACTTTGCCTATAACTTGTATGCACTGAGATTCATGAAAGCTTCCCAGCAACTAGATGATAATCGACTGGTTAAAACACTTCGAGAGATGAGTATAGGTGAGAGATGTCGGCTGTAAAATTCTTCGTTACTAACATGTGCTTCGTTTGTGCCGTGGATGTTCTCGGTGCTTCTCAGTATCTCCTAGAAAATTGGCATTGGTAAAAAATCACTTTCATTGTACATGGATATCTCCTTAAGTGCATCAGTCTCCGTCCATAGATCACAGACGGGCAATCTCCGCACAGTGCATGAACTCTGAAACCCTGGTGAGGGTTCAAATATATGTACATACCAGAACCACACATGCAACAAATATTCTTTTTGTGGGCAGCTATCTTAACTTTGAAATGTAGCCTGAGAAGCAGCCTGTTCAAGCCAGCTGTTGATGATTTCCACCTGTTAACAGATTTTTAATATGCGCAACATGCACACAGATCCTCCGGATTTTTAATTCCTGTCCCGAGGAGACTAAATATCTGAACTACTACCCCAAGATTTGGAGGAGGAGTACGACATCCTGTTTCTTATTGTATAAAATTACAGTCCAGGTGTGAAATGAAACGGGGCTGACATTGTAACCTCTAGGCCTCCATCTGTGTAAACGTTGGAGTGTACGGATGGTGATTGGTCGAGTTGTGTGCTGGTGGTATAAGCACCACATTCTTCCTCTCTAATGCTAGTTTCAAGCTTGTATTTGAATTTTGAAGTAGTGTTATTTTGCCTGGTTTTCTGTCCTGTATTTTATCGGGTTTCCTGTTTGTCTGGTTTTCTGTCCTGTACTTTATCTGGTTTTCTGTCCTGTATTTTATCGGGTTTCCTGTTTGTCTGGTTTCTGTCCTGTACTTTATCTACATTCCTGTCCTGTATTTGTTGGGTTTCCTGTTCTCTACTTAGTCTGGTTTTCTGTCCTATATATTTTCTGGTCCTGTACTTTGTCTCATTTCCTGTTGTGTATTTTATCAGGTTTCCTGGCCTGTACTTTGCCTCATTTCCTGGCCTGTACTTTGCCTAGTTTCCTGACCTGTACTTTGCCTGGTTTCCTGTCCTGTACCCTGTCTGATAACCTGTACGACACTCTACCTAGTACCCTGGCTAGTAACCTGTAAGCACCAACACTAGATCCTGACAAAGACAAAATAGATGCTTTGAAGACAACGAAGACACATTAATAATAAAAATTAACCCACAATCTCCATAGAGCAAGGCAATCAGCTTAACCACTTCGCTACGGAGACCACAGCTTACATATTTATTTCTTGCCTTGCAATCCCCCCACACAAGGCTTAATTTCTCGATTACACCTCTTTTGTTGATTTGTCTCATACATTTCATTTGTCTTTTCCTTGTGGTTTCCGATTGTGACCTTGTAACATCTGCAGCTCTCAGTGCCTCGGCATTACTTCTTCTCTGCCCAGCATATTCTCAGCATTCTTCTCAAAAACATATCTTCACTGTCTCCAGTTTCTTCTCCTTTTCATTACTCATCGTCCAGCATTAGCATCCGTACAGGAGAATGGGCCACACACAACTGTCATATATCTGATTTTTATGATGGCACTTAATCTTGTAAAAGATTCTTTGGATATGCCGATTCTTTTCATTATCTGTCTGTTAGATTGTCCGTCAGATGTCACTGTGTGGTCTAGATGTTGAAAACAGTTGACATGTTTGATTTAAAAGTGAGAGGATTGACTTCACTGCACCGGGTTTTATTCCATATGGCTCGGTCTCTTTCTACAGAGCAGCCTACCGAAAGCATCGCACAAAGCTCAAACTCTGTAGCTCCAGTAGCCTTACCCAGGGAGTCTCCAAAAATATTGCACTCGTGAACTGAATGACAGTCTGGATTCAAACCTACAACTTTTGAAGCACGGGGCAGGTGGTTTAACCACTTTGCCAGGGAGACCTGTTTGTTTTGTTTTCCTTTACTATATATATATATAATATAGTTCAGTAATTTGCCATATGTGGAGTATTACATAACAACAGACATAATTTATTATATAAATATATACTTAGAAGCAAACCACTGAGTTAATTGTACAATTAATACAATTTTCAGGAAAATAGTAACATAGGGAAAAGCAAAATTAAATTATTGTTACAGAATTATCACCAGACAGAAACTTAGACATACAAGTTTGTAACCTTGAAATCTTTAAAAATATTGTGAAATGTTTAATGAATTGTTTTTCCCTCCTTGTCCAGCTTTTCAGCGTATGCTGGGTTACATGAACTCAGACGGCTCATTCAGGATGTTTAGGGATGATGAGAGACCAAGTCTCTGGTTAGTTGATTTTAATTTGTGACTTTGTCGTTACACATACTCAAACATAGTTTTATTTCAAATACTGTGCTTTATGTAGAATATAATTTTATTTAAAATAACTACAACTACAACAGCTAGTGAAGAGTCCCAGTACAAATGGTACAGTTGCAATCTGATTATGTGTCCATGTGACCTTTCCTTCAGAGTACTGAGTGTTGGCCAGATCCTCTATTCTTTCCCTACCGAGTCATTTTTTCCAGGCCAAGGTGATTTATCTATTCTTCCACCCTGTACACATGATCTCAAAGGCCCTGACCACGTCTGCCTGATCATGCACCAGCACCCCATCCAACGGTGCAGATCCCGCCAATCTGTCTGCCTGCTTATTTCCCACCGCACCAGCATGTCCTGGGGAAATGATCCAACAGATGCTCCCTATCTTTGATTTTTTAATTTAAGATTGCCACTGAAGCATGCCTGTCTTCTTTCACCCTTCTCAGCTTGCTCTATGAATCCTTGACAACCAAGACTTGTGTGCTGTTTGTCTTCCAGCCAGCAGAATGCCTCACTGATTGGCTCCACCTCCATTCTCAGACTCGATGTTGTGGTATCATATACCAGGCTCTCCTGCACTCAACACCTTCCATTAACCTTCACTATGAACCACCAGACACTTTATTTATAATTTTACTTTAAATAATTATAATCATCGTGTGTATTGCCTGTCAGTGAGGACATTCATAGTTGATGGTCTTGAGCAATCCCTAAAGTCTCAGATCAGGTCTGTGATTGATGGTGTTTATAGAAGAATATATAGATTGATGGGGAGTCAAAGCACCAAAAATATAACCTACTCATTCCAGTGCTGGAATATTTTTATATCTGCTCCTGTCTTCTTCATCTTCTGCCTTTTTTTGTGTGCTCGCTTTGAACTCAATCGTAGTCCGTACACACTACTATCTAGTAGCACTGGGCTAAATTTTGCTTGTGAATTAGCTTTCCCTATTACCTGTGTCCCTCGCCATTAGGCGAGCGCTCTCCGACTTCAAAGTTACTTGTAATTTACATCCACAAGTCAAGGAAGAGAAGTCAACATTTTAGTCCAACTGTCCAGTGTCAGGGTTGAATCCCTTACCTCGGCATCATCACACCGAATGTTTAATCCCGCCCGTTCCTATACATTTGACCTTGCTGACCTCCCTTCTGCCTTGTTATCTCCCTGTGTTGCAGAGGCACTCAACCAGGCCACACCAGGAACTCTTACCCTTGGCTATCTCCTGCAGCTCCTTCCATAAGTCAAGGACCCTGTTTCAGACTATAAGCCTGCTGGGTATGTAGTGATAGCCCTATTTCAGGCTATAAGCCTGCTGGGTATGTAGTGATAGCCCTATTTCAGGCTATAAGCCTGCTGGGTATGTAGTGATAGCCCTATTTCAGGCTATAAGCCTGCTGGGTATGTAGTGATAGCCCTATTTCAGGCTATAAGCCTGCTGGGTATGTAGTGATAGCCCTATTTCAGGCTATAAGCCTGCTGGGTATGTAGTGATAGCCCTATTTCAGGCTATAAGCCTGCTGGGTATGTAGTGATAGCCCTATTTCAGGCTATAAGCCTGCTGGGTATGTAGTGACAGCCCTATTTTTAGTCCAGTTGGCGCTCATTGGGGGATATGATCAATATCACATCTGCCGCTATTTTAGTTTCCAGAGTTTTCCGGTATATATTTTAGGCTGGGTTGACTTAGGAGCCCAGGTCATTTTTTTAAAAATTCCCCCTTCCTCTCAAAGGGGATTCTTCTTCTGCTTCTGCGTTCATCCGGAGTGTTTTTTTTTTTCCAGATGTAATTGCAGTGTGTCTGGTTAAACCCTAAACCCTCAGGCCAACACATCCGACTTTAGCATGCATTTTTAACCAGGTTAGCATTCCTGGGGGACTCTCACTTTTGTGGTGCCGTCCACATCCTAGCTGTTCAAGTTAGAACGGTCGAATACTTCACGATCAGCCCTTAAGGGAAGGCAGGGACAGTTCATGGCATTTTCCTCCATCCAAGGCGGCTTCCATAGTTGCAGAGCCAACACATGGAGCTCTGGTGCTGGGCTCACCGAGGGAATCGTCATGTCCTGCTCATGGCTGCTTTGATTCCTTACTTCAATATATTGGACATTTTGTTCGCTATGGGCCGCTCCCCGCACAAACCAGGCTTGTCTGCAGACAGTATCCACTCAGCGAGCTTTCGATTCGGACATGTGCTGTTCGTTATGCTCAGAAGACATATATAGTCAGAGCTGTTCCAGGCACGACAGACATCCGGAAGACTAGCTAGTCAAAGCTGTTCCGGACACAAGGACATTCTGAAAACTAAATAGTCAGAGCTGTTCCGGGCACAATGGACATTTGGAAAACTAGATAGTCAGAACTGTTCAGGGCACGTAAGACATTTCACTCTGACGTTTCTACGTTGTGCCAGTTTTTAATTCCTTACTTCCATGTATTGGGCATTTCGTTTTGCCAATGGTCGCTCCCCACACAAACCAGGGACGGACAGTCTGTGGATGACATCCACTCATCAAGCTTTCGCTTCAGACTTCCACATGATGGATTCACTAGCCAAGCTTTCCATTTCGTGTTTTTGAGTCATTTTTCCACCTTTGACTACGCTCACTCTATGAGTGTAGATACAGACTTTCATCGTAACCACTATATGCAACTGGACTGCTTTGTCACCTTAAGTATCGCTCATGAGGTAGGCTACATATGCTGCCGGCTCAGCACACTACCTCCATGCACCAAAGAGCGAGTGACGGCCAGGCCCTCTCTTCCGGGGATCCCTCATATCCCCCAGCTGAGAGCCTTCGAACAGGTATATGAACTAAGCATGTAGCGTGCTCGGTATCTCACCTCCATTTTGCAGTAGATGAGTATAGGCCCGGCTCTCACATACGAGGGTTTATAGCTTAGAGGCGTTCGGCCATATCCCTCAGCTGAGAGCCTTAGAGTATGTGTCCGGACCAAGAATTTCTGCCTTCGTGCGCCTGATTTAAACTTTTGACTGCTATCCTCAGTTCTAGCTGCAAAGCAGCAGGTTGTGTCTCTCTTGGTCTGGCCCCTAACCCAAGTTCCCCCCACTGCGGCAAGGTGGAGACACATCAGGAGGGAAAGGGGATTCTAACTCATGACCATTGAGTCAGCAGGCAAGTATTCTAGCCACTGTGCTATAGCAGCTTCTTGCCCATGTTCATCTATGTCTTTAATTCTCTTCCCCGTGGGTTTTTAGACCTCCATTTATTTCTTTTGCATTGTGGGTTCCATAGTAAAAATTTACTTGTTTAAACGTCGACAGGGTCGACTTCATTGCACCGGGTTTTTATCCCATGTAGCTCAGTATCTTTCTGCAGCACAGAAAGCGTCGCACAAAGCACGGACTCCATAGCTCCAGCGATGACCCTCAGGAGTCTCCGAAAAATACACTTGTGAACTGAAGGGCGCGGCCTGGAATCAAACCCACAACCCTTGGAGCCCAAGTCAGACGGCCTCACCACCTCACCATGGAGACTCTCATTTACTAGTTATTACTTCTGTTCCGATTCTGGAGGTTTTCCATGGTGAAAGAAGATGAGTCAGCCATCCAGGCTCATTACGGCTTTTTCCACATAGTGTCATGCCTTTTTAGGGGAAGAGCCTGCTTTCACCTTGGTTGGCTGAGTGATTTATTTTCTTGTCTCTGTGCTTGTTCAGACTTTTGCAGCTGTCTATGGGATGAGATAGCCTGTCTCACACAAACCCTCTTTGGCCACCTCTTATGACACACATGGTAGATTAAAGTATGAATAAAATTAGTGGAAATGTGGTAAAGCTGTGGAAATGATAACAATATAAAATAACACGAAGTAATGCAGCTTTACAGAACACAATCGCGGAATACATAGGACATTGCGTGACTAGCCTTCATCAGCAAACAAATATACAAAACAGGACATATAAGCACAGGGAAGACATCATACCGAATGGAAAGATGAAATAAACAAGGAGAAAAGGAAAATGAAAAAAAAATGTGCAACATATCTCAGAATCCCAGGCTGTGATTGTAGGTTGCAGTCTTATATTACTTGCTTCCATTTGTTGTTATATTACTTGCTTCCACTTGTTTCCATTATGGATCCAAGTAACACACGAGCAATGTGCATGACTATTTATTCACAGCTGTGGTGGATTTTTGTTAATGAAATTTCTTGTGTTACTTCAGGCTTACCGCTTTCGTGGCTAAAATAGTGAGCTATGCCAACTTTGGTGAGTGGGAGCGTGACCTATTTATGCCTCGGGAGTTGATCAACAAGATGGTCGAGTATATTTGCTCTCGCCAGAACCAGACTTCAGGGGCCTTTGATCCAGCTGACAATGATATTGCTTATGATAGAAAAATGGTAAATTCTGCGTTATTATTCATTGTTTATATGTTAGTATCGTGTTAGCTAGAACCAGTGTTAACATAAAGCTGCAAATCTTGGACAATTAATTGGGCAGCCAAAATGAGCAATCTGGACATTTTGAGAGAAGCTGAATCGCAATGACATCACCACATACATCAGAAAGAAGCAGTCATCACTATTTGGTCACATTATGAGAAGAAAATAACTGGAAAATGTTGTGACATGCGGGAAGATTTGCGGAAAGAGAGATAGAGGAAGACAGCGTGAGAAGATTCTTGACAGTTTTGTGTCTTGGCAGGAAAGGGAGTCAACATATGAATTGATCCATGCTGTTGGAAATTGCAATTTGTGGAGAGGCATGATCACCTATGCAAACCGGCAAGGCACTGGATGATGATAATGATTATTGTGGTGGCTTATATCAATTCCAATTCCAATTTTCAAAAAAAAAATATTCCAAATTCAGTCTCGTTAAACCTGCTTCCTCAGCTGTGGTTGTTGTTGAGATCCGTGGTTGTGTGGACTGTTAGTCCTGATTCATACTGGTTTTATTGGTTCCGCTCTGTTTGTCAGATGAGGTTGTTTTTGTGCTGCCTGGTTATTTCCTTTTTATCTTATGTCGGTCCTGATAAAGACCGGCCCTTGGTCGGGCCTACTAGGTTCCGCAGTCTTTTGTTTGTTTTTTTACTCTTATTAACACTACTATGTGCTGGTTGTTGCATGTGTTGTCCTCACCAGGGTTGGCCCCGGTCATGTCCAGTCCTCATAAGGACTTGATGTAGGCAAAGGCAGTGAGTTCAAGTGCAAGACTCCAGTTGTCTGGGTTGCTGTTTGCGTGCAGGCACTCCCTCATTGTCATTGGGGTCTTAGTTTTGACAAAGTAATCTCTTAGATCCCTTCGTTCACTATTGTACTCAATGCAGGTTAATAGGTAATGTTCAGTGGTGTTGTTTTCTAGGCATGCTCTGCAGAATGGGTTTTCTCTTGCGTCTTTCCAGTTTCCAAGTCTGATTTTCCACAGTTGTCTGTTTGCCGGTGCTTTTATGTTGGTCTTGACTTGTGGTTTGTAGCTGGGTTCACCCAATACTTGGTAAGCATGACGGCCTCTAGCGCTGTCTCTCCACTGCTTCCTCCATTCCTGGAGTGTGTAGTTTTTGATTATACTCTTACCTTCTACTTTTCCTAGGCCTGTACTGATTTTATTACTGCTGGTTAGTCCTTGTTTCGCCGCTCTGTCTGCTTGCTCATTTCCTGGGATACCCCTGTGGGCTGGTATCCAACCGATGGTGACTTGGCACCCCATGTACCTGAGCTTATAGCAGTATTTTTTTGCCACATTATGAGAAGAGAAGTGCGAACCAGTTGTAACAACAAGAAGGGTTTGTGAAAAAAGAAATAGATGAAGACAGCGAGAGAATATTCTTGACAGCCTTGTGCCATGGCTATGAAGTCATGTCTACGCAGGAATTGATACATGCGGTTAGAGATAGCAAACTGTGGAGGTGGATGATTACCCACGACATTTGACAAGGCATTTGATTATGATAACTATGCCAGGGCTTGATTTCTGATCTTAAAATACGAGTGGGATTCAAATGGAAAGCTTACATAATTTTTTATTTGTGTGAATGTATTCTGAAAAAGTGAAGAACAAATATATAATTTTTCAATGTAGTCACAACTGTGTTCAGCCGAAGTTCTCCAGTGCTGGTAAAGTGCTTGGATTCCTGTTGAAAAAAAATTCTTTTGGTCAATTATGTAACCCTCTTGGGGTCACTACTCGGTGTGCCTGACCCGGTCATTAACAGTCTGTCACAGAAATCACGCTGTTTTGAAACTTCCTTACTCCAGTCATACACTTGCTGGACTGACAGGCATGCATAACCGTACTGGACCTTCATTTGCTGATGAATTTCTATAGGTTTCACCCCTTCACTGATCATAAAACACATAACAGAATGCTGCTCCTCTTTGGTGCATGTCAAAGGTGAGGTGGCCATCTTTAAACTGGTCTTTATGACGTTACCGTGCTTGTCTGCACCATGACCTCCCACCGTGACCTCACATGCTTAACATTCTTGACATCCTTAATAACAATATTGACAGGTTACAAGACAATGGCATGGTTATTGTAATTTCTATCACATTTTTAAGGTTTTCATTTGAAGCCCCCTCGTGCGTGCATGTGTGAGTGAGAGAGAGACTGACGGAAGAGGATTGATCTGACTTCTTTTTCTTTCATTGCACTCTGGTTGATCTGACACTGGCTATCTCACACATAAAAGCAAAACCAAGTCCTTCAGCAGGAACCTGTTGTAGGGATGTCAAGTGTTATGACTATCACATTTTTAGGCATGAGTTCATGGAGGAAATGTGGCCAGTCTGTCCCTCCTTTAGTAAACGGCCAGTAGAAAATATCTGCCATCATCCACCAAACATGAACTAGCCAACAAAGAGCTTGCTGTTCGTGGTATGGGCCTGTACTCATTGGAAGTTTTAAAGGTGAAAGAAGAAGAAGGAAACATTCTTAAAGAATGTTAGAGATTAACATCAGTGTTGCATTGTTTTTCTCTCTTGGAGTTATTGTTGCTTGTTAAAGAGCCAGTCACATGTATCCACAATTTTTCCTCGCAACAAACGAAGAAGAAGAATTAACAAGAGGCCTGTTATAGATAATTCTGTTACTATGTTCGACATTATATTGATGACCATTCAAGCTCATTTAATTTTTTTCAGACATCTATCACCGGTCTGGTCAATGATAAACTTCGGCATGACCCGATTCCTCTCACAGCCTACGTTTTGATTTCATTGTATAAAATAACTGAGGTTTCAGAGGTAAGGCTGAAATGTGTATTGTTACTTAGCAGTTACAATTATATACAGTTGTAAGTGTAATTATATGTAGCATTTGCACTTATTTCACAGTGTGCTGTGTGAATTAATCCCAAGTGTAATTAAATACCACATTTGCACTTATTTCACATTGTGCTATGTGAATTAAGCCTAAGTGTAATTATATGTTGCATTTACACTTACTTCACAGTGCGCTGTGTGGATTAAGCATTATAACAATATGCAATTGTAAGTGTAATTGTATTTACCATTCACACTTATTTCACAATTTGCTTTGTGAATCAAGCCTAAGTGTAATTAGATGTACCATTTACACTTATTTCACTTTGTGCTATGTGAATTGAGCGGGCACGTTAGTGTAAGTCAGGGGGCTACGCTCATACTGTCATGATCTCGGTCAGACAAGGGTTTGATGCCTGAGCTCATCGTCCACTAAGAGAAGAAAAGATAGGCCACCTATTCCTCCGTACACTCAGGTCTACAAAATGTGGTGGCCCTAAAACATCAGTGACCTATGGCAGGTTCCTGCTTGGGGACTTTGTTTTTAATTTGGTTTAGTATAAATCTTTCCTGTTTGTTTTGTGTGATTTCTGATACTATTTTTGTATATGTGGGGTAACATAAATATGACATTAATGCTGTGTTAGTAAATGTAAAATAATAAGTTTAATGGGGAAAATAATTATATATATATATATATTGAGGCATACTCACACACAGCATACATACTTATGTTCTATATTATACTATTTAATGTTTCAAATAAGTTTTAACATACAGATGTGCACATATGCAAACATACACCTAGACACACACAATCACAAATACATATACAATGCATACAAATTTGAAAGTATGTTTAATTATAATATATTATATATATTGTTGAATAATTAATGTGACATTTTCTACATCTACAGAAAGCTGCTACGTGTATTGACACAGCACGAAGGAATGCAGCTAATTTCCTGTTCAATAAAATTTCTAGCATCGGTGATGATGAAATGTTTCACTTGGCTATATCTACGTATGCCCTCTCTCTTGGGCCCAGGCGAAGTCCGTTTGAGTTGCTGTGGAGCAAGCGCAGAAATGACTGTAAGCATCCCCTTGTTTCTTTTTTTTTATCAGAAGCTTTGAATGTTTTCTTCTCTTTTATATACAAGCGTTAGAAGAATTTATGTTTTCACTGCAACATTGGCTAAGGCTATAAATTACAGAGACATATTAGTAAAAGCAGGCAAATTGCTAATTTATAGATTATTAATTTAAAGTTTATGAATGTGACACATTACTGCTAAAAGTTAATGATACAATGTATGAGCTGTAAACTGAAGAGATAATTTGCAGGCTATAAACTAACCATTGTTAATTTATTTAAAATACTGTTTATTTACTGCAAAATTAGATCTAATTTTCAATGTAAATTAAGTAGACTTTTCAAAATGTAAAATGAACTTGTTTACAGTTTAATTAATAAATTTACATTTTATAAATTGCAGAGCTATTTAATGCTGTAGATAAAAGATAGTTTATAGCCATTAAATTATTGATACTTTTTTAGCCTTAAATGTTGAAATTGAAATGTTAGTACCATAAGCAGTTGCATCGCACATCAGTATCATTGTGTCAGAAATGTCTTTTAGCAGTATCATCACACAGCAGTAACATCACATAATTATATAATTTTCATCTATTCGCTTCAGACGATATATATAACTGCAGTATTGCACCTGATGAGATGCAGCAAAATATGCCAGGCAATAAATCTTGCAACATATTGTTTTTGGCTTCTGTGTTTAAATTCACTAAGGGAAAGCATTGTTTTGAATTATCACAAGAGTTATTGTCCCTGTTCTGTTTCAGCTGACTTTGTGTACTTCGCTGATAAAATAGTGTACGAGAATCCATCTGATTTCCTGAACAATGTACGTTACCTCAAGGCTCGGCAGGAATTGATGAATGATGCGTATGCTGTACAGACCACAGCTTATGCCTTCATGGCTCACATCAACAACAACAAAGCACTGAAGTACGAGATGCAGATGATGATGAGTTGGTTGAATACAATGAGGAATAGTATTGGAGGATTTGCATCCACTCAGGTACTATCATCGTCATTTACAATAAATAGTTGGAATTTAGGTTGACTTGAGTGTTTGTTTTCTCTCTCTTGTTTGCAGCAATCGCACATACCTTACTGGTTTCATCTCATATTCTCATATCCTGCTGCAGCCGTTATTTTTCTTACCTGTTACAATTTCTACCATCTGTAAAGGTTCTCTTGTAAACATATGTTTAAACTAAATTACTGTCATTTGTAAACAGTGAATTTAAACTAAATGAAAACATTCCGTAGAGGTAATCTTACATGTGTTTTCCATGTTCATCCCACAGAATACTATAGTGCCATGGAGGCACTGTTTGAGTTCACACGAATAGATCAACACCATAATGTCTTTGTTTTGTTATAGGAAGGGACATGACTCCAGTCTAAAGACTAGACAGAAACAAATTGATGATTGGTTAAAGAGTAGCACAGAATTATAATTAATTTGGTCATTTTATTACTACTACATACCTTACAACTGACTGTTATAAATGGTTAATGACTCCAGTCTAAAGACTAGACAGAAACAAATTGATGATTGGTTAAAGAGTAGCACAGAATTATAATTAATTTGGTCATTTTATTACTACTACATACCTTACAACTGACTGTTATAAATGGTTATTTGGGACATGTGTTTTCTATGTTCATCCCACAGGATACTATAGTAGCCATGGAGGCATTGTTTGAGTTCACACAAATAGATCAACACCGTAACGTCTTTGATTTGTTGACAAGAGTAGAATCAACAGCAACCCCAAACTGGCTTGCAGAGATTAAACTGAATAAGTCCAACTATGTGACTCTCATAGAAGCTCCAGTAAGAGAACAGTTTGTTTTTGTCAGATAGAATTACTTTTGTATTCTGTTTCTGAATGTTGACATGTGGTTTTATTTACCATATTATAAATTACTTTTCTATTTCACAAGTTTATTATAGGTTTGTTAGATATTTGTGTATATGGCATTGCACATGATGGCCAGGTGCCTTCTGCTGTCCTACTCAACTTTACATTAATGAGCGTAAACAATATTTCTTTGCCAACTTCATTCCACCAAAACATTTACAGGAATGTCATGAAGAGGAAAATAACTGCTTTTATTAGAGACGTTAACATGGAGGTCGTGAGTGTGAATGAGTAAGACGAAAAAGATTACTTCCAGTTCAGTCTGACAGATAGAGTGATCTGTTACATTGAGAGTAAACAAATATGGCAGCAGCCAATTCCATTCCACCAAAAATTGTACAGAAATGTCTTGAACCAGAAATTAACTACTGCTTTTATTGGAGACTTTAACATGAACAAGTTTCTCCTATCTTGGACATGTAATAACAGATGATGGTAGAAGTGAAGTAGAAATCAAAAAAGATCATAGGGATGGCCAAAAATGCTTTCAACAGCATCAAATCAGTATTATCTTCTTTTTTTTTTTTTTTGGTATATCCTATTTACAGGACATTGCAGTCAACACCTGCATTTTTCAGCTGCTGTTGATGTCTTGGCAGTTCAGTAGTTTGCCATTGCTTTCTGAACGATCGGCTCATATACCTTTCCTTAAGAAACCGACGTAATCCGCTGCTGAATCTCGCGCAGCTGTGTTTTGTACATGAGTATATGGGATTATGTCTGGGGGTGAAGACCGACAAAGGGGAGTAGCTATTATTTTGGACCGGAAAACATCAAAATCTGTTCAAGGATATTGGACCATGTCGGACAGAGTTCTACTAGTTAAATTAAGTGGCAGACCTTTTAGCATAAATTTTATTCAAGTATATGCCCCAACAGGAGAATCCAGTGAAGATAGTGTAGAGAAATTTTATAATGACATAGAGACTGCCTTAAAGAAATGTAAACATTCAGAAATAAACATCATAATAGGAGACTTCAATGCAAAAGTAGGCAATCAAGGTGATAGATACACAGTAGGAAACTATGGTTTAGGTGAGAGAAATGAAAGAGGATACAGACTCGTAGAGTGGGCAAAATAACAGGAAATGATTGTAGGAAACACCTGGTTTAAGCAACACCCTAAGAGGATTATGGACATGGAGGAGTCCTGATAGCAGGATCAGAAACCAGATTTTCTACATTATGATTAGCAGAAGATTTAGAAATGCACTAACAATAGCAAAAACAGCTCACAGTGCTGATTGTTATAGTGACCACAGACTACTTACAGGAACACTGAGGATAAAGTTGAAGAAAGTCAAGTATATAACAGGAAACACTAAATATGATTTGTGTACATTGAGTAATGACAAGGAAATACAAAACAAATTCAACATAGAAGTACAGAACAGATTTGATATATTGTCTGATCTAGAGATATTATTCCGGGATGTGGATGATCAGTGGGGAATGTTAAAGAATTCAATCAGTTTGGCTGCAGAAACAACTATTCCAAAATTAAAGAAGGTGGGTCGTAAGAAATGGATGACAGAAGAAATTTTACACCTTATGGAAACAAGAAGACTCAACAAAAATAATCCTGCCAAATATGAAGAAACTCACAGACAAGTCAGAATATTATGTAAGGAGGCAAAAGAAGCATGGCTTGAGGAAAAGTGCTTAGACATTGAAAAACAACACAACAGTCAAAATACCAAATTAGTGCACAAAAGAATTCAGGAACTTACTAATAAAAGAACAAGTACATCAACAGGCTGTCTAAAAATTAAAGATGGCAAAATCATAATAGAAAAAGATCAGATTCTACATGTATGGACAGATTATGTGAAAAACCTTTATAATGATAACAGAGAGGAACAGTATGATATTGGATTTAATAATGAAGGGCCGCCAATTTTGAAGATGGAGGTTCGAAATGTTCTTAAGCATATGAAAGCTGGCAAGGCCCCTGGTGCAGATGTGTAATATCTCCAGATCTTTTTTCCCTATACAGTGAAAATATTTTCAGGAATGTTAAAGATATAAATGGAATCAGCATTGGAGGACGAAACATCAATAACATTAGATATGCAGATGATACAGTATTGATTGCAAACAATGCACAAGATCTACAACAATTAGTAGACGCAGTTGTTGTCCACAGTGAGCAGCTGGGGTTGGAATTAAATTGTAAAAAGACACAGGTTATGGTCGTCACTAGGAAGAACGAAGTACCACAATGTAATATACAAGTAAACGGGAATATTCTTCAACAAGTGAATCAGTACAATTATCTCGGAACAGTCATAACATCTGATGGGAGATGCCTTGAAGAGATTAGAACAAGAATCGCCATGGCGAAAGTAGCCTTTAGCAAGATGAAAAACATTCTGACCAATAAAACGATGTTAATTGAAATGAGGAAAAGAGTGTTGAGGGGATACATAGAGCCTGTTCTTTTGTATGGATGTGAAACTTGGACAATGTGCAGTCGAGCTGAAAAACATCTGATGGCTGCAGAAATGTGGTTTCTAAGGAAAATGCAAAGAATACCATGGACAGACAGAAAAACCAATGACCAAGTACTACAGGAGACAAATGAAAATCGTAAATTGATTAGAGAAATTAGACAGACAGTCAAAATTCTTTGGACATGTTATGAGAAGAAATGGATTGGAGAACTTAGTGACAACTTTCAAGATGAAGGGAACAGACCAAGAGGAAGACCGAGAGGAAAATACCTGGATGGGTTGGCCACATGGCATGGATGAGACAGGAACACTGAGCTGATCCACGACGCTGGTGATCGAGTGAAATGGCGAGTCATGACCGCCCACGCTTTTCGGCATGGCACATGATTGATTGATTGATTGATATGGGATTATGAACAACGTCCTTAACTCCTTCGCCAGGGAGGCCGGCCTTGAGAGATTAACAATGCATTAAAAATGAGAATTGTCAAATGTTACGTATATTCAACACTACTGTATGCTGCGTAAGCCTGGACATTGAACAAGCAACTAGAAAGTCGAATAGAGGCCTTGGCGATGTGGATATACAGATGAATGTGTCATATTTCATGGAAACAAAAACAATCAAATACAGAGGTTCTAGAAAAACTGGGAATGAAAAGAGAGTTAATGAAAGAAATGAAAAAAAGGGGCAAGTGAAATATTTCAGCCACATTAAAAGACATAACACTCTTATAAAAACCATGCTGGAGGGCAAGGTTGAAGGCAAGCGACCAAGAGGTAGACAACAATGCAGGTGGGAAGATAACATCAAGAGATGGACGAACATCAGTAGGACAGAATGTGCAGCCAGAGCGAGAGACAGACAGTGTTGGAGATTCATTGCAGCCAAACTTCATTGTGGAGACTGCATCTGATTGATTGATTGATTGACCTGTGATTTATGATGCCTCGATTAATGATTGCTTGTGATTTATGATGCCTCCAGTAACAATTCCTTGTGATTTATGGTGTTTCAAGTGTATTACCAGCACAGTAGGTTATTAATAGTGCTGCAAGTGTGTTTACCACTATTTCCCTTACCCATCTCATCACAGTAACATTATTTGTGATTTATGATGCCTCAAGTGTAATTCCAGCACTGTAACAATTACTCATGATCTGTTGTGCCTGAACAATAATTTATATTCATTTGGTTTGTTTTCATACAGCTGCCCTACAACAAAATCTGGGGATTTATAGTTCCAATGGCTCAGGGAACTGGGCGAGGCCTACTTCAGGTGAGATTCAATAGTCTGTCCTGTGCGTATTACAATTATTGGTATGAAAATACAACAGGAGAAAGACACTAGAGAGTCTTGACCTAAGTATAGCCTTTCTTTATGATCTGGCTGAGGTCTACTTCAGGTGAGATTTAGTAGTCTGTCCTGTGCGTATTACAATTATTGGTATGAAAGTACTACAGGAGAAAGACACTAGGAAGTCATGACCCAAGAAAGGGTGGAGGGGTGGCTTTTATTAAAAACTAGTTAAAGAGGCAGAAACATCCAATAAGAAAAGACAGATCATAAGCTCTGTATTCTTCTTAATCATGTAAGACAGCAAACCTTGATTGTCCATGTTTTTTGGCATAACACATTTATATTTTTTTTCTACATTCACTCGCTTTGAACTCAAGCGTAGTCCATACACATGTTATTACCTCTATTGCACTGGACTGATTTGTTTGCGTGTGGATTAGCTTTCCCTAATGTCTCTCGCCATCGTGCATCCACTCTGACTTCTGAGGTATTTGTAATTTATGTCCCCAAGTCAAGGATGAGAAGTCAACATGTTTGTCTAAATGATCCATGTAAGGGTTGGACCCACTACCTTGGCATCAGCACATGGGAAGTTTAAGAGCAAGTGATGTTATCCATTCAGCCATGCTGACCTCTTCTGCCTCAAATATGATCCAGTGTACACTGCAACTCCAAATATCTGGTAACAAAGTAATAATGTCAGTTGTTTGTGTACACCCAACTCCAAATGTCTGGTGACAAAGTAATAATGTCAGTTGTTTGTGTACACCCAACTCCAAATATCTGGTAACAAAGTAATAATGTCAGTTGTTTGTGTACACTGCAACTCCAAATATCTGGTAACAAAGTAATAATGTCAGTTGTTTGTGTA
This sequence comes from Cepaea hortensis, assembly GCA_963921405.1. Classification (NCBI taxonomy): domain Eukaryota; kingdom Metazoa; phylum Mollusca; class Gastropoda; order Stylommatophora; family Helicidae; genus Cepaea; species Cepaea hortensis. The sequence goes on along the minus strand of OY992889.1, from coordinate 31,884,404 downwards.
CACCCAACTCCAAATATCTGGTAACAAAGTAATAATGTCAGTTGTTTGTGTACACTGCAACTCCAAATATCTGGTAACAAAGTAATAATGTCAGTTTGTGTACACCCAACTCCAAATATCTGGTAACAAAGTAATAATGTCAGTTGTTTGTGTACACCCAACTCCAAATATCTGGTAACAAAGTAATAATGTCAGTTGTTTGTGTACACCCAACTCCAAATATCTGGTAACAAAGTAGTAATGTCAGTTGTTTGTGTACACTGCAACTCCAAATATCTGGTACCAAAGTAATAATGTCAGTTGTTTGTGTACACCCAACTCCAAATATCGGGTAACAAAGTAATAATGTCAGTTGTTTGTGTATACCCAACTCCAAATATCTGGTAACAAAGTAATAATGTCAGTTTGTGTACACTGCAACTCCAAATATCTGGTAACAAAGTAATAATGTCAGTTGTTTGTGTACACCCAACTCCAAATATCTGGTAACAAAGTAATAATGTCAGTTGTTTGTGTACACCCAACTCCAAATATCTGGTAACAAAGTAATAATGTCAGTTGTTTGTGTACACCCAACTCCAAATATCTGGTAACAAAGTAATAATGTCAGTTGTTTGTGTACACCCAACTCCAAATATCTGGTAACAAAGTAATAATGTCAGTTGTTTGTGTACACTGCAACTCCAAATATCTGGTACCAAAGTAATAATGTCAGTTGTTTGTGTACACCCAACTCCAAATATCTGGTAACAAAGTAATAATGTCAGTTGTTTGTGTACACCCAACTCCAAATATCTGGTAACAAAGTAATAATGTCAGTTGTTGTATTGGCAGCTCACAACGACTGTGAACGTCGAGTATCCTTGGGAAATCAAAACGCCTCAACATGAGGATAATGATCCAGGTAAAGATGTCATTAAATTCTTTGACCTATATGTGGATGATCTGAGTTTCCGGGGCAGAAACGACACCATCATGGAGATGACGACTTGTGTTAGGTAAGAGATTTCTCTGCTCAGTGTGTCATGCATATTTAATCATGTTGGGTGGGTTATAATACAGGGACATCTCTGTTTTACAGTTAGTATGTTTTGGTCTATAAAGATGACTTCTGGTTCAATATGGCGGATAGAGAGAAGCTTTTGATGTAGTATTCGCTGGCATAGGAACAGCATAGTAGGGTCGCCTGTTGCCATGATGTTGGAACTGCGACTAATGACTAATTATTCTATGTGGCTGAAAAAATAAGAGCTTTCGCTTTTAAACTGGTGTGCACTGATGGCGGGAAAGGGGGAATCATCGCCTTCATCTGTCATTTTGACTTAAGCTTTAGCTTCCCGTTCAGAAAGCAATGGCAAACTACTAAACATAAAATTGCCGTGAAAATCAACCAGGGGTTGGGGTTGATCGCAGAGTCCTGCAAAGTACACGCAACATAAGAATGTTTCTAAGATTGTTTTAAATTAAAAGACCAGCGCTGTTCAGTAGAACAGAATAAATTTCCTGCAGTCACATTAGGTTGAAGTATCTATGTCAGTTCACATAGCATGCTGACAAAGGTGAAGACATGGGAGTCTCCGTGGCAAAGTGGTCAAGCAGTCTGACTCTGGCTCCGAAGGTTGTGGATTTGATTCCGGGCCGCATCCTTCGTTTCACATGTGCATTTATTTTCTGAGACTCCTGGGGGTCGTCACTGGAGCTACAGAGTTTGTGCTTTGTGTGATGCTTTCGGCAGCCCAAGCTGTGGAAAGAGACTGAACCATATGGGATAAAAACCCGGGGCAATGAAGTCGAGCCTGTCGACTTTTAAGTGGCTTTTTTCTAAAGGTGAAGACGCATGCTTTGTGCTGAATGGCATGCATCAATTCAGAAGTCGTGTGTGAGCATTCGCTGGATCTTTTCTCCAGGACATTCTGGTGTGGTTGGAAATGAACAAGCAGACAGATTGTCTGGTGCCGCATCATTGAGGAGTGATTTGATGTGTGATAAGGCAGATGTAGTGAAAGCCCTCTGCTGAGCATGTGAATAATGCAGAAGAACAGTGAGACTATCAGGGTCTAGAAAGAATGTGGCAGCAAGGGGTGGTCAGAGGATCTGGTAGACAATCATCACTCAGAGGTAAAGTAAGACAGACATATAATCAGATTGTAACTGCACCAGTAGTATTTGAACTCTTCACTGGCTGTTGAAGATGAGGACTGAGCGCATATGAAAATGCCCCAAGTGCAATGATGTCAGTTCTTAACTCAACTCAATCTATGTCAGTTCTTAACTCAACTCAATCTATGTCAGTTCCAAGTGCAGATATTACCTTTTGTTTTATAAAGATATTAGTGACTTCATGGCAAACTACTGAATGTAAAATTACCTGGAAAATCACAAACAGCTAACAGATGCTGGGATTGATTGTGACCTCCTGTACAGGACTCGCAACTAATTTTTTTTTTTAATGGCTGTTTTTATAACAATCAATTGAAGGGCTTATAGAGAGAGAAAACAAAAGGCTGGTTTAAAACAGTTTTTTTTTTTTTTTTTTATGAGGCCAGTGTTTGCGAGAGGAGGCCAGTATTCATTACTGGCAACTTTTACCAAACATGTTTGGTTTGTTTTGTCCTGGTTGCTCTGGCAGTGAACGAGTTTCACAATTCCTCGACATGCCAGTTTGAGTGTTTGGAATCAGTCGCAGGCGATTTGGAAGCAGACCACCTTGAGTTGATTTTATTGAAATGATTGTCGGTCATTCAGAAAGCAATGGAAGAAATGTCCTAGTAAATCACAAACGACCAAGCAAATACTGGGATTGATAACGAGGTCCTGAAAAGGAGTTGCAACTAACTTTTGCCCAGATGATAATTCTTAAATATTCACTTTATTACTGTTTGTAATGCCTGTGTAGTTTTAATTACAAATATTGAAAAACATTAACACTTAAACAATTTATTTAAACCAAAAAAAGAAGAAAAATCCTGCCTCAAAAATATGTGGAAACTCATGAACTTTAAGCGTATGCATTCTATTACCATTTCTGTGATGAGTTTGGCATACAAGTTTACATTTGTTTGTGATTTGATACCTTTCTTACAGTTGGCTGTTCCTACAGAAGAGTCTGACTTCTGGACTTTCTGTTTTGGAAGTTGAAATTCCTACCGGATATATCGTCATGAATGACACGCTGAGAGATTACGTCAGGTCTAGATTAGTGAGCAACCTGCGGCGGGCAGAGTTTTATGAAAGGAAGGTTGTCTTCTACTTTGAATATGTAAGTTTTGTGAACAAGTTCATAAACTGAGTTAAAGCTGTGAATGAATTTGTCTCGTTCTGTTTCTGAGCTACCGTATAACAGTAGACGGTACTACCTGGTTTCTGTTAGCGCCGAACGTTGGGTGGCGCTTACCAAACCTGAAACCCCACATTGTGCCAACGGCTTCAGGCGGAAGAGCGCAATTGGGAGGGTACAAGCCTTACCCTGGTGCGAGGAAATGCAAGCTAAAGACAAAATTGTCATGGCAGGGCAGACCAGGCCCTAAGCCTTGGTTGGCGACTGGTCTAGGATCGAAGCTCTGACAGGCGGACAGTTAGAGCATTGCTTTGCTGATCCGGCAGCTTCTGCAGCTTGTCTTGTTCCAGATGTAGGGGTGTTACCTTTCCTCTGGAGTGAACTAGGCAGGCCGAGAGAGGGATCATGCTGCATGGGCAACACATGATCTCTATATTTTAGCCCAGGCTTTGTGCTATGGAGAGGCAATAACTCCATCCCTGGTCTTAACTGGTCTCGGAATAATAGTTAAAAGTTATTATGCCTTTTTAAAGCACAAACTATCGTCTGTCAAGACGGCAAGGTGCCAATGGTGGTGATGGTTTCTGTCCACCATTCAAAGCATGTCATTTCTATTTTAGGAATACTATATGAAAGACAAGAACTGCTAATCTTTGTCCTGTAAATTATTTGTTTGTCTTTTGTTAGCATTTTAAAAAACAACGATGTAACTCAACTGCTATGTAGATTTTGTGTGTGTCTAGTTTTATCAGTGTGTGTTTATTATTTGTGTACTCAGAAAGGCTTTAGCCGCAACATACATTTTGTCATTTATGAACGAATGAACGAACAACTTTATTTTCTAAGGGTTCAGAATTGGGCACGCAGGCCCGTCTGACATTCTGCCCTTCTTCTCTCTTTCCTCTCATACATTATTTCATTCATACGTCACTTATGAAGCTAATCTTAGGCAACAACAGAACAATATGCATTAAAACACGTGGAAAATAATCAATAATATGTGACTCACTAAGGCAATGTTTAACATGGGCATTATAAATACCTAAGGAAGCTGTAATGTACCATACATATGGGAATGTTTATTATACTAGTTGTTGTTTGAGATAATTTTTTATTATTGTTTATGATTGTGTTCTAGTAAAGCTTACCATTTCTGCTTCTATCTTGATTACCTGGATTTCTGCATTGCTAATGAGACTATTTGCCGACTCTAAACTGTAAGGTAGAAGAGGCGAGAAGTACTGGTGTAATGTTAATATGTAAATCATGCACAGCTATCTCTCTTCGTAAAATCATGCCACATCTAATGACAACACAGCTGTGTATACACATTATGCTTCTTCAGTGTCTTCTGAGCGAGACTTGATTATTTGTAAGTTTGTCCTGAGTATAATAATGTTGGTTCTGTTAACAAAAAGCAATATTTTCAAAAAAAAACAATGTTTTTTGCCATATTTGTTGTCATTGTTCTGATATTGTATTCAATACTCCCTGGCAGCTGGATGCAAGCAAAACCTGTGTGTACTTCCGAGCTGACCGTTGGTTTCCAGTTTCAAACTCCACAATACAACATCGTATGAGAGTATACGACTACTACGAACCAGGTAAATATTTGTTTAATAAACTAAAGATAGAAGATACTGATGAATGTAATTGTGGGATTGGTAAATTGACAGCTAAACATTTGTTGCAGGTGTGTCCAACATACGCACAACAGAGAGAACTATTTTGACCTACACCCATTCCATTTGAGGACAAACTATTTGAATGTCAACAAACGCAAGCTGACTGCTGTTTTATTTGTATTCACTCATCCTGATGTTTGAAGATGAACAAAGAAGAAGATTTTATTTCATGGGACATTGAGCAAGTAGCAGCAATTAAAATAGGAAATAAAGAGGCCAGTTATGGACAAATAAAGCTAGGAGTTTGACAGGCATGTGTCTTGTCACCGGATGCGTCTTGTCACCGGATCTCTTCTCCCTCTGCAGAAAAGTAATAAGAAAGAGATAAAAGAGAAGCCAGGAATACTAATAGGTCGTTATAATATAAACAATATACGCGATGCAGATGACACATTATTGGTGGTAGATAATGTAAAATATCTACAATTGTTGGACAATGTAGTAACAGAGAGTGCAAAGAAAGGACTCTCTTGAATATCAAGAAAACAGTAACTATGGTGATATCAAAGAAAAATGTGACACCAAATTGTGAAATGGAAATAGAAGGGAAAATTCATAACCAAGTGGATAATTTTAAATACCTAGGGAATTTATAACGTCAGATGGAAGATGCGCAACAGAGATTAAGAGCAGAATAGGGCATGCAAAAGCTGCATTTCAGAAAATGAAGAGTATCTTATGCAGTAATTCACGATCATTGAAAGAGAGTGCTGAAATGCTATTTAGAACCTGCTTTGCTATATGACAGTAAATCTTGGAATGTAATTGAACAAATTAGGAAGAACTTGGAAGCAACAGAGATGTGGTTCCTGAGACGAATGTTGCAAATTCCTTGGACTGTCTAACAACGATTGCCTGAAAGAGGCTAATGAACTAGAACACTATATACAACAATAAGAAAGAGACAAACAGGTTACTTTAGCCATGTGATGAGAAATGAGGCATTGGAGAGCATCGTGACAACTGGAAAAATTGAGGGAAAGAGAGACAGGCAGACCAAGAAAAATGATGCTGGATAGATTGAGACAGTGGCATGGAGGAATATCATCAGCAGAATTGATCCAGAACACCAAAGACCTAGATCTGTGGAGTCATGAACGCCTACGCCAGCCGGCACAGCACTTTATGATGATGCTATGGCAGTGAATCTTTCTTACTTTCAATGATAGTGACTTATTGCATAAGATACTCTTCATTTTCTTAAATGCAGCTTTTGCGTGCCCTATTCTGCTCTTAATCTCTGTTGTGCTTCTTCCATCTGATGTTATAAATGCCCCTAGGTATTTAAAACTATCCACTTGGTTAAGAATTGTCCCTTCTATTTCCATTTCACATTTGTGGAAGGCAAGGGGAAACCATCACATTATCTTCCCAAGACTTCATGACAGAAAACATTTCAGAGGCAGTGAACGATGTTAATGGCTATCTTAGGACATCCTTTTCCTGTAGGGATAGTCATGAGCTACAGGTGACACCAGACCGTCATCCACTGCCGTATAGCAGAACATTTTCGATATAATATTTCTTTCAGATCACAATACAAAAATTACCCTTCCTCTGTCCTCTCTCGGTGGGAGTGTGCCACACCATGTTATGAGGTCAGTGCCAGACTTCCGCATGTATCTGTGTCAGGCTTGCTTCCTCTAGACAGATTCCATCCTACGTAATGGGCTCTGCCTACCTGTGGGCAGGTTTTACTTTTTTTTTAAATTTGTTGCCAGGACTGCAGCCTTAAGTCTACATTTTTTTTGTGTGTGGCGATTTTCAACTAGCATGAGATTTTTAACATTACATAATGTGCACACGGGACCTCCTATTTTTCACCATTATCCAAAGAAACTAGCCATCCTATCACAACATCCAAGAGATAGATCAGGGGTACTTCTGGTATCATTTGACACTAATAGATCTTAAAAAAATGTCCTGCACTATGTAGGGATTGAACCCAGTACCTTCTCAGCCTGAGGTGAACACCTTAACCTCTCTGCCACGGCTCTTCTTCCCTCCCTACAAGAATTGTATACAAATAATGATTCTGTAATGATTGTCCTCCCGCAGGTATGCACAACACATCCATGTACACCACGAGGAACCTCTTCCTGCTGAACATCTGCTTCGTGTGCGGCTCCTACCAGTGCCCCTATTGTCCGTACTTCAATGCGGCCACCATCGCACAAGCTAGCATCAGCATTGGCTTCTTCCTGGCAGCCGTCTTTATTGTACAAAAGTTGTTACTGTGGAATAGATAGTTGCCGTGATGATGTTTGCTCAGTGGCCTTTCCAGTGTTTGTATATTTATACATGTGTTTTGTTCCGTTAGCGTGTGGCATATGATACGTGTGATGTGTTGAATAATTGTCAATTTAGGATTCCTCATATTGTTAACTTTTTTTTTTTAGCCTGCACTCTGGCGAAGGGGTCATGAACGAAATTCACAATCCCACATACCACGTTCGAAACCCAGCTTCTGTTGATTTTAAAACAGACCGCATTGCGCTGGTTTTCATACAGTAGTATAAGCGCCAGTCATTTAGAAATCAATGGCAAACTACTAAGCATAAACTTGTCAAGAAATCACAAACAGCCAAACAGTGCTGGGGTTGACTGCGATGTCCTGTAAAGGATCTGCAACTGACATTTTTTTAACAAGCTGACATTTGAATAAAGTCAAAGTAAAGGGTGTTTTTTAATGACTGTGGGTTTTTCTTTTAAATATTGCCTTTCCAAGTTTTGTATTTACCATTTATGTTACATGAGTTCACAGAGGGTAAATACAAAACTTGGAATAGCAATATTTTCAAAATCCCCCACAGTCATTAAAAATACATCCTGTACAATTACTTGTTCAAGCCTTGAGCTGTATCAGGCATATGGTGCTGGCTCCATATTTGTCTAGGCCAATCGGAACACGATGGGTGATGTGGTCACATCCCAGGAGATTTCATGGTGCCCTTATTAGAGTGGATTGACCTTGGCATTCTAGAGTTTGCAGAGCGAAACTCGAGTCTAGTGCTTTCAATCTTCTGTAACCCAAGGTTCATACCAGAATACCATCAGCACTGCCAGTAGTGGGTTGTGCTCAATCTTCAAACCTCAAATCCCGAAACAACCAAATAAATCAATTTTAGAGTTCCACCGAAAATTGAGAATTAAGCACATGACCACTGGGTTGGCATACAAGAGTACTGGCCACTTCACTCCAGTGGCTCCCTAGTGATAGGGAACCAGCCCTATATTTGTATAGACCATTCGATACTCACTGGGTGACATGGTACCAGCCCTATATTTGTATAGACCATTCGGTACTCACTGTGTGACATGGTACCAGCCCTATATTTGTTAGACCATTCGGTACTCACTGGGTACTATGGCCAATAATGCACTAGCCTATTTTGCTTCCCAGAAAATTTCCTGGTCAGTTTTAAGTAATCTGCTTCACTTGGGATTTGAACAGATGACCACTGGGCTGGGAAACAAGCCACTGCATGACATCCCCCCCCCCCCCCCCCCCCCCCCCCCCCCCATTTGGAGAATGGGGCATAGGTATTCAGTTGCCTGAGCTGTTCGTGTTTTTGTAAAATTTATTATTCCATTATTGTTGCACATTATACATTCTGAAGGAGATGTAAATACTAATGCCTCTGCTTTAGATTTCAGAGACTTCCAATTACAGCAAAGGATGCTTCTAATACTTTATACCTTAAACAAGAGATCTGTATGTAGTCTTCTGTATGTTTGCCAGTGCAACTTTTGAAGAACACAGAAAATGATCTGATGACCATTTTGTGAACAGTATGCTACAAATTATTTGCATTTTTTATCTTGCCTAGAAAAAACAAACTTAGAATTGTTAACTCTAATGTTTAATCAGTACTACCTCATGGATCAGAAACTTGGAGAACTAAAAGAATTACTAATAAACTGCAAACATTCATTAGTTGGTAACGGCACAGAATAGAAGAACTTAGCATAAATTGGTTGAGTGGCTGTGCTCCAATGAGGTATAAAGAGCAGAAGAATAAGATGAAGCCTACAGTATAATAAATCTGTAACAAAATGCTGAAAGATAAATACAAATCTCAAAATTGCAGCAGCCAAAAAACTCTGACATTGTTATACATGTATATACAAGTCTATTTTGTAGGTCGTGTAACTGCTATAAAATAAATCACCTGCGCAGCATTGCTGTCTTATCCGTTATTGGAAGTCGAGAACTTCATATCATTTGTAAATAACTACATTGTTTTGTTTTTATATTTATTTTTTTTCTTCTAGGAAACTTTCCAATACATTCCATATTTTGCATGTGATCCATTTCAAAATTGTTAAACTGTTCACTGTGCTTTATATTATATTTTGTTTCACCAACAGTGATATGTTTATATTGTTTTTAAATACCAAACCAAGATCTACTATGAGTGTATGTAAAATTATACCTCTCAGAGTTGAAATAAATGATGTTCATATTCTTATTATTGTTTCATACATTTGTCAGATAATTGTTTGGTTGTGTATGTTTGCAAGATCTTTCTGTACATATCATATTTGATGAATTGGATTGAAATGAATGTTTTCATAACTACCTTATGCAGGAATGTCTTCATTTGGTTTTAGTATTTCTTTCCTAGTTCTTTATTAAAATATAACTTTTTTTTTTACAGACTATTTCCTTTTAGGTAGGTCATTCTTAATATTCATTGCTGTGGGCAGTGTTTCTTGTTAATCTACTGTAACCAAAACTGCCGCTATGGCTTATGGGATAGTGGGCCATGCAATTTCATAATTCCCCGACACACCAAGTCCAGAGTTCGGAATCAGCTGCTGATGATTTGAAAACCAACCTCTTTGGGTTGATTTTAATGGTAGGAGTCGTCGGCCATTTAGAAAGCAATGGCAAACTACTGATCTAACATTGCCTAGTAAATCACAAATAGTCAATAAACTTGGGTGGTTATTGCAACATTCTGTAAAGGACATATAATTCAAAATAAGTTCTTTTGTTTGATTTGCCAATGTTGTCAGCTGTTAATGTAATAATAATATGCACATTTTTAATTATTTGTTGTCTACTATTTGTTCTAACATCCTTGTCAAATACCGAAATGACATGCCAGTTTTCTAGAATATTCCATCTTTATGTAGCAGTGAGATGAGTTGCAATCATAAAAAGATTATCCATTTAGTGCAAAATGTAATTGTACAGCTTTTTTTTTTTTAAGACCACCTGCAATAGAGTATGTGTAATTAAATTCTTACCTAGAAACATAAGTTTGATGAATAGTCAGTGAAAAGAGGACCCCTGTTCATGCCATGTGTTGTGTGAATGATCTAACCCCATATTTTTAGACCAATTGGCATCTGATGGGTGATATGGTCAGTGTCACACAGGCTCCCTTTACCTCCCAGACAATATTTCAGTATTCATTTTTAAGCTGGGTCTGCCTGGGAACATTACAAGAACCCCTGCCTCGACTGGGATTCAAATACGTGGTACTCGGGTCATCAGACAAGTGTGTTAGCCTCTGTGTTGCCATAGTTCTCAGGTTGAGTAAATGCTGAGACAGAAAGAAAGTAGCATGTTTACTTTATGTAATCTATTTGCTTGTTTCCTAATTATGTGTCTGTTCATTTCTGGTGTTTTGTTAGGTTCACTTTTGCAAGGAAATCATGTGCAGATTTTGTAATCCTTACAAACGTGAAGAAATTTAGTTATTTTATCTGTCCTTGTCCCTTTTGCTCATAATTTTTGTCTTTAAAAAATCATTTTTCTCCACATAGTAACATGGTTACTTTGTCATAAGAAGATCTTCTTATAGTTTCTTCCTCAGTGAATTGAATTGTGGTGTAATTACAGTTTACTGTATCTTCTTTCTGTGTTCTATGGGCTTCAGTCAGCCATGTTGAATGATGATGTAATTACAGTTTACAGTATCTTCTTTCTGTGGCTTCAGTCAGCCATGTTGTGAGGTCCATTAGAGAAGCAAAGAACAGTAACACTGTAATTTGCCATGCATATCACAAGAGTGACTAAAGAGGGTTGGCATGGGACTGGCTTCTCATACCAAATAACACTTTAGCTGCAATATCAAACCAATCACGAACAAGTCTGAGGAGGAGGAGGGCATTGCTTCATTGGAAGATCACAGGCAGCAGAAGAAGATTGACTCTGATATCTTGTTTCAGGAGAAGAATGTCATGTTCAGAATCAGCATCCTTAGATTTTGTTTCCTCAGGATCATTTTTACATGCAAAAAGAGGTGCCTTCGTTGTAGAGTGTTCTTTAGCATCCTTGACAGACTAGGGTTCATACCCTGTAAAGCATCTCACCTGCTTAGATTTGGTGTATGGAGATTGTTTGCACACAATTTGCTATTATGCTAACATAATACATAAATCCATGTGGCGCCTCGATGCTCTAAGAAGTGAAAAGCAGCACTTGTAGAACCAAGTTTAAATCAGAACATCCAGGCCACCAGAAAGATGATGCATGTTACCAACTCGACTGGAGTGAACAAGTAGCAATCTTAGACTGCACAGGACATAATAAATGGAAATACCACTTGTTTAATAAACTAAAGATAAGAGATAATGATGAATGTCACTTGAACTGGTAAAATAACAGCTCAACATGTGTTGCAAGAGTATCCAACATATGCAGAACAGAGACAACTATTTTGGCCTACACCTTCACTATTTAAAGACAACCTCTGTGGAGATGTAAGCAAATTCAAGCTGACTTTGCTGTCTTTAAATATATCCATGTTGACATCTGAAAGTAAATGAAGAAGAAGAATGGCTGGACTCAAAGGAAATATTATTTCTTGTTAATGTTGTTGTTCTAGATTTGTGCATAACTGTTTGTACATCAACATTCCATATGTTTCTAGACTTGCAATATTCCAGTTTTTTTACATTGTGTTATGTTCAGTTGTGTGAAATATTTCAACAAATAATTGCTGCCACTGATTCTTAAACCATGTCTCACCATCTTGTTGTCTGTGAGCAGATTAATTTGAGTACAGCAGTAGGTCATACAAGTTGGGAAACATCACAAGGTATTCCAGTCGTTTTCTTTAGAATTCGAGACATAAATGGAATTTTTTTTAAGTCGCTTAAAAGTCGACAGGGTCGACTTCATCGCACTGGGTTTTTATCCCATATGGCTCGGTCTCTTTCCACAGCACGGAAAGCGTTGCACAAAGCACGAACTCCGTAGCTCTTGCGATGACCCACAGGAGTCTCTGCAAAATTTCACTCGTAAACCGAAGGACGCGGCCTGGAATTGAACCCACAACCTTCGGAGCCCGAGTCAAACGGCTTGACTACTTCGCCACGGAGATTCCCAAATGCATATATTTAAATATAAATATCTTTCCATGAACAAATTAGGAAGACCTTGGAGGCAGCAGAGATGAGGTTTCTGAGACAAATGTTGCAAATATCTTGAACTGTTGGAGTAACTAACAATGATTGCTTAGAAGAGGAAGATGCTTAATGAAAGAGACATGTTGTATAAAACTAAGAAACAAACAGCACTCTTTGATCATATACTCAGTAGAGAGACAATGGAAAACATTGTGACAACTGGAAAGATCAGCGGTGGCAGAGGCAGACCAAGAGATATGATGCCCGATGGACTGAGGCAGTGGCATGGAGGAATATGATCAACAGAATTGATCCAAAGCACCAAAGATAGAGATCTATGGAGATGAATGAATGTCTGTACCAGTAGGTAGGGCACATGATGATGATGAAATATCTTTCGCATAACTCGTCGTACTGCTGCAAATTTTGACGTTTGAGAAATTAAATATAATGAAATAATATGTCTATCTTTCCTAACAGGGTTTTTATATATGTTATATATATATATGTACCTTCCATGCTGTATGCATATATATCCAAACATTCCACATTGAAAGCATATATATCTGAACATTCCACATTGTATGCATGTGTGTGTGTGCATGAATGTAAGTGCATGTGAATGTCTTTTTTCACTCTCCTGGGCAGATCTTAATGTAATAAAATATTGTTTAATAGCAGTTTGGAAAATAGTTTCAGAATACAGTTGTGAGATGCATACGTTATACGTTTTTCAATTCATAATATGAAATAAAAATATATTGCTACTTCGTTATTTTCTTTTCCATTGTGATAAATTGAACCACATTTTGTTGTTATGGTACTCCGACATGAGGAGAGAAAAATTTGAATGTATACAACAATAAGAAAGAGACAAACAGTTGTCTTTGGTCATGTGATGAAAAGAAAGGCAATGGAGAACATCGTGACAACTGGAAAGATCAAGGGAAAGAGAGGCATGGACTGACCAAGAGAAATTATGCCGGGTGAACTGAGACAGTGGCATTGAGGAATATCATCAGCAGAGTTGATCCAGAGCACTAAAGACAGAGATCTGTGGAGAGACATGAAAGCCTGCGCCAGCTGGCAAGAGCACTTGATGATGATGATAAGATTATTTTTTTTTGGGGGGGGGGGGGAGAATAGAAGAAAGTCTTGCCAGCATGGCAACATAGTACTACTGAAAATAGTACTACTGAGAAGCATGGTAATTCATGCTGTTGGAAAGGCAGTTGACGATGATGTAATGATCACGTTTTTCTTATATCCAGTTTCATTTATTTTGAATTTCCTGCACGTGAACCATTGAAATAAACTTGGTGACAACTGGCAAAAGAAGAAGGGAAGACAATGAGATGAATAGCTGGATGGCTTGGTCACATGGGACAACCAGGACAAGATTACAAACCTGATCCAACACTAGCGACCGTGTGGGATGGTGAATATTGTGGACACTATGAGAATAAATAAACTAGAGAACTTAAGTGACAATGGCAAGATTGGTGGGGGGGGGGGGGGAACAAGGGGAAGGCAGGGAAGTAAATATCTGGATGGCTTGACCACGTGGCATAGCCGAGACAAGAACACTGAGCTGATACACGACTCTGGTGATCGTGTGAGATGGCGAAATATGACCGCCCACGCTTACCGGTATGGCACATAAGAAATAAGTAAACCAAAACATGTGAAGTGGCAAAGCGTCTGGCATTCGCCATCCACTCCCAAATTGTCCATACATTATTTCCGTCCAAATAGAAATGGCAAACTACTATTTGAAAAATTGTCTAGTCAATCATAAGCAGTCAATAGGAGCTGGGGATGATTTAACGCCCTGCAGATGACAGGCGATTTCACATGCATGTCCTGCTGCATGATTAGTCTGCTCAAAGACCCGCCGACCACGCATGCTGCTTTATGATAATCGGTTCAAAGACCCATCAACCATGTGTCCTTCTGTATGACAAATAGGACTAAAGGCCCATCATCCATGTGTCCTATATGACGAACATGACTAAAGGCCCATCATCCATATGTCCTTCTATATGATAAATAGGACTAAAGACCCGTCATCCATGCGTCCTTCTGTATGATAAATATGACTAAAGACCCGTCATCCATGTGTCCTATATGACAAATATGACTAAAGGCCCATCATCCATGTGTCCTTCTGTATGATAAATAGGACTAAAGGCCCATCATCCATATGTCCTTCTGTATGATAAATAAGACTAAAGACCCGTCATCCATGTGTCCTTCTATATGACAAATAGGACTAAAGACCCGTCATCCATGTGTCCTTCTATATGACTAAAGGCCCGTCATCCATGTGTCCTTCTATATGACAAATAGGACTAAAGACCCGTCATCCATGTGTCCTTCTATATGACGAATATGACTAAAGACCCGTCATCCATGTGTCCTTCTGTATGATAAATAAGACTAAAGACCCGTCATCCATGTGTCCTTCTATATGACAAATAGGACTAAAGACCCGTCATCCATGTGTCCTTCTATATGACGAATATGACTAAAGGCCCATCATCCATGTGTCCTTCTATATGACAAATAGGACTAAAGACCCGTCATCCATGTGTCCTTCTGTATGATAAATATGACTAAAGGCGCATCATCCATGTGTCCTTCTATATGACAAATAGGACTAAAGACCCGTCATCCATGTGTCCTTCTAAATGACAAATAGGACTAAAGACCCATCATCCATGTGTCCTTCTATATGACGAATATGACTAAAGACCCGTCATCCATGTGTCCTTCTATATGACAAATAGGACTAAAGACCCGTCATCCATGTGTCCATCTATATGATAAATATGACTAAAGGCCCATCATCCATGTGTCCTTCTATATGACGAATATGACTAAAGACCCATCAACCATGTGTCCTTCTGTATGACAAATAGGACTAAAGGCCCATCATCCATGTGTCCTATATGACGAACATGACTAAAGGCCCATCATCCATATGTCCTTCTATATGATAAATAGGACTAAAGACCCGTCATCCATGCGTCCTTCTGTATGATAAATATGACTAAAGACCCGTCATCCATGTGTCCTATATGACAAATATGACTAAAGGCCCATCATCCATGTGTCCTTCTGTATGATAAATAGGACTAAAGGCCCATCATCCATATGTCCTTCTGTATGATAAATAAGACTAAAGACCCGTCATCCATGTGTCCTTCTATATGACAAATAGGACTAAAGACCCGTCATCCATGTGTCCTATATGACTAAAGGCCCGTCATCCATGTGTCCTTCTATATGACAAATAGGACTAAAGACCCGTCATCCATGTGTCCTTCTATATGACGAATATGACTAAAGACCCGTCATCCATGTGTCCTTCTGTATGATAAATAAGACTAAAGACCCGTCATCCATGTGTCCTTCTATATGACAAATAGGACTAAAGACCCGTCATCCATGTGTCCTTCTATATGACGAATATGATTAAAGGCCCATCATCCATGTGTCCTTCTATATGACAAATAGGACTAAAGACCCGTCATCCATGTGTCCTTCCGTATGATAAATATGACTAAAGGCGCATCATCCATGTGTCCTTCTATATGACAAATAGGACTAAAGACCCGTCATCCATGTGTCCTTCTAAATGACAAATAGGACTAAAGACCCGTCATCCATGTGTCCTTCTATATGACGAATATGACTAAAGGCCCATCATCCATGTGTCCTTCTATATGACGAATATGACTAAAGACCCGTCATCCATGTGTCCTTCTATATGACAAATAGGACTAAAGACCCGTCATCCATGTGTCCATCTATATGATAAATATGACTAAAGGCCCATCATCCATGTGTCCTTCTATATGACGAATATGACTAAAGACCCATCATCCATGTGTCCTTCTATATGACAAATAGGACTAAAGACCCGTCATCCATGTGTCCTTCTATATGACGAATATGACTAAAGGCCCGTCATCCATGTGTCCTTCTATATGACGAATATGACTAAAGGCCCATCATCCATGTGTCCTTCTATATGACAAATAGGACTAAAGGCCCATCATCCATGTGTCCTTCTATATGACGAATATGACTAAAGGCCCATCATCCATGTGTCCTTCTATATGACAAATAGGACTAAAGACCCGTCATCCATGTGTCCTTCTATATGACGAATATGACTAAAGGCCCATCATCCATGTGTCCTTCTATATGACGAATATGACTAAAGGCCCATCATCCATGTGTCCTTCTATATGACAAATATGACTAAAGGCCCGTCATCCATGTGTCTTTCTATATGACGAATATGACTAAAGGCCCATCATCCATGTGTCCTTCTATATGACAAATATGACTAAAGACCCATCATCCATGTGTCCTTCTATATGACGAATATGACTAAAGGCCCATCATCCATGTGTCCTTCTATATGATAAATATGACTAAAGGCCCATCATCCATGTGTCCTTCTATATGATAAATATGACTAAAGGCCCATCATCCATGTGTCCTTCTATATGATAAATATGAATAAAGGCCCATCATCCATGTGTCCTTCTATATGATAAATATGACTAAAGGCCCATCATCCATGTGTCCTTCTATATGATAAATATGACTAAAGGCCCGTCATCCATGTGTCCTTCTATATGACGAATATGACTAAAGGCCCATCATCCATGTGTCCTTCTATATGATAAATATGACTAAAGGCCCATCATCCATGTGTCCTTCTATATGACGAATATGACTAAAGGCCCATCATCCATGTGTCCTTCTATATGATAAATATGACTAAAGACCCATCATCCATGTGTCCTTCTATATGATAAATATGACTAAAGACCCATCATCCATGTGTCCTTCTATATGACAAATATGACTAAAGGCCCATCATCCATGTGTCCTTCTATATGATAAATATGACTAAAGGCCCGTCATCCATGTGTCCTTCTATATGACGAATATGACTAAAGGCTCATCATCCATGTGTCCTTCTATATGACAAATATGACTAAAGACCCATCATCCATGTGTCCTATATGACGAATATGACTAAAGGCCCATCATCCATGTGTCCTTCTATATGACAAATATGACTAAAGGCCCATCATCCATGTGTCCTTCTATATGACGAATATGACTAAAGGCCCATCATCCATGTGTCCTTCTGTATGATAAATAGGACTAAAGGCCCATCATCCATGTGTCCTTCTGTATGATAAATAAGACTAAAGGCCCATTCGCCACGTGTCCTATTATATGACAAATAGGTCTAAAGACACGTCAACCATCTGTTATACTGTGTGACAAATAGATCCCAAAATCAATCAACTACGTGTCCTACTTACTATATGACAAATAGGTCATAAGACCCCCATCAACAACGTGTACTGACTGGCACCTTGGCGTCTTGACAGATGATAGTTTGTAAAATAGAGTTATACCTCTCCATAACACAAAGCCTGGGCTGAATTTAGAGACTAAGTGTTGCCCATGCAGCATGATCCTTCTCTTGGCCTGTCTAATTTACTCCAGAGGAAAGGTGACACCAATACGTCTGGAACAAGACAAGCTGCAGAAGCTGCCGGATCAGAAAAGCAATGCTCTAACTGTCCGCCCGTCGGAGCTTCGATCCTAGACCAGTTGCCAACCAAGGCTTAGGGGGTCTGGTCTGCCCTGCCATGACATTTAGTCTTTAGGTTGAATTTCCTCGCACTAGGATAAGGCTTGTACCTCCCAACTGCGCTCCTCCGCCCGAAGCCGTTGGCACAATGTGGGGTGTCGAGTTTGGTAACCACCGCCCAACATTCAGCGCGAACAGAAGCAGGTAGTGCCGTCTACTGTCATACGGTAGCTCAGTCATCTGACTAAGACCTGACAAACAGCACGTGTACTATGCGACAAATAGGTCCAAAGACTCGCCGACCACGTGTCACACTATATGACAAGTCGGTTCAAAGTTCCTTCGACCTTGTGTTCTCTATGCGACAAACCAATTCAAACAATCCCCGACTTGCTTGACCTCAGTCATCTGAGGATCAGGTGCCATCTCCACGGTGAAGGTTGGCTTCAACGAATTTCCAACACTCTCCGTATCTCACCCTTGTTGGATACTCTGACATGTCTGGGCATTATTTTCTCACTAGCATCCCCTATCACACAAAAAGACATAGACTTGTGCTTTATAGATTGCCGAATGGCGTTCTTGATCGTGTCTGTCCACAGCCTGCAATCGCTTGTGCTGAGATTCATTTCTGATAGCCACGTTCTTCTAACTCTCTAACGACTAACGACCCACGTTCTACCATATCACGATGCCAAACTGCCCCGCATCTTCTCTTCAAACTTTTTCGTTGTGGCAACATACTACAGTCGCTCTCTTTTCAGTGACGTGCTAAAAAAATGTGGACTGTCTTCTTCTGATGCGAGTAACCAGTTCTCTTAGTGAGTTCATTTCTTTCAAGATATTTGATTGCTCTTTCCATCTGCTGCTAATAAAGTTCCCAAATACTGAATTGAATCCATTCACTTCGATGCTGCATTTAGGTAAACAGTTTTTCTTTGTAATAACCATGGCTTCTGTTTTCTGTTACCCAGACTGAGTTCTTTGTTTTGACTTTCTATTTCAGTTATATCTATTATTTCTTGTAACTGCGTTTCATTTTCAGCGGCCAAAATCATGTCAGCCTAACGCATCATCATGCCCAGGTAACTGGAATACTTTGGTTACAGTAAACGTGGCCTAGAAAGAACAATAATAGAAAGGATAGTTCATGGAAGAAGAAACAGAAGTCAACCACATGAAGATGGGCACAGGACATTATGGACATCTTGGGCTTGAAAATGCACTTGCTAAGGGAACAAGTTGGACAGCGCATTCCGGAAAATATTGTATAAAGAAAGGAACAAATGCATCCATACTTCAAGGGCTGAATATTGAAGAAGGTTGGCCATTAAAGACGATAAAACAAATATTTTGTTCACTTGAAACGTCACGAAAGTTTAGAGAAAACAATGATGGAGGGGGTATATGCTTGGGAAGAAGGGAAAAGGAAGGCCAAAGAGAAGATGGGTGCAGTCTGTGGCGGGTGATCTCCAGATGGGTGTCTCGGACGTGGTACATCTTATTTATGATAGAGAGGTTTTCCGGAAGGTTTTTATGGGAGCGACGTTCTGGAAAGGACATGCTACTGAATGAATGAATGAATGAATGAATGAATGAATGAATGAATGAATGAATGAAGAGAACTGGTTAAAGATCATACATCTTAAGGACTGCTCGTGATGAGAGCGACGTTTTGTCAAGTACCTGCTACATGAACAATTGTTTAAACTTTAACTGATTCAGTGTCGAAGGATAATGTATTGCCACATATGTGACCTCCCATATGGATAGAGGGACAATGTTTCGTCATACTCAGTGCCACATTGCGTTTAGACATAATGACGTCATCGGAAAAGGCGGTAGAAAATCATATAGGAAAACACCACAAGAAACTAAGAAACTGTTGATAAAGAACACAAAGGACAGTGACGTCAGTTATCAACAGAAAGGACATTGATTGGGAAGGAAACATGCTCATGGATCTTACGTCGTACACATTGCGTTGAGTCAAGCATTCATCAACGTCATTCCAGTAATCAAGGTCGTCACCGGAACACTGTCGCTGGCTGTTAGAGACGTTGAAGCAGCATTTCGTTTATCACGGTGCCATTTCAATATATTAGACTGACACCTCACTTGCATATAATCAACGCAACGAGTTTTCTGCACAGAATGTCGGATTATTCAACGTCAACGCTTCACACTGGACACTACCTAAATTTACACAGATACACTGCAAACTTCATCATAGACAAATTATAGGACATTGTTCACAGGATCTTTCATGAAGAGGTACCTACATTTCGAACGACACTTCTAAGCAGACGTCATCACACACATCAGTCAACTTATTCTGGACTTTAAATACGCAACTACATTTAGTCACTGCGGGTATCATACATTCAGATACCCACTTCAACTGGTCATCCAGGATTTATCTCGTTAAGGCCATTACATTTGCTGTTTGTTGTTATATAACTGTGGTCTGTTTGGGTGTCTAATATATAACATATTTTTTCTTCCGATAGCCGACTCTGTAGTTGTTTAACAAAGCGGGAGATTGAAGCGCTATCTGAATGTCACATGAGTTTATTTCTCTGACATTCAGACACGTTATTTACTGACGGCTTGTCAGCTTGTGACAAATATATTTTTTGTGACGAACTTGCGATTCGTTGGTAGTATATTAATTTTTTTTCGCGTTGTACCGTTAGGCATTTACATTCCTTATTCTATCACGTCTCCTTATTTATATGTGATTAAATATTATGTTGGTATGTCACTTCGTAGTTCGTTATCGTAATAGTGTTATTGTTGTGTCAGTATATTCTTTATATTGAATATATATTTTTTACTACTAATTTCTAGTGCTTACATTTTGTAACGGTTAGGACGTTATCTATCTCGCGCCGAGTTGCTATTCTTCTCGTGTGTTTATACTCTTCTATATTATTGATTTCGAGTTGACTTCTCGTTCAACTTGCGTATATATTTGGATACGCTTGTTATTGTCTGCCTACGCATTCTATCGGCCGTGCGTCGCATATCTACTATTGTAGCGGCATAATTTACAGATCATTAAGACAAAATGTCAACACTTCAAGACTTCATGGACATGGGTGAAAAGTCTGGTTTGACTGGTGCAGACCTCAGGAATTGGGCGAAGCAAGAATTGAAAGATTTTCAGACACAGCAACGAGAAGAGAGAGCTGAAAAATTGGCAGCAGAGAAAGAAGCAAAACAACTTCAATCTGCACATGAACGAGAGGAACGACAAGAGAGATTGGCTCTTGAGAAAGAGTTAAAAGAAAAAGAGATGGCGTTGGAACGTGACAAAATTGCCGCTAGGGAACAGGAATTAACGCTGGAACGGGAGAGGATAGCCAACTGTCATGTTGAAGATTTTGATACGTAATAACATTTAATAAGTTCTCACAGTCAGTTTGAGATTTTCTATCAATTCTATCCGTACCTAGGTGCTTGTTGTTGCCAAGCGGGACCTAGTTCTACTTACAGGAACTCATTGATACTCAACACTAACCTGCTTACATAGATATTGTACCTTCGTATCTTCCATTGCCCTTCTGTCGTTCTGCCTGCAGTTCTCCTTTGCCGCTCTGCGCGATGTAGGTCTAGGTACCCCGTAAGTTATGTAGCGACACGTTGTAGCAAACCCTGTATATATTCCTTCCTGGCTATCTCCGTCGCAGCCACTGTTTCATGTGCCAACACTATTCTACCGCCAATATTTGCATTTCACGGCCAGCTAGTACCTTCCCAATCAATGTCCTTTCTGTTGATATCTGACGTCACTGTCCTTTGTGTTCTTTATCAACAGTTTCTTAGTTTCTTGTGGTGTTTTCCTATATGATTTTCTACCGCCTTTTCCGATGACGTCATTATGTCTAAACGCAATGTGGCACTCAGGTCATGTTATTTGTTTTGTTTCGTTCCACTGTTTCAATGCTCTGTGAGTTGTTAATACCTTTCGATAACACTTACATTCTAAGTCAGGGATGTGCAACACAGCAAATTTATTAAATGTCCAAGTTTCACACTCGTATTTCATGTCAGGATCGTCGCTGGAGCTACTGTATTCGTGCATTGTGTATTGCTCTCTGTGAGCTGCTTGCCGTTCTGCCGAGAGATACCGAGCGAGATGGGGTACAGCCCGGTGCCAGGAAGTCGATCCTTTGACTTTAGTACTATAGGCATTGGAAACATCTTGACGGTGGGGAAAGATCAGCGGTAGAAATGGCAGAAGCAGACAGAGAGAAATTATACTAGATGGACTGGGACAATGCCATCGAGGAATCATCAATGGAACTGACCCAGAATATCAGAGACAGAGATCTGTGGCGATGCATGAACCCTGCGCCAGTTGAAAGCTGACACGATGACGATAATTTCAGATTCTAATCAATCAACCAATCAATCAATCAAACAGGTGCCGTCTCCACAATGAAAGCAAGGCTGCAATAGAACTCGAACATTGTTTGTCTCTCGCCCTGACTGTACATTCTGTCAGGCTGATGTTCGTCCATCCCTTGATGTTATCTTCACACTTGTATCGTTGTCTCCCCTCTGCTGTGTGTCCACCGTGACGAGGTAGAGGGGCTTGAGCGTCCCAATGACCCCAAGAGCTATGCCGACGGTAGCACAGCTACTGGTAGGGCCACCCATGTCGGACAGGTCAAGGGAGAGGGACCAGACGAAGAGACACACAAACCTGCTGCCTTGTAGGTAGACTGGGGACAGTCAAAGGCTAGGGAAAGCACCCCGAACAAATGCTTGTCGAAATCGGATGTACTGAGCCACAGGCTTGACAAAGCAGTGCAACGTAAAACCTGCTGCCTTGTAGGTAGACTGGGGACAGTCAAAGGCTAGGGAAAGCATCCCGAATAAATGCTTGTCGAAATCGGATGTACTGAGCCACAGGCTTGACAAAGCAGTGCAACGTAACTTAATTCATGATGTCACAAATCAAAATTAATCGTTATGGTGCTAATCCCGCGAAGTACCATCAGGCGGCGATAGTGCCGGGCCCCCTGCCTCGAGGGGGTCCACCCATGACTACTGGTGGTCACCTTCCCCTGTGCTGTGGAGTCAAGGCACAGAGGAGTAGGTTAAGAGCTATTGACCAAATACCCCGGACACTCAACATACTACAGTGGAATGCCGAAGGAGTTTACAAGAAGAAAGAGTCCCTAACACAGCGTCTTCATAAAGATAAAATAGATGTGGCATGCATTCAAGAGACACACCTCAATGCCAATCGCAAATTCTCAGTCAGAGGATATCAGGCCACACGTTTCGACCGCGAAGGACACAAAGGAGGAGTTCTAATACTTACACGAAATACAATACCTTGCAGCGAAGTATCTGTGATCTCTGACAAGCAAACGGAAATTATAGGTGTTGATATAATGATAAAGGACGTGAAAATAAGAATCTACAATCTGTATAGCCCAGCAGATAAGGACCTCACACTCTCAAACATGAAAATAACTGACACAAACTGCATTATTGTCGGAGACTTTAATAGCCGTTCAGAAAGATGGGGATACCCAGATACTGACAAAAGAGGAGATGAATTGGAGGACTGGGAAATAGACTCAAATCTCCATCTACTCAACAAAGCGGATGACACACCGAGCTTCTACTCTAGAAGATGGCTTACCACTTCTACTCCAGACTTAGCTTTCTGCACAGGAGACATCCTCCACAAAATCGATCGCCATGTGCTGGACCAATTAGCAGGTAGTGACCACAGACCAATCAAGCTTGAAATGAATATGGAGTATGTTCCACAGGAGCAAAAGCCCTTGCCCCGCTGGAATTACAAACGAGCAGATTGGGACAGATTTGCCATACTAACAGACAAATATTGTGAAAACATAAATACACGATATGGCAACATAAAGCAAATGGTGGCAAGTCTAAACAGAGCGATAATACAGGCAGCCACTGAGTCCATTCCTAGAGGAGCGAGGAAAAATTACAAACCATACTGGACTGAAGAACTACAAAGTTTGGAGGACAAAGCTGAAGATGCCAGGAAGACAGCAGAGAGAGAACAAACAATTGAAGCGAACATCTCTCTCAAAGCCATCTCAGCAAAATATAAAAGAACAGTAAATCAAACAACAAGAGATTGTTGGAGGGAAAAAACAGAAAACCTGAATTTTGACAGGGATGGAAACAAACTATGGAAACTAGTGAAAGCCATGAACAATGAAGGACCTAGAAACAAACAAATAACAATTAAACAAGGAAATGCCTTGCTTACAGGAAAAAAGGCTGCAAATGCACTAATGGAACACTATGCAAATGCAAACCACATTGATATTACAACCGAACAGACGAAAGCAATCAAAGACAAACAGATACATCATAGAAATACAGAGACAGCAGCAGAATATATGATGGCAAATCTAACAATGGAAGAAATGGAACAGGCAATGAATACCCTAAAAAAGAAGAAATCACCAGGAAAGGATGGAATAACAAATGAAATGCTAATAGGACTAGGCACCAAGGCAAAGAAGAAACTACTAGCAGTCCTAAATAACAGCTGGAAGAGAGGAATAGTTCCACAGGCATGGAAGGAAGCTATACTAATACCAGTCCCAAAGAAAGGAAAAGACCTGGAAGAACCAAATGGCTATCGACCTATCAGTCTACTTAGCTGTGTAGGAAAATTAATGGAACACATTATCAATGGCATGCTAACATGGCATCTGGAAGAAAACAAACTCTTAACACCACACCAAGCAGGATTCAGAAAGTACAGATCCACTGAAGATCAAATAACCTATATAGCTCAGGAAATAGAGGATGCCTTCCAAGAGAAAAAGCACACACTAGCAGTCTGGATAGATCTAGAAAAAGCATTTGATAAAGTATGGAAGGAAGGACTGAAAGTAAAACTGCAAAACATGCATGTTTGTGGAAAAATGTATAAATGGATCAGCCACTACCTTGAGAACAGAACTGCCAGGACAAAAGTACAAGGACAAACAAGCAAAATGATGCTGTTGGAGCAAGGTGTCCCCCAAGGAGGAGTTCTTTCACCAACATTATTCCTAGCATATATAAATGACATCACAGAAAATTTTCCAGCCAGAGTACACACATCCTCCTTTGCAGATGACCTAGCCATATGGACATCTGAAGAATATATTAGTACAGCTAACAGCAGAATACAGCAAGCCTTATTAGCGCTAGAGGACTGGTCAAAATCATGGCTAGTGAAGATAAGTGAGGAGAAAACAACATGCACAGTGTTCTCCCTCTCAAATAAAACTCAGCAACCTAAGCTGGTATTGAATGGAAAAATATTGCGCCATGAAGAAAATCCAAACTATCTAGGAGTCACCTTTGATCGTCGCCTGACATGGAAGACACAGGTTGAGAAAAATCGAACAAGAGCAAGGCAGAGAATGGCAATCATGAAAAAGCTTGCTGGTACAACATGGGGAGCAGATGAGAAAGTTCTCAAGAAGTTATATACTGGACGGGTGAGGCCAGTACTGGAATATGGCATTGCAGCTTGGGCAACAGCAGCTAAGTCAAACTTTAACAAAATAAGTAGAGTCCAAAACCAAGGAATGCGAATCATAACTGGAAGCCTGAAGACAACGCCTATTAATGAACTAGAAAAGATCACTTGTTTACAACCAATGCAGGATAGAAGAGATAGCAGAGCCCAGCAACAAGCAGAAAAATTTAGAAGATTGACAGACCACCCTATGTACAACAGATTTAATGGTTTTGGAAAGGGAAGACTGAAGCGTAGCAACTTTGTAGAAACTGCAAAACGAAGGATTAGGGCAGATCCTATACTTAACATATCAACAGTCAAGCCCATTTACAATGCACACAAGTTCCCAGCTTGGAGACAGCAGCAACTGCCTGAGATGATAGAAAACATTCCTGGTATTGAGAAAAAGAACACTCAGCATGAAACCGAAAGAAGAGAAATAACCCTAAACTACATAAAAGAACATTACCCAAGCAGGAATTGGACCCATGCATATACAGATGGATCAGCCAAAAATTCAATAGAGAATGGAGGAGGAGGAATTCTGCTAAATTTAAAAAATGGAGTGAAAAAAACACATTCAATGGCAACTGGAAAATTTTCAAGTAACTTCAAAGCGGAGGTAGAGGCTCTGAAAACTGCAGCAGAAATGCTCCTGATGGAGGAAAATAAAGAGAAGCAAATAGCTATCTTCACAGATGCAAAGTCAGCTGTCTCAATACTGAAGAGCAATAACAGCACAGAACTAGCTGACCTAAGAGCAACACTCCATGGTCTATGCCAGAAATCCAAAAAAGTTGTAATACAGTGGATCCCATCACATTGCAGTATACCTGGAAACGAAGAGGCTGACAGACTGGCAAAAGAGGGCGGACGACTACCACAGCCTGACATAGACATAACCTATAATGAGGCAAAGAGGTTGATAAAAAGCACTTATAGAACCAAATGGGAATCAGAGCATCCAGGCCATCAGAAGGATGATGCATATTACAAACTCGACCGAAGAGAACAAGTAGCAATCTTCAGACTCCGCACAGGACATAACAGGCTGAAATACCACTTGTTCAATAAACTAAAGATAGGAGATACCGATGAATGTAATTGTAGAACTGGAAAAATGACAGCAAAACATTTGCTGCAGGATTGCCCAACGTATGCAGAACAGAGAAAGATATTTTGGCCCACACCTGCTTCATTTGAGGACAAGCTCTATGGAGATATCAACAAGCTCAAGTTGACCGCAGCTTACTTTAACTACATACAGGTTGACATTTAAAGGTGCATGAAGACCCAGAGGCATGAAATGGAATATTGCTTGGATAGCAAATCCATTATGTGGAAAGTCCAAATCGAAAGCTCGCTGTGTGGGCTTCATAAAAGGTGGAAAAGTGTCCTAGTGGCACGAAATGGAATATTGCTTGGATAGCAAATCCATTACGTGGAAAGTCCGAATCAAAAGCCCATTGTGTGGGCTTCATAAAAGGTGGAAAAGTGTCCCAGTGGCATGAAATGGAATATTGCTTGGATAGCAAATCCATTACGTGGAAAGTCTGAATCAAAAGCCCACTGTGTGGGCTTCATAAAAGGTGGAAAAGTGTCCTAGTGGCACGAAATGGAATACTGCTTGGATAGCAAATCCATTACATGGAAAGTCCGAATCGAAAGCTCACTGTGTGGATGTCATCTGCAGACTGCATACTTCTGGTTTCCGGAAGAACAGCTTATGGTGAACGGAAGGCCCAATATACGGAAGTGAGGCTAAGCAGCCATGTGCAGGACGTGACGATTCCTTGGGTGAGCCCAGTACCAGAGCGCTATGTATCGGCTCTGCAAGTATGGAAGCCTCCTTGGATGGCGGGGAATGCCCATGGTCTGCCCCTGCCTTCCCTTGAGGGCTGACCAGGATCTTTGGCTGTTCTATATGGGCCAGCTGGGATGGGGGATAACACCACAACAGTGAGAGTCAAACGTCCTAAGAAACCCCCGGGAAGGTTAACCTGGTCAACAAATGCCCGCAGAAGTCGGATGTGTCGGCCTAACGGCGCAAGAACGCAGCTCTGCTGTAAACAGGCACAACGCAATCACATCCGAAAAAAAACTCCGGATGATCGCAGAAGAAGAAGTATCGTTGTCTAACTCTTCTCGCTTGCCCTCAACCTTGTCCTCCAGTTTGATTTTCTTCTCTCCTTTTCGTTCATCCGGAGTGTTTTTTCAGATGTGATTGCGGTGTGTCTGTTATGCGCCCTTGGGCCGAAACCCGTAGGCCAACACATCGACTTTAGCGTGCTTTTTTGACCAGGTAGCATTCCTGGGAGACTCTCACTTTTGTGGTGCCATCTGCAACCATGCTGGCCAAGGTTGAACGGTCGAAGACAACGGTCGTCCCTCAAAGGAAGGCAGGGACAGTCCATAGCATTTTCCGCCATCCAAGGTTGCTTCCATAGTTGCAGGGCCGGCACATAACGCCCTGGATCTTGGCTCACCGAGGGAGATCGTCACGTCCTGCTCATGGCTGCTTTAAATCCTCACTTCAATATATTGGTCATTTCGTTTCCCCGGGTCATTCCCGCAAAAACCAGACAGGTTTGCAGACGGCATCCACTCAGCGAGTTTTCGGACATGTGCTTGTCGTTGCGCCCATCAGAGCTTTTCCAGGCACAACAGACATGATTGATTGATTGATTGATTTAGGAACCGACATCACAGCATTCGGGACATTCCCATAAGCGCTCCGTCTCCATCCTCAGCAGCCAGCGAAGAGTTCCAACACTAATAGTTCCAGTAGCAATCTGATTATATGTCCGTCTCGCCTTTCCTCCGAGCGCCGAGCGTCGGCCAGATCCCCTCGTCACACCTCGTTGTCTCATTCTTACCAGACCATGGTGCTCCATCTG
Source organism: Cepaea hortensis (assembly GCA_963921405.1). Classification (NCBI taxonomy): domain Eukaryota; kingdom Metazoa; phylum Mollusca; class Gastropoda; order Stylommatophora; family Helicidae; genus Cepaea; species Cepaea hortensis. The sequence goes on along the minus strand of OY992889.1, from coordinate 31,856,026 downwards.
CTCCTCCGAGGTGTACACGTGCTCCCACAAGGCCGCAACAACGTCTGCCTTGTCATGCATCAATACTCCACCAAATTTTGCCGAGCCAGCCAATCTGTCCGCCTGTTCATTCCCCTGCACACCGGCATGCCCAGGAGAAAAGATCCAGGTGATGCTTACTACCCGTGACCTCCGAAGCGAAGCAAGCCACTCTGCACGAAGTCTACCTGTTCTCACCCTTCTCAGCATGCTTTCTGAGTCAGTTACAATCACAATGTGTGTATGTATCGTGTTTTCTATCCAGCGGAAAGCTGCACTGACCGCCTCCACCTCCATTCTTAAGCTAGATGTAGTGTTATCATACGCCAGGCTCTCCTGCACCAAACGCCGACCATTAGTTTTTGCCAAGAACCCCCAGGCACTTCTCCTACCTCTCAACACTGACCCATCCGTGTAGATAATCACATCACCCGGGCGAGAATTTTCCTGAATTAGTTGCTGAATTTCCACTTCCGTGGCCCCTGCTGGCCACTCCCTGCACTCCCGGCTCAATGTTATTACAACTCTGCACAAGTCTGACTGCACGGCTGGCACTCTGACCCACTCCTCTCCTCGCCTGATGTTCTCCAAGGGGCACACCTGTCTGATCGTATCCTCCGCCTGAGCCATCCATGATTTCCCTCTTATCAGTCTCTGACCCTTAACTACGTCCAGCGCCTCATGCAACGGGTGATCTGTGTCTGCAGCTACTCTGAGGTATGCCTTCGCTTGCATCACCTTGTGCCTACTATCAACAGTAGGAAGACCAAGGATGTAACGCATACACACTACTGGAGTGTCTCTGGTGCATCCCAGAATGACCCGCATCGCTTCATTCTGTATGCGCTCTAATTTCACCAGCTGACTCTTTGAGACAGTGAGCATTCCTAGTCCATAATCAATCACTGAGAGGACCAAGTGCTGGTATAGTGTGAAGAGCATTCTCTGCTCTGTGTCCATTGCAGCCATAGTTTTAAGTGCACAACAGACATTCGGAAAACTACCCAGTCAGAGCTGTTCCGAACAAGAGCGGCATTCGGAAACTAGGTAGTCAGAGCTGTTCCTAGCACGAGAGACATTCGGACGAGACATTTCACTCGGACGTAATTGCGTAGTGTCAATTTTTAGTTTGCCACCCGTAGGACGACACTTCCGACTTCAGCGGGCATTTTTTAATGAGGTTAACCTTCCTCTGGTTTCGAGGCACGTTGGACTGGTGTGATGTCGCTAACATCTCAGCTGGTCAAGATAGAACGATGAACGACATCGTGGTCGGCCCTCAAGGGAAGGCAGGGGCAGACCATGAGCATTCCCTCGCTATCCAAGGAGGCTTCCATAATTGCAGAGCCGGCACATATTGCTCTGTGACTGGGCTCACCCGAGGAGTTGCCACGTCCTGCTCATGGCTGCTTTAGTTCCTCACTTCCATGTGTTGGGCAACTCGTTTGCCACTGATCGCTCAAGCACACACCAGTGACGGTCAGACTGCAAGCGACACCCACTCGGTAAGCTTTTGCTTTTGACTTCGGACCACGCAATAGGTTCGCTCGCCGTGCGTTCCATTTTGCGTCATTGAGACGTTCTTACACTTTTGTCTACACCAGTGTTTCCCAACCTTTTTTGTGCTATGCCCCACCTAAGCATTTCTAAAATTTTCATGCCCCCCCCCCCAACATATACATTATTTTTAATATTCAAAAATTGAAATGTTCACTAAAGAAACTTGATTGATAGGTTTTAGGAAGAAATCACTAGGAAATTATTGAGCAAACACAGTAAGTAAATTTTCAAAACATATAATGGAGAACTGAAATTCAAGTACAAAATAATTTTAATGAAAGATTTTTCTATATTATTTTAATTATTAGTAATTATTTATTATTTAAATTTAGTGAGACGGACTTATAATCAGATTGCTACTGGTACTATTAGTGTTGGAACTCTTCGCTGGCTGCTGAGGATGGGGACGGAGCACTTATGGGAATGCCCTGAATGCTGTGATGTCGATTCCTAAATCAATCAATCAATCAATTTAGTGAGATCCTGGCACTTGATGCTTGCTGCAAAGAAATTTCATGTCAGGTTCCAATTTAGTTAACTTCGTTCTCAAGTCTCCCCGTTTTGTTATATCCAGCCGATTTCTTCCATTTTCGAATTGCCCCCCTTAACAATCGAATTGCCCCCCTGTGGGGCGTGGGCCCCACGTTGGGAAACACTGGTCTACACTCTATGAGTTAGATACAGTTTTCGCAGCCATTTTCTTCGACTGGGGCACTTTTTTGACTTTTTGTACTCGCTCACGAGGTAGGCTACTTGTGCTGCCGGCTCAGCACCTTACCTTCGTGCAGCGGTGAACGAGAAACGGCCTGGCCCTCTCATCCGGGAATCTCTCATATCCCCCAGCTGAGAGCCTTCGAACATGTATCAGACCTGAGCATGTAGCTTGCTCAGTATCACGCCTTTATTTTTCGAAAGGTGGCTATCGGCCCGGCTCTCAGGTCCGAGGGTTTGTGGCTTAGAGGCGTTCAGCCACAGCCCTCGACAGGGAGCCTTTAGTGTTTTGTCCGGACCAAGAACTTCTGCCTTCGTGCGCCTGATTAAAATTTTAGACTGCTATCCTCAGTCTCACCTGCAGAGCAGCAGGTTGTGTCTCTCTTAGTCTGGTCCCTATCCCACAAGCTGTCCGATATGTAGTTTTCATCCATCGGCAAGCAAATGGGGTCGATGGGACACGCAAGCTCCCCCACCACGGCAAGGTGGAGACACATCGGGGGAGGTTTGATTTTTATAAGAGTGTTATGTCTTTTAATGTGGCCAAAATATTTAAATTCCCTCTTTTTGTTTTGTCTTTCATCAACTCTCTTTTCATTCCCAGTTTGTATAGAGCCTCTGTATTTGATTGTTTCTGTTTCTATGAAATACGACATATTCTTCTGCATATCCACATCTCCAGAGCATCGATTCGACTTTCTAGTTGCCTCTTCAATGTCCAGGCTTCCACGCCATACAATAGTGTTGAATATACGTAGCATTTGACAATTCTAATTTTTAATTTTTAATGCGTTGTTAATCGTATCTCTGAGGAGCGGCTAGCCGAGTGGCTAGAATTCCAGATTCTCCTTCGGGAGACTCGGGTTCGAATCCTTGGTAAGGTGTGGAGTTTTTTTTTTTCTGTCATGGGCGAAAAGCAAACTCTAACCTGCCACAGTTTGCGGCGACTGCATTAGCCAGGCGGCCTTAACTCCTCAGGCTCAACCCCCCCCCCCCCCCCCGCCATACACCGCAAGGTACTATTTTCAGTAAATGGCAGTGTCAGTTTGACAGTTAATCTCTCTAGTCTCTAGATGTTAATTCTCTTTTTAATTTCTATTTCACTTCTGCCATCATCTGTTATTACATGTCCAAGATAAGAGAAGCGTGTTCTAGTACCTCCCCGTTTACTTTGATGTTCATTGATGACCTTTCCTTTCCATTGCTAACGACTATAGTTTTCATTTTTAGAATGTTAATATCTAAGCCGCAGTTTCTAATAACATGGCCAAAAACAAATATCCGTATAAAGACGATAGCCATGTTGGGGACGCATTGTGATTATGAAACTCTTATAGAAACGAGCTCCTCCTGTTGGACAACAAGGAACGGCCAAACAGTTTTCAGTTTACCTGTAATTGATCATAATTAGATTTAAATCAGAATGGGCAGTAAAAAACACAAGAAACATAAATCGGAAAATAAAACAGCAGTAGACACAGAAGGTATAGTGTATAGTAGTATTATTTACATCATCTGCCGTCTTCACATCGGATGTGTTGTTTGAAGCTGCAATTGAAATTGAAAGTTCAAATTTTTAAATTTTAGATGTTTGAGGTTAGTTGAAGTTGGCTTCGGCTTTCGCTACGTCCTAAACTATATAATGATAATTGATCGTTAAACACCATCACAGTCAAATAATCTTTCAGTTTCACAGTTTCCTGTTTGGTAGTCTGATGATGGTATACTTTGACAGGCTGCTGCTCGTCAAACTTTAGTTTATAGTTAGTCTTGGTTGATGTTGATGGATGCCATCCCATCTGCACACTAATTCTAAATAAATGTAATTAAATCATTTTAAATATTAAATGAATAAATGGATTTTGTTTTGCTGTCCTACTCACCCCTGATTGCCATCGTTTTCTTCCACTATAATACTATATGTTTCATGTGGAATGGCTCACCTCGCTTCAGAGGTCACAAATTGTGAGAATTGTGTGGATTTGTTTGGCTTGGCTTTGTGGGGGAGGGGGGATGAACAGGCTTATAGACTGGCAGGGAATGCACCATTTTGTGGAAGATTACCTGTGGACAAGGGAGAGGTGGTCGTGCACCTGTGGGACCAGGTGGAGAAGGTGGGGGAACAGATTGAGGACCCATATGTGGAAAGGATGAGACTGGGGGGGGGGGGGATAGCAGGGGTTCTGGTAGAATCTCAAAACTGAGAGGGAAGACCAGGAGAACTTTAAATTGGATAGTGGTGGGAACAATTAGTTAGTAGAGTGACTCTTTGCTGGCTGTTGAACAAAGGAGATGGGGTGTGTTTGGGATTGTCCGGAGTGCAGTCGGTTCTTAGCTCAACTCAGTTCCACTATATCGTTTCGTTTTTATTATAAGATATTAATAATATATAGTATATAAGTGGAATAAACAGTCACACAACCTGATTTTTCCAATACTTCAGTATTTGTGATCTTGTGTTGTAACTGCAGCATCATCTGCAAAAAGCAACTCTCTGATCAGCACCCTCCTAATTTTGGTCTTGGCCTTCAATTTCTGAGCATTGTAGAGGCTGCCATCTGAGCGTGAGTGAATGTATATACCATCGTCCTGATCACGAAAGGCATATTTCAGTAGAAGTGAAAAGTATTTTCCAAAGAGGGTGGGAGCTAGTACACAACCTTGCTTAACTCCACTCTTGATTTCAAACTCTTCAGAAGTTGCACCATCAAAATTCCATGCTCAGTCTTTGTAGACTTAGATGGATAGGACATCTTATGAGGATGGATGATGGTAGAATACCAAAGGACATCTTTTTTGGCGAATTACAGGTGGGTAGGAGATCTTAGGGTCGGCCTCTACTACGATACAAAGATGTGTGTAAGCGGGACATGATTGATTCAGGCATTGATAATGCACATTGGGAGCAAGTCGCAGCTGAACGTGTTGCATGGAGGGCAAACATCAGAAATAGAATAAAGACAAAGGAGAAAATTATTGCAGATAAGTCACACACCAAGCGTGTGAGACGTAAGATGGTGCATGATGGTGGAAATGACCACGTGTTCACTGTGAATAAACATTTACAGTGCGAATTGGCCTTATCAGTCACATTCGCTACTGCCATGGGTAAAAGTTATTATGCCTTTTTAAAGCACAAACTATCATCTGTCAAGACGGCAAGGTGCCAATGGAAGTATATAAGTATGAACATGTCATGTCTTTTAACTGAATGTAGGCATAATTGTTTGTCAATTCTTTATTAATCTCCACCATCACTCATTAGTATCGACTCTCTTTTCATCTTCCCAGCTTCTTAACTCATCACTCTTTTCACCTTCCATCTGCTATAAAATCGTATCATTACTAGTTGAGCTCTTTTTAGCTTTTTAATTCCCAGCTTTTATAACTCATCACTCTTTTCATTCTCATTCCCAGCTTCTGTAATGCATCACTCTCATCATCCTCATTCTCATATGAAATCAAGCCTGTCCGTTGCAGACTGAACAACGCCGTCAGACATCTGTCAACAAGGAACTAGTGTACAGTTTTCAGACTTCATATAAACATTGCTTGGGATGACACTCCAGATGGCGAGCTGTCTACACACCCTCATAAAACATTTGAGCTGCATTTGTTCGAGTGCCCATTTCTAGACGATATTAGGAACATTTTTTTCGTCCTGACCCTCATAAACAGTATCAAGTCTCAGAAACTAAAATACTTTGGGCATATTAAAAATCACAACGGCTTGGAAAGAACAGTGATGAAAGTCATGGTTCCTGGCAGACAAGATGGGATTTTCTCAGCGTGAAGATGGACATTGTAGACACCTTGGGCATGAGAATGCATGAGACGGGAGAAATGGCAAGAGACAGTTTTTTCAGCACTGAGATGAGGTCGTCATTCTGCAAAGGACCTGCTGCTTGAAGATAAAATCCTTTTACACAAGACATCCATATTAGGATGAGGAGGGGATGAATGTATGAGCATCTTTTACTATATAGCTTTTGTCAATTAAGAATGAGTCAGTAGCTGGAACACTCTAGATGGACTAGGCAGACATTCTGAGGACTGTCTACGAGCGACTGCTAGTTGAAGATTAGGTAACAGATGAAACAATCTATGTAAGGACTAAACTAAAAAATTCTACAGTTGAGAGGGTCTGCACTGGGCTTTGCCCTATAATGCTCAGTCTGTCTTGTCAGAACAGCATGCCACTTGCTGAGAGCATCAGATAAAGCATGAACTACATAGATCCAATAATGATCTGTAAGAGTCTCAGAAAAAATTGAATTTTTGATCTGAACGAGGCAGTTTGGGCATGAACCCACAACCTTCAGAGTCCAAGTCAGATGACTTCACCACGGAGACACCCAAGGATGCTTGTGTTTGGATTTAAGTGTAGTTCCAGAATGGAGAGGTGTATGAAAGGATGAATCTGACATGCTTACGTGTTACTGGAACCATTAGCATACACCTAATGACATTTTCATATCTCGCTTTTATGTACCTCAGCTACAAGTGCACTCTGTTTTCTATTTTTCTGTGTCCTGTATGGTCTTCCATTTGTTTTCATTTTGGAGTTTACATTTCTAAACAGCAGACTCTAATGATGTCCATGTTTAGTGGGTTTCAGTGTTCACACAGAACAGCGGCTGGAATTCCGGGCCCCTTTTTGGGAGACCCACTCTAAAATCCTCTGTAAGCTGATGGGTTTTATAGCTGTTGGGGGAAACAAACATAACCTGTACAGTGACTGCACTAGCTAGGTGGCCTTAATTTCTCAGGCTGAAGACCCCCCCCCCCCCTCCTTCCCCCCCCCCCCCCCCCCACTTCTATACACACAAGGTACTATAAGGCAGTAATGACAGGCAAACCTTGTTCACACAAGTTTATTAACTCATATTTCTTCTCCTCTTCTTCTTCTTCTTCTTCTTCTTCTTCTTCTTCTTCTTCTTCTTCTTCTTCTTCTTCTTCTTCTTCTTCTTCTTCTTCTTCTTCTTCTTCTTCTTCTTATGTTTTCCTCTCTTCATCTTTTCCTCTTTTCCTTCTGCCTTTCACCTCCCAGTGGAGCATAAACTCCCCAGACTATGCCCTTTGTAGACTTGTTTATGATTGCATGGTTTTTGGAACTCTAGTGTTCTACAGAATGAGGCTGCCAGTTTCACGACAACCCTCCTTAGTCACCTCTCACGCTAACCCCCTTTAGTCACTTCTCACGCCAACTCTCATTAGTCACCTTCCACGCCAACCCCCTTTAGTCACCTCTCACGACAACCCCCTTTAGTCACCTCCCATGCCAACCCCTTTAGTCACCTCTCACGCTAACCCCCTTTAGTCACTTCTCACGCCAACTCTCATTAGTCACCTTCCACGCCAACCCCCTTTAGTCACCTCTCACGACAACCCCCTTTAGTCAACTCCCATGCCAACCCCCTTTAGTCACCTCTCACGACAACCCCCTTTAGTCACCTCTCACGACAACCCCCTTTAGTCACCTCTCATGCTAACCCCCTTTAGTCACCTCTCACGACAACCCCCTTTAGTCACCTCTCACGACAACCCCCTTTAGTCACCTCTCATGACAACCCCCTTTAGTCACCTCTCATGCTAACCCCCTTTAGTCACCTCTCACGACAACCCCCTTTAGTCACCTCCCATGCCAACCCCCTTTAGTCACCTCTCATGACAACCCCCTTTAGTTACCTCTCACAACAACCCTCTTTAGTCACCTCTCACGCTAACCCCCTTTAGTCACTTCTCACGACCACCCCCTTTAGTCACCTCCCATGCCAACCCCCTTTAGTTACCTCTCACGACAACCCCCTTTAGTCACCTCTCACGACAACCCTCTTTAGTCATCTCTCATGCCAACCCTCTTTAGTCACCTCTCACGACAACCCTCTTTAGTCACCTCTCATGACAACCCTCTTTAGTCACCTCTCACGACAACCCTCTTTAGTCACCTCTCACACCAACCCTCTTTAGTCACCTCTCACAACATGCATGGTAGTGTACAGTATTACTATCCTTTGCTCTCCTTAAGAACCCTATAACACATGGACAAATGACGCATGCTACTTGCTATAACCAGGACCAGTCACTGTAAACTCCTGTCATCTTCATTCTGAATTCATATTTCAGAAAAAGATGGCTTGAAATGGTTTTATTTTTCTTTGAAGCATGATAATGCTTTATTGAAAACATGGTTTTTGTAATTCAGTTGTGTGATGTGTTCTTTCAGCAGGTCCTCAAGAGAAATCTTTAAAGCTGAAGTTAAACTTGAAAGTTGGTATGGGGTCAGGTCAGGAGACATTGCCTGGTGCTTCACCCTCCCAGGTCGAAGAACGCAGACATAAGCACAAAAAGAAGAAGAAAAAGAAGTCTGGCGAAAAAGAGAGAGATAAAGCAAAATATGTTGAAGATGAGGTAGTATGATTTGCTTATTAAGCACATAATTTATGTAAGTTATTACTGTTTGCATTCATTAATAATCATCCAGTTAAGTGCTATCTCCACAATGAAGATTGGTCTCATGGGATCTTCCAACATTTTTTCATGCTTTAGTTGCACATTCTAAGACTGGTTTCATCCATCCCTTACTTTCATCGCCCCACTTGTATCATTGTCTACCTCTTGCTCACCTGCCTTTGATTTTTCCCTCGTGTTTAGATTTTATAAGAGAGTTATGTTGTATCTTATTCTTCTTCTTCTGCTGTTGCCTTTTATCTCCCAGTGGAGTGCAGGTCCTCAGCGAACTCACTTTAAGGTTTTTATAGACTGTGATTGGTTGGATTTTGCAGTTTGCTATTGGATGAGGAAGCCAGTCTCACACCAGCCCTCCTTAGTGATCTCATATGACATGCATGCTAGGTCACAGTGTGACTGTTCTTGGCTTTCCATGAGAGCACCTGTAGCACACTGGTGGTCATGTCTTATAATATGGCCCAAATATTTTACTTTTATGACTTCCATCAACTCTCTTTTCATGTCAAGTTTCTCTAAGGTCTCTATATTTCTGTAATACTTCAATAACACAAAATGGACGAATGATAAGATTTGCTGAAGTAGTTGTGATTCATATGGCTAAGCCATTGTTGTGTAAACAAAAAGTCATGATAGTCATTTTAAGATTACCGTGGTACACAATTTAATTACCTTGAGAATATGTGTGTGTATTTCAGCTGAAAGAATTCATTGTTTGGCTTTCTTTTACATGGAGTGACTTCTGCAGTATGCACCTGATGAGAATTAAATATGTCAGGCAATAACATGTGCAATCTATTGATTGTGGCTTTATCATTCAACTTCTACATTTGTTTATTTTTAATTAATCAATCCATCCATCCATCATGTGCCATGTCAATAAGGTTAATCAATAATAGATGATTAATATTGGGAACACACTAGCAGAAACTGAATTGCTGGCGAGACAAACGTGGGTGGAATAAAGCCATACATTGTGCAGGGCAGGGTGGCAGCTCAATCACCTCCTAGGTTTTGGCAGAAGGCAATATGTGATAAATTAATAGACATTGATGAATACTCTTTAGGACACATAGTCAGTTATTCAGACCAACACTCACATGCATTATGCTATGGATGGATGTTTGTCCATCAAGAATGATGATGACCATTCATTACATCCAAGTTTGTCCATCAGGAATGATGAAGACAATTGGATGAAGAATGACTTGCGCGATGAATTTGTTTATAATGAGGAAGAACTGCGCAACTTCGTCGACCTCACTCTCTCGCCTGCATCCATCTGATTCCAGTGGCAAGAATTGTCAGGATGACTGGAGAGGAACGCAGGTGCAGTGGACCTTAGGCTAGCATTATACTACATTGCAATTAGAATACACAGACTTTGACAATAGACAACAGAAAATAGGGAAATAGACAACACAACAGTGGGCCTGAAGTAAACATTCTAAGTGTTATTGTATATGTTTTTCTCTTTGGCTACCTTATTTTCTTTGCCCGTATTCAGTGGTGTTCAGCTTGTTGCCTATCCTTCATCATCATCATGTGCCATGCCGATAAGCGTGGGCGGTCATGTTTTGCCATCTCACGCAATCACCAGAGTCGTTCAGCTCTGTGTTCTTGTCTTGACCATACAATGTGGCCAAGCCATCCAGGTATTTATTTCTCAGCCTTCCCATTGTTCTTTTCCGTCAATCTTGCCAGTTGTCACCAAGTTCTCCAATTTATTTCTTCTTGTAAAGCTTATTCTTAGGTAATCTAAATTTATTTGTAAAACTTATTCTTAGGTAATGTAAATTTATTTGTGTAAACAATGTGTAAAGGATCCTATTGCGTGCCACGGAGCATATGGTGTTAGCCCCATATTGTTTACACCGATCAGCCCTCGATTGGCTTACGTGGTCAGTATTACACTGGCCACCTATACTTCCTAGGAAATGTTCTAGTTGCCACGTTGACCTGGGTTGACATGGAAACTTAACTCACTGAACAAACATTCCCAACTCTAAAGGCATTCTATCTCCTGCAGCCGTCTCCACCCTCCCCCTACTTCCTAGGAAATGTTCTAGTTGCCACATTGACCTGAGCTGACATGGAAACCTAAGTCACTGAACAAACATTCCCAACTCTGAAGGCATTCTATCTCCTGCAGCCACCTCCACCCTCCCCCTACTTCCTAGGAAATGCTCTAGTTGCCACGTTGACCTGGGTTGACATGGAAACCTAACTCATTGAACAAACATTCCCCCGGGAAGGTTAACCCGGTCAACAAATGCCCGCAGAAGTCGGATGTGTCGGTCTAACGGCGCAAGAACGCAGCTCTGCTGTAAACAGGCACAATGCAATCACATCCGAAAAAAAAAAACTCCGGATGAACGAAGAAGAAGAAGAAGAACAAACATTCCCAACTCTAAAGGCATTCTATCTCCTGCAGCCACCTCCACCCTCCCCCTACTTCCTAGGAAATGTTCTAGTTGCCACGTTGACCTGGGTTGACATGGTACCCTAACTCACTGAACAAAAATTCCCAACTCTAAAGGCATTTTATCTCCTGCAGCTGCCTCCACCCTCCCCCTAATTCCTAGGAAATGTTCTAGTTGCCACGTTGACCTGGGTTGACATGGAAACCTAGCTCATTGAACAAACATTCCCAACTCTGAAGGCATTTTATCTCCTGCAGCCACCTCCACCCTCCCCCTACTTCCTAGGAAATGTTCTAGTTGCCACGTTGGCCTGTGTTGACATGGAAACCTAACTCATTGAACAAACATTCCCAACTCTAAAGGCATTTATCTCCTGCAGCCACCTCCACCCTCCCCCTACTTCCTAGGAAATGTTCTAGTTGCCACGTTGACCTGGGTTGACATGGAAACCTAACTCATTGAACAAACATTCCCAACTCTAAAGGCATTCTATCTCCTGCAGCCGCCTCCACCCTCCCCTAACCTTATATTATTCATCTCTGTTTTTAATTTTCTTGTTCTGTATTTTCCCCCATTATTTTGTTTGCCTTCTGGGTTCCAACCAAGGGAGTGTTTGGTTATACTATCCTCAGGTTTTCTCAGTGTGTGTCTTGTCTTGAGTTAGCATTTTCTGCTCACCTCTTGATTTGCTGCCGTTTGTTTAATTCTCACCATGAGCTCCGCATTGGTGTTGCTGTCATACCACGTTAGTCCCACTATTCTTTGCAGGCATCAATTAATGAATATTTTTAGTTTATTAGTATGTGCTTTAATTGTTTTTCGTGTTTCTGTTCCATAAGTAGTTCCTATTAGGAGTTTTTATGAACAGTCAGCAACAAATAGTCTTGATTTAATCTTACTACTGTTCAGGGGTAGAAAAATCCAGGAGACTATTTCACCATGGCGTCTGGGATAATTTACCTGGCACCTGAATTTTCAGTCATTTTCTTAGACTATATTTACAACTTGAAAGATCAAAGGGAAGAGAGGCAGAGGCAGACCAAGAGAAATGATGCTGGATGGATTGAGATGGTGGCATGGAGGAATATCATCATCAGAGTTGATCCAGAACACCAAAGACCGAGATCTGTAGAGAAACATGAAAACCTGTGCCAGTTGGCAGAGCACTTGATGATGATGATAATATTTGCAAATAAACATGCTGGCTCCAGAGGAAAAAGGGACCAGCTCTTGAAGGAAAAGAGGATGGCTCCTAAGGAAAAAGGGGGTGGCTCCTAAATTATGTTTCATTTTTTTCTACCTCTGCAGTTGTCTTTTCCTTTCTACTGCTAATCTGTATTAAGATTACCAGCTCTATTGGTGTTTGTCAATTTTCCTTACAGCATAAAAATGTCACCAATGGTTTTATGCTCAGGTGCCGCTTAAACGTCCGTATGAAGATGATGAAAGTGTTGATGATGATGATGACGATGATGACGACGACATAGCTATGAATGAAAGAGAGGAGTTATTGAAATCCCAGATAGACAGAGAAGAATCTGATGGCAATATTTCTCCGAATCGAAAACTAAGAGAGCCCCGCTCTTGTACTCTCAGAGACAACGACGGAGCAATTCTGAAACTTATGCTAAATTATCTGTTAAAGGTGTTGCAGAAGTAAGTAGATGAGACTTTTATTTCTAGCCATCTTTTGTTGTAATGATTGAAGACAGATTTCTAAGGCTATCATCTTCATCTTTTTTACATCCATCTATTTGCTTATAGCAATGTTGGAATAAATCATGTTTGAATATCACCTCTAAACACCGCCTCATTCTCAACAAGCGTGCTAGTCACTGCTCTACTATGGCTCTTTTTAGGGAGATAGCAAACATTAAAAATGGGAATTGTCAAATGTGATGTATAAATTCAAAACTTCTACATGGCGCACAAACCTGGAAAATGAACAAGCAATTATAAAGTTGATTTGAAGCCCTGGAAATAAGAGTATACAAAAGAATAGGTTGCGTTTCATGGAAACAAACAGAAACACATACTGAGGTTCTGGAGAGGCCAGGAATGAAAAGAGAGTTGATGAAAAGCATAAAAAAGAGGTAGACAGCAATACAAGTGGGAGGATCATCATCTAGTGCTGGCATGGGTGATCATGCTTCTCCGCAAATGACATGGTTCAGTTCATGTGATGGCCCAGTTCTGTGCCACCGCACAAGAATAGCCAATCATAATCTTTCAGAAATTCAAAATAATGTATTCCCTTAATGAATTTAAACACGGACGCCATAAATAAAATATTGCACGATTTCTTGCCAGGCGTATTTAACATATTTACAGCCGTTACTATGTAAATAGAAGAAATTACTGTTAATTGTTAGACTTCCATGGATATAATGTTCTACACGTTCTCTCAATGTCAGTGACAATGTACATCATATTTCAGCAAAAGCATAATTGTTTGCATGGCAAGATATATATCTCTGCAGACTGCACCTGACGAGATGCAGCAAAATGTGCCAGGCAAGAAATCGTACAATATTTTATTTATGGCATCTATGTTTAAATTCTCATAATGTGACCGAAGAATGATGACTGTTTTTTTCTGATGTTTGCAATAAGTTGTCTTTGTGACTTAGCTCCCCCCTTAAAATGTCACGATTTCTCATGGCTGTCCAGTGAATTGTCAGCATTCATCTATAAAACCACAAGTGAGAAGATTACATCAAGAAATGGACAAATAGCAGTCTGTCATAGTGTACAACTGGGGCTAGAGACAGAGTGTGTTGGAGATCCATTGAAACCAGTGTTGGAGATCCATTGAAACCGATCTTCATTGAGGGCAAGACACTGATTGATTGTTTGAATAATGTTTAGATGAGGTGTATTAGAACATATCGTGTCTCTAGCCAGAAGTAGTTAGCAATGACCATATTAAGATGTTATTTGTAATGTCAGTTTTGAAACATACATGATATGTGCATTAACTGTGATCACTAATCATGGAAATTAGAAACAAGTAAAATGTGATGTTTGAGAAGAATATTTTCTTAACTAAAAGATAAAGAATTGGGAATGAAGAAATAAAAGTGGCACCACATTTGTACTAAATTTTGTATTTAAAAAATGGCTCAATTGTATAGCAAGAATATCATAGGACAAATCATTTGTATAACTTTGTAAACCATATGTATTGTTGTCTAACTCTTTCTTATATATTCATCAACTCTCTTTTTATTCCCAGTTTCTCTAGCACCTCGGTATTTTATTGTTTGTTTCTATTAACTACAACTTATTCTTCTGTATATTCACATGAGAAATCAGTTTTGTTACACTGGTGCGAAAGAGAGAGGAAGACTACAGTAAGTATCTAATGAGGGAGTTACAAATGCTACTGCCGCCATCTTGTACAAAGAAAATAACGGCTCTGGAAAGATGATCATATTTCTCAATTATGTAAAGGTAAAAATAGAACAAAGAAGAGTAAGCACTAAAATAAGAATGGCAAGGCATGTTCATTATTAAGACATAATAAATACACTACTGCGGACGCCAAGAGTACAAAGTTTATTATTTAGAAAAGGAATTAAAAATGATAACATTTTAAACAAAATCCTTGATAGATCAAATAAACTACGATCACTGTTTATCATATCTACTCTTTCCTTTCTCCCACAGCAAAGATGTCAATGGCTTTTTTGCCTTTCCAGTGACTGACAGCATTGCTCCTGGCTATTCTAGCATCATCCATCACCCAATGGACTTCAGCACAATGGCAGTTAAAATGGAAGCAGGGGAATATGTCAATGTTATGGAATTCAAAGTAAGCAGCAGCTATTTGACTACAGGGGTTTGATTATTGAAAAATATCTTTGGTCATCTATTGATATCATGTATCATTATCATTTTATATCATCAATTTGTTGAGCCCTTGGGCTGGTTTGAAAGCTTCCTAATCATGCTTCACCACTGGAGGTCAGCACAGCCGAATAGATAACACATGCTCTTAATCTTCCGGTGTGCTGATTGCGAGGGAGCGGATTCAACCCCTACACCGGTCAGTTGGACTCAAATGTTGACATCTTGTCCTTGACTTGGTGACGTACATTACAAGCACCTCAGAAGTCGGAGTGGGATCGCCTGATGGTGAGGGACACTGTAATAGGGAAAGTTAATCCACATGCAAAAATCAGTCCAATGCACTAGAGTTAGTGGCAGAGTTAGAGTATGGACTACGCTTGAGTTCAAAGCAAGCAAATGCCAAAAAAAGAAAAATTCGTTGTCACTAGTGTGTGTTCTCTGATGCTCTTTTCAGTGCTCTAGGTGTCTCCTCCTCCTCCTCCTCTCCCCTCCTCCTCCTCCTCCTTAATCTTTAAACATCAGCATGTATAAATCTAAAGAAAGCAACAATCCACTTGAGCTTGTTTACATCCCCATACAATTTGTCCTCACATGGAGCAGGTATATCCCTTCATTGTCTTCTGTATGCTGCATATGTTGTACACTCCTGCAACAAATGTTTTAGCTGTCAGATTACCAGTTCCACAGTGACCGTCATCAGTGTCTCCTACCTTTAGTTCATTAAATATGTCGTATTTAGTTTACCGTATCCTGTGCGGAGTGTGATGATTGCTACTTGCTCTCTTCAGTTTTGTTTGTAATATTGAATGTTTCTGCTGGCCGGACGCTCTGATTCCCACTTTGTTCTATAACTTCTTCTTATAAATCTTTTGGTCTCATAATGTATGCGAGAGGAATGTTGTCACATGACAATATTAACACAGTGGTTCAGATTTTTGTCCTGAACCTGCGACTGGCCTAGCAAGCCGGCAGGGGATCTTCATACTGCTCATAGAAAAACTAAGAAGTATAAATGGACTGACTAAGCCCATAAGCGAGCACTCTCCTGCTGTTTATACTTTACCTTGACACCGCAAGGTACAAGAGGAACATGATGAGATGGATGAGTTATATCCATATCTGTTGGTATGTACAGGCATATGAACTATATTACAAAAGTTATTATTTTATTACATTCCAAATGCTTACGTGCATAGATGTAAAAAAATTATTTTAAATATGGCCACAGAATTTGTGTAATTTCTGCCTGGAAACTCAGAACACAGTGTTCTAGTTAACTGAACTAAAATTGCCTTGTAAATCACAAACAGCCAGTACATGCTGGGGTTGATTGCAACTGAAACTTATGTCTGCGTACACCAATCCACATCTCTCAGCATGTATTGACTAGATCTCCCATCAAGTGCCAACATTGGCTACATAAATATGGATGAGAAATAAATGCATATGTAATGATCGGCACTCGCAGAAGTAGTAAAAGAAATTAGTGTTTAGATCTAACATTCAACAATTTGAAAAACTGAAAACGACAGTGAAAACTCTTGGATTTGAACCTGCAACCTCCAAATGACAACAGTGACTCGCTGAAGAAACAAGTGTACCTTAACAGACGGCCAACTAGGTATCCCTTAATATAATCTACATTCATCAGGTTTATCATGTTATGAGTGCCAATCAGTGCCTTTGAAATTATGTCTCATGCTCTGTCAACGGCTTTACAGGATTCCCAACATATGTATTAAAATGTGGGGCTATCCCCCATATACCCAGTATGCTTTAGTGTGTGAAAAAGAGTCAGTTACATTTTGTTTTAAATCCACTGACATCAATGATGTTGTAAATCCACATGCCACTGTGACATCAATGATGTTGTAAATCCACATGTCACTGTGACACCAATGATGTTGTTGTAAATCCACATGTCACTGTGACAGCAATGATGTTGTTTCTTCTTCTTCTTTTCGTTCATCCGGAGTGTTTTTTCAGATGTGATTGCGGTGTGTCTTATGCGCTCTTGGGCCGAAACCCGTAGGCCAACACATCCGACTATAGCGTGCTTTTTTGACCAGGTAGCATTCCTGGGAGACTCTCACTTTTGTGGTGCCATCTACAACCCAGCTGGCCAAGGTTGAACGGTTGAAGACAACGGTCATCCCTCAAGGAAGGCAGGGACAGTCCATAGCATTTTCCGCCATCCAAGGTTGCTTCCATAGTTGCAGGGCCGACACATAGCGCCCTGGTTCTGGGCTCACCGAGGGAATCGTCACGTCCTGCTCATGGCTGCTTTAAATCCTCACTTCAATATATTGGTCGTTTCGTTTGCCCCGGGCCATTCCCGCACAAACCAGACAGGTTTGCAGACGGTATCCACTCGGCGAGTTTTCGGACATGTGCTTGTCGTTGCGCCTGTCAGAGCTGTTCCAGGCACGACAGACACTTGGAAAACTACCTAGTCAGAGCTGTTCCGAACAAGAGCGGCATTCGGAAACTAGGTAGTCAGAGCTGTTCCTAGCACGAGAGACATTCGGACAAGACATTTCACTCGGACGTAATTGCGTAGTGTCAATTTTTAGTTTGCCACCTGTAGGACGACACTTCCGACTTCCGGCGGGCATTTTTTTAATGAGGTTAGCCTTCCTCTGGTTTTGAGGCACGTTAGACTGTTGTGATGTCGCCAACATCTCAACTGGTCAAGATAGAACAATCAACGACATCGCGGTCGGCCATCAAGGGAAGGCAGGGGCAGACCATGGGCATTCCCTCGCTATCCAAGGAGGCTTCCATAATTGCAGAGCCGGCACATATTGCTCTGAGACTGGGCTCACCCGAGGAGTTGCCACGTCCTGCTCATGGCTGCTTTAGTTCCTCACTTCCATGTGTTGGGCATCTCGCTTGCCACTGATCGCTCAAGCACACACCAGGAGCGGTCAGACTGCGAGCGACATCCACTCGATAAGCTTTTGCTTTTGACTTCAGACCACGCAATAGGTTCGCTCGCCGTGCGTTCCATTTCGCGTCATTGAGACGTTTTTCCAGTTTTGTCTACACTCTCTATGAGTTAGATACAGACAGTTTTCGTAACCATTTCCTTCGACTGGGGCACTTTTCTGACTTTTTGTACTCGCTCACGAGGTAGGCTACATGTGCTGCCTGCTCAGCACCTTACCTTCGTGCAGCAGTGAACGAGAAACGGCCTGGCCCTCTCATCCGGGAATCCCTCATATCCCTCAGCTGAGAGCCTTCGAACATGTATCAGACCTGAGCATGTAGCTTGCTCAGTATCACGCCTCTATTTTTCGGTAGGTGGGTATCGGCCCGGCTCTCAGATCCGAGGGTTTGTGGCTTAGAGGCGTTCAGCCACAGCCCTCGACAGGGAGCCTTAAGAGTTTTGTCCGGACCAAGAACTTCTGCCTTCGTACACCTGATTTAAATTTTTGACTGCTATCCTCAATCTACCTGCAGAGCAGCAGGTTGTGTCTCTCTTAGTCTGGTCCCTATCCCATAAGCTGTCCGATATGTAGTTTTTCATCCATCGGCAAGCAAATGGGGTCGATGGGACACGCAAGCTCCCCCACCACGTCAAGGTGGAGACACATCGGGGGAGTGATGTTTTAAATCCACGTCACTGACACCAATGATGTTGTTGTAAATCCACATGTCACTGTGACATCAATGATGTTGTTGTAAATCCACATGCCACTGTGACATCAATGATGTTGTAAATCCACATGTCACTGTGACATCAATGATGTTGTAAATCCACACGCCACTGTAACATCAATGATGTTGTTGTAAATCCACATGTCACTGTGACATCAATGATGTTATTGTAAATCCACACACCACTGTGACATCAATGATGTTATTGTAAATCCACAAGCCACTATGACATCAATGATGATGTTGTAAATCCACATGTCACTGTGACATCAATGATGTTATTGTAAACCCACACGCCACTGTGACATCAATGATATTGTTGTGAATCCACACGCTACTGTGACATCATTGATGTTGTTGCAGAAAGACTTCCTGCTGATGTGCAACAACGCCATGACCTACAACAGACCAGACACCATCTACTACAGGGAAGCCAAGAGGCTGCTCCACATTGGCGTTCGGCAGCTGAGCAAGGTAAGGGTTGTTGCATGGTTTTTGTTTTTTAAACAATGACTCAGCAGTCAATGTACAGGCAAGTCTAAGAAAACAAAGGGTTTTAAACAAAGACTCAGCTGTCAATGTACAGGCAAGTCTAAGACGACATAAAGGGTTTGAAATAGTAAGAGGATAACTTTCCATTATATTGGTTTTTATCCCATATGGCTCAGTCTCTTTTCGAAGGATAGCCTGTCGAAAATGTCACACAAATCACAAACTCTGTAGCTCCAACGACGACCCCCAGGAGTCTCAGAAAAAAATTGCACTCGTGAATCGAATGATGTGGTCTGGAATTGAAACCACGACCTTTGGAGTATGAGAATGGCGGTGTTACCACTTGGCCACAAAGACTCTCTCTAAAAACAGTCAGTTTGCCGTGAGTCATTCTGCACAAATAACCTTCAAGTACAGTTGCTAGTGTGCTTGCCTAGCCAGACAGTGGGCCGGTTTAAACCTCCGTGCCAGGATGATATTTGTCCAATCCATACGGGTCCAGGGTTGATTCATCATCATCATCAAGTGCCATGTCAGCTGGCGTAGGCGTTCATGTCTCTCCACATATCTCACTCTTTGGTGTTCTGGATTAACTCTACTGCTGATATTCCTCCATGCCACCTTCTCAACCCATCCAGCACCTTGATTCAATCTTACAAAATGGATGCCAGACACTTGACTGGGAGGGGAAGGCAATGAGGAAGGGAACTGGCCATCCCACCTAATTATGCATTGCCTAGAATATGTGCAAGCCCAACTCTTCACAACCCAGTATCTGCCATAAGACTGCCTAGTGAAGGCAGCCAATTGTGATACTGACCACGTCACTGATTGATTGTTCATGTGTTCTATCAAAATTATGGGGCTAGAACCATATACCCTATCTATAAGGCTCAAGTTGTTTTAAATTGTCCTTTACTTGACTGATGTGAAACTGGGTGAGACTTGTGGATGTTCTGATCTTTATGTCTTGAATGTACTGTTGACTCTGTTTATTGTAATTACTGATGGACTTGCTTGCCAAAATAGTGGCTTGTTAAGTTCCAAAAACTGGCAGGGTTGAATTTTTGTATAACCGGAGTGGCTTTGAAAGTCTAATATGGATACCTAATACTTTTCATAAATTTCTGTAAATAAACGATAAAAGGTCAGTCTGTCTTCTTATGCGATGATCTAATATGTGTGAAGATTTGACAGTTCATACCCCTAGCATAGTATCTTGCCAAGGGATTACTTTTACCTTTATAATTAACGGATCTGCAGTGCAAAAATGTTTATTTAGCGTCCTAGCTTACCGAGAGTGGTGTGGGTTCAGTCCCAGGTTGTGAGGAAGGAACTAGCTGCTCACCCCATTATGCATGATGTCATTGCCTAGAATATGTGAAGGCCTAACACATCACCCTTAAACCATCAGGATCTGCTACGGGATTGCCTGTATAGTTGCTGCAGATTTTGTGAACACATCTTTATTGACTGGTTTGTCCTGTGCAGAAATGGACCCCCAAAACAGGTCGTGAACATTCCCCTGTCATAAGCCAGATGTGCTGCCTCTGTTGCTGACTTATGTCAATTATCTCTCATGTCTTCAATCCATCTATGACGTGGTCTAACTTTTCTCTACTTCCCAGGTAAACCTCTCTCCATAATTATCTCTTCCAGACATCCATGTCTCTTTACATACCCACAATATCTAGTTGTCTTTACATGCCCACAATATCTAATTATCCTCAATTTTTATTTGCCTCTAAACACAGAGGCCACACAAAATAAATGTTGCTGGGTGGTCTCGAGGTATGGTGTCCACCTCGAGTGCTGGAGGTCCCAGGTTCAAGCCCTGGTGAGGACCGGGATTTTTTCACGTGGACTTCTAGTAACAAAATTTCCCCTGGTCTCTGGGTAGTGAGATTGGACGCCCGTGTGTATTGTTGCGCATGTAAAATAAATCCCTTGGAAGTTTGAAATCGAAAAAAAGTGGCCTAACGACGCTGCCCAGGCAAAATTTTGAGTTAAAAATCTACCCAAAAGTATTTCAGGATCCTCGCAGGTGCTATCGAGTTTGTGCACTGAATTGAGATTCTCTGGACTCAGGCTTGAGTTTACGAGTAGAACAGAGCACTTATGGGTTACACCCATGTGCCATGATGTTGAGCCTGACTAAACTAAACTAAACAAAATGTTGCATGATTTATTGCCTGGCATATGTCGCTGCATCTCGTCAGGTGCATACAGCAAAGTTATATATCAAATGAAGTGAATAAATGAATAATACTTTATCTGAAATAATTAAAACACGTTGTCTCAGGTAATGTTCTAATATGAAGAATCTGTTATCCCCAAGGTAATTTCAAATTTAACACAAACTCTTCCTGAGTCCAAGTTTCAAACCCACAGGACATGGGCATGCTCTTGGCTCTGACATTTGTTGTTCTGTCTGTTCCAATCCTTAAATGGTTTAATTGCCTGTGAACACTTAAATACATTATTACAGGAAAAATTACTGCACCTGAAGAAGACACAGAGTTTCCTGGCCAGCATAACCTTGCAGCAGCTTGGGTTTGATGAGAGTGGCCATGTAGTGGAGACCGTTGTCCAGCCTGTAGTAGAAGAATTGAAAGATAAACCAAAGGAAGAACCAAGGTAGGTGTATAACATTTGTATGCCGCCGTTGGTTAAGTAACCGTTAGAGAGAACATGGAAGATCATATTAATTTGTGGTAATTGTTATACTGATTAATTATCTGAATATAGATTATTGTTTCTCGTTGTTTCAAATAAATCTTTAACTTTTATATTAAATAATTATCTGAAAATAGATGGTTATATTTTGTTAAAGTAAATCTGTAGCATTTATTCAAGCCAATGTATTTAAGTATTTGGGTACTTTAATAGCAGATGGACGATGTTTGAAGGGAGTTAAATGTAGAATAGCCGAAACAAAGGCACCATCACATAAGTTAAAGAATTTATCTGTGTCAATCGAGGAGTGGAGAACAGTTCTTCAGAGCTGTATTGAGCGAATCCTGATGTACGGAAGCAAATCGTGGACAATTAGCATACAAGTGAGGAATTATTTTGAAGCTAAAGAGATGTGGTTTTATTTTTTTTAAATGACGGAAACACCTTGGATGAAAATAAAGAGCAATGAAGATATCTTGTGAGATGTTAACTCTCAAAGAAAACTGGTGACTCACATTAGAAGAAAACAGTCCCCATGCCTTTATAATGCATATCTTTTATATTGTTGTTGTTCTCAGTTAGCTTCGAATGATGTGTGCATAAAATAATGTATGAAAGAGAGTGATAGAAGGGCAGAATGTTAGACGGGCCTGCGTGCCCAGTTCTTAACCATTTGAAAATAAAGTTTATTCATTTGATTGTTCGTATAATAAGGACAACAGAGACCTGATCTGAGCCTGGTGATTGTGTGAGAAGGCAAACCAGGTTTGTCTGTGCTTATCAACATGGCACATCATGTTTAGTGTTTACTTTATCTTTAATAAAGATCAGACGTTAGATTCACATGTTTTGATAGGTTCAAATACATTTGTTTCATTGTCTTCTCCATTTTCGGAAGCAGACCTGAAGTCGAAACCTCAAAGTTGGACACAGTAGCAGACGATGACATGTCAGCAGAAGAAATCCTTGCCCAGGCTCAAGAGGCAGCAGAGAAAGTTAAAAACGAACTCACAACCCGCAGGCCTAAGACTGATGTAAGATATGAGTATACAAGTATAAACTGTTATCATTGTTAATCAGTTACTGTCACATTTGGATGTATTGTTTATTTGGTTACTTGATTGATACCGGAGACTCCTGAGGGTCGATGCTGGAGCTACAGAGTTTGTGCTTTGTGCGATGCTTTCCACGCTGTGGAAAGAGATTTAGCCATATGGGATAAAAACCCCGCGCAATGAAGACGACCCTGTCGACTTTTAAGCAACTTTTATTTTTAGAAACGATGAATGTTGTTAACTGGTGACAATGCAATTTAGTGTTAACTAATCACTAATTAAAATTGAGTGTATGTGATGACTTTTTTAATTGTTGCGATCGCTCACTTTGAACTCAAACGTAGTCCATTCACTCTACTTCTGTTGGTCATGACTGTCTGTCATTGACTGCCAGTATAGTACCTTGCAGTGTATGGCAGAGGGATCTCTGAGCCTGGGGAATTAAGGCGACTGAATTTTGCTTGTGGATTAGCTTTCCCTATTTAACAGTGTCCTTCACCATCAGGCGAATACACTCCGACTTCAGAGGTACTCGTAATTTACGTCTTTAAGTCAAGGACGAGAGGTCAACATTTTAATCCAACTGTCCGGTGTAGGGGTTGAACCCCTTACATCGGTATCAGCACACCGGATGTTTAAGAACATGCGCTCTTATCCATTCAGCCACACTGACCTCCTGATTAATTTACTACTGCAAAGTGTCAACATCTATTTGTTATTGATTGTTGTGGAAAGCACAATCTGGACAACTATGTGGATTCACTGGCATCAGAGTTCCCTGCTCTTGACATCTCTGGAGGGAAACATGATCAATCTAGGTCTGACCCCAGTCGGCCTGTATTACTGTGCTGAATCATGCCCTGGTGAAACATAATCAATTTAGGTCTGACCCCAGTCAGTCTGTATTACTGTGCTGAATCATGACCTGGTGAAACATGATAAATTTAGGTCTGATCCCAGCCGGTCTGTATTACTGTGCTGAATCATGACCTAATGAAACATGATCAATCTAGGTCTGACCCCAGCCAGTCTGTATTACTGTGCTGAATCATGACCTGGTGACATCCTAATATATCTCTCTGTAGATGTGAAGTTCCAGTACCGGTGTTGCACACCCCACTGCTTTCTGAGCTTGGAGAGGGGGAGAAGAGTTCTACAACTCAATCCCTGTGGAAATGGTACTTTGGTTTGGGCTGGGGGAAAAGTCTATCATCATCATGTGCCATGCCAATAAGCGTGGGTGGTCATGTTTTGCCATCTTATACGATCATCAGAGTTATGGATCAGCTCTGTGTTCTGGATACTACCATGCCACTTGGTCGAGCCTTCCAGATATTTACATTTCTGCCTTCCCCTTGTTATTGTCCCCTCAATCTTGCCAGTTGTCACCAAGTTCTGTAGTTTATTTCTTCTCATAACGTATCCACAAAATTGTGACTGTCTACGTTTAATTTCTCTAATTAGTTTACAGTTTTCATATTTTTCTTGTAGAACTTGCTCATTGGCTTTTCTGTCTGTCCATGGAATTCTTTGCCTTTTCCTCAGAAACCACATTTCCACTGCCATTAGATGTTTTCAGCTTGTCTGCTTATTGTACAAGCTTCACATCCATACAAAAGTACAGGTTCTAATGTAGCACAACACTCTTATTCTCGTTGCAGTTAACATCCATTTATTGTCTTAAAAGTCTTTACACAAACCTAACTCCAGCAGGTGCATGATCTCTTCAGGACTTAAGACGACCTGACTGCCAATGCATCTGACTTAAGAATTATACTCAGAGGATTCACAACCAACCAACCAATTAACCAACCATCTAAAATTATTGGACATATCATGAAAAATGCTGTTTATAGTGAAATATTTACTCATTTCTTTTGCTGATTCTCTGTTGCAGTTTGGTTTCCTGAGACTTGATGATGATGGGACCACATCGATGACCATCTTAAATCCATGGAATGATGGGATTGGTGAGCTTGCCTATATTAATTTATTTTTATCTGTGAGCAGCAGCCGTCATCATGTGCCCTGCCAGCTCGCGTAGGCACTCATGTCTCTCCACAGATTTCAGTCCCTGGTGTTCTGGATCAACTCTGTTGATGATTTCCCCCATGCCATTGTCTGTCCATCCAGCATCTCTTGGTCTGCCAATGCCTCTTCTATCGGTGATATTTTCAGTCATCACAGTGTTTTCCAAAGAACACTGTTAGTTGTGTATAAAGTTATACTTCCATTAGCCTTGTCCATGCAGGCATTGTTAGTTACTCTGGCAGTCTAAGTGAACATCAGCAGTGAGGGCAAATGTTTCCAGTCACAGTGTTCTCCAGTGACTCTCTTCTCATGACATGACCAAAGAACATTGTTTGTTTCCTTATATTTGTGTATAATTTTCTACTTTCATTAATCTACGTCCAGACGGTCGTTGTAAGTTACTTTGGCAGTCGTAGAGAACATCAGTAGTGAGGGAAAACCTAGCAAGGCAAACTCGGTCAACGAATGCCAGGAAGAAGTTGGATGTGTTGGCCGAAAGGCGCAAACAACATGCCAGGTTTAACGTCAGTCACAAGTCATTTAGGAGCAGATTGATTTTCTCTGTGGCTTGAGTGTCGATCATTTAGAAAGTAACGTCAAACTACTGAACATACAAATTGCCTAGAAATAATAAACAACCAATAAATGCTGGGGTTGTGTGTGATGTCCTGGAAAGGACATGCAACTATCTTTGAAGCTTTAAAAGGGCACCAGCAATTACTTCCAGAGCAAAACAATATTGGACAGACAAAAGAAAAAGAAGACTTATCTACATACATTTTAGCTCTTGCTCTTTCAGTTTTACTTTTCTATTGCTATAATGTTAAGTCTTTCCTTGTTATCACATGTTCAATGTTAACACTTATTAGTAACTTGTACTGGGAACAAGTGGCGTCTATTAGATGCGGAAATAACTATTTGTTGCCTATAGAGATAAAAAGAGGAGTATGGCAGGGATGTGTACTGTCACCAAGCCTCTTCAGCCTATACACAGAAAGTATTTTTAAACAAGTTGAAATGCCTGGACTCAACATCAGTGGAAGAATCATAAATAATCTTAAGTATGCTGACAATACCGTGTTACTAGCAGAAAGTGAGAAAGAGTTACAAGACCTAGTGGAACAAGTAAACAGGCATAGTACAGAATGTGGCTTAGATATTAACATCCAAAAAACAAAAACTATGATAATTAGCAGTGAAAAGGAAAGGTCATCAATGAACATCACAGTAAACGGGGAAATACTAGAACAAGTAACAAGTTTCTCCTATCTTGGACGTATAATAACAGATGATGGCAGAAGTGAAATAGAAATCAAAAAGAGAATAGGAATGGCCAAAAATGCTTTCAACAGCATGAAATCATTATTAACAACTAGAGAGATTAATAACACATTAAAAATGAGAATTGACAAATGCTACGTATATTCAACGCTACTGTATGGCACGGAAGCCTTGACATTGAACAAGCAACTAGAGAATCACATAGAAGCCTTGGAGATGTGGATATACAGACGAATATGTCGTATTTCATGGAAACATAAACAATCAAATGCAGATGTTCTAGAACAGTGGTTCTCAACCGGTGGGGAATTCCCCCCCCAGGGGGGAATTTTAGGGTTTCCAGGGGGGGGAATGAAGATCATTTCAAGATCGCGTTAATACAAGAAACGATTACTTGATATTGCTTTTCCCTTCATACTTTACAGTTATGCATGTCTCATCCTTCTAAAATTCATTTTATAAAGTAAGTATACCCACAAATCACGTTTTATGTGGATGTGTAGACCTGTTTTAACATATTTACCTTCCATTTTTACGTATACTGTGTAGGGGTGGAGGGATTTTTAGGTAGGAAATATGAAAGGGGGGGGAATGATGTTCTGAAAATATGGTGAAGGGGGGGCACGGGCCAAATTTTGATAGGAATGGGGCGCGGGGGGGGGGGGGGGGGGGGGATGTTAAATTGATGAAATAAATAAAGAGGAGGCAAGTGAAATATTTCAGCCACGTTAAAAGACTAACGATACTCTTATAAAAACCATACTGGAAGGCAAGGTTTAGGGTAAGCAAGCAAGAGGTAGACAACGATACAAGTGGGAAGATAACATCAAGAGATGGACGAACATCAGCCTGACAGAATGTACAGTCAAGGTGGGAGACAGACAGTGTTGGAGATCCATTACAGCCAACCTTCATTGTGGAGACGGCACCTGATTGATTGATTGATTCAGTGTTAAACTGTTTTTCACTTCATCTTTATAATTCTAATTTCTGCACTTGTTGCTACTTATTTCTTATGAAATATTCCTTATGGTTCCTGTCATTGGTTGAAGTTATCTGGGTCCTTATTAACGGCATTAATTTTACTTATTAACTTTTATTTGTTTCTGATTATTTTTGTCTTGTTTGCTACTTATTGTCCTCTTCCACACGATATGTCCCAATCAAGATTTATTACAGGATATCATTCATTACGGTGCCGGTTTGTTGAAGGAAAATATTTAAGACCACGGGGAATTGTGTTCTCTACATCCAAGGATAGGAGAGGAGTGACAAAGAATATAAAACAAGTTTTGTATGGTGAATATTTGAAACGGCTTTACTTCAAATTCAAGCTGAAAACGAAATGAGAAGAACAAATGCCTTGACATTTTCTGTGAATCATGGGTTGAAAATCATTTCTTGGTTGGCCATATGAGTCATCCATTTTTGTGTGGTATTTTGTGTTTATTTCAGTGAGCTCCAATCAGAAAGTGATCAGTCTGGGAGAGTACATGGGTAAACTGAAGAGTGGGTCAGGGTCACTGTTTAAATTCAAAGAAGATAAGAGGAACAAGGTCTGCCCAGGTACTTTTGTTTGCTCGTTTGTGACCATAGATGTTAATTTTCTTGTGGCATGCTTATGGCTCTATTATGATTAACGAGGAAACCACCAATGGAATATATGATCCAGCGCAATAAATTTCACCTGTTTGACTGGGACCTGTGAGTCGCAAAATTCAACCAAACATGAACAAGTCTGCAAAGGGGTTGGCATGAGTTGGCTGAGGGCCTAGGCTTCCTTGGGAAGTCAGATGAAGAAACAGAAGAAGATAAAGAGTGAACTTTAGACAATGGAAAACATGTTTCAGACAGACAACCCTAGGGAACTGCAGAGCAAGATTAAACAGTACATCATAAGAACACAAATTCCTATATAAGGGATCGCTCTTGTGAAGGAAAATACTAATAATTTCACTTAATGAAAAGCTGTAAATAGACAAGCAGAAATAGCAGGGTTAATTAACCAGCTCATTATGAAAGACCTGCTCTGTGACCAAGGAGTTGAGGGCGCAATTTGTAAACCTGCATACCGTGTTCCAAACACAACTGCTGGCGATTTGGAAGCAGACCTCCTTGCATTGGTTTCCCATACGAAGGTATGAGTGTTTCCATTCAGAAAGCAATGGCAAATTACTAGATGTAAATTTGCAAAGAAATCACGAACAGCCAAAAAATGCTGGGGTTGACTGCAATGTCCTGTAAAGGATGCGCAACTAACTCATTATGAAATAAGTAAAGCACTACATTTCTCTGAAAAAAAGGTGGAGATTACAATAAGAATTTAATAATTACTTGAAAAAATGAATGAACAGACAAATTGCGAATCTTCCATTGTGGTTATGTTTTAATTCACAAATTAATAATGCAGAGGCAGAAGGGAGACTAATTAGTAGATGGATGGGTCGTATATAAATGTGTATAAAGTGCAGTTGAATGTTTGGAGGGAGGATATTTGTAAGACTGAGAAAGAAGACTTATGTCTTTTATATAAATTTTCTCTTGTCTTTTTTTCTCAAACACTAAAATTTCTCGGTAAAGATCTCAGCGTTAAAAAAGTAATCACAGTAAAAACTAGATGTCAACCAGACTCACAATCAGTAATGAAGAGATTAAAAATGTTACAGAGATTATGTTAATATCTTGGCTTGATCATCAACAACAGTAGGGAAAGTTCAAACAGATTTAGACTGGCCATAGCGAAGCAGAGATTAAACCGTATTATTAGCCCATAGCTGGACACTAGCAAACATTAAACTAACATGTTTGAGAACTTGCATCTGTTCTGTGCCATGGATAATTCTGCAGTCACCAAAAGAGAACAAATCGAAGGTTTTTGAACAAATCTTTAGAATGCTGTCAACCAAGAAGAAGAAAAATGCTGACATTCTTCAAGCTCGGACCATTGAAAAAAGACGGCTCATAAACTGCATCCTGTCTCGGAAACTGAAATTCTTTGGTCATCTAAATGACACATTTTTTGGAAAGAACAGTGATAGAAGCATGGTTCCAGGAACAAGAGACACAAAGATGAACACAGGACAGTAAAACACCTGGGGCATGAACATGCATGAGACAGAGCAATTGGCCAAGGATCAAGGAACTTGTCTGTGGCTGTGATGAGAGCAATTTTCTGCGAAGGACCTGTTACTTGATAATGATCTTTTCTGTCAATTATCTATGCCCACATGAATGCTGGCTTGTTGGTCACATTTGCTGTTAAGTGTAGGAGGCTGTTGAAGTTTTTGATTGTGAGCTGAATGTTTCATCTAAACTGCATTGAGTTTGTGTTGTGTGACATATCTTTGATAGTATCAGTCCATCTGATTCTTGGTCCACCTCTAGTTCTGTATTATTATACATAGACACAGGTATTCTATGTTATGTATAGTCTACCTGTGCAGGCTGTTAACGGTTTGTTGAGACTCCTGTCTGTTCCACTTTCCACATGGGGCCATGAAGAGCATTTTGGCGTGATATTCACTGGCACAGGAATAGAGCATGATGGGGCAACCCTTTGCCATGAAGTTGGAACCGCGGCTAAAACAACTAACGACTGACTAGATGTATAGCTTGACTTTCTTGGATTATAGGCTAAAAGTGTTAGCTGATTGGGATTGTTTCTTGTTTCTTGTTTGTTGCCTTTGACTTCGCAAATAATCAGTGGCGAGTGTGGCATGTGCGCATTTGGCACCCAGGTCGTTCAGCACACGACGCACAAAAACGAAATGAGCATTATATAACCTATGGCTCACCAACATTCATTTATTAAACTGTACACTGATTAGAGAAATTAGACGTAGACAGTCAAAATTTCTTCTGATCTGTTATACAAAGAAATAAATGAGAGAACTTGGTGACAACTGGCAAAATTGATGGAAAAGAACAAGGGAAGGCAGAGATGCAAATATGGCTTGGCCACGTGGCATGGTCGAGACAAGAATACAGAGCTGATCCACGGCTCTGATGATTGTGTGAGATGGCGAAATATGACTGCCCATGCTTATCGGCATGGCACATGATGATTATGATGATGATGATACAGTCATTACAGGAAGTGGTAGTTATTTTTCTAAGGTCATCATTTATAATTCTGTCTCTTCTAGTTAAGCTACTTCTTTTAAACAGTTAACTTTGCATGTAATGAGTATCTACTCATGTGATTTAGTCAGTAAGTTTACAATTTTATGAGCCGCATTGACACTGCCAAGGCAGTGGTTTGGGTTCAATCTCCTGCAAGGCAGGTTTTCCCCAATCAATACAGCTCCGTCTGGGGTTGACCCAGTCTTGCAAAATGGATGTCTGACAAATGTAAGAATTGTCTGGGGAGGAAGGGAAATGGACACTCTACTTTATATCTCGTGGCCTTGAATATGGAAAGCTGAACACTTCACACTATAAATACAATATCTGCTTTTATATTACCATTTATTTAAAATGTTGGCATTGAAGGTTGTATTGTAATTGTTTTGATATACATGTAAGCCTGCATAGAGATAATTATAATGTGTAAAAACATATAGTATGGTGTATCCATACAGTATAGTGAAGCACTGATACAGTTTTTATGGGGGCTTAAAGCTGACTAAATGTATGTATACATTAGTCATAATATAAGCTTCACAAGCATTGTAGGCACGCTTGCTAATCACTGTGATACCACAGCTCCCTTAAAACCATCCAGTAGTCAGAAAAACTTAATGGGCAAAAGAAGCAGAAGAAGAAAGGCATCTGCCATGTAAAGCTAATTACTGTAGTCTGTGCTTCACTGTAATGTTCCTGTCCTGCATGTTAGAGAAATGGCTCCTCATACGGAAGTAGTTAATAGTGTATGCTCTCAATGATCCAGAGACCTACCTGTGTTACGGCCCGTTCAGCTCTCATGCTCCAACGTATGATTCATCATTTGCCACCTGCAGTAAGGAGGAATCTGAGTTACTCTTGAATACGTACGGAGGAGAGACTGGTGTTCAATATGCAAAAAGGTTAGATTTGTTTTCCACAAACTTGCTTTCTATATTATGTTAAATATTTATTTTACAGCAAAAGAGTAAAGAAATTGTTTAGTCAAATTTTCCGTGATTTGACAAGCATATTTTAAGTGTATGGCAACTGTTCTTCTTCTTCTTCTTCTTCTTCTTCTTCTTCTTCTTCTTCTTCTTCTTCTTCTTCTTCTTCTTCTTCTTCTTCTTCTTCTTCTTCTTCTTCTTCTTCTTCTTCATAAGTGTATGGACTACGCTTGAGTTCAAAGCAAGCAACCGCAAAAAAAAAAAATCTGTCCATCCACCATGTGCCATGCCGATCAGCGTGGGCGGTCATGTTCTGCCATCTCACTCAATCACCAGATTCGTGGATCAGCTCCGTGTTCCTGTCTCGACCATGCCATGCGGCCAAGCCATCCAGGTATTTACTTCTCGATCTTCCCCTTGGTCTCTTCCCTTCGATCTTGCCAGTTGTCACCAAGTTCTCCAACTCATTTCTTCTCATAACATGCCCAATAAATTTTGACTGTCTACGTCTAATGTCAAAATCAGTTTAGGATCTTCATTTGTTTCTTGAAGGACGTGATCATTGGTTTTTCTGTCTGTCCATGGTGTTCTTTGCATTTTCCTCAGAAACCACATTTCCACAGCCATCAGATGTTTTTCAGCTTGTCTGCTCATTGTCCACGCTTCGCATCCATACAAAAGTACAGGTACAGTACAAAAGTACAGTAGCACTTCAACACTCTTTTTCTCGTTTCAGTTGATATCCTTTTATTGGTCAGTATGTTTTTCATCTTGCAAAAGGCTACCTTCGCAGTGGCAATTCTTGTTCTAATCTCTTCAAGGCATCTCCCATGAGATGTTAGGACTGTTCCGAGATAACTGTACAGATTCACTTGTTTATGAATATGCCCATTTACTCGTATATCACATTGTGGAATTTCCTTCTTCCCAATGACGACCATAATCTAGCCCAAGTTGTTCACTGTGTGCAAAAACCACATCTAAATGTTGCAGGTCCTGTTCATTGTCTGCAATCAAAACTCTATCATCTGCATATCTAATGTTATTGATGTATCGTCCCCCAATGTTGATTCCTCCCATATCTTCTATGTTTCTGAAAATATTTTCACTGTACTGGGAAAAAAGATCTGGAGACATTACACATCCCTGTCTCACACCTCTTTTAATAGGCTGATATTGACCTACTTCATTTTCAATTCTTATGGCAGCTTGTTGTTTCCAATGTATGTTTTTTTTATAAGTCCAAGGTCTTTTCCATTAATTTGTAGATCTTCAAGCATCCTTATCATGTCGACATGTCTCACTTTATCAAAAGCCTTTGTGTAGTCAATAAAGCAAAGGTGTAGATCTTTGTTTACTTCTACAGAATGTTCAATTACTGTTCTCAGTATATACACAGCATTTACTATGCTCTTGCCTTCTACAAACCCACATTATTGTTCTCCTATTTCGGGTTGTATTTTCTTCCTAACTCTTTGCATGATAATTCTCAGCAGAATCTTCGTGATGTGGCTCATTATACTAATTGTTTGATGTTGATCACATTCCATGGCTCCTGATTTCTTCGGGATTGCAATAAATATAGAATTACATAAATCAGTAGGTGTATCTCCAGTATCATATATTGTGTTCAGCAGTCTGGTGACTTGGTCTATTCCATATTTTTTTTAAGGCATTGATAATTTCTGTTGTGATGTTATCTGTACCTGGGGTCTTGCCAGTTTTCATATGGTTAAGAGCACTCTGAACTTCCATCTTCAAAATTGATAGTCCTTCATTATTATTCCGATGATCATACTGTTCTTCTCTTGTATCATCATAATGATCTTTCACATAATCTGACCACGCATGTAAAATCTGTTCTTTTTCTATTACGATTTTGCCATCTTTGGTTTTAAGGCAACTCAATGATGTGTGTGTTCTTTTGTTAGTGATGTCATTAATTCTTTTGTGCATTAATTTGGTATTCCGGGTGTTGTGTTGGTTTTCAATTTCCTGGGAATTTTCTTCAAGCCATGTTTCTTTTACCTCTTTGCATAGCTTCCTAATTTTCCTGTGAATCTCTTCATACTTTTCCATGTTATTTTTTTTATTTCTTCTTATTTCCATGAGTTTTACGATGTCTTCCGTCATCCATTCTTGGGTCCCTTTATCTTTATTTTTGGGATGGTTGTTTCTGCAGCTTGGTTGACTGATTTCTTTAATATTTTCCATTGGTCACCGACATCTTGACATAATATTTCCACATTGGACAATGCATCAAATCTGTTCTTTACCTCTACGTTGAATTTATCTTTGATCTCCTCACTCTTTACTGCCTGTAGATCAAATTTTGGGTTTCTTGGTGTATATTTGACTTTCTTTAATTTTATATGTATATTGCTTAAGATTAATCTACGGTCACTGTAGCAGTCTGCGCTTGGTATAGTATTTGCGACTTTTAAGGCATTTCGAAATCTTCTGTTGATGAGAATATAATCAGTCTGATTTCTGATCTTATGATCAGGACCCCTCCATGTCCATAATCTCCTTGGGTGATGTTGATACCAGGTGTTTCCAATAATCAAATCATGCTCTTTTGCCCACTACTAGTCTGCAACCTCTTTCATTCTGTTCCCCTAGTCCATACTTGCCTACTATGCATCCGTCCTGTTAATGTCTAACTTTGGCATTCAAGTCACCCATTATGATATTTATTTCAGAATTCTTGCATTTCTTGAAAGCATTCTCTAAATCATTATAAAATTCATCAATGCTGTCATTACTACTGTCTGCTATTGGTACATAATCTTGTATGATGTTGACATCAAAAGGTCTTCCACTAAACTTCACCAGTAACACTCTGTCTAATACAGTCCAATATCCTTTGATCAATTTTGCTCTCTCTGTATCCATTATCCCTGGGAAGGTTAACCCGGTCAACAAATGCCCGCAGAAGTCGGATGTGTCGGCCTAACGGCGCAAGAACGCAGCTCTGCTGTAAACAGGCACAACGCAGTCACATCTGAAAAAAAATCCGGATGAACGAAGAAGAAGAAGAAGAAGAAGTATCCATTATAATTGCTACTCCTCGCTGTTGTTTCTCTCCACCAAAAATATCTGTGCATCTGTGTGATTGTTTCTCTGATATTTCTTAAACATACAGTATGTATATGTGTATTATGTTAAGAATATGTTTGCATATACATGTATGTGTAGGGGATTATTAATTTTTTTTTTATTGGACAAGGTGTACTATTAATTTGATACGTATGTCTGTACATGTGTTTATGTTTGACTATTCCTCTTAAAAAGAATGGTATGCTATAGTGAATTTGGTGTGTATGCGTGTATGTATGTACAATTGTTTAGGTGTATGTGTATGTATGTACATGTGTTATTGCACTTCTTAATTAAAAAGACTGGTTTACTGGTAATGTTTTGTCCTTGTGGTGTATATGTTTGTCTTTTGAATTCGCAGCAAAGCAAATTTTAAAAATTGACTTGGGCTCCTGGGTTGTACCCGTCTCTCCCCCCCCCCCCCCCCCCCAAATGGGTCCCGGGAAAGTAAAGGCAGGTGGTGTAATATTGACCACATTGCATCGAGATAGCTGATTGGTCTATGAAAACATGTGACAGCATCATATGCCCATGATGTGTAAACAGGATGACGTGTGAAAACATCAGGTAACTCTGGTTCTGGTAAACATTTCCAGCCATATGCTGATATTCTCCCCGTACCTTCCAAGCCTGAGGTGGGCACTGTAAGTCTCAGCCACCTCCCCCCTTATCTGATATTCTGCACACATATTTTTTGGGGCACTCGCTTGCTTTGAACTCAAGTGTAGTCCATACACACTACTACTAGTATTTTATTTTTTATTGTTGCGTATCCCTTACGGGACGTTGCAGTCAACACCAGCATTTTTCAGCTGCTGTTGATATACTAGGCAAGTATTACGTTCAGTAGTTTGCCATTGCTTTCTGAACAACTGGCTCCCATACCAGCACGTTATAACACAACGCGAGACGGTCTGCTGCACAAATCGGTCGCAGCTGAGCTTCGAACGCCTGGTACCCGGCTCACGAACCACGTTCGCAACTAGTACTGCTGGACTGAATTTTGCATGTGGATTAGCTTCCCCTATTAACAGTGTCCCTCGCCATCAGGAGAACCCACTCCGACTTTAGAGGTACTTGTAATTTACATCCTCAAATCAAGGATGATAGGTCAACATTTTAGTCCAACTATCTGGTGTAGGGGCTGAACTCCTTACCTTGGCACCAGCACATCAGATGTTTAAGAACACGCTTTCTTATCTATTCGGCCACGCTGACCTATGCACACTGACATTTGATACGTGATCTTCAGTTTATATCTGAAACCTGTGGAGGAAACATTACTAACCTAGGCATGATTCCGGCCAGTCCATATGTTCTACGCCGAATCATGGCCAACCTCACTCTGACTTTTTTACCTGGTCAGAGGGAAAGCTCACTCAGATGGATGCAAGCCCATTTCAGGGCTCAAATGGCCTGAAAATCACTGCACCAGACTTAGAGTTCAAACATTGTCTTCTGTTTCTCAACCAGCCAACCAATCAAAGATGCAGTGTACCTGTTTTGTGTTACTCAGTATGTCTGTACACTTAGTAATTTATATATGGTTATTCCTTTAATGTTTTAAGTTAAGTTAATGTGTTAAAGAAATGTGTTTTTGTTTTGCACACATATTTTAATATTATTTTTCTATATGGTTTACAAATGACAAAGTTCTGCCAATTGTCTCAATGTATTCAAACGCCTATACACACGTTTATATGCTCTTCTATACATATTAGTGTTCAGAAATTTGTGGAGTGTGCTGGGCTGAGCGCTGTGGAGATGGTCGACAAGCTTCTGGACACACTCACCAATGGTCAACATTCAAAGTCCAGAATTCTGCTGGAACAGCAGGTTTGTTTCAGCATGTGTACTGTAGGTACTTAATTACTTGAGAGTAAAAGACGAAGTTGGTAATCTATATCCAAATGTAACATTCATGGTTATGACTAACTCTCAGGTATATTAGAACTTGCCAGTGTGTTACCAGGGCCTATAAGGGAAGCAAACAACGGTAACACTGTAAACTACCCTGCACTTTCTAAGATGTGACTTGGAGAGTTGACATGAGGCTGACTACCTCTGCCCATAGAAGACTTTAGCAGAAAAATCTAGCCAGTCATGAACAAGTCTACAAGGGGCTTGGTGTGAGCTGGTTGGTGGATTTTGCTTCATTGTAAATGGGGGTAGGGGGAATGGAAGACAGAAGAAGGTATTAGAATTAGGTTGTGGAGTAGTTATCATAATTCTAGGTTATGTTGATGAGTAGTTTCCTTAGCACTTTCAGCTTGTGAGAGAGTAGTTAAATAATCCTATATTTGGACAGTAAAATAATAATAATTTGTTTTTAGAATAGGACAGTTGAGTAATTATCATTATTGTTGTTATTCTTGAATATGAGAGTGGAATCATTCTAATTTTTCTGGAAAAGGACCATGCTCAAAGTTTATGCAAAATACAACAGTCTAGAGCAGTGGTTCTCAACCGGTGGGGAATTCCCCCCCCCCCCCCCCCCGGTTGAATTTAGGGTTTCCAGGGGGGGGGGGAGGGGGGAATGAAGACCATTTCAAGATCGCGTTAATACAAGAACCGTTTACTTGATATTGTTTTTCCCTTCATACTTTACAGTTATGTACGTTTCATCCTTCTAAAATTCATTTTATAAAGTAAGTGGACCCACAATTCATGTTTTATGTGGATGTCTAGACTTGTTTTAACATATGCTATTAAATTTACCTTCCATTTTTACGTATACTGTGTAGGGGTGGGGAGATTTTTAGATAGGAAATATGAAAGGGGGGAGGGGGGGGATGACGTTCTGAAAATACGGTGAAGGTGGGCACGGGCCAAATTTTTGATAGGAAAGGGGGGAATGACGTTCTGAAAATATGGTGAAGGGGGGCACGGGCCAAAAAAGGTTGAGAACCACTGGTCTAGAGAGAGGGTTGCCTAAGTGTGTTACTTTCTTTGTCTTTCAGAAACAGCTAGAGGAAGAGCAAGCGGAGAGGGCCTTGCAGGATGAGATGATTGTCAGAGCTCAGAAGGTAGAGCATAGATTATTTTAAAACAAAGTATTTCCTTAGTGAATGTAACCACAGAGGCCACAAACAATTTGTTGCACGATTTATTGCCTGGCATATTTCTGTGTTTAGATTATTTTATCGCTTTGCTCTGGAGTCTGACTGTTGAGTTCCCTTGTTGTTTTCTGCCTTGTTCATTTGTTGTTTGCAAACCCTCTTGTAGTCTGCATGGTGGTCAGGTCACCTAAGCCCTAATATCTAATATGGTTTACATTTGCCAGAGTGAGATTGGTGTAGAGACTTTCCTCTTGACCTGGTACCGAAGTTCTATCCCTACAGGAGCTATTGCAGAATGAAAATAATGAAGACTGTGGTTAAAGACAGGTTAATAAAGACAGGTTAAAGTAACGATTGACTGAGACAGCAGGGGTAAGAGTGATGAAGGCAGTGGGTTAATATAAAAACTGACTGAGACAGCAGGAGTGAAACTAATGATGACAGCAGGTTGCTTTAACAACTGACTGAGACAGCAGAAGTAACAGTTGCACATTTGTCAGAGTGAGATTGGTGTAGAGAAGTACTATCTCCATAGGAGCTATTGCAGAATGAAAATAATGAAGACAGTGAGTAAGTTAAAGTCACAGTTGACTGAGACAGCAGGAGTAACAGTAATGAAGGCAGTGGGTAGGTTAAAGTCACAATTGACTGAGACAGCAGGAGTAACAGTAATGAAGGCAGTGAGTAGGTTAAAGTCACAGTTGACTGAGACAGCAGGAGTAACAGTAATGAAGGCAGTGAGTAAGTTAAAGTCACAATTGACTGAGACAGCAGGAGTAACAGTAATGAAGGCAGTGAGTAAGTTAAAGTCACAGTTGACTGAGACAGCAGGAGTAACAGTAATGAAGACAGTGAGTAGGTTAAAGTCACAGTTGACTGAGACAGCAGGAGTAACAGTAATGAAGGCAGTGAGTAAGTTAAAGTCACAGTTGACTGAGACAGCAGGAGTAACAGTAATGAAGACAGTGAGTAGGTTAAAGTCACAGTTGACTGAGACAGCAGGAGTAACAGTAATGAAGGCAGTGAGTAAGTTAAAGTCACAGTTGACTGAGACAGCAGGAGTAACAGTAATGAAGGCAGTGAGTAGGTTAAAGTAACAGTTGACTGAGACAGCAGGAATAACAGTAATGAAGGCAGTGAGTAAGTTAAAGTCACAGTTGACTGAGACAGCAGGAGTAACAGTAATGAAGGCAGTGAGTAAGTTAAAGTCACAGTTGACTGAGACAGCAGGAGTAACAGTAATGAAGGCAGTGAGTAAGTTAAAGTCACAGTTGACTGAGACAGCAGGAGTAACAGTAATGAAGGCAGTGAGTAGGTTAAAGTCACAGTTGACTGAGACAGCAGGAGTAACAGTAATGAAGACAGTAGGTAGGTTAAAGTCACAGTTGACTGAGACAGCAGGAGTAACAGTAATGAAGACAGTGGGTAAGTTAAAGTCACAGTTGACTGAGACAGCAGGAGTAACAGTAATGAAGGCAGTGAGTAGGTTAAAGTCACAGTTGACTGAGACAGCAGGAGTAACAGTAATGAAGACAGTGAGTAGGTTAAAGTCACAGTTGATTGAGACAGCAGGAGTAACAGTAATGAAGACAGTGAGTAGGTTAAAGTCACAGTTAACTGAGACAGCAGGAGTAACAGTAATGAAGGCAGTGAGTAAGTCACAGTTGACTGAGACAGCAGGAGTAACAGTAATGAAGGCAGTGAGTAAGTTAAAGTCACAGTTGACTGAGACAGCAGGAGTAACAGTAATGAAGGCAGTGAGTAGTTTAAAGTCACAGTTGACTGAGACAGCAGGAGTAACAGTAATGAAGACAGTGAGTAGGTTAAAGTCACAGTTGACTGAGACAGCAGGAGTAACAGTATTGAAGGCAGTGGGTAGGTTAAAGGAACAATTGACTGAGACAGCAGGAGTAACAGTAATGAAGGCAGTGGGTTAATATAAAAACTGACTGAGACAGCAGGAGTGAGACTAATGATGACAGCAGGTTGTTTTAACAATTTACTGAGACAGCAGAAGGAAACATAATTAAGATAGTGGGTTAGTGTAAACACTTGATGAAACATCAACTGGCCCTTCCCATGATATGCTGGATTTGGGGTAGACATAAACAGAAATCCATCTAGTTTCCTTCAGGTAACAGAAGTTAAAGTAATGAAGATTAATATAACGGTTGAGTGGGACAGCAGGAGTGAAAGTAAGAAGACATTGGATTAATATAACAGTTTAGAGGTACAGCAGGAGTGAAAGTAATGAAGACAATGGATTAATATAACAGTTGAGAGGGACAGCAGGAGTGAAAGTAAGAAGACATTGGATTAATATAACAGTTTAGAGGTACAGCAGGAGTGAAAGTAATGAAGACAATGGATTAATATAACAGTTGAGAGGGACAGCAGGAGTGAAAGTAATGAAGACAGTGGATTAATATAACAATTGAGTGGGACAGCAGGAGTGAAAGTAATGAAGCCAGTGGATTAATATAACAGTTGAGTGTGACAGCAGGAGTGAAAGTAATGAAGACAGTGGGTTAATATAACAGTTGAGTGGGACAGCAGGAGTGAAAGTAATGAAGACATTGGATTAATATAACAGTTGAGTGGGACAGCAGGAGTGAAAGTAATGAAGACAATGGGGTGATATTACAGCTGAGTGAAACATCAACTGACCCCTCCTATGATATGCTGATTGAGCTGTGGTTATAATCAGAAATCCATCTGGTTCCCTTCAGGCAGCAGAAGAAGCTGAGAGAGCAGCAGCCAAAGACTCCCTTCAGAACAAGCTAAATGAGACAGCAGCCATGCTGTCTGAGCTGAGGGACACGCAGCATACAAGGCTGAGTCAGGACCCCCCTTCCCATCTTGGCCTCGTCTCATCCCCTTCCGATAAAGAAGCTGATTTAGGTAAGTCTTGCAAACAATGTTCTCAACTTAATGTATGTGCAGTATTCCCTTGCTGTGTGTAATATACGTCTATGTCGTACGTAATATTCCTCTTATAAAGTGTTTGTGTTATGTTCAGTATGTTTGTATTTACATACAAATATGTCTGTGTTAGGTGGATGCGCTAGTGTAGTTGATAGGGAGGGCTATGTCATGGCTCATCACCTGCTATGTGAGTGAAAGACTGGCCACCCATTCAACATACCTTTCTTCCGTAGCTGTGGGAAGAAGTCTTTCTCTTGTACTGGTAGCCCCCTAAGTGAGATCAAGACTGGCCACCCATTCAACATATCCTTCTGAATGCTCTACGAGAAGTAAGACTTGTGAGAACCAAGTGATGACTGCGAATCTACAACCATGGTCAGACTGTGAGAACAACAAATTAAAAGAGGTGTGGCCAAACAAAGAACACTACGCAGGAAGTCAAAGAAGATTGATAAACCACACAGAACTGGTGTCGTTAGCCACTACACGCTGCTGGATTTACTGAGGAGGGGATCCCAGCACTTATGGACTGAATGGTTCGATGTGCAATGAGGATGATCTGTTGACCGACTATCTATCTAACCAACCAACCAACTAGCCAGCCAGCCAACCAACCAACCAACCAACCAACCAACCAACCAACTTCTTTCATAGCTGTGGGAAGATGTCTTTCTCTTCTACCCATAGTTACCTAAGTGAGTGAAAGACTGGCCACCTAAAGCAATTATGATATTCATATCAAGCAGTTTAATATTCAGATACAGCAGTTATGATATTCATATCAGGCAGTTATAATATTCAGATAAAACAATTATGATATTAGTATCATGCACTTGATATAGTCGTGGCTGAGTGGTAATGATGTCTGCCTCAAACTCACAAGGTGCCAGGTTCGATCTCAGCCCATGGCTGGGAATCTTTCCAAGAGCCATTGGTATCTAATAATATCCCACATCCCTGTGATCTCTTGGAGGGGGAGATCGGACACCTAGCCTTCTCGGATAAAGGCAAAAAACAGAAGGACAAGCCTACAAGTTCTGTTTGTTAAAAATGTCACAGTATTTGTACATTGCAAAGAGTAGGCTATAAGGCTGCCGCCGTGGTACAGTTGTAAGGAAAGAAAAACCTAGACCTGAGTTCATGTCTCAGTTAGAGCAGTATTTGTTAGTCAACAAGGTTTGCGATTGAACCAGCCCAGTAAAAAGATTGTTCTAGAATCAGTGAAGAAAAGAACTGGCCGCCCTGTCCCTTAACACTATAACCTAGTAAATGTGAAAACTTCACACTTCATACTCCTATAGTAGTATCTACCATCATCATCGTTGTCATGTGCCTTGTGCCAAGTGGTCCAGACTTTCATGTATCTCCACCTGTCTCCTTTCTTGGTGTTCTAGATAATTCTATCAGTGATATTCCTCTATGCCATCGTCTGAGACCACCCAGCATCATTTCTCTCGGTCTGCCTTTGCCACTTCTACCGCTGATCTGTCCTCTCGTTACGATGTTCTTCAATGCCTCTCTTCTTATTACGTGACCAATGAACAATGTCTGTGTGTTTATTATAGTTGTCATGAGGTAACAATTTTTGATTTCAATATTTCAGCAAACAAAGTGACCAGCAATTTGATGAACTTGGCCAAACATGTCCAGCCCAGTGACGTGGTCAGCTCTCAGGCCGTCAGGGCAGCTATGGGCATCACTGGTTACCAGGTCTCGAAAGATAGCGCTCAGCATGTTTACAGACATGGTTCAGGGTTGAGCAGCACCGCTGTAGCCAGCGCTGCTGGGAGAAATGTTATTGTGTGTGACGATGATTCTG
This sequence comes from Cepaea hortensis, assembly GCA_963921405.1. Classification (NCBI taxonomy): domain Eukaryota; kingdom Metazoa; phylum Mollusca; class Gastropoda; order Stylommatophora; family Helicidae; genus Cepaea; species Cepaea hortensis. The sequence goes on along the minus strand of OY992889.1, from coordinate 31,813,849 downwards.
AAGATGAGGACAGCGGTGATAGTAGCGATAATGATGATGACAGTATGAATGAGGACATGGACTCCGAGGACGACGAGCAGGGGAAACATGATGGGGCAATGGGGTCTTCTGACCAACGTATATTTGATATGGGGTCTGACTGATGTGTTTGTACACAGAAGGTGTATTTCTACCTCACACTAAGCCAGGAGTAAATCGAGAAGACATTTAAAAAAAACATATTGGTCACCTTTACAAGAACATAAGCACAAGAGATGGAATGAATGTTGTGAAAATAAAGCCTTTGTCTGCCCAGAAAAACAACAAGTTATTGTTTGAACTACATTAAAAAAACTACAAAAGGGCACTTAACCAAGATGCTGGAGACATCTGAATCCTAGAGCAAATAAAACATAGTCACGAGCTTTGTAGGTCAGCTGACAGGAAGAGATGTAGTGATTAAAGTAAGCTAAGATGAGTGTCAAGTTCAGTTTGTTTAGAGCAGGCCCAAGTTGCATGGGCACATAGTAAAGTATGAGGAGCATACACAAATGAAGTGGGAATGACAAACATGTGTGTGTGTGTGTGTGTGTGGGGGGGGGGGGGGGTGAGAGTAAAGAGGATTATAAAAGAAAAAATTAAATGAAACTGTTTTGGCATTAAGGCAGAACAATCAAAGAAGCCTCAACAGAAACATGAGGCAGGTATTTCCAGTCTTGCGGTCTCGTTCATGACATGTGCAAGATTTGATGGCCGTATCCTGGATATCATCTGTAATGTCCACAGATGAGAAGCTTTGTGGCAGGCTGTGATGAGAGGGACACTCCTACAAGATGATGATAAATCTGGATGTCAGTATCCCTGTAGTGCACTGTTTATGAATGCGTTCATGTTGTCCACACTTGTGATCTTGTCTGCAGCTGGCACAAGTGATGACAAGTGTTGGTCATTTTGATTCACGGATAAGTATATAGGTGCTGCAGTGATAAGGTCAAGGACTGATAAATATATATGTGCTGCAGTAATAAAGTCAAATATAAATATATATATGCTGCAGTGATAGTCTATGTCGCTTTACATGCTTTAGGCACTCTGGGGGACATGGCTCTAGATCCAGATGTGTATAGATCAGTCAGCTCTCAATGGCTGGGGTCAGCATCACACCGCCTGCCATTACTTCCAGAGACATTGTCAGGTACCAACTCTAGCCTGGGAGTCCAGATCTATTAAATAAATCTACCTTGTTGTGGATTCAAACCCATGACCATGAGACTGGCAGGTGAGCACCTAGCCCTTTCACTACGATACCACAGGTTTTGTGTTTTGTTCACTTGGCTTTAAACCTGACTGATTTTTCCATATAGGCCAGCTTTCCATTTTAATAGTGCCCCTCGCCATCTGGCAAATGCACTCCAACTTCTGAGGTACTTGTAATTTACATCCCCAATTCAAGGACAAGAAGTCAACATTTTAGTCCAACTGACCTCTGTAGGTGTTGAACATGCTGCCTTAGCATCAGAACATCAGTAGTTTAAAAAAACGAGGACTTTTATCCATTCGACCATGCTGTGGAATAGACTTTTCTGAGCTGTTTTTAGTACAGTGTTGTAGCACAAGTTCTCCAGTTTGAAAGAAAGACAATGGGTAAATGGTTGCGATATTGATCATTTCATACTAATTTTGAATGCTTGGTTCAGTGTGTTCATGTCATAACATACACCCACGAGACATTCAGCTGAAGAAACTCATGCTCATAAAATACACCCATGAGACATTCAGCTGGAGAAACTTGTGCTCATTACATACACCCATGAGACATTCAGCTGAAGAAACTCGTGCTCATTACATACACCCATGAGACATTCAGCTGAAGAAACTTTAACATACACCCATGAGACATTCAGCTGAAGAAACTTACACCCATGAGACATTCAGCTGAAGAAACTCATGCTCATTACATACACCCATGAGACATTCAGCAGAAGACACTTATAACATAACACTCATGAGACATTCAGCTGAAGAAACTTATAACATACACCCATGAGACATTCAGCAGAAGAAACTTATAACATAACACCCATGAGACATTCAGCTGAAGAAACTCATGCTCATTACATACACCCATGAGATATTCAGCAGAAGAAACTTATAACATAACACCCATGAGACATTCAGCTGAAGAAACTTATAACATACACTTGTAAAACATTCAGTATGCTGAAGAAACTCATACTCATAACATACATTTCATCATTGTTTTCATATTTGTATGATTGTTGTTACTGAATGTCTGCCTGTGGATTCATATAATATTCAGTGTTGTAATTGTTTTCTTGCTTACTCTCTTTGAACTTTAAAATTTTTTTTTTTAAAGTTGCATCTTAAAACAGGACAAAATGGACAGAAGACCATTCTGGCTGTAGGAAAAATATGATGCTTATCGTCAACTTTTAAGGCAAGATCAAGTCGTATGTTTAAATCGCAAACAGGACACAACAGATAGAGATATCATCTATATTACAAGTTTAAGATGGGTTCATCAGATCTTTTTGTGTGTGTGTGTGTCAATAATTTCATCACAGCCATCACCTTCTGCAGTCCTGCCAGAATAACAATAATGAGCGCAAACAAAAAAAATGGCATAAACTTCATTCCACCAGAAACTACAGGAATGAAACTACTTTTATTCCAGTTAACATGGTAGTCTGAGTACGAAGGAGGAGAGGAATGAACAACAAATGTTGTAACTGAAGTGAACATTAGTTCCAAATATTAGTCTGAACAATTCAAGTTGAGCACTATTACAATCAGACGTTATATTAATCAGATATGCTATGATTCAACTGAACACTGAATTTATTCACAAAATTGGGCAACCATTGCCAAATGTTCAGAAACAGTAATAGGCATTGAATGCTTCAAAGTGCAAGAACAAAGGATAATAAAACATACACAACAAAAACCACTTAGGCACAATAGGTGGCAAATACATAATTAGCTCCAATAACAAGTAAATTAAAAAGAAAAAAAAGTGCATTACCAGATTTCTTTACCTCTACAATCATCATCATCATCATCATGAAAAAGGGGTCTATCTTTTTTATACTTCATTAAGACAAGATTCCATCCAAAGTCATGGCTTCCTATCTACTCACGGCTAGGATTTGTTGTCTAATAATTCTACCAGGGTACTGGCCTTATGGCCCACTCTATAGTTTCCAATGTCCCATGGAATGTTACAGGCATGCAACTGGCACCTTCTGTGTTTCACCCTGATCTGGAAAGGCTAGGTATATGATCTCACAGACTCAGAAGGAGGTTTGATATCATTACAAATCACCAGTTTGTGTAAAATGCTCAGTTCTATGCTGGGATTTGAACCTGGCAACCTCTGAGGCAGATGCCATAACCTCTGAGCCATGACATCCCCAAATAACTTACTTCTGCCTCTCATACCCTCATTATGTAGGAAGCCAAAGAAGATTATTACCAACACAGAACTGGTGTCGTTAGCGGGATTTACTGAGGAGAGGATCCGAGCACTTATGGACTGAATGGTTTGATGTGCATTGAGGATGATCTGTCGACTAACTAACCCACCCTCATATCCCAATGAAGCACCAGCCTTGAACCAACTCACGCTAAGCCTTTAGTAGACCTGTAGATAGAACCTAGGACCACGTATGGAATCTGTCTAGAGGAAGCCTGTAGATAGAGTTAGGACCACGTATGGAATCTGTCTAGAGGAAGCCTGTAGATAGAACCTAGGACTACGTATGGAATCTATCTAGAGGAAGCCTGTAGATAGAACGTAGCACCACGTATGGAATCTGTCTAGAGGAAGCCTGTAGATAAAACCTAGGACCATGTATGGAATGTTGATGTCTAGAGGAAGCCTGTAGATAGGACCACGTATGGAATCTGAGGAAGTCTGTAGACAGGACCACGTATGGAATCTGTCTAGAGGAAGCCTGTAGATAGAACCTAGGACTACGTATGGAATCTATCTAGAGGAAGCCTGTAGATAGAACGTAGCACCACGTATGGAATCTGTCTAGAGGAAGCCTGTAGATAAAACCTAGGACCATGTATGGAATCTTGATGTCTAGAGGAAGCCTGTAGATAGGACCACGTATGGAATCTGAGGAAGTCTGTAGACAGGACCACGTATGGAATCTGTCTAGAGGAAGCCTGTAGATAGAACCTAGGACTACGTATGGAATCTATCTAGAGGAAGCCTGTAGATAGAACGTAGCACCACGTATGGAATCTGTCTAGAGGAAGCCTGTAGATAGAACCTAGGACCACGTATGGAATCTGTCTAGAGGAAGCCTGTAGATAGAACCTAGGACCATGTATGGAATTTGTCTAGAGGAAGCCTGTAGATAGGACCACATATCGAATCTGTCTACAGAAGCCTGTAGATAGAACCTAGGACCACGTATGGAATCTGTCTTGAAGAAGCAAACATACACAACTGCACACTGAAGCAGGAAACTTTGAAGACGTAACTAGAGGTCAGGCACTCCCCTCGAAAGAGGTACCCAGGAGAAGAGGAAGATGATGGTAACCCAGAGCCAATGTGGTCTTCAGTTGCTAACCACTTTGCTACAACAGCAGATTTCAAGCTTGTGGCTGTCTACACAATATCAAACTGTTTAGCTATATTTCGAGCTTGTGGCTGTCTACACAATATCAAACTGTGTAGCTATATTTCAAGCTTGTGGCTGTCTACACAATATCAAACTGTGTAGCTATATTTCGAGCTTGAGAATGTCTACAAAAAATTAACCTACTTAGCTATATTCCAAGCTTCAGGATGTCTACACAATATCAAACTGTGTAGCTATATTTCAAGCTTGAGAATGTCTATAAAAAATTAACCTACTTAGCTATATTCCAAGCTTCAGGACGTCTACACAATATCAAACTGTGTAGCTATATTTCGAGCTTGAGAATGTCTACAAAAAATTAACCTACTTAGCTATATTCCAAGCTTCAGGACGTCTACACAATATCAAACTGTGTAGCTATATTTCGAGCTTGAGAATGTCTACAAAAAATTAACCTACTTAGCTATATTCCAAGCTTCAGGATGTCTACACAATATCAAACTGTGTAGCTATATTTCAAGCTTGAGAATGTCTACAAAAAATTAACCTACTTAGCTATATTCCAAGCTTCAGGACGTCTACACAATATCAAACTGTGTAGCTATATTTCGAGCTTGAGAATGTCTACAAAAAATTAACCTACTTAGCTATATTCCAAGCTTCAGGACGTCTACACAATATCAAACTGTTTAGCTATATTTCAAGCTTGAGAATGCCTACAAAAAATTAACCTATTTAGCTATATTCCAAGCTTCAGGACGTCTACACAATATCAAACTATTTAGCTATATTCCAAGCTTCAGGACGTCTACACAATATCAAACTATTTAGCCATATTTAAAGCCTGAGGCAGTCCACATAAAAATCAAACATTTAGGAAACTATAATTTAAAAGAACATAATTTCATTAAAGATGTAACTCTACAAATGGATTCCATTCTAATCTTATAGAACTGTAGATTCTGGTGTTTCAGTAGCTGGACTATTTCAAGGTTATAATAATAATAAAGAGTCCTGCTGCGCTGTGGGTATGTAAAGTGTTAGGATCCTGACATTGTGTAGGTCTGAATACATGGAGGAATCCGTGCCAGTCCGTCCCTCTCTTAGCACACGACCAACGCAGGCACCCAACCCTCGTCTGATCGTGCCCATGACATTACCTGTGCAACCTCTGAGCGATTATACCAACAAGCCCGCTGGTTCAAGAGTACAAGCAATAAATCTGACCTTGATAAACAACAGTGCTTTGAATCAAATAACCCCCAGGTTAAATATTAAAATGTGTTTTTGGTCTGATTATAGAATAAAGTAAATAAGTTAAGAGATTGGAAAAAAGCATTTGGATGTGAGTATTAAAGTTTGAAGGTGAAAGTTTGAATCTGAACAAAGTATAGATGTGAACTTCTGCTTGCTTGTGAACAAAGTTTGGATAATGAACAGAGGAGGACAGCAGATATGAATGTAAAAATGTGGAGTTGAATATGAACATTCAAAGTTTTGATGTAAAAGCCTGTTTGAATCTGAATAGTCAAAACAAATGTACACAACCAAAGACTGTTCGTGAACAATCATAATCTGAATGTAAAAGTCTGATGTGAACAACATCTGAATATGGAAATCACAGCTTGGATGTGACATCAAGTGCTGTGTTGATCCCAGGGAAACCATCTTCAAATGCTGCATTCAGAACATCCTCTAGCTTGATCACAAGGATGAACGTCATATCCTTCTGTATATTAAATAAGCACAACTATTAAATAACAAACATACCTATTTTTAACAAAATATAACTATTAAATAAGCATAACTATTAAATACACATAACAATTAAATAACAAATTAAAATATTAAATAACAAACATAGCTAATAAAACTTAATTATTAAATAACAATCATAACTAATAAATAGCAAACATAACCATTAAACATTAAACAACAAACATACCTATTAAATAAACGTAATTATTAAATATCAAACACCTGTTAAATAATAAAGAATCATTAAATAACAAATATACCTATCAAATAACAATCATAAAGTAAATGCACATCTACACCAGGAAGAACAAGGGCCGTGGTAGGACAGTGGCTAGCATGCTTACCTGCTAGCCCTATGGTCAAGTATTTGAATCCCCAATGAGGTGGATATTTTAATTAGACCCGGGTTCCCAGGACAACCTGGCCTAAAATGGGTATGAGAAAATGTTGTGGGAAGTCCAGGAGGCTGAAGCGATACTGACCACACCCCCATGGGTTTCCAATTAGTCTATAAAAATATGGGCCCTGCACCATATACCTAACACATCTCTGAGAGTACGTTCACGTTGTATGAGGCATGGCTGTACTAGAACCCTGCCATTGCTGGGGATTGAACCCAGACCACTGACTCGGCAAGCAAACACACTAAGCGCACTACGTCTCCTATTAAGCAGCTAGGTTTTCTTTTTCCTAGGTCTGTTTATCGTAAATAAAATAAAATTATTCTTGATTGTTTTGCCATTATGTCTGTGGCGAAGGCGTAACGGATGCAATTAGTAATCCCGCATACTATGTTTGAAACACAAGCGGGCAATTTGGCAGCAGACCACCTCGCGTTAGTTTTCATAAAAATGGTATGAGTTCCAGTTGTTCAGAAAGCAATGACAAACTACTGAACGTAAACTTGCCAAGAAATCACAAACAGCCCAAAAAAAATGCTGGGGTTGACTGCGACATCCTGTAAAGATTATGCAACTAACTTTTATTATGTTTAAAGTGCTGACTAGTAGAATATCATCTTCCTCTGTTGTCCCAGGCTAGGAAATGTTTCCTTCATTGGTAGGTTTGCTGTCTGCAATGCCACTGGGTAGAGACAGTAACTGCGGACTACAAGTATATACGACCCTGCATACTTCAGCACTAGTAACCATCTTCAGCATCAGCTACAAGCTCATGTTACATCACCAGCTCATATTCACTTGCGAGCCTGTTTTCAGCTGGAAGTCCCTTTTCAACTAGACCTGGTTGTTAATTCTATCCTATTTTTTTCCAGTTTTGTTATCTTTTTTTTATTATGTCTGGCTTCATTCAAACAGCATCCTTGGAAAATCTGGCTTCAAACAGCATCTTTGGAAACTAGAAAGGGTCTAGGATCTACCCACTGTTAAGGTTTGCTCTGATACTGGTGTCTCGACCTCCAGTTTCTTCTTCTTTGCCACTCTTCCAATATTTTTGTTTTCAATGTAATTGCATTGTGTCTGTTTACAGCAAAGCTGAGATAATTGTGCATTGTGGGCATTACATTCAACTACTTTGAGCATTTATTGACAGCGTTAGTCCTCCTGGGGTGGTCCTGTTTTTTTAGGATCCTGATGTTTCCTTGTTTCCATCTAGTCAGTATTTTTTTCCGGGTTCAAGAAAAATTCTTGTTGTACCTATGAATCATTTTCAATGTTGAAACTGAAATTTGTATGTGGCTATTATTTCTCCAAGAAGTATAATGAAAACCACAACTTGATTAGAGATCTAGTGTAGATAGCAAACATGCTTGGGAATGCAATGAAGAGAAACATAATTAAAATTACATGACAACTGACAAACTTGATGGCAAAGAGCAAATGGAAATATTTAGATGGCTTGGCCAAATAAATTGTATAACCCGGGACAAGAACAGAGACCTCAGCTGAGACTGATGATCTTGTGAAATGGCAAACCATAATCACCAACAGGTATTGGCATGGAACCATAACAATGAAGATTATTTTACACATCATGAATGATAATTTTGACATGAAATAACTTTCATGGTATCCAGATTTCATGTATAGAAAGCACTTTCATAGGATCTATCCAATGTCAGGGTGTGCTCTGATGTTATGCCCTCCCGCTTGAAGATCCCTGATGTTTGCTTTGTTTTTCATCTGTTTGGACTTTATTTCCTACTGCTAGAGTGCAAGATTTACATCCACAGACTAGTATAGTCACTGCCCAGAAGGAAAGCAATGGCAAACTACCTTCTGCAAAACTTGCCAAGAAACCTTAACAACCATGGCATCCATACTTCAAGAGCTGAATATTGAAGAAGGTTGGCTATTAAAGACAATAAAAGAAAGAAGATTGAAATATTTTGGTCACTTGAAACGTCACGAAAGTTGGAGAGAACAATAATGGAGGGGTATATGTCTCGGAAGAGAGGATGATGAAGGCCAAAGAGAAGATGGGTGCAGAATGTGGTGGATGATCTTCAGATGGGTGTATTGGATGCGGGACATATTGCTTATGATCGAGAGGTTTTCTGGAAGGTTGTTATGGGAGCGAGGTTCTGCAAAGGACATGCTATTGAATGAATGACATGCATAATTAATTTTTTTGTATAAACATTACTATTTTCTGATGTTTTTAACCTTACCTTGATGCTTTCTGGAATCTCATACAAATCTTTCTTGTTTCTCTGCGGTAAAATGACACGGAAAATGCCAGCTCTGTGGGCAGCTAGAACTTTTTCTTTAATTCCTCCAACCTAAGAAAATATTATAGCAAGAATAATTGTGAAACAAACAAGGGATTTAAGTAAAACAAAAAACAGCCAAATAACCTTCTTTACCAGCCATCCATTCTTAAACACCATGTGTGCTCCTCATGTTTAGTGATGCAGAGTGTTCTCCCTTGTCTGGTAATGGAGAATTTCTATCTTTCTGAGTTTTTAAACTGATATGGCTTAATACAAAATGTGTTTGCCAAAATGAACTATTCTTCTGTTTCTCCATCTCTAGTTTGTCAAGACAAACTATTCTTCTCTTTCTCCATCTTTATTTTGTCTTTCATTATCATGTCAAGAAAAGTACAAAGGTTAAAGGTAAAAGGTTTTACCCCACCTGGCTCGGTCTCTCTACAGGATGGCAAGCAGCCTGCCAACAACATCTAACAATGCACAAATTCCTTAGCTCTAGTGATGACTCACAGGGGTCTCTGAAAAAAATTGCACTTATGGTTTGAATGATACAGTATGAAACTACGACCTTCAGAGTGCATGATAGTGGATTGATCATTTCACCACAGAGAACTCCTCTGTTTGGCGATACCCCTTGGTCAAACCCCATTTCAAGAGGTGGGGGACCAGATAGAGATATACAAATATGTGGTTTTTAAAAAAGTATTGGATCTTAAATTTTCCTGAAAAACAAATGAAGAGATCCTCTGTTGAGAATGTGCAGCGAACTTTCAATGACTGACTGCATGTGTCCCTGCCCGTAGACAGCATCAGTCACTGGCAGTGAGCATGTGAGTTAATTAATGTAGTGAACATCTGTCAGAGGTTCATTTGACTCAAAATGACAGAGCAACGTGCATCAAATTTTGCTAAAAGCTTGGCGATACCCTAGAGGAAACCATTTGCAAGATTCAACAGGCTTTTGGCAACAATGCTATGGATATCACACATATTAAGGAGAGGTACAAGCACTTTCGAGAAGGTCTTACATCAATTGAAAACAAATCACATTTTGTCAACAAGCTGAAATGACGAGATCACTGACCAAGTTCATACTTCTGTAATGCGAATCATTGTGTCACAATCCATGAGCACGATGAGGGGATAAGCACTCACTCTGTCCACACTAATTTGAGGGATGATCAGGCCACGTGGAGAATGTCCACAAAATTAACGCTGCAGCTGTTAACAATAGAACAGAAGCAACCCTGGAAGATCACAGAACATTCTAGACTGTGCAGACAATGGCCTAGACTTCCTGAACGCCATAATTATTGGTAATGAATTTTGGGTTTAAAGCTATGACCTAGTAACCAAAGTGCAGTCATCGCAGTGGAGACATCATCACTGAGGATAAAAATATGAGGCAGCAACATTCCCTGTTGGTGATGGGAATTCAGCAACTCCATCATGAAAATGCACCTGCCATTCTTTGCATGTAATTCAGACTTCTTGGCTAAACAGAATATTCCTCTAGTGTGGTAGGTTGCCAACTCTCCTGACATAGTTCCCTGCAATTTTTGGCTGTTCCCCAAGCTTTAAAAGCTGTTGAAAGGAACCTGATTTGAGTCAGGAGAAGACATTTTGTGGATAGTGACAGCTACGCTGTATTCCATTCTAAACAATTTTTTTCCCCCCGCGTTTCCATCCTGTTTCAGGATATTGCGGTCAACACCAGCATCTTTCAGCTGTATGTTGATTCCTAGGCTAGATTACGCTCATCAGCACGCCACGACTTTCTGAGCGACCGGCTCCATACTCTCATAAGTCACTGGCGCGGTTCGAACCACTTCTAATTCTCGTGCGCTCACATCAACCACAAGAGTATTCGGGGTTAACGGAGAAAGCTGCTAACCCCTCGGCCAGGGAGCCGGCATATTCTAAACAATGCCTTCCTGAAATGCTTCCAACAATGGTGGGAATGCTGGGAAGAGTGTACAGTGCCAAGGAAAGTACTTTGCAGGGGATTATGGTATCGGAACTTCAGGGAAGTAACTGAATTTTCTCCAGCCAAAGGTCTGATACTTTTTTAACAGACCTCATAAGAATGAAAAAGGCAAAAGACAAGCTTTCATAGCACTAGAAAATTTGTGGAAACCAAAAGTCATTCAATCTAGCACCAAACTTTGAATATTCAACTCTAAAGTCAAATCAGTACACACGTATGGATCAGTAACATGGAAAATGACTAGAACAGTGACCAATAAATTACAAACGTTTATTAAATGGTGCTTGTGAAGAATCAGGAGTAATAAAATGGTTTGACAGAATCCTAAATGTGAACCTTATGGAAAGAACTACAGACAATCCAGCAAGTCAAGTATTAGGGACAAGACTCTGGCTAGGACGCACATTGAGAAAACCCACCAATAGAATAATTAGATGGTCCTTACTGTGTAACCCACATGGCTAAAGAAATAAACAGAGGGAGACATTTAAAAAAAACATGAAAAAAGAATTATTTGAATTTTTTGAATAATATGGGGAGAACATGAAGGCAGCTATAGGAGATGGCACAAGACAAGATGGCTTGATGTGAGTTTGATGAGGATTTGTGTTCCACTATGAGAAAATAAGAAGAAGAGGAGGAGGCAGAGAAGGAGAAGATCAATGACCATGGTAGGCTGCCTTACAAAGAATAAATTTTTTAAAAATCTAGCATCTGTATTCATCAATCGACATTTGGGTGACTGATGTATACAGAATAAATCAAGAAAACAAGTGATAATGTGGTGAATTGTATAAAGAATAAATCAAGAAAATTTAGTTTTTATAATTATCATTGGCTGGTCTCCCTGGTCAAGGCGTTAGTGATTTTCTCCGTAGTCCCGTATATCCTTGTGAGGAACGTAACTTGCGCGAGAATCGGTAGCGGTTCTCGCCGCATTGGTGACTTACAGGGTATGTGAGCCAGCCACTCAGAAAGCAATGGCAAACTACTGAGTGTAATCTTGCCAAGAAATCAACAAATAGCTGAAAAATGCAGATGTTGACAGCGATATCTTGTAAAGGATAGGCGAACGAAAAGAAAAAAAATCATTGAAAATGGTAGGTTCCCTTACAAAAAATAGAGTTAGTTGCATATCCATTACAGGATGTCACAGTCAACCACAGCACTTTTTGGCTGTTTGTGATTTTTTGTCAAATTTACGTCCAGTAGTTTGCCATTGCTTTCTGAACGAACAGCATCCATGCCATTGTATGAAACACCAGCGCAAGGCGGTGTGCTTCCAAATCACCCTCAGCTGTGTTTTGATGCGGTATACAGGATTACGAATTGCGTACATAACACCTTCACCACAGTACGGATACAAAGAAGAAGTAAAGAAAATGAAGTGTTTTTTGGTAATCATTAATGATCATGTTTCAAGGGTGGCTACTGAATGGGTTAAAACTTACAGGTAGGACCAATCCCCTGAGAGTGATCTCCCCTGTCATGGCGGTGTCTGAACGAACACAACGCTCACTGAACAATGAGGTCAGCACCGTAGCAATGGTGACCCCAGCGGAGGGACCATCTTTTCCAACGGCTCCAGCTGGGAAGTGGATGTGGATGTCTGTGTTGTGAAGGAGGTCCCTCTTGCTCTCAAGTTGAAGCTGGGAACATGGCAAGCATTTATCATAGTATCAAGAGAGGTAGATATGGTAGGTGTGTGTGTGTGTGCACGCGCGCACACTCGCGTGCGTGTGTGTTCATGCGCACATGCACATATGTCTGTCTGTCTTTGTGTGAGTTGCGTGAATAGTGTTTGGCAGTTGTGTGAATGGTGTCTGGGAGTTGTGTGAATGACATCTGGGAGTTGTATGAATGTTGTCTGGCAGTTGTGTGAATGTTGTCTGGCAGTTGTATGAATGACATCTGGGTATGACATGACAGTTGACAAGACATGAATGTTGTCTGGGAGTTGTGTGAATTGTGTGAATGGTATGGGGGAGTTGTGTGAATGGTGTGTGGGAGTTGTGTGAAAGTTGTGTGAATGGTGTCTGGGAGTTATGTGAGACGTGTGAATGGTGTGTGAGAGTTGTGTGAATGGTGTGTGAGACTTGTGTGAATGGTGTCTGGGAGTTGTGTGTGATGTCCTTATAAAAAAACACACAGTAAAAGACACTAACACGCCCTGAAGCATATTGAGTATATGATGCTAGCCCCCATATTTGTACAGACCAACTGGCACATGAGGGGTGATTTGATCCGTATCTTGCCAGCTGCCTTTACATCTCAGAACACCTTCTGGCACCCATTTTAGGCTGGGCTGACCCAGATCAATTTTCTTCTTCTGCTGCGTTCATCCGGAGTTTTTTTGACATGATTGCATTGTGCCTGTTTACAGCAGAGCTGCGTTCTTGCGCCGTTAGGCCGACACATCCGACTTCTACGAGCATTTGTTGACTGGGTTAACCTTCCCGGGGAGATGAATTTTAAAACATCCCTCTCTATCTCAAATGAAGAAGATTTGAACACGTGGTCCCCCTCTGCCGTGCGTCCACCTTGACGAGGTAGAGGGGCTTCCGCGTTCCAATGACCCCAAGAGCTATGCCGACGGTAGCACAGCTACTGGTAGGGTCACCCATGTCGGACAGGTCAAGGGAGAGGGACCAGACGAAGTGACGCACAAACCTGCTGCCTTGTAGGTAGACTGGGGACAGTCAAAGGCTAGGGAAAGCACCTCAAAATATGCTTGTCGAAATCGGATGTACTGAGCCACAGGCTTGACAAAGCAGTGCAACGTAACTTTATCATTTCATGATGCCACAGATGAAAATTAATCGTTATGGTGCTAATCCCGTGAAGTCCCATCAGGCGGTGATAGTGCCGGGCCCCCTGCCTCGAGGGGGTCCACCCATGACTACTGGTGGTCACCTTCCCCTGTGCTGTGGAGTCAAGGCACAGAGGAGTAGGTTAAGAGCTATTGACCAAATACAAAGGACACTCAACATACTACAGTGGAATGCCGAAGGAGTTTATAACAAGAAAGAATCCCTGACACAGCGTCTTCATAAAGATAGAATAGATGTGGCATGCATTCAAGAGACACACCTCAACGCCAAGCACAAATTTTCAGTCAGGGGATATCAGGCCACACGTTTCGACCGCGAAGGACATAAAGGAGGAGTTCTAATACTTACACGAAATACAATACCTTGCAGCGAAGTATCTGTGATCTCTGACAACCAAACAGAAATTATAGGTGTTGATATAATGATAAAGGACGTGAAAATAAGAATTTACAATCTTTATAGTCCAGCAGATAAGGATCTTACACTCTCAAACATGAAAATAACTGACACAAATTGCATTATTGTCGGAGACTTTAATAGCCGTTCAGAAAGATGGGGATACCCAGATACTGACAAAAGAGGAGATGAAGTGGAGGACTGGGAAATAGACTCAAATCTCCATCTACTCAACAAAGCGGATGACACACCGAGCTTCTACTCCAGAAGATGGATTACCACTTCTACTCCAGACTTAGCTTTCTGCACAGGAGACATCCTCCACAAAATCGATCGCCATGTGCTGGACCAATTAGCAGGTAGTGACCACAGACCAATCAAGCTTGTAATGAATATGGAGTATGTTCCACAGGAGCAAAAGCCCTTGCCCCGCTGGAATTACAAACGAGCAGATTGGGACAGATTTGCCACACTAACAGACAAATATTGTGAAAACATAAATACACGATATGGCAACATGAAGCAAATGGCGGAAAGTCTAAACAGAGCAATAATACAGGCAGCCACTGAGTCCATTCCAAGAGGAGCGAGGAAAAATTACAAACCATACTGGACTGAAGAACTACAAAGTTTGGAGGACAAAGTTGAAGATGCCAGGAAGACAGCAGAGAGAGAAAAAACAATTGAAGCGAATACCTCTCTCAAAGCCATCTCAGCAAAATATAAAAGAACAGTAAATCAAACAACAAGAGATCGTTGGAGGGAAAAAACAGAAAACCTGAATTTTGACAGGGATGGAAACAAACTATGGAAACTAGTGAAAGCCATGAACAATGAAGGACCTAGAAACAAACAAATAACAATTAAACAAGGAAATGCCTTGCTTACAGGAAAAAAGGCTGCAAATGCACTAATGGAACACTATGCCAATGCAAACCACATTGATATTACAACTGAACAGAAGAAAGCAATCAAAGACAAACAGATACATCATAGAAATACAGAGACAGCAGCAGAATATATGATGGCAAATCTAACAATGGAAGAAATGGAACAGGCAATGAATACCCTAAAAAAGAAGAAATCACCAGGAAAGGATGGAATCACAAATGAAATGCTAATAGGACTAGGCACCAAGGCAAAGAAGAAACTACTAGCAGTCCTAAATAACAGCTGGAAGAGAGGAATAGTCCCACAGGCATGGAAGGAAGCTATACTAATACCAGTCCCAAAGAAAGGAAAAGACCTGGAAGAACCAAATGGCTATCGACCTATCAGTCTACTTAGCTGTGTAGGAAAATTAATGGAACGCATTATCAATGGCAGGCTAACATGGCATCTGGAAGAAAACAAACTCTTAACACCACACCAAGCAGGATTCAGAAAGTACAGATCCACTGAAGATCAAATAACCTATATAGCTCAGGAAATAGAGGATGCCTTCCAAGAGAAAAAGCACACACTAGCAGTCTGGATAGATTTAGAAAAAGCATTTGATAAAGTATGGAAGGAAGGACTGAAAGTAAAACTGCAAAACATGCATGTTTGTGGAAAAATGTATAAATGGATCAGCCACTACCTTGAGAACAGAACTGCCAGGACAAAAGTACAAGGACAAACAAGCAAAATGATGCTGCTGGAGCAAGGTGTCCCCCAAGGAGGAGTTCTTTCACCAACATTATTCCTAGCATATATAAATGACATCACAGAAAATTTTCCAGCCAGAGTACACACATCCTCCTTTGCAGATGACCTAGCCATATGGACATCTGAAGAATATATTAGCACAGCTAACAGCAGAATACAGCAAGCCTTATTAGCGCTAGAGGACTGGTCAAAATCATGGCTAGTGAAGATAAGTGAGGAGAAAACAACATGCACAGTGTTCTCCCTCTCAAATAAACCTCAGCAACCTAAGCTGGTATTGAATGGAAAAATATTGCGCCATGAAGAAAATCCAAACTATCTAGGAGTCACCTTTGATCGTCGCCTGACATGGAAGACACAGGTTGAGAAAAATCGAACAAGAGCAAGGCAGAGAATGGCAATCATGAAAAAGCTTGCTGGTACAATGTGGGGAGCAGATGAGAAAGTTCTCAAGAAGTTATATACTGGACGGGTGAGGCCAGTACTGGAATATGGCATTGCAGCTTGGGCAGCAGCAGCTAAGTCAAACTTTAACAAAATAAGTAGAGTCCAAAACCAAGGAATGCGAATCATAACTGGAAGCCTGAAGACAACGCCTATTAATGAACTAGAAAAGATCACTTGTTTACAACCAATGCAGGATAGAAGAGATAGCAGAGCCCAGCAACAAGCAGAAAAATTTAGAAGATTGACAGACCACCCTATGTACAACAGATTTAATGGTTTTGGAAAGGGAAGACTGAAGCGTAGCAACTTTGTAGAAACTGCAAAACGAAGGATTAGGGCAGATCCTATTCTTAACATATCAACAGTCAAGCCCATACACAATGCACACGAGTTCCCAGCTTGGCGACAGCAGCAACTGCCTGAGATGATAGAAAACATTCCTGGTATTGAGAAAAAGAACACTCAGCATGAAACCGAAAGAAGAGAAATAACCCTAAACTACATAAAAGAACATTACCCAAGCAGGAATTGGACCCATGCATATACAGATGGATCAGCCAAAAATTCAATAGAGAATGGAGGAGGAGGAGTTCTCCTAAATTTAAAAAATGGAGTGAAAAAAACACATTCAATGGCAACTGGAAAATTTTCAAGTAACTTCAAAGCGGAGGTAGAGGCTCTGAAAACTGCAGCAGAAATACTCCTGATGGAGGAAAATAAAGAGAAGCAAATAGCTATCTTCACAGATGCAAAGTCAGCTGTCTCAATACTGAAGAGCAATAACAGCACAGAACTAACTGACCTAAGAGCAGCACTCCATGGTCTATGCCAGAAATCCAAAAAAGTTGTAATACAGTGGATCCCATCACATTGCAGTATACCTGGAAACGAAGAGGCTGACAGACTGGCAAAAGAGGGCGGACGACTACCACAGCCTGACATAGACATAACCTATAATGAGGCAAAGAGGTTGATAAAAAGCACTTATAGAACCAAATGGGAATCAGAGCATCCAGGCCATCAGAAGGATGATGCATATTACAAACTCGACCGAAGAGAACAAGTAGCAATCTTCAGACTCCGCACAGGACATAACAGGCTGAAATACCACTTGTTCAATAAACTAAAGATAGGAGATACCGATGAATGTAATTGTAGAACTGGAAAAATGACAGCAAAACATTTGCTGCAGGATTGCCCAACGTATGCAGAACAGAGAAAGATATTTTGGCCCACACCTGCTTCATTTGAGGACAAGCTCTATGGAGATATTAACAAGCTTAAGTTGACCGCAGCTTACTTTAACTATATACAGGTTGACATTTAAAGGTGCATGAAGACCCAGAGGCATGAAATGGAATATTGCTTGGATAGCAAATCCATTATGTGGAAAGTCCAAATCGAAAGCTCGCTGTGTGGGCTTCATAAAAGGTGGAAAAGTGTCCTAGTGGCATGAAATGGAATATTGCTTGGATAGCACATCCATTACGTGGAAAGTCTGAATCAAAAGCCCATTGTGTGGGCTTCATAAAAGGTGGAAAAGTGTCCTTGTGGCATGAAATGGAATATTGCTTGGATAGCAAATCCATTACGTGGAAAGTCCGAATCAAAAGCCCACTGTGTGGGCTTCATAAAAGGTGGAAAAGTGTCCTAGTGGCACGAAATGGAATATTGCTTGGATAGCAAATCCATTACATGGAAAGTCCGAATCGAAAGCTCACTGTGTGGATGTCATCTGCAGACTGCATACTTCTGGTTTCCGGAAGAACAGCCTATGGTGAACGGAAGGCCCAATATACGGAAGTGAGGCTAAGCAGCCATGTGCAGGACGTGACGATTCCTTGGGTGAGCCCAGTACCAGAGCGCTATGTATCGGCTCTGCAAGTATGGAAGCCTCCTTGGATGGCGGGGAATGCCCATGGTCTGCCCCTGCCTTCCCTTGAGGGCTGACCAGGATCTTTGGCTGTTCTATATGGACCAGCTGGGATGGGGGATAACACCACAACAGTGAGAGTCAAACGTCCTAAGAAACCCCCGGGAAGGTTAACCCGGTCAACAAATGCCCGCAGAAGTCGGATGTGTCGGCCTAACGGCGCAAGAACGCAGCTCTGCTGTAAACAGGCACAACGCAATCACATCCGAAAAAAAAACTCCGGATGAACGAAGAAGAAGAAGAACACGTGGTCACTAGGTCAGACGTAATGTATGCTAGCCACCAAGCTACTGCCATGTCCCCTAAAAGATATAAAAGGAAACAAAACGTTAATATACCTTTTTGGCATTGGCTCGCACCCAATTCAATGCCAGAGACGCAGACTCTTTCATGACGTCGCCAAGTTGTCCAGTCATGGTTATTTTGCCTTCTCCGACCATTCTGGTGGCTTCCACAAACATAATCTCGCCTCCCATAGGTGTCCACGCAAGTCCGACTGCTACGCCAGGTTGAGACAGGCGTTGTAACATCTCTTGCTGAAAAATAACTGGCTGCAGAAACAGTACAAAAGTGATGTGAATATATGCATCCTGACAAGCATTACAAATTTTACATATATACATAGTGATATGCATTAAAAACTGCACATTAGTACAATTTTCAAAATATGCAGAAAGGGAGTCACGGAGAGCCATACAGAAAATCTAAATTGATTGCCTTATTGAATGGAGTCATGGAAAGCCACATAGAAAACCTAAGTTGACTGATTTACACTGTCAGCATGGCTGGATGGATGAGAGCAAATGCTCTTAAACTTCCGGTGTGCTGATGCAGAGGTAGCAGGATCAACCACTACAACAATCAGCTGGACTAAAATTGTTGTCTTTTAGTCCTTGAATTGGGGGACATAAATTACAAGTACCTCAGAAGCTAATCCGCATGCAAAAAATCAGTCCAATGCACTAGAATTTGTATCATGTGTATGGACTACGCTTGAGTTCAAAGTGAGCTACAGTATTTAAAAAATGTACACAAACCCCAAGAATATCCTCAAGCGCCAGCTCGTCTATGACAATTGGCATGTCAGGGGGGTGAACAATTGCCGACACACTCTTGCCATCTTCAGCTTTCTTCCGTTTGTCCTTATCTTTTTCTTTTGGTCCCTCAGTTTTGTGAAATTCTATGCTGCGGCGTGACTCCAGTACTTTCACAGCCACAGCCCGGCACACAGCAGCAATTCTTCTCTCCAGCGTACGTACACCAGCTTCTCTTGTGTAGTTCAGAACTAAGATGGAAGAAAACAGATCTTTGTAAACAAAATCTCATTGTTGATAACGAAAGCTTCTCTAGTGTAGTTCAGAACTAAGATGGAAGAAAACAGATTTTTGTAAACAAAATCTCACTGTTGATAATGATAGCTTCTCTTGTGTAGTTCAGAACTAAGATGGAAGAAAGGAGATTTTTGTAAACCAAATCTCATTGTTCATAACAAAAGCTATTTGTCTGATTTAATTGTAAATATATAGAAACGTCTAACCTACTCAGTCACAATGTAATAAATTACAATATGAATTCATATGCTATTCGATGAAATTGTTACAGTTTAAGGTATGGTTTGGCGGGGTATCCCCAATGAAATGAGAAGTCAGGCATCAAGTTCCCTCTGCTAGCCTATGGGACACTCTAGGGCCAGGTGGAGTACCCGTCTAGGACCCCCTAAGGCTCAATATAAAGAAGTGAGGCTAAACAGCCATGTGTCGCGTGTAACAATTCCTTGAACGAGTCCAATACCAGAGCATCATATGTCAGCTCACTCAGGTCCACATGGTCGAATAGTTAAGAATGTGTGTTTTTAAACATCCATTGTGTTGATGCAGAGGTAAGTAATACAACACCTACACCGAACAGCTGGACTAAAATGTTGACTTGTCCTTGACTTGGGGACGTTAATTACAAGTACCCCTGAAGTCGGAGTGGGTTCGCCTGATGGCGAGGGACACTGTTAATAGGGAAAACTAAACCACACGCAAAATTCAGTCCATCACTATTATAAATAGTGTATATGGACTACGCTTGAGTTCAAAGCAAGCCTCTGCATTTATGGAAGCATTTATGAAAGCCTCCATGGATGGCGGGGAAGTCCATGCTATGTTTCTGCCTAACCTTGAGGAGCAGGCAATTTTGGAAGTACTTCTTGAATGAGGCTTACATATATGTAGATGGAAAGGTGAAGATACCGCCACCACTCTGTAGCCGTGCAATGTCCTATGAAACTACCCGAGATGGTTAACCCGGTCAACAAATGCCAGGAAGATGCAGATGTGTCGACCAAAAGATGCAAATTTTGCGGTTCTGTTGTAAACAGGTAGAAAACAACTACATCCAAAACACTAGAAAATATTGGACTAACAAAGAAGAAGATAACAAATAAATGTAAACAGCTTATAAACAGGAACAGAGACATCACAGCACTCAGGACATTCCCGTACGTGCTCCATCCCAATCTTCAACAGCTAGCAAAAAGTCCTAATACTAATGGTACCAGTAGCAATCTGATTATGTATCCATCTGGCCTTTCCTCTGAGTCCCAAGACTCAGCCAGATACTCTAATCACTTCCTGCAGCACCAATCTCTCCAAGCCGTGATGATCTATCTGCTCTTCTGCACTAAAACCAGGAAAAGTGGTTAATCAAGGAAGATAATCTATCAGTTAAAAGTTACAAACAACCAGAAAAGATGGCCATGACGGCAAACTCACTGATCATTTTAACAGCATCATCAGAAAACTTCAGCTGCTCATGTGTCAAGCCATGCTCCATCAGCTGTTTGGGGATCAAATGTCTGTGTGCGATGTGCGTTTTCTCTTCCACCGTATAACCTGGGATCTGTCAGGCAAACATACCTCATTTTAAACAGCACATACTGTTAAAATCTGGCAGCATCAGACAATTCAAGACAACATAAACAATAGCTACATCAATGAAGAAGATAGACCAAAATGTTATCCATCCATCCATCATGTGCCATGCCAGTAAGCGTGGGCGGTCATGTTTTGCTATCTCACTCAATCACCAGAGTCGTGGATCAGCTCAGTGTTTCTGTCTCGACCATGCCATGAGGCCAAGCCATCCAGGTATTTGCTTCTAGGTCTTCCTCTTGGTCTGTTCCCTTCGATCTTACCAGTTGTCACCAAGTTCTCCAATTCATTTCTTCTCATAACATGCCCAAAAAATTTTGACTGTCTGCGTCTAATATCTCTAATCAGTTTACGATCTTCATTTGTTTCTTGAAGGACTTGTTCATTGGTCTTTCTGGCTGTCCATGGTATTCTTTGCATTTTCCTCAGAAACCACATTTCTACAGCCATCAGATGTTTTTCAGCTTGACTGCTCATTGTCCAAGCTTCACATCCATATAAAAGTACAGGTTCTATGTAGCACCTCAACACTCTTTTTCTCATTTCAATTGACATCTTTTTATTGGTCAGTATGTTTTTCATCTTGCTAAAGGTTACTTTTGCCATGGCGATTCTTGTCTGGTTTTTAATCCTGCTGTCTGGACTCCTCCATGTCCATAATCTTCTAGGATGCTGTTTAAACCAGGTGTTTCCTACAACCATTTCTTGTTCTTTTGCCCATTCTACAAGTCTGTATTCTCTTTCATTTCTCTCTCCCAAACCATGGTTGCCTACACTGCATCCATCGCCTTGCTTTCCTATTTTTGCGTTGAAATCACCCATTATGATATTTATTTCTGATTTTTTGCAGTTCTTCAAAGCAGACTCCGTGTCATTATAAAATTCCTCTATACTTTCTTCACTGCATTCACTTGTTGGGGCATATACTTGAATGATATTTATCTTCCGTTTAATTTTACTAACAGAACTCTATCTGACACAGCTCGATATCCTCTGACAGAATTTGATGTTTGCTTATCTAATATAATGGCTACACCTCTTTGATGTTCTTCTTCAAGTAAGGCTTCAGCAATATGCTTGGAGTCACTTGATGGCATTGGAATACTTTCTGCCCACATTGAACAGACGTCCACCAATGTTAATATGTATCGATTCTTCCTCCGCGTCCTGGTGAGTGGTCCGATAATGTCTACGGCAACTCTCTCGAAAGGAGATCCAGTTAGGGGCATCTCACCAAGCGGGACAGGGGGTGTCCTATGTCTTGGGGTCACTCTTTGGCATTCAGGGCATGACTTGACATATCTGGTGATGTCAGAATTCATTCCGGGCCAAAAATAGTAAATAATCTTACAATCCTCTCCTGTCCTTATCCCTGCCCCTTTCCATCTCATTTCCGATATTCCTAATATGTTAATCTTCTCTCTCTCCATTTCTTGTTTGTTGGTTTCTTCTTCTTCTTCTTCGTTCATCCGGAGTTTTTTTTCGGATGTGATTGCGTTGTGCCTGTTTACAGCAGAGCTGCGTTCTTGCGCCGTTAGGCCGACACATCCGACTTCTGCGGGCATTTGTTGACCGGGTTAACCTTCCCGGGGGTTTCTTAGGACGTTTGACTCTCACTGTTGTGGTGTTATCCCCCATCCTAGCTGGCCCATATAGAACAGCCAAAGATCCTGGTCAGCCCTCAAGGGAAGGCAGGGGCAGACCATGGGCATTCCCCGCCATCCAAGGAGGCTTCCATACTTGCAGAGCCGATACATAGCGCTCTGGTACTGGGCTCACCCAAGGAATCGTCACGTCCTGCACATGGCTGCTTAGCCTCACTTCCGTATATTGGGCCTTCCGTTCACCATAGGCTGTTCTTCCGGAAACCAGAAGTATGCAGTCTGCAGATGACATCCACACAGTGAGCTTTCGATTCGGACTTTCCATGTAATGGATTTGCTAGCCAAGCAATATTCCATTTCGTGCCACTAGGACACTTTTCCACCTTTTATGAAGCCCACACAGTGGGCTTTTGATTCAGACTTTCCACGTAATGGATTTGCTATCCAAGCAATATTCCATTTCGTGCCACTAGGACACTTTTCCACCTTTTATGAAGCCCACACAGTGGGCTTTTGATTCAGACTTTCCACGTAATGGATTTGCTATCCAAGCAATATTCCATTTCGTGCCACTAGGACACTTTTCCACCTTTTATGAAGCCCACACAATGAGCTTTTGATTTGGACTTTCCACGTAATGGATTTGCTATCCAAGCAATATTCCATTTCATGCCTCTGGGTCTTCATGCACCTTTAAATGTCAACCTGTATATAGTTAAAGTAATCTGCGGTCAACTTTAGCTTGTTGATATCTCCATAGAGCTTGTCCTCAAATGAAGCAGGTGTGGGCCAAAATATCTTTCTCTGTTCTGCATACGTTGGGCAATCCTGCAGCAAATGTTTTGCTGTCATTTTTCCAGTTCTACAATTACATTCATCGGTATCTCCTATCTTTAGTTTATTGAACAAGTGGTATTTCAGCCTGTTGTGTCCTGTGCGGAGTCTGAAGATTGCTACTTGTTCTCTTCTGTCGAGTTTGTAATATGCATCATCCTTCTGATGGCCTGGATGCTCTGATTCCCATTTGGTTCTATAAGTGCTTTTTATCAACCTCTTTGCCTCATTATAGGTTATGTCTATGTCAGGCTGTGGTAGTCGTCCGCCCTCTTTTGCCAGTCTGTCAGCCTCTTCGTTTCCAGGTATACTGCAATGTGATGGGATCCACTGTATTACAACTTTTTTGGATTTCTGGCATAGACCATGGAGTGCTGCTCTTAGGTCAGTTAGTTCTGTGCTGTTATTGCTCTTCAGTATTGAGACAGCTGACTTTGCATCTGTGAAGATAGCTATTTGCTTCTCTTTATTTTCCTCCATCAGGAGCATTTCTGCTGCAGTTTTCAGAGCCTCTACCTCCGCTTTGAAGTTACTTGAAAATTTTCCAGTTGCCAGTGAATGTGTTTTTTTCGCTCCATTTTTTAAATTTAGGAGAATTCCTCCTCCTCCATTCTCTATTGAATTTTTGGCTGATCCATCTGTATATGCATGGGTCCAATTCCTGCTTGGGTAATGTTCTTTTATGTAGTTTAGGGTTATTTCTCTTCTTTCGGTTTCATGCTGAGTGTTCTTTTTCTCAATACCAGGAATGTTTTCTATCATCTCAGGCAGTTGCTGCTGTCTCCAAGCTGGGAACTTGTGTGCATTGTGTATGGGCTTGACTGTTGATATGTTAAGAATAGGATCTGACCTAATCCTTCGTTTTGCAGTTTCTACAAAGTTGCTACGCTTCAGTCTTCCCTTTCCAAAACCATTAAATCTGTTGTACATAGGGTGGTCTGTCAATCTTCTAAATTTTTCTGCTTGTTGCTGGGCTCTGCTATCTCTTCTATCCTGCATTGGTTGTAAACAAGTGATCTTTTCTAATTCATTAATAGGCGTTGTCTTCAGGCTTCCAGTTATGATTCGCATTCCTTGATTTTGGACTCTACTTATTTTGTTAAAGTTTGACTTAGCTGCTGTTGCCCAAGCTGCAATGCCATATTCCAGTACTGGCCTCACCCGCCCAGTATATAACTTCTTGAGAACTTTCTCATCTGCTCCCCATGTTGTACCAGCAAGCTTTTTCATGATTGCCATTCTTTGCCTTGCTCTTGTTCGATTTTTCTCAACCTGTGTCTTCCATGTCAGGCGACGATCAAAGGTGACTCCTAGATAGTTTGGATTTTCTTCATGGCGCAATATTTTTCCATTCAATACCAGCTTAGGTTGCTGAGTTTTAGTTGAGAGGGAGAACACTGTGCATGTTGTTTTCTCCTCACTTATCTTCACTAGCCATGATTTTGACCAGTCCTCTAGCGCTAATAGGGCTTGCAGTATTCTGCTGTTAGCTGTACTAATATATTCTTCAGATGTCCATATGGCTAGGTCATCTGCAAAGGATGATGTGTGTACTCTGGCTGGAAAATTTTCCGTGATGTCGTTTATATATGCTAGGAATAATGTTGGTGAAAGAACTCCTCCTTGGGGGACACCTTGCTCCAACAGCATCATTTTGCTGGTTTGTCCTTGTACTTTTGTCCTGGCAGTTCTGTTCTCAAGGTAGTGGCTGATCCATTTGTACATTTTCCCGCAAACATGCATTTTTTGCAGTTTTACTTTCAGTCCTTCCTTCCATACTTTATCAAATGCTTTTTCTAAATCTATCCAGACTGCTAGTGTGTGCTTTTTCTCTTGGAAGGCATCCTCTATTTCCTGAGCTATATAGGTTATTTGATCTTCAGTAGATCTGTACTTTCTGAATCCTGCTTGGTGAGGTGTTAAGAGTTGGTTTTCTTCCAGATGCCATGTTAGCCTGCCATTGATAATGCGTTCCATTAATTTTCCTACACAGCTAAGAAGACTGATAGGTCGATAGCCATTTGGTTCTTCCAGGTCTTTTCCTTTCTTTGGGACTGGTATTAGTATAGCTTCCTTCCATGCCTGTGGGACTATTCCCCTCTTCCAGCTGTAATTTAGGACTGCTAGTAGTTTCTTTTTTGCCTTAGTGCCTAGTCCTATAAGCATTTCATTTGTGATTCCATCCTTTCCTGGTGATGTCTTCTTTTTTAGGGTATTCATTGCCTGTTCCATTTCTTCCATTGTTAGATTTGCCATCATATATTCTGCTGCTGTCTCTGTATATGTATGATGCATCTGTTTATCTTTGATTGCTTTCTTCTGTTCGGCTGTAATATCAATGTGGTTTGCACTGGCATAGTGTTCCATTAGTGCATTTGCAGCCTTTTTTCCTGTAAGCAAGGAATTTCCTTGTTTAATTGTTATTTGTTTGTTTCTAGGTCCTTCATTGTTCATGGCTTTCACTAGTTTCCATAGTTTGTTTCCATCCCTGTCAAAATTCAGGTTTTCTGTTTTTTTCCTCCAACAATCTCTTATTGTTTGATTTACTGTTCTTTTATATTTTGCTGAGATGGCTTTGAGAGAGATGTTCGCTTCAGTTGTTTGTTCTCTCTCTGCGGTCTTCCTAGCATCTTCAACTTTGTCCTCCAAAAATTGTAGTTCTTCAGTCCAGTATGGTTTGTAATTTTTCCTTGCTCCTCTTGGAATAGACTCAGTGGCTGCCTGTATTATTGCTCTGTTTAGACTTTCCACCATTTGCTTCATGTTGCCATATCGTGTATTTACGTTTTCACAATATTTGTCTGTTAGTATGGCAAATCTGTCCCAATCTGCTCGTTTGTAATTCCAACGGGGCAAAGGCTTTTGCTCCTGTGGAACATACTCCATATTTATTACAAGCTTGATTGGTCTGTGGTCACTACCTGCTAATTGGTCCAGCACATGGCGATCGATTTTGTGGAGGATGTCTCCTGTGCAGAAAGCTAAGTCTGGAGTAGAAGTGGTAATCCATCTTCTGGAGTAGAAGCTCGGTGTGTCATCCGCTTTGTTAAGTAGATGGAGATTTGAGTCTATTTCCCAGTCCTCCACTTCATCTCCTCTTTTGTCAGTATCTGGGTATCCCCATCTTTCTGAACGGCTATTAAAGTCTCCGACAACAATGCAATTTGTGTCAGTTATTTCCATGTTTGAGAGTGTAAGATCCTTATCTGCCGGGCTATATAGATTGTAAATTCTTATTTTCACGTCCTTTATCATTATATCAACACCTATAATTTCCGTTTGGTTGTCAGAGATCACAGATACTTCGCTGCAAGGTATTGTATTTCGTGTAAGTATTACAACTCCTCCTTTATGTCCTTCGCGGTCGAAACGTGTGGCCTGATATCCCTCGACTGAAAATGTGCGATTGGCGTTGAGGTGTGTCTCTTGAATGCATGCCACATCTATTCTATCTTTATGAAGACGCTGTGTTAGGGAGGCTTTCTTGTTATAAACTCCTTCTGCATTCCATTGTAGTATGTTGAGTGTCCGGGGTGTTTGGTCAATAGCTCTTAACCTACTCCTCTGTGCCTTGACTCCACAGCACAGGGGAAGGTGACCACCAGTAGTCATGGGTGGACCCCCTCGAGGCAGGGGGCCCGGCACTATCACCGCCTGATGGGACTTCACGGGATTAGCACCATATCGATTAACTTTCATCTGTGGCATCATGAAATGATAAAGTTACGTTGTACTTCTTTGTCAAGCCTGTGGCTCAGTACATCCGATTTCGACAAGCATTTGTTCGGGATGCTTTCCCTAGCCTTTGACTGTCCCCAGTCTACCTACAAGGCAGCAGGTTTGTGCGTCACTTTGTCTGGTCCCTCTCCCTTGACCTGTCCGACATGGGTGACCCTACCAGTAGCTGTGCTACCGTCGGCATAGCTCTTGGGGTCATTGGAACGCTCAAGCCCCTCTACCTCGTCAAGGTGGACGCACGGCAGAGGGGGTTTGTTGGTTTCTAATTTTCCATCTGCATTCATTGTTCTAACATTCCAAGTCCCTACTTTCAATGATATTAATCTTTTGCACCTAGTAGACTGTCATAATAGAAGGTAAAAAGCTTAACCAAGTTTATAAATTAAAATACCTTGGGGTAATTATAACATCAGATAGAAGATGTGTGGTAGAGATTAAGAGCAGAATAGGCCAAGCAAAAGTGCATTTCAGAGAATGAAAAGTATCGTATGCAATAAGTCATTGTCTCTGAATGACAGAAAAAAGAGAACTGAAATGTTATATAGAACCTGTTTTGCTGTATGGTAATGAATTATGGAACATTAATAAACAAAATGGGAAGAGCTTGGAGGATATGGAGATGGAGATGTAGTTCTTGAGACACATACTGCAAATACTTTAGACTGTCAGAACAACTAGCAATGAATGTCTGGCAAAGGCTAGTTGAATTGAGTTGTGTTGAGTTAAGTTGTGTTGAGTTAAGAACCGACTTCACTGCACTCAGGACATTCCCATACGTGCTCCGTCCCCTCGTTCAACAGCCAGCAAAGAGTCACACTACTAATCGTTCCCAGCGCTATATGATTAAAAGTTCTCTTGGTCTTCCCTCTCAGTTTTGAGATTCTTCCAGAACCCCTGCGATCCCCCGCAATCTCATTCTTTCCACATATGGGTTCTCAATCTGTTCCTCCGCCTTTTTCACCTGGTCCCACAAACACACGACCAGCTCCCCCTTGTCCATATGCAAAATTCCACCAAGAGGTACATTCCCTGCTAGCCTATCAGCCTGTTCATTCCCCCGTACACCCGCATGGCCAGGGCAAAATATCCATTAGCAAAGGCTAATGAAAGTAGAACATTATAACCAACTATAAGAAAGAGTCAAACAGCGTTATTTGGTCGTTTAGTGAGAGGAGAGGTGCTGGAAAACATTGTGATAACTGGAAAGATCAGAGGTAGAGTGGATTTTCTTGATCAACATTTTTTTAAAAAGAAAAGGCACCATTTATCTTGAATTTGTTCCAGTCAATCAATAAAGAGTTCTACTTGAATGTCATGATGCATTTGAGAGAGGCATTGTGGGGGAAAAAAGGCCTAATGCATGGACAAACAAAACCTGGATGCTGCCACACGACGACAAACACTAGAATGTTTAAGAAAAAAAACCACCAAGTGCATTACACGTGCCCTCACTATACAGAAAGTATGTACATGATTAATAGTAGAGCTGTGATGCCGCTATTATCAGACTAAAGATAAATGTTGCTGGTACACATACATGAACAAATTAGAAAGAACTTGGAAAACAACAGAGATGTGGTTCCTGAGATGAATGTTGCAAATTCCTTGGACAGCAAGAGCAACTAATAAAGACTGCCTGAAAGAGGCTGATAAAACTAGAACATTATATTCAACAATAAGAATAAGACAAACAGCTTTCTTTGGTCATGGGATGAGAAGAGAGGCATTTGAGAACACTGTGACGACTGGAAAGATCAAGGTGAAGAGAAGCAGAGGCAGACCAACAGAAATGATGCTGGATAGACTGAGACGGTGGTAAAATGTTACTTTCATTTGTTTGCTGGTATTTAATATAAATAACATTATAAAAAGGAAATACAGTGAAAGTAACTGCCACTGCTGAAGATCATACCTGAATGATTTCCATTCTGTCCAGAAGAGCAGGTGGTATTGTTGCCAGGTTGTTCGCTGTTGCAATGAACAGTACTTGGGAAAGGTCAAAGGGCACATTTAAGTAACTGGCAATGAGTCAAGGGATTGCCATCTTAGTTTTCGCACTATTTGATGAATAGAATCTATTAGATTAACAGTACCATTTAGAAATGACATATTAAGAACTTGCATTCTGAGAGAAATGTGACAAAATAAAATTCATTTCTTGCACTGTGCCAATTTTTATAGCACATCTTACATCTGGGAAAACAAGAACATGATAGGAGGAAGAATAAGATGATAAAGAAAGAAAGAAACAAACAAACAAACAAACAAACAGAGTAGCAAAACTGATTCCCTTGCCATTAAAGCATTTTGGGGATATGTTGTTGAGCCCGTATTTGAGAGGGGGGCGGGGGGGGGGGGGGGGAAATCCATCTGTAGGCCCGCCCATATTGTTGGGGATAAACTGAAAGACAGGATTTGTTGCTAGACCTGGTCAGTTTGAGAATCCATGACTCGCATAACAGTGTGGGAGGAAACTGTGTGTGGAGAGTTTGAGAATCCTTGACTTGTGTGACAGTGTGGGAGGAAACTATATTGTGTCTTTTATGTGTAGGATGGTAGTTGGTGCATGGGATAGTAGTTTGAGTGTGGGATGGTAGTTTAAGTGTGGGATGGTAGTTTGAGTGTGGGATGGTAGTTTGAGTGTGGGGTGGTAGTTTGAGTGTAGGATGGTAGTTTGAGTGTGGGATGGTAGTTTGAGTGTAGGATGACAGTTTAAGTGTAGGATGACAGTTTAAGTGTGGGATGGTAGTTTGTGTGTGAGATGACAGTTTGAGCGTGGGATGGTAGTTTGTGTGCAAGATGGCAGTTTGAGTGTGGGATGGTAGTTTGTGTGTAAGATGGCAGTTTGAGTGTGGGATGGTAGTTTGTGTGTAGGATGACAGTTTAAGTGTGGGATGGTAGTTTGTGTGTGAGATGACAGTTTGAGCGTGGGATGGTAGTTTGTGTGTGAGATGACAGTTTGAGCGTGGGATGGTAGTTTGTGTGTGAGATGGCAGTTTGAGTGTGGGATGGTAGTTTGAGTGTAGGATGACAGTTTAAGTGTGCGATGGTAGTTTGTGCATGGGATGGTAGTTTGTGCCTGGGATGGTAGTTTGTGCCTGGGATGGTAGTTTGTGAAATGGGATGGTAGTTTGTGCATGGGATGGTAGTTTGAGCGTAGGATGGCAGTTTCAGTTTGGGATGGCAGTTTGTGCATAGGATGACAGTTTAAGTGTGGGATGATAGTTGTGTGTGAGATGACAGTTTGAGTGTGGGATGGTAGTTTGTGTGTAGGATGACAGTTTAAGTGTGGGATGGTAGTTTGTGTGTGAGATGGCAGTTTGAGTGTGGGATGGTAGTTTGTGTGTGAGATGGCAGTTTGAGTGTGGGATGGTAGTTTGTGTGTAGGATGACAGTTTAAGTGTGGGATGGTAGTTTGTGTGTGAGATGACAGTTTGAGCGTGGGATGGTAGTTTGTATGTGAGATGGCAGTTTGAGTGTGGGATGATAGTTTGAGTGTAGGATGACAGTTTAAGTGTGGGATGGTAGTTTGTGCATGGGATGGTAGTTTGAGCATGGTATGGTAGTTTGAGTGTAGGATGACAGTTAAGTGTGGGATGACAGTTTCAGATAGTGGTATAAAGACAAAGTGTAGTGGGGACACAGCTATATGTATGACAGATTAGTGTGTGTTTTGTAAGATCAGCCATGAACATGTAGAAATGAAACCTGCAGTAAACAATGCATATTTCCAAATAGCTATACTTCTATTTCAGTATGTGGAATGAACTTTTTAATGAATACTGCATGTGAAGAGAGCCACTGTAGTCAAATTCTGGCAATTATGCAGGCAAATATTAACAAGAATACTGATCAACAAATTTATGATTCTGGCAATTATGCGGGCAAATATTCAAAAGGATACTGATCAACAAAGTTATGATTCTGCTCTGGATCCAACACTTCCAGCAAGGCAGCCGCTGGGTCTCCGTGCAAGCTCTTCGACTGCATGCATTGACAGAAGAAGGAATAATGGTATGAAATAAAAGATGCATGATAATTTGAAATAAAAATTTGAGACAACACAACACAAACAAAGACTCGCTGAACAGATAAACAAATGGAACACAAAGCCAATTTTTGTTTTAGGTAGCAACCTATGGTTTCAACATGAAGTGAATTTTTCTGTTTAAAGAGACAACCTTTTGTTTCAACATCAAGTTAATTTTTCTGTTTAAAGTGCCAGCCTATGTTCTCCACATCAAGTCAATCTTTCTTTTTAAAGCACCAACCTATGGTCATAACATCTAGTCAGTTTTTATTTTTAAAGTGCCAACCTTTTGTCTCAACATCAAGTCAATATTTCTTTTCAAAGTGACAGCTTTTTGTCTTAACAACAAGCCAATTGTTTACGTCTAAAGCGCCAATCTTTTGCCTCAACATCAAATCCATTTTTGAAAAAAAAACGTGACAACCTTTTGTCTCAACATCAAGTCAATTATTTACATTTAAAGCACCAACCTAAGGTCTCAACATCAATTTGCTAAGCAGAGGGATAAAAACATCTCCTTTTTAAAACCCCCATTTGTATGTCTTGAGGCATATTGGAAATATCGTGCCTGCCCAGATTTCTATAGACCAATAAGAACTCAAGGAATGAAGCGGTCAATATCACACCATCATCTTCACTTCCCAAAACATTTCCTGGTAGTCATTCCAGGCCTGGTCGACCTGCGAGTCCTGGTAAATAAAAAAAATCTGCCTTTATGCAAATCTGAACACATGACCATTGGAAATTCAACACATGAAAATTGGGATGGCAGGCAAGTGTTCTAACCACTGCACCCCCCGGCTCCCAGCAACTACTGATAATCACAGAAAAATGTGCCGCAGATACGTACCACCTTGTCAATCTCATCCAATAGGAAGACAGGGTTATTGGTATTTGCTATTTTCAGCCCCTGAATGATTCGTCCGGGCATGGAGCCAATGTACGTCCTACGATGGCCACGGATGTCAGACTGATCACATACACCTCCTAGTGCAATTCTAAAGAGAATATATAAAGTATAATTTGATAATTATTTTTTCCAGGCATTCATGTCTTATTACATGCCCAAAATATTTAATTGTCCTCAATTTTATTTGTCGTAATAACCAATCATTTTCAGTATGGAGTTCTTGCTGGACAGTGTTCTTTTTGTTCTCTTTTTTTTCTCCGGTATACAAAACATATATACAATCATATCATCACCAAGAGCAACTCTAAAGAGAATATACAACATATAACATCAGATACACCTCCTGGAGCAACTCTAAAGATAATATATCTATATATAATCATATACCTCCTAGTGCAAGTCTAAAGAGAATATAGAACATATCAAAATCACATACACCTTCTTGTGCAACTCTAAAAAGAATATACAACATATACCTCTCAGACACCTCCTAGAGCAACTCCAATGAGAATATACAATATATACAATCACATACACATCCTAGTACAACTATATATATGAGGGGCCTTCCCATGAAACCTTAAAAGTGTGATAGAAATTAAAATAACCATGCCATAGTCTTGTAACCTGTCAATATTGCTGTTAAGGATTGTTATTGTTTTTATGTGTGAATGTCACTGACAAAACCAATAAGTTATAAAAGAAAGCAAACCTATGGAATTCTCGACCAAGAGTATTTGCCAAAGAACGACCGACACTGGTTTTGCCCACGCCTGGCGGTCCCACGAAACACAGAATGGGACCTTTCAAGGAGTTTTTCAATTGCCGCACAGCCAAGTATTCCAACACTCGTTTCTTCAGCTTCTCCAGGCCATAGTGATCAGCGTCCAAATCTTTCCTGTAACAAAGATGACAAAATTGTTTATTTTGACCTCACGTGAGATCATGCGGTACAAAATTGAATTTTAAAAGTCTGTTAGTCCTACAGTGACATCTTGTGCTGTCAGCTAAATTTTAAGTGATTATTTTAGACTCACAGTCATATCTTGTGTGACTATACACAATTTAAAATGTTTATTTTAGCCTAACAGTCACATCATGAGTTACTATACTAGATTAGCCTCATATCAACATCTTGTGTTGTTTTTCTTGTTCTGCCCTTTATCCCCATTTGGAACACACATATACCTTTTGCTATCCCCTCAACTCACTTTATGTATACCCCATACTATAATCTCTGTCTCTAGTTCTCTTCTCTATGTGTTTTCAGGCCTTCCTCTATTCAGTTTGCCCTCTGGGTTCCAGTAAAAGAACTTTCTAGTTATATATTTCTCAGGGTTTCTCAATGTGTGTCCTATCCAACAACAGCAACTTTTCCTCACCTCATGATTCGCTGCAGTATGTCTAGTTCTCTCCTCAAGCTCCACATTAACACCAAACCATTTGAGTCCTATTCTGCACACACCAGTTAATGAATGTTTGCAGTTTATCTGTAATTGTTTTAGTCGCTACCCATATTTCTGACTAATATAGCAGTAATGCCATAGTGTTAGTCGTTATGTTAGGCTATTATCCTGAGCTAACTGTAGTCAACTGGATGTAAAATAGCAATCAAAACAATGAAATTATATAGTTAACCTATCATCTACACTATGTGAAGATTCACCAAACATATTGGCAGACATGAGACCACTACAATAGCAGTGCATGGTGTGACACACATGTCTAACCTCATAGTCGCATACACACACATACGCTCATAAATGTCACACCATTATTTTCACTTATTTATGGTAAACATTTTTTAATGTTGCATTCCCTTTCCCCTACAGTCGGAAATGGCTGTCAAAGGCTGAAGTAACAGACTCCCATGTGGATGTGGAAGTCAAGGGGAATCCAACACATTATTTTCCCAAGACTTCATAATATAGAACCTGTTTTGTGTATGGCAGTGAATCTTGGAATAAATGAACAAATTGGGAAGCAACTTGGAAGCAACAGAGATGCAGTTCCTGAGACGAATGTTGCAAATTTCTTGGACTGCCAAAGTAACTAACAATGACTACCTGAAAGAGG
Source organism: Cepaea hortensis (assembly GCA_963921405.1). Taxonomy (NCBI): domain Eukaryota; kingdom Metazoa; phylum Mollusca; class Gastropoda; order Stylommatophora; family Helicidae; genus Cepaea; species Cepaea hortensis. The sequence goes on along the minus strand of OY992889.1, from coordinate 31,779,474 downwards.
CTAATGAAACTAGAACATTCTATACAACAATAAGAAAGAGGCTAATGAAACTAGAACATTCTATACAACAATAAGAAAGAGACAAATAGCTTTATGTGGTCATGTGATGAGAAGAGAGGCATTGGAGAACATCGTGACAACTGGAAAGAACGAGGGGAAGAAAGGCACAGGTAGGCCAAGAGAAATTATGCTGGATGGATTGAGATGATGGAATGAAGGAATATCATCAGCACAGTTGATCCAGAAAACCAAAGACCGAGATCTGTGGAGAGTCATGACCGCCTATGCCAGCTGGCATGGCACTTGATGATGTTGATGATTATGTTGCATGCCCTTTGCAGGATGTTGCGATTAACCCAAGGTTTATTTTCTATGCAATTTTAAATTCAATAGTTTACCACTGTTTTCTGAATGAGCGGTCAACATTAAAGTCCAACAGACCAACATGTGGGATGGACCCACTACCACGCCATCAGCACAAAGGAAGTCCAAACATAAGCGCGATAAAGCTCTCGACAAGACCGACTTCTGTGGCAAATATATTTTACCTAACCACTTTATAGACATTGTAGAGTCATGGCCTAGCATATTCCAGCCACAATGAAATAAACTGGGTTTTAGCTACATCATATCGGGCTCCAAGGGTTGTGGGTTTGATTCCAGGCCGCGTCCTTCAGTTCACGAATGAATTTTTTTCAGAGACTCCTGTGGGTCGTCGCTGGAGGTACAGAGTTTGTGCTTTGTGCGACGTTTTCCACGCTGCGGAAAGAGACAGAGCCATATGGGATAAAACCCGGTGCAATGAAGTTGACCCTGTCAACTTTTAAGCGACGTTTTACATCATATGGGTCTAGCACCATGCACCTTTTAGTGTGAAATAGGGTCCTTTACTTACTTACTAACTACATCATCATCATCTTATCATGGGTTATCTTATCTGGCATCAGCAGAGTGCCACACAGCAAACACGTGTGGAAATCTACCACTCTTTAGAATTACCAGTCCAGGATTTTCTCTGCCTTCCTATTCCTTTGCCCGCAATTGTGTCCTGAAAAATTACCTCTGAGAGAGTGTCAGCCAAATCAGGCAAGCTTTTGACGTTTCACCACTGACAAAGGGGTTCTTAGTGGCCTGCATGTGTGTTTAACTTGTATTTTGTCTCTAACATAGGCTTTTGTTAACGAGCTGATAAACTGGCTGGCTCTGCACCCCCTGCAGATGGCCAGCCCATGGATCGTGCCGATGTTATTAACGTCCTTAAAGACATGTCGAGAACAGAAGACTTTGACGTCAGTGAATCCATATCGCTGTCCAGGATGAAAGACTTGGGAGTAAGAATTGGCACAGCCAGACACGAGAGGTACATCGGCAAAACGAGGTGCCTCGTTAACCAACACAGAACTGGTACTATTAGCCACCAAACGTATTTGTTGGCCGGGTTACCTTCCCGGAATGATAGCCAGTTCCACACCTCACACCAACCTCCTTAGCTGTCTCTTATGACATGCATGGTAGACTACAGTGTTACTATTCTTTGCTTCTCTTACAGGTTCCGGCAACACACAGGCTACAGATGGCCATTACTGAGTGAAAGAAAACTATGAGAATAGATTAACCCCTGAGACAACACTATACTCAAATACTCACTTTGCTTGAGCAATATCAAGGGTGTCTTTGGTTCCCCGTGACCAAGGCAACTCAGTCATCAACTCCAAATAATTTCTGCAATATAAAAATTTAAAAAACCCGGTTATGTGTCTTCTTCTTCTTCTTCTTCTTCTTCTTCTTCTTCTTCTTCTTCTTCTTCTTCTTCTTCTTCTTCTTCTTCAACTTCGTTGTCAGCTTCTTCAGCAATGACTAGAACTCTGACATGAGTGCATCTCATACAATGTTGTTTTAACCATCAAGCCATGAACAATTTATTGCCTGGCATATTTCGCTGTATTGTCAGGTGGATCTTCAGAAATACTTCAACATTTCTTCTTCTTCTGCTGTCTTTCATCTCCGAATGGAGCATAGGCCCCTCAATCAACTCTTGCCAAGACCTTTGTAAACTTGTTCACGCGCTGGCCATGAAGACACGACAGACTGCACAATGTAGTAGTAACACTGGGTCGTGAGTGCAGAGAAAGGGCAGCGGGCTGCACTGAGTTTGAAGTGTAACAGCTGATCCAGAATAACACACATCAAGGTGACAAGAGTCATCTACACCAATGGGTCAGTGGTGAGAACCAAACGTAGTGGTTGGGGTTTTATTGCGAAAGTTAATGGACGTGTTTTGAAAAAGGAGAGTCTGGCATGCGAGACTAAAATTCTAACATGAGAATGGAGGTGGAAACAGTAACAGCGGCATTCCGTTGGCTTGAGGAGACTACTGCAACACACATTGTATTCATTATGGATTCAAATAGTATGCTTAGTAAGGTGGAGAAAGGAATGTTTTGTGTGGAATGGCTATCATCACTTCAGAGGTCACAGATTGTGAGAATTGTATGGATATTTTGCCCTGGGCATGCGGGGGTACGGGGGGAATGAACAAGATGATAGGTTCACAGGGAATGCACCTCTTCGTGGTAGATTACCTATGGACAAAGGGGAGGTGGTCGTGTGCTTGTGGGACCAGGTGGAGAAGGTGGGGGAACAGATTGAGAACCCCTATGTAGAAAGAATGACATTGCTGGGGATCAGCAGGGGTTCTGGAAGAATCCCAAAAAACTAAGAGGGAAGACCAGGAAAACTTTAAATCAGATAACGGTGGGAGCGATTAGTAATATGACTCTTTGCTGGCTGTTGAACAAGGGGACGGAACACTATGGGAATGTCCTGAGTGCAGTGATGTCGGTTCTTAACTCAACTCAACTCACGGTTGGCCAAAGTCTACAGCTAGAGTTTTATACGGGACGAGGTAGTCAACATACATTAAAGCAACATAATGCATCTCTTTCGGTGAAATACACAACACACCATCATATGTTTCACTTTTGCTGTTATCATGGTAGTTAAAGAGACTAGGGTTTAGGCCCCTTTAAAATCATTTTTGTTGGTTGGTTTAATCAGATTCTCAGAAATGTGTTTTGTTTGTTTCTCTATCCATTTACTGCACATAACCAACAGTTGCTGCGAATGATACAGGCAGCTTGCAGCTTCGGTGCACACATGTAAGCCACAATTATGCAACACAAAAATTATAGTGGTGAAATAAAAAATGAAACATGTGACAGTGTGTTGTGTATTTCAGTTAAAAGGATTCATTATGCTGCATTAATATATGTTGACTAACTCATCACATACAAAACCACAACCACTCATGAACAGCTATTACAATAAAGACCATATTATAAAAATAAAGCGGTGAGAGAGAGGCATCAAGTGAATGACAAGGAAAACAATGAATAATATATCAGAAAGGTGTAACAGCTGTGCTAGTCTGTGGTTTCAACAACAGTATTGATTCCAAATAGATGAGTAATACAGCCCACTATCATAATTAAATGGCTTTTAGCACTTACAGAACCAAGTGGGAAACAGAGCACCCAGCCCGCCTTAAAGATTATGCATATTACCAACTTAACCAAAGTGAACAAGTAGCACTCTTCAGACTCTGCACATGAAATAACAGATTGAAAAACGACTTGTTCAAATAAAGTAACTGTGGAATTGGTACCAACCAACTAACCAAGTAACCATACATCTACCCAACCAACCAGCGAGCCAACCAAGTAAGCACGCACCCACTCACCCAGCCAACCATGCAACCAAGACTATGTTGATGAACTACTTAAAGCAAATGGGTAAACAAGGAGCACTGTGTGAGACAACCACTGCCACAGAGTACTTACCTGATCATGGCATGTTCTGGCATATGTGATGGCATCTTCTTCAGTCGCTGCAACTCTTTCATAGTTGCCTTGTGTGCTTGCTCAGGCATATGAGCTGCCCTGTACAATGACATTCCACAAGTAACTCATAGTATACTAAGAAACGCTAAATTTTGAGTTTGTCAAATCCTCTACGGTAACATGATCTTCTTCATCATGAACCTAGTCTGGAGCAGACAGATGTCAGCAATCACTACTCTCCAATCCCCTCTTTCATCCGATATTTTCATGAAGTTGGTGTTGCTCATATTATTATTTGCTGCCTATCTATTTAAGCCATCCACATACATCTTTCTCTGCCTTCCTCTGCATCTCATGCCAAGTATTTTCCTTAGCCAATTTCACTATTCCGCCTCTGTTGATATGTCCCGTAAATTTAATTTGTCAGTTCCTAATAGTTTAGATGAAGTTATAACACTTGAAGCTCTCAGTACCCCAGTGTTTGTTTTCTTCTCTGTCCATAACATCCTCAACATTTGTCTCTGTCCATAACATCCTCAACATTTTTCTCTGTCCATGATATCTTCAGCATTCATCTCTGTCCATGACATCCTCAACATTTGTATCTGTTCATGACATCCTCAACATTCGTCTCTGTCCATGACATCCTCAACATTTGTCTCTGTCCATGACATCCTCAACATTTGTATCTGTTCATGACATCCTCAACATTCATCTCTGTCCATGACATCCTCAACATTCATCTCTGTACATGACATCCTCAACATTCTTCTCTAAAACCACACATTCGCTGCCTCCAGTTTATTCATCCCTTCATTACTCACTGTCCACCCAGTCAATGCTCATTCTTGTAAAAGAAATAATTGAATAAGGCAATTCTTTTCATGATCATTATGTCACATCTTCTGTCAAATGTCACTGCTCATGACAATGCACAGTCTTGTAAAAAAAATAATTGAATAAGGCAACTCTTTTCATGATCTTTGTGTCAATCTTCTGTCAGACGTCACTGTGTAGCCTAGACATTGAAAATGTAGACCTGTTTGATATTAACACCTTTACTACATACCGAGTATACAGGAATTTGTGCCTTCAATCGAGTTTAACAAATATGAAGATAACCATCATACTGGGCACAATGTGTTTTTATATCAAATAAATTTCAGGAAATTCTTTTCACACGCCCAGACCATTCAATTTGCTTCTGACCTAGAATCTACCAGTAGATTTTTTGTACTGCTAACATACAACGCAAAGAAGTAAACATATTGATACTTCTTCTGCGTTCATCTGGAGTTTTTTTCGGAAGTGAATGCATTGTGCCTGTTGACAGCAGAGCTGAATTCTTGCGCTGTTAGGCCGACACATCCAACTTCTGCGGACATTTATTGACTGGGTTAACCTTCCTGGGATACTGAAACTAGTGGAAAGTGAACTAAAAGAATCAATGTACTGAAATAAACAATTATTCAATCAATCAATCAGGTGCCATCTCCACAATGAAGGTTGGCTGCAATGGATCCAACACTGTCTGTCTCTTGTCTTGATTGTACATTCTGTCAGATTACTGTTCGCCAATCTCTTGATATTATCTTCCTACCGCTGTCATTATTTACCTATTGCTTGCTTGCATTGAACCATACCATCCAACATGGTTTCATTAGGAGTGTTAAAAATATCCTTAAAAAATTATAAATTCATAGGAAGGCAATGAAACAGAATCACAGTTCTTCTTCTTCTTTGCGTTCATCCGGAGTGTTTTTCAGATGTGATTGCAGTGTCTGTTATGCGCCCTTGGGCCGAAATCCGTAGGCCGACACATCCGGCTATAGCATGCTTTTTTTTTACCAGGTAGCATTTCTGGGAGACTCTCACTTTTTGTGGTACTATCCACAACCCAGCTGGCCAAGTTGGAACGGTCGAAGACAACGGTCAACCCTTAAAGGAAGGCAGGGACAGTCCATGGCATTTTCTGCCATCCAAGGTTGCTTCCATAATTGCAGAGCCGACACATAGCGCCCTGGTGCTGGGCTCACCGAGGGAATCGTCACGTCCTGCTCATGGCTGCTTTAATTCCTCACTTCAATATATTGGGATTTCGTTCATCCCAGGCCGTTCCCGCACAAACCAGACAGGTCTGGAGACAGTATCCACTCAGCGAGTTTTCGACACGGACATGTGCTTGTCGTTGCGCCTGTCAGAGCTGTTCCAGGCACGACGGACATTCGGAAAACTATCTAGTCAGAGCTGTTCCGAACAAGAGCGGCATTAGGAAACTAGGTAGTCAGAGCTGTTCCTAGCACGAAAGACATTCGGACAAGACATTTCACTCGGACGTAAATGCGTAGTGCCAATTTTTATTTTGCCACTCATAGGACGGCACTTCCGGCTTCGGCTGGCATTTTTTTAATGAAGTTAGCCTTCCTCGAGTTTCGAGATCTCCCCCGATGTGTCTCCACCTTGCCGTGGTGGGGGAGATTGCGTGTCCCATTGACCCCATCTGCTTGCCGATGGAGGAAAACTACATATCGGACAGCTTATGGGATAGGGGCCAGACTAAGAGAGACACAACCTGCTGCTCTGCAGGTAGACTGAGGATAGCAGTCAAAAGATTAAATCAGGTACACGAAGGCAGAAGACCTTGGTCCGGACAATACTCTAAGGCTCTCTGTCGAGGGCTGTGGCTGAAAGCCTCTAAGCCACAAACCCTTGGATCTGAGAGCCGGGCTGATACCCACCTACCGAAAAATAGAGGTGAGATACTGAGCAAGCTACATGCTCAGGTCTGATACATGTTCGAAGGCTCTCAGCTAAGGGATGTGAGGGATTCCCGGATGAGAGGGCCTGGCCATTTCTCGTTCACTGCTGCACGAAGGTAAGGTGCTGAGCCACTCAGAAAAGTGCTTCAGTCGAATGAAATGGTTACAAAAACTGTCTGTATCTAACTCATAGAGAGTGTAGACAAAAGTGGAAAAACGTCTCAATAACACGAAATGGAGCGAACGGCGAGCGAACCTATTGCGTGGTCCGAAGTCAAAAGCAAAAGCTTACAGAGTGGATGTCGCCCGCAGTCTGACCGTTCCTGGTGTGTGCTTGAGTGACCAGTGGCAAGCGAGATGCCCAACACATGGAAGTGAGGAACTAAAGCAGCCATGAGCAGGACGTGGCAACTCCTGAGCCCAGTCTCAGAGCAATATGTGCCGGCTCTGCAATTATGGAAGCCTCCTTGGATAGCGAGGGAATGCCCTTGGTCTGCCCCTGCCTTCCCTTGAGGGTTGACCATGATGTAGTTGACCGTTCTATCTTGACCAGCTGAGATGTGGGCGGCATCACAACAATAAGTCTTAACGTGCCTCGAAACCCGAGGAAGGCTAACCTCATTAAAAAATGCCAGCCGAAGCCGGAAGTGCCGTCCTACGGGTGTAAAAATAAAAATTGGCACTACGCATTTACGTCCGAGTGAAACGTCTCTCATGCTAGGAACAGCTCTGTCTACCTAGTTTCCGAATGCCGCTCTTGTTCGGAACAGCTCTGACTAGGTAGTTTTCCGAATGTCTGTCGTGCCTGGAACAGCTCTGAAGGGCACAAAGACAAGCACATGTCCGTACTGAAAACTCGCTGAGTGGATACCGTCTGCAGACTGGCCTGGTTTGTGCGGGAACGGCCTGTGGTGAAGGAAAGCCCAATATATTGAAGTGAGGATTTAAAGCAGCCATGAGCAGGACGTGACGATTCCCTCTGTGAGCCCAGCACCAGGGCGCTATGTGTCGGCCCTGCAACTATGGAAGCAACCTTGGATGGCGGAAAATGCTATGGACTGTCCTTGCCTTCCTTAGAGGGATGACCGTTGTCTTCGACCGTTCCAACTTGGCAAGCTGGGTTGTAGATGGCACCACAAAAGTGAGAGTATCCCAGGAATGCTACCTGATAAAAAAAGCACGCTATAGTCGGATGTGTCGGCCTACGAGTTTCGGCCCAAGGGCGCACAACAGACACACCGCAATCACATCTGAAAAAACATTCAGGATGAACACAAAGAAGAAAAAGAAGAGTTTCGAGGCACGTTGGACTTATTGTTGTGATGTTGTCCACATCTCAGCTGGTCAAGATAGAACGATAAGAGACATCACGGTCGACCCTCAATTGAAGGCAGGGGCAGACCATGGGCATTCTCCCGCTATCCAAGGAGGCTTCCATAATTGCAGAGCCGGCACATATTGCTCTGAGGCTGGGCTCACCCGAGGAGTTGCCTCGTCCTGCTCATGGCTGCATGAGTTCCTCACTTCCATGTGTTGGGCATCACGCTTGCCACAGTTCGCTCAAGCACACACCAGGAACGGTCAGTCAGCAGGCAACATCCACTAGGTAAGCTTTCGCTTCAGACTTCGCACTATGCAATGGAGTCGCTAGCCATGCGTTCCATTTTGTGTTATTGAGACGTTTTTCCACCTTTGTCTACTCTCTACGAGTTAGAAACAGACTATTTTCGGAACCATTTCATTCGACTGGGGCATTTCATCTACCTTTTTGTAATCGCTCACGAGGTAGGCTACATGTGCTGCCGGCTCAGCACCTTACCTCCGTACAGCAGTGAGCGAGAAACGGCCAGGCCCTCTCATCCGGGGATTCCTCATATTCCCCCAGATGGGAGCCTTCGGACAAGTATCTGAACTGGGCATGCAGCGTGCTCAGTATCTCATCTCCATATTTCGGTAGGTGAGTATCGGCCCGGCTCTCTCATCCAAGGGTAGTAGCTTAGAGGCGTTCAGCTACATCTCTCAGACAGAGGCCTTTGTATAAGTGTCTGGACCAAGTTTGTGGCTTCGTGCGCCTGAGTTTAAATTTTGACTGCTATCCTCAGTCTACCTGCAGAGCAGCAGGTTGTGTCTCTCTTAGTCTGGTCCCTATCCCAAGAGCTGTCCAATATGTAGTTTATATCCATTAGCACAGCGCTTGGGGTCAGTGGGACACTCAAGCTCCCCACCGCGGCAAGGTGGAGACACATCGGGGGAGGAATCACAATTCTAAAACAGATATACAATTTATCATAAATAAACAATTAAGGGTCAGACATACTTGATTTTTGCTTCAAGATCGGTATTATCATCAACTTCCTCATCCTTTTCCTCTTCATCCAAATCTGTATCCAGTTTCCGGAAAACACCACGGATATTCAATGGTCTGCTAACCTCCTTTCTGGTAACAATTTCAACTTTACCCTCTTTGCGAGCTTTCTTCAAAAGCTTCAAACCCTATATGAAGAGAAAACACCAACAGTCCATTGGACAGTTTATTCATTTTAAAACTGCCTGTGCTGCTTGCCACATCATAACAGGTTGTTTAGTCTGAAGACTATAGATTTTGGTCAACATCTAATTCTATTATTAATCTAACTTGTATAAGTCAAGGATCCTTTTACTTGCCTTAAGGCACATTGCCGGCTCTGTAGTGATGGGGTTATGGGTGCAGATTGTAATCCTGCATACTGCGCTTGAAACACAGCTGCAAGAGATTTGGCAGCAGACTGACTGGCATTGGTTTTTATGGAAAAATATGAGTGCCGGCCATTCAGAAAGCCATGGCAAACTACTGAACGTAAACTTGCCAAAAAATCACAAACAGCCAAAAAGTTCTGGGGTTAACTGCGAGGTCCTGTATAGGATATGCAAGTAACTTTAACTTTAATGCACATTGGGCATATGGTGGTAGATCTATATTTGTATAGACCAATCACGCTCATGGGGTCATGTGATTAATCTCACACTAGACGCCTTCACTTTTCCCAAGACATTTCATTAGACTGGGTTGACTTGGGAGCCCAGGTCAATTAAAAAATCCTCTTCTATGTGGATTTGGTCCCATGATCACTGGGCCTACAGCCAGGCAACAACACTACCACAGCTCTCAGTCTAGCTTACGGCTACTCATAAATATATTCTATAATCTGGGTATTAACTCCAGTGGGAAACCAGATGAGACAGTAACACCCCCCCCCCCCCTTCCGCTTTGTCCTTGACTTGAGGATGTAAATTACAAATACCTCAGAAGTTGGAACGGGTTTGCCTGATGACACTGGTAATACGGAAAGCTAAGTGGAAGTCACAGAATCACTGCCAGGAACCTGCATGAAAGAAGTTCAGGCAATATGGCCATGTTCCCCAGAAAAAAAGACACTGTACATGTACTTTTACTATCATCATCATCAAATTCCTTGCCGAATGGCATTGCGATCATGCTTTCCCACATCTTGTGATCTCTAACAGCATATATAACATCTTGCGTTACCATGGCCAATAGGGGAGCTAACACTGTAACCTACTACTGGCTGCCCGTCTCATAGAAAACTTTTAACTGCAAACCCCAAATAATGATGATTTGTTTGTACTTATACTGTATGTTGGGTGGCACTCACCAAACCCGACACCCCACATTGTGTCAACAGCTTTGGGTGGAGGGGCACAACTGGGAGGGTACAAGCCTTAATCTAGTGTGAGGAAATGAAACCCTAAAACTAAATGTCATGGCAGGGCAGACCAGGCTCTAAGCCTTGGTCTGCAACTGGTCTACGATCGAAGCTCCGACAGGCAGGCAGATTGAGCACTGGTTTGCTGATTTGGCAGCTTCTGCAGCTTGTCTTATTCCAAACGTATTGATGTTACCATCCTTCTGGAGTAAACTAGACAGGCTGAGAAAGGGATCATGCAGCACGGGCAACACATGGTCTTTAAATTCAGCCCAGGCATTGTGCTATGGAGAGATATAACTCTACACACTATCATATCAAGACGGCAAGATGCCAGTCATATCGCAATAACAAAAAGACTAAGAAGCCCAAATACATCTCATGGCAGACAGAGACAGACTACAAATGAATGAATGCTATTTACTTTGCCATTTACAACAAGCAAATAATATAATTGTCAAATCATTTACTACACCTCAATCTGCCGTACGAGCAAAGGCAGGGCTTTCTTGAATCTTTCTGCTAAATCAACAGCATCTAAAACCTGAATTTTCTCAGAGAAGGATGCTTTCACTATAGTTGAACAGATATCTGGCAAGTGTTGGCTGGGGACACTATCAAGCATTTTCTGTTTGAAGAAAAAAAGAAACAATTATTAACGAATGAATTAGTTGATAAGATTGTGTCCATATCATACTTTTGTCAGCTAACATGCAGATAAACAGTTTATAAAAAGATAAAGAAAGGTAATACCATGACTGATACTGCTGTTCCGTGTGCACGGTTGGATTTTTACATATACTAAATCACAGCATAATGAGCAAGGGTGACCAGCTCTTTAACTGACCACATTTTATTCCCAAACAATATCAACAAAATTCTGAACACTATCTGGTAACTATTTTATCAGGATGGGTTAATCCTAGATTCATAACAGCCAGAAGAAAAAAAATATTGCTGTTGCTGTAACCTTATTCTCATTCGTCTGTCGTGTACTTTTAACAATTCTTTCTCTGTCTTCTGTCTTTTATCTCCTAATGGAGCTTACACCCTCAACGAATTCATCACAAGCTGTCCTATCTTTTGATATCCCTTGCATTTCGTCCCATACCCTCCAATATTATTCATTTCTATCTTTAATTCTCCTCTTGGTATGGTTTAGGTTTCCCTATATTTCATTTGCGTCATGGACTCCAGAGTTTTCTACAGGATATGGTAGCCAGGCTCACACCAACCCTCCTTAGTCACCTCCTGTGACATGCATGATGGATTACAGTGTTAATATCTTTATGCTTCTCTAATTAGCCATGGTAATACATGGGTATAAACTTGTAAAGCTGTAACTTAAATATAACCATGAGTTGGACTCACTTGCCCCAGGTTCATACTTGCCCTACTTTGGGCACGGAACACTAGTTTCCCTACCCGTGAGATGCCTAATGTTCCCATTACACCAACCAGGCCCCATTACAATAATAACGCTGCCACACATTCACAAAGAACAACCTTTCTAACCATGACATACAGTAACAAATGTTTACAAGAGTCCAGAGTTAACAATACTCACACATTTAACACAGTCGTCTGAGTTTAATCATTTGTAGTGGTGAGATGCTTACTCCAAACCAGAAGAGTTCTATATCTATGTGTTACCATGGCTCATAAGGAAAGCAAAGAATAGTAACACTATAACCAACCATGCAGGTCACCAGGGGTTAGTTAGTTAGTTATCATCCTTGCACTTTGGACATGTCCATAGATGCTCAGATCCTCCCCCCCCCCCCCCCCCCCCCCCCCAACATATGCATCAGTGTCCAGTGGCAAATAATGCCAGTTATGTGTATGTTGACAAGGTTCTCATTCTATCAATTTGCCTCTCGTGGGTTTCAGCCAATTTGAAGAATGTTTTTAGATTTATCTGCAACAGAAAGACCATGTGGAAGGGAACTAGTGACCCTCATCTCATTGTGCCATGAACTAGTATGCATGAGGACCCAACACTTCCCACTCCTGTAGCTGTATTGGGCATGAGATTAACATGTTTATAAAACAGGCTGTACATGAATAAGGCAAAATTAGCTTTTTGCATCATTTGAAGATATACCATTTCTTAACAGGACTGCTGATGATGATGATGATTTTGACTCCAAGTATTTGTAATTGTGAAAAGATGAAGAATGGTTCACTTGTTAAAGACATTTAAATAACATTACTTTGAGTTTGGCCACCACCGGAATCGAAGTGTCCAGCATATCCACTAGTTTGGCTGCCTGCTCTCTGAAATTTTCAGCCAATGATCCGAGCTCTTCATTAGTCTGAATCTCTTCTGTGATTAAAAAAGCATGATTAACAAAATAATATTTTAAACTAACAATATGCCAGATTGTCATTGTTTTAATAGGCATGTTCATCAACATCATCACCAAGTGCCTTGCTGGCTGGCATGGACGATCATGCTTCTGCACAAATTGCTGTCTCTGACAGCATGGATCAATTCGTGTGTCGACTCCGTCATGCAATGACACAAGACTGTCAACAATTTCCTCTATCTTTCTTTCCACAAATCTTTCCAGTTGTCACAACATGTTTCTGTTTTTGTCTTCTCACAATGAGGCCAAAAATTGATGACTGCCTCTTTCTGATATGGTATGACGGTAAAAATATATGATAACATAATATCAAAATGCTTTCATTAATCTCAACAACAAAAAAACTTAGATAAAACAACAAAGCTCACCAAAAGAGAAAGGAAAATATATAGGATCATATTCTGAGTATCTGTTACAGCTTCAGATGCCTGATATGGAGCAGAGTTCGATGATCATCACTCTCCAATATTCTCTACCACCTTATACAAGGTATACTTGTATTCTAAAGTTGGTGTTGCTTTCTTGCTGCCCAACTGTTTAAATTTTCTACATCCATCTTTCTCTGTTTTCCTCTTTCTCTCTTGCCTAGAATTTTCCCACACAAAAGCTAATTTATCTGTTTTACCTCTTGTGATGAAATGCACTTTACATTTAATATGTCCTTTCCTTACGGTTATGACGGGTGTTCTTGTACCTGCAGATCTCAAAACCTCAGCATTTGTTCCTTCTCTGTCTCAATATTCACAACACTGTTCTAAAAAAACTCAATTGTTCTCAATTGCCCCAATTTCTTCACTATTCATTTCTCATATTCCAACATTCACATCCTTACATTCCTAGTGTAACATACAAGTAAAACACAATTTTTCCATATCTTGAAGTGTATTGGGAATATGGTGGTAGCATATTTTTACAAACCAATTAGGACTCGAGGAGCGGCTGGCCAAGTGGCTAGAATGCCTGATTCTCCTTCGGGAGTCTCGGGTTCGAATCTTCGGTAAGGTGTGGGATTTTTTTCTGTCGGGGGCAAAAAGAAAATCCTAACCTGCACAGTTCGCGGCGACTGCACTAGCCAGGTGACCTTAATTTTTCAGGCTCAAAGACCCCCCCTGCCATACATCGCATGGTACTATATTGGCAGTAAATGACAGTTTTTTGACAGCTAATCAGGACTCAAAGGGTAATGCAGTTAATACCATGCTGGCCATCTTTGGTTCTCTGAAATTTTCCAGCCATTTCAGGTTTGGTCAACATATAACCCAGGTTTTTAAAAAACAAATCCAGCTTCAATGGGAATTCAACCATTATGAACACAGGGCTAAAAGGCAAGCATACTAGCTACTGCACTACTGTGGTTCCCCAATAATTTATGCTTTGAGATTAACTGTTAATTATCATCAATAATTTATGCTTTGGTTTTAACTGTTAATTATCATCACTTTTGTTTTACTATGGGTTTAACTGTTAATTATCATCAATAATTTATGTTTTGGGTTTAACTGTTAATTATCATCACTTTTGTTTTAATATGGGTTTACAGGTTAACTATTGTAATTTCATTTTACTAGTAGTTAAGCTAAGTACTTTTATTGTGTTATTAATTGTGGTGGGCAAATGTTGTAGTGATTTTCTCTGCTCTATATAAGATGGCTTGATTATCTGCAAAACCCTTCTATCCTTTGCTATTCCTTGAAGTTCCCTCCATGTCATTCTCATGTTACATGTCTACACTTGAGATAAATCAGCACAGTTACCATTATCATCCTCTGACAATTTATCCAGCTGCTTCACGGTGGCAATTGGGTATGGTGTCTCCTGAAGCAGGCTTTCCACCTGAAAGCGACACAATCCAGTTACCAGCAAAGTGTACGCCGGCCTTGGCCAGTTGGTTCCAGTTATTTGAACCACGACTGCTGCTGTCCCAATAGGATGCAGACTTGACAAGTCCTCATCCTGAAATAAACAGTGAAATATGATGGTCACAAATCAGACACAGGCAAACATTATCCAACAGTAGATGCTGCTGAGAAACAAGACATCAAATATTACTATTTAACAATTCTAGGAGAAATATAATATCAATAAGGACGATCAGTTGTAAAAAAAAAAAAAACTTTCACAGACTGTAATTTTAGTGATGGAATAATTGGATGGAAAAGAAGACAAACAGATCTACCCAAAGACGACTCATTATTGAAGAATATTGGTTATGAAGGCAAAAAGAAAACTGAGCAAAATAAAATAATTTGGGCATCTAAAGAGATATGAATTCTGGAAAAGATAATGTGGACAGAGGCGGGGAAGTGGAGAAAAGGAAGACAACATTGTAGACGGATGCACACATGACAGCAACAGCTAAATTAAATATGACAGCAACAGATAATTTACACGTGACAGCAATACATAATTTAAACATGACAGCAACAGATAATTTACAAATGACAGCAAAATATAATTTAGACATGACAACAACAGATAATTTACACATGACAGCAATGGATAATGTACACATAACAGCAACGGATAATTTACATGTGACAATGAAAGATAATTTACATGTGACAGCAACATATAATTTACACATGACAGCAACAGACAATTTACACATGACAGCAACAGACAATTTACACATGACAGTAACAGCTAAATTACACTTGACAGCAACAGATAAATTACACATGACAGCAACAGATAAATTACATATGACAGCAACAGCTAAGTTACACATGACAGCAACAGATAAATTACACATGACAGCAACAGATAAATTACACATGACAGTAACAGCTAAGTTACACATGACAGCAACAGATAAATTACACATGACAGTAACAGATAAATTACACATAAAAGCAACAGATAAATTGCACATGACAGCATCAGATATTTTACACATGACAATGACAGATAATTTACACATGACAATGACAGATAATTTACACATGACAGCAACAGCTAAATTACAGATGAATGCAACAGCTAAATTACACATGACAGCAACATATAAAATACACATGACAGCAACAGATAAATTACACATGACAATGACAGATAAATTACACATGACAATGACAGATAATTTATACTTGACAGCAACAGATAATTTACACATGACAGCAGCCGATAATTTACACATGACAGCAACAGATAATTTACATGTGACAATGAAAGAATTTAAACATGACAGCTACAGATAAATTACACATGACAGCAACAGCTAAATTACACATGACAGCAACAGATAATGTACACATGACAGCAACCAATAATTTACACATGACAGCAACAGATAATTTACATGTGACATTGAAAGATAATTTAAACATGACAGCTACAGATAAATTACACATGACAGCAACAGCTAAATTACAGATGACTGTAACAGCTAAATTACACATGACAGCAACATATAAATTACCCATGACAGTAACAGATAAATTACACATGACAGCAACAGACAATTTACACATGATAGCAACAGATAATTTACACATGACAATGACAGATAATTTACACATGACAGTGACAGGTAATTTACACATAACAGCAACAGATAAATTATACATGACAGCAAGAGATAAATTACACATGACAGCAACAGATAATTTACACATGACAGCATCAGATAAATTACACATGACAGCATCAGATAATTTACACATGACAGTGACAGGTAATTTACATATGAAAGTAACAGATAATTTACACATGACAACACTGGATAATGTACACATGACAGCTACAGATAATTTACACATGACAGCAACATATAATTTACACATGACAGCAACAGATAATTTACACATGATAGCTACAGATAATTTACACATGACAGCAACCGACAATTTACACATGACTGCAACAGGTAAATTTCACTTGACAGCAACAGACAATTTACTCATGACAGCAACAGACAATTTACACATGACAGCAACAGACAATTTACACATGACAGCAACAGACAATTTACATATGACAGCAACAGACAAATTACACATGACAGCAGCAGCTAAATTACACATGACAGCAACAGACAATTTACACATGACAGCAACAGACAATTTACACATGAGAGCAACAGACAATTTACACATTACAGCAACAGACAACTTATACATGACAGCAACAGACAATTTACACATGACAGCAACAGACAATTTACACATGACAGCAACAGACAATTTACACATGACAGCAACAGACAATTTACACATGACAGCAACAGACAACTTACACATGACAGCAACAGATAATTTACACATGACAGCAACAGATAATTTACACATGACATCAACAGACAATTTACACATGACAGCAACAGACAATTTACACATGACAGCAACAGACAATTTACACATGACAGCAACAGACAATTTACACATGACAGTGACATACAATTTACATGTGACAATGAAAGATAATTTACATGTGACAGCAACAGATAATTTACACATGACAGTAACAGCTAAATTACACTTGACAGCAACAGATAAATTACACATGACAGCAACAGATAAATTACATATGACAGCAACAGCTAAGTTACACATGACAACAACAGATAAATTACACATGACAGCAACAGATAAATTACACATGACAGTAACAGCTAAGTTACACATGACAGCAACAGATAAATTACACATGACAGTAACAGATAAATTACACATGAAAGCAACAGATAAATTGCACATGACAGCATCAGATATTTTACACATGACAATGACAGATAATGTACACATGACAGCAACCAATAATTTACACATGACAGCAACAGATAATTTACATGTGACAATGAAAGATAATTTAAACATGACAGCTACAGATAAATTACACATGACAGCAACAGCTAAATTACAGATGACTGTAACAGCTAAATTACACATGACAGCAACATATAAATTACCCATGACAGTAACAGATAAATTACACATGACAGCAACAGACAATTTACACATGATAGCAACAGATAATTTACACATGACAATGACAGATAATTTACACATGACAGTGACAGGTAATTTACACATAACAGCAACAGATAAATTATACATGACAGCAAGAGATAAATTACACATGACAGCAACAGATAATTTACACATGACAGCATCAGATAAATTACACATGACAGCATCAGATAATTTACACATGACAGTGACAGGTAATTTACATATGAAAGTAACAGATAATTTACACATGACAGCACTGGATAATGTACACATGACAGCTACAGATAATTTACACATGACAGCAACATATAATTTACACATGACAGCAACAGATAATTTACACATGATAGCTACAGATAATTTACACATGACAGCAACCGACAATTTACACATGACTGCAACAGGTAAATTTCACTTGACAGCAACAGACAATTTACGCATGACAGCAACAGACAATTTACACATGACAGCAACAGACAATTTACACATGACAGCAACAGACAATTTACATATGACAGCAACAGACAAATTACACATGACAGCAGCAGCTAAATTACACATGACAGCAACAGACAATTTACACATGACAGCAACAGACAATTTACACATGAGAGCAACAGACAATTTACACATTACAGCAACAGACAACTTATACATGACAGTGACAGGTAATTTACATATGAAAGTAACAGATAATTTACACATGACAACACTGGATAATGTACACATGACAGCAACAGACAATTTACACATGACAGCAACAGACAATTTACACATGACAGCAACAGACAATTTACATATGACAGCAACAGACAAATTACACATGACAGCAGCAGCTAAATTACACATGACAGCAACAGACAATTTACACATGACAGCAACAGACAATTTACACATGAGAGCAACAGACAATTTACACATTACAGCAACAGACAACTTATACATGACAGCAACAGACAATTTACACATGACAGCAACAGACAATTTACACATGACAGCAACATATAATTTACACATGACAGCAACAGACAATTTACACATGACAGCAACAGACAATTTACACATGACAGCAACAGACAACTTACACATGACAGCAACAGATAATTTACACATGACAGCAATAGATAATTTACACATGACAGCAACAGACAATTTACACATGACAGCAACAGACAATTTACACATGACAGCAACAGACAATTTGCACATGACAGCAACAGATAATTTACACATGACAGCAACAGATAATGTACAAAATAACAGCAATGGATAATGTAACATGACAGCAACAGAGGCAGAATATCTGGCTTATGTTAGAGAGGACATTTTGAAGACTGTTATGGCAGTGAGGTTTTGCATAGGACATGCCACTGAATGATTATGATGATGAGATGATGATGATGATGATGATGATGATGATGATGATGATGATGATGATGATGATGATGATGATGATGAGATTAAACCAAATACTTTTTGAGTCAATTAGAATTGAAGTCACCCCTCTCTAAGCCATACCAACACCTCACTCCCAAATGTTCTCATACTAACAAATCAAAAACAAAATCACCACTCACAACAATAAAACAGAAGCAAAATATTTACTGAGAGACTGCAACTAACCCCATCATCCGATCCATTATTTTTTGGTATGACTCCAATAATGGTACTGCTCAACGTGTTACTACCCAGCAGTCGACTCTTCACCATATTCATACTGCAATGAGATGGAAAAGAGGTATAAGGAATGGTTCTTCTTTCTGAGATAAATAGCACATTTTTTTCAATTTCTTTTCATTGTTACATTTTTTTTTGGTCTTTCAATTCTTCTCATTTGGTATTTATAGGGTGTCTCAATGTAGTCACTGTTGTGTCTTCTCTGTGTTTATATGTTGTGTTTTCTCTGTGTGTATATGTTGTGTTTTGTGTAATAGTTTGCTGATGAAGGCTGGTCGCTACAACATCCTATGTTTTCCATAACTGTGTTCAGTAAAGCTACTTTACTTTGTGTTATTTTATACTGTTTACATTTCCACAACTTAACCACAGTTCAATTAATGTTATCCATACTTAAAGTAGGCTGTGCTGGTCCCTGGCAATGGAAAGATCCATGGGAATTGAAGGTTTTGAATTTACACGCCGGCTCCGTGATGAAAGGGTCCCGGACTCAGTTCATAATCTCGCATACCACGTTCAAAACACAGTTGTATGCAATTTGATAGCAGAAAACTTTATGTTGGTTTTTTTTTATTAAATGGTATGAGTGGCGACTGTTCAGAAAGCAATGGCAAATTACTAAATGTAGAACTTGCAATTGCGGGATTACGAACTGCATCCCTAACCCCTTCGCCACACAGCCGGTAATGGCAAACTACTGAATGTAACATTACCCAATAAATCACAAACAGCCAATAAATGCTGGGGTTGAATGCAAAGTCCTGTAAAGGATATGTAACTAACTTTATTGAAGAGCTGTAAAAATATAGACAGTACAGTACTGAGGATGGACAGCACAATCAATGTGATAATATTAATCATTGATATCAAAACTGTCTGCAAGAAACGATTATAATTATACTATACAACCTGCACAATATGAAAAGGAAAATTGTAAGTTAAAAAAACATAAACATTGATTATTTGAAATATCTGACTGGCAATACAAAGTTAACCAGCATACATAACGAAGTATTCAAGAAGTAATTAATGTCTAATGAAGCCACAAAGTGAGTAGTGAGTGCTGTCTGAGTCTTGAGTCTGTAGTTAGCTTGCTGAATTAACTAGCATTTACTATTTACTGTATTCGATATTTACAGTGAAAGATACAACAAAATAGTGCAGAATGGTTTATATTCTTTTACTTTTTCAGACTGCGAACCGGAATTCGCATAGACGAGCCTGGCAAGAGAACATTGTCAGTAATTAACAGCAATGGAATTCTTCTAGGTATTGTTATTGAAGAAGCCATGTTTATTATACACTTTGACCAGGGAGAGGGTAGAGGTCAAAGTTCAGAAAAAAGGCCACGTCTGTTTATATAAACTGATTCTGGTTGGCTTATTGCGTTTTCAGGTTTGATCAGTAACATTCACAATCATGATCATGTCAATAAAGCTGCCTTGATAATTGATTATTTAATATTCCTATTGTCAAGGGATTCAATCTTTCTTCTAGCTTGATACATTCACATACTCCCGTGTGTTGCCGGGGCCCATAAGGGAAGCAAAGAATAGCAACACTGCAGCCTACCACGCATGTCGTAAGAGGCGACTAAGGAGGCTTGATAGTTCTGTCGCCCTGCTACTGAGTGAGTGCGTGGCGCGACACTGTGAGCTGTGGGTTTTGTGTGAAGTGCTTCTGAATCTGCCCAAGTTTTTATTTTTGGAACGTGACTGCATGTTCGGAGCGATGGCAGGTGGCTATGTCCCAGGATTGACCAGTTTTTGCCTTATGCAGAAATGCGTGGCTGCTGGGCTTCTGGTTGACTGCCACTGCCGTCGGTGATGAACTGTATGTTCGTGGACTGTGTAGGTGAACCTCTAGGAAACATCCAGATAGGAAAATGACTGCCGATTCCATCAGAGATGAATTGGGTGTTTCGTGGGGGACTGGTGTGTTGACATTCTGGCGGCGGCATTATGCACAGTGTATCAGTGCGGGCTGTTGTTTGTCGAGACTCCTGTCTTTTCCACTTTTCACATTGGGCAGTGGGGAGCATTTTGTGTGATATTCACTGGCACAGGAACGGAGCATAATGGGGACGACCCGTTGCTGTGAAGTTGGAACTGCGACTAACTAACTAACTAACTAACATTCACATTCTGAGACACACGCTCACGAACATGCCATACCATACATAACACACAATGTCAATGTGTGTGAGTGTGTGCTTGTGTGCGTTCTCAAAATGTGTGAGTGCGTGTGTGCGTGTGTGTGATATTGTATGTGCTCTATGTCAAACTAGGCGTGTGTGCACTTTGCGTGTGTGTGAGTGTTTAGGGCTATATGCTTGCTTGCTTGCTTGTGTTCGCTGGCGGTGAACTCCAGCGTGAAGTCCTGTATGTCGGATGAAGACATCCTGTTGTCCAACATCTGTGTAATGTCATACCGGACCTGAGGTTTGCGTGAGTAACCGTTGTCCCATGTCTGGCTTATTGGTGTGCAGACTGGTGGTTCCTCGTCGTGCAGGCAGATACTCTCCGGCTTCGGAAGAATCAACGATCCTACAACGTTAGCCAGATCCCCGAAGGGACCTGTTGCCCAGGACGCACGGCGTTGTCGTGACAGCAGGTCTTGGCCAGTATAGATCCCGGCCCTGGTGCTTTGGAAACACCTCTGCGTCCCTTGGGCTATATGATATACACTGTGTCAAACTAAGCGGCGCAGGAAATCGTGCACACCCACAACCGTCTCACTTCTGTATCGCTTATCATCTTCTCATCCAGGCTAAGTGATCTAGAATCCAGCATCTTCTCCCCCTGTCGACCTCTTTCCCTTTCCTTTATTCCCAATAGACCCCCAACTAACTCACTCCAAGCTTTCCTATCCTTAGCTATCTTTGCCACTACGATTGTCCTCCTCATACTACTCATTTCTGTTTCTACTTCTCTTCTCCGTGAGTTTTTAAGTCTTCCCCTATTTCCTTTGCCTAGTGCAGTGGTTCTCAACCGGTGGGGAATTCCCCCCCCCCAGGGGGGAATTTTAGGGTTTCCAGGGGGGGGGGGGATGAAGACCATTTCAAGATCGCGTTAATAAAAGAACCGATTACTTGATATTGTTTTTCCCTTCATACTTTACAATTATGATCCTCTCATCCTTCTAAAATTCATTTTATAAAGTAAATAGACCCACAAATCTTGTTTTATGTGGATGCCTAGACTTGTTTTAGTATATGCTATTAAATTTACCTTCCATTTTTACGTATATTGTGTAGTAGTGGGGGATTTTTAGATAGGAAATATGAAGGGGGGGGGGGGGGGGTGACGTTCTGAAAATACGGTGAAGGGTGGCACGGGCCAAATTTTTTATAGGGAGGGGGGGGGGAATGACGTTCTGAAAATATGGTGAAGGGGGGCACGGGCTTTATCTCTTTATCTCTTATTGGGGATTAAACCTTCAAACAAACCATACACCACCCCCCCCCCTCCCCATGTCCTCCCAAAAGTATTCATGTCTGTAATAATCTTCGACATGTGTTTTTAAGTCTCCCACTTTTTCGTTTGTCGTGTGGATTCCAAACATGAGATTGTTTAGTTACTTTGTTATCAGGTTTTCTCAGTGTGTGTTCTATCCAGCGCCAGTGTCTTTTCCTCAAATCTTGGTTCACTGGAATTTGTTTTGTTCAATTAATTTGCTGCATGTGTTGTCTTTCATAATTCATACATAGTTTTCACATTGAGTTGAGTTGAGTTGAGTTAAGAACCAACATCACTGCACTCAGGACATTCTCATACATGATCCGTCTCCTCGTTCAACAGCCAGCGAAGAGTCATACTGCTAATCGTTCCCACCGCTATGTGATTAAAAGTTCTCCTGGTCTTCCCTCTCAGTTTTGAGATTCTTCCAGAACCCCTGCCGATCCCCCGCAATCTCATTCTTTCCACATATGGGTTCTCAATCTGTTCCTCCGCCTTCTCTACCTGGTCCCGCAAGCGCACGAGCACCTCCCCTTGTCCGTAGGCAAACTACCACCAAGATGTGCATTCCCTGCTAGCATATCCGACAGTTTTAACATTGCAGGCGCCAAGTATACAGAAATGTAATAATATTAATAATTCCCCCACCCCCGACTCCTCTGGCTGTTTCCGCAATGTGCCATGAACCTTCTAGAAGAGCTTCCTTTTCTTGTGGTTGGCTGATATATTATATTTTACTTTATTTTACCTATTCGTGGTTAATTTGATTTTGCGGAGGAATTTTTTCTATGTGATGCGTTAGCTTGCCCCAAATACAGCCCTTCTTAGTTGCCTCTTACAACAAGTATGCAAGGACGCAATATTACTATATTTTGTTTCCCTTGGGGCCCTGGTATCACACGGGTGATTTCTTTATTTACCATATCTTATTCTTCTTTATTATCTTTACCTTGGTTTTCGTTTGTCCGTCAACTTTAAGATTTCTGCAGACATTCAATTCTTCTTGTCTTTTTATGTTTTTTTTTCTTCGTCTTTCCCTGTCATATCACTATGCCTGTTTGACGGATTGAGTACTTTAAGATTTCTCATTGTTTATCTTCTATACTTTGTATTTTACTAATTGTATTGTATATGTTTTTGTTTGTGTGGAGTGGTACAGATAGAACTGCAAACATTAGATTTTTAAGAGCATGCATCTTTCCCATTGCAGCATACGCCTGTGAGACCTGGACACTAACTAAACAAGCTGAACAGCGCATACAATTTATGATAAATGCCTGTGAATATAAATGTTATAACGAGTTCTAAGAATATCTTGGATAAAAAAAAAGAACAAATGCATCCACACATTAAGAGCTGAACATTGAAGAAGGTTGGTTATTAAAGACGATAAAGCAAAGAAAATTGAAATAACTTGGTCACTTGTAACACCACGAAAGTTTGGAGAGAACAATAATGGATGGGTATGTGCCTGGGAAGAATGGAAGAGGAAGACCAAAGGGAAGATGGGTGCAGGATGTGGCGGATGATCTCCAGATGGGTGTATCGGACGCGGGACATCTTGCTTGTGATCGAGAGGTTTTCCGGAAGGTTGTTATGGGAGCGAGGTTCTGCAAAGTACATGATGCTACTGAATGAATGAATGAATATGTTTTTCACAACTCCGTATCGTTCTTGAATTTGTTTGTCTGCTTTTAAAATATCTGTATTAAATCATATATTCATTCTTTACCTCTGTTTTCCTCTGTTCAACCATAAATTTATTTGCTCACACAGTGGGACGAGATCACTATTAGTAATTACAGTATTACGGTTGGTGCCAGGCATTGTTTTCGCACTTCTAAATTGTTGATTTATGTAAATGATTATCATCATTGTCATCTGTCATGCCGATACGCTTGAGCTTTCATGGTTCGCCATCTCACACGATCACCAGAGCCCTGGATCAGATCTATGCTTTTGCCCCAATGATCCATCCGTCCATCATGTGCCATGCCGATAAACGTGGGCGGTCATTATTCGCTATTTCATTCGATCACCAGAGTCGTGGATCAGCTCTGTGTTCTTGTCCCAACAGTGCATTGTGACAAATTCTTCCAGATATTTATCTCTTTACTTCCCATTGCCCTGTTCCCATCCATTTTACTAGTTGTCTCAACATTTTCTGATTGGAGATGCCTTGAAGAAATTAGAACAAGAATTTCCATTGCGAAGGTAGCCTTTTGCAAGATGAAAAACATACTAACCAATAAAAAGATATCAATTGAAACAAGAAAAAGAGAGGTTTGAAGTGCTACATAGAACCTGTACTTTTGTATGGATGTGTAGCGTGGACAATGAGCGGAGTAGATGTCAATTGGGGGTTTGGGGCCAAAAAGGTCGGGGCACCACAGGAGCGCCAAAAGAAAGCCCCCGGGGACCAAAAGGGTCGGGGCACCACAGGAGCGCCAAAACAACAGCCCCCCTAGGGACCCAACCCCCGGGGGCCCCACCCCCAGGGCCCCGGGGCGCGACCGCCCGACCGGGCCGTCCTCTGTATCCCGGAGCGCACGCATGGCGACCGAGCCATCGATTTAGAGTGTATCATCTACAGACATACCAAGATGCGCACCGCGAAGAACAGTTGTAAGTGGCTACGGCTACGTTCCACAGAGCCCTGCAATCGGAGTTGTATGAGGGACTACTGCAAAGTCCATGCAGTGCTAATACGGAAGGGTTCATGTACCAAACCGTGCAGAAGCTGTGGGAGGGGGGTCACAAACTATCTATCAATTTGTTACTATAGCGTAATTTTCGGCAGGGCAACCGCGAGTGCGAGCAACCATAGTCTTGTTTTTTTTTTTGTCCTACCTACTAGGGACCCGCAAATATAGTAGGAACGATGGGAGCCAACAGCATACGATTGTATCGGGGAGCTGGTTGTACTAGGAGTCTATCGTGCTAGGGGCTCGTTGCAATGGGTGGTTGTTGTATCTATAGTCTGTTGCGCTAGGGGGCCGCCGTCTCTGTACTCTCTATCGTTGTTGTCTGTTGCACTAGGGCGTGCCATCTCTACGGTCTCTGTGTCTCTGTGTTTGGGTGTCTGTGTGCGTCTGTGTGTCTCTGCGTGCGTCTGTGCATGCCTCTGTGTCTGCGTGCGCCTGTGTGTGTCTGTATGCGTCTCTGTGTACCTGTGTCTCTGTGTCTGTACGTGTGCCTGTGTCTGTCTGCGCATGTCTCTGTGTGTCTGTGTGCATCTCTGCGTGCGTCTGTGTCTGCGCGTGTGCCCGTGTGTCTCTGTGTGCCAGTGTCTGTGTGTGCCTGTGTGTGTCTCTGTGTGTGCGCGTGTCTGCGTGCCCGTGTCTCTGTCTGTGTGTCTGTATGTGTGCCTGGGTGTCTGTGTGCGTCTGTATCTGTGTATGTGTCTGCGTGTGTACCTGTGTGTGTCTGTGTGGCTCTGTATGCCAGTGTCTGTGTGCGTCTCTGTGCGTCCGTGCGTGTGCCTATGTGTGCGTCTCTGTGCGTCCGTGCGTGTGCCTATGGGTGCGTCTCTGTGCGTCCGTGTGTGTGCCTATGTGTGCGACTCTGTGCGTCCGTGCGTGTGCCTATGTGTGCGTCTCTGTGCGTCCGTGCGTTTGCCTATGTGTGCGTCTCTGTGCGTCCGTGCGTGTGCCTATGGGTGCGTCTCTGTGCGTCCGTGCGTGTGCCTATGTGTGCGTCTCTGTGCGTCCGTGCGTGTGCCTATGTGTGCGTCTCTGTGTCTGCGCTCCTGTGCCTGTGTGTGTGTCTGTGTGGCTCTGTGTGCCAGTGTGTGTGCCTGTGTGTGTCTGTGTGGCTCTGTGTGCCAGTGTCTGTGTGCGTCTCTGTGCGTCCGTGCCTATGTGTGCGTCTCTGTGTGTCTGCGTGCCTGTGCCTGTGTGCGCCAGTGTCTACGCCTCTGTCGCCTCTGCCGTATCTGTTGGCTCCTGTGTGTGTCTGTCTGTGTGTGTCTGTCTGTGTGTGTGCGCCTGTGTGTGTGTCTGTCTGTGTGTGTCTGTCTGTGTGTGTCTGTCTGTGTATGTCTGTCTGTGTGTGTCTGTCTCTGTGTCTGTCTGTGTGTGTCTGTCTGTGTGTGTCTCTGTGCGTCTGTGTGTGTCTGTGTGTGTGTCTCTGTGCGTCTGTGTGTGTGTCTCTGTGCGTCTGTGTGTGTCTGCGTGTGTGTCTGTGTGTCTGTCTGTGTCTGTCTGTCTGTGTGTGTCTCTGTGCGTATGTGTGTGTCTGTGTGCCTATGTCTGTCTGTATGTTGGCGTCTGCGCCTCTGTTGTCGCCCCTGCCGTCTCTGCGATCTCTGTCGTTTGTGTGTCTATGGACGCCTGTGTGTGTCTGTGTGCCTATGTCTGTATGTGCCTGTCTGTGTGCCTATGTCTGTGTCTGTGTGTGTCGGTGCGTGTATGTGTGGCTGTGGGTGTCTGGGTACGCCTGTGTCCGCGCCTCTGTTGTCGGCTCTGCCATCTCTACGATCTCTGTCGCCTGTGTGTGTCTGTGGGTGCCGGTCTGTATGTGTCTATGTTCGCCTGTATGTCTGTGTGTCTATGTGTGCCTCTGTTGCCTCTGTTGTTGCCTGTGCCGTCTCTGCCGCCTCCGTTGTTGCCTCTGCTGCCCCTGTCGCCTCTGCTGCCCCTGTCGCCTCTGTTGCCGCCTCTACCGGCTCTGTCGCATCTATTGTCGTCTCGGTTGTCTCCTCTGTTTTCGTCTCTGTTGTCTCTATTGTCTCCTTTGTTGTC
Source organism: Cepaea hortensis (assembly GCA_963921405.1). NCBI lineage: Eukaryota > Metazoa > Mollusca > Gastropoda > Stylommatophora > Helicidae > Cepaea > Cepaea hortensis. The sequence goes on along the minus strand of OY992889.1, from coordinate 31,751,977 downwards.
TCCGTCTCCTCTATTGTCTCTGTCTCCTTTGTTGTCTCCTCTATTGTCTCTGTCTCCTTTGTTGTCTCCTCTATTGTCTCTGTCTCCTTTGTTGTCTCCGTCTCCTCTATTGTCTATCTGTCGTCTCTGCCACCTCTTTTGTCTCGTTGCCTCTGTTGTCGCCTCTTTTTTCGCCTCTACCGTCTCCATTCTCTCGACCGTCTCCTCTGTGGTAGGATCTGGCTGGATAGAATTCGGTGGCTATGCAATAGTGCAATACTTCCACACCACAGATGCATCGACCATCTAGGGAGCAACCCGGACACCCAACAATTCTGGAGACACCCCTATTAGACACATACAACATGCAGGCACAAATCGCATGCATCCTAGTGCAAGCAACCATGTCGATACAAGCAACATTCGAGAGTATGGGTCTCCGCGCCGAAAAGGCCGTAGCACGCCACCTTCTCCTCGAAAACGCCTACGAGAGCAACCTCGTGCCCGACATTGCGAAAGTCGACTACTTGGAGGGCAACCTCGGTCGTACACACCTCCAACCCCTCGATGGACTTCCAGTCTTTGTCGACGATCTCTACGCGTTCGGCTATCTACGCCGCGAAGACTGTGTGGCCAGGGGTGGAAGTCTTTGCTGCACCACCGGGGAGAACGGTAGCGCCAAGCTGGTAGTCGCAGACATCTCCACCGCCGCCCGCAAAAGTTTGGGAAGAGCTCCAGATGGTAGCCCCCGCGGACACATCCAGACCGCTATTGTCCACACAGTTGGAACCCACAACGCCGCTGCTGGTGGAACAATTCGGGCCACCATCGCGCGGATAGAGAGCGATACCCACTGTAGGGTCCTGCAGAAGTGGCGAGAGATATACCCCAACACCACACCCGGCGCTATCTTTGTAGCCAAACTAGATGTGTCCGAAATTCCTATGGCCGAGCTACTGGCCGAGCTGCCGAGCTTCGAACGCCAGCTACTTGCCCATGGCTATGGTATCTACTGCATCGACTATACACAGGATTTCTCTGGCGTTCTCGACCGCCAGGCGTTGGTGGAACACCTACGAACGAACCACAACTTCCGCGAGCAGGGGAGCCTAGCCACGGCCATAGGAGACGACAATCCCACAATTCTCGACAACACCAACAGTGTAGGACGACACGTATGTACCTGGGTCCAGAGCTGCGAGGATGGGTACACGACCCGCACCAAGATATACAACAAAGTCGTCTCGAACTTCGAGGCTGGCGAAATCCGCGAATCGTTTGGCGGACATCTAGCCGCCTATGCCGACTGCCCCAACCAACACCTCCGCCAAACATTCCAACATCCAGACACCCAAGCGCGCGGTTGTACCCGTATCGAGGTGTCGCTATATGCCTGCCGCGGGCGCGCTCTGTCGGCGAAAACCGCCACCGAGGTCCTACAAGAAGCGCTAGCCTTGGTCTCGCCACCAACGGGTGGATTGTTTGTTGTACAGCCGCCCGCCAAACAATGGGAAAAACTGGCGACGTGTCTCGATCGCTGCTTGGTTCTGGCCGACCGCCCACAGGGGGAAATCTACGTGGGGTGGTACGCCCACACCACCACCGGACGGCTATCGGGTGTTCGAATCCGCCCCACCCAGGAAAAGGTCGACAACGATGCAACCTGGGAGCGGGCGGTACAGTGGGCCGCAGCAGACTTTGGCTTTCGCGTTTGTCCAATCTTTCGTCTCGACATTCTAGAGGCCAAAGCCGAGACGGGTGTGGAACTCGCACCTCTCCGCTGCTACACCAAGGACAAAGATGCAAAAACCATCCTAGCCGCCAGCAAGAGGCCAACTGCGCTCCACCCCAATGGCCCACCCCTCCAGACCATGTTTCCAGAGACCCCAACCGTTTCCTGGACCTGGAGGAGCAAGAAGTGCCAAGCAGTCGGTGTGGAGGTATCCTCCTTCGAGCTGGAGGAGGTACCCCAAATCGCCCAAGAACGTGTTGTCTCTCTCCTTTCGACCAGAGCTCGCGAAGACTGTCTCCTACAAATCCAAGATGCTGCCGCGGCCGAAGCCTGGCGCCACCGTATGTGGGAGGAGCAGGAGGCGGAAGTACAGAGACGAGCCGTGGAACTCGAACGACTGCGCCAATATGCAACGGCTAGCAAGATATACAAAGAAAGGTCGAAGCATATATACGAGCAGGTGGTATTGGGACTGCAAGGAGGCACAGAGAAACTGTCCGCGATGGTGGGTCGTCTGGAAATCCTCGGGTATAGGCGACAGGGACAAACACTCCCCAGAGCTGTTGTGTACAAAGATGGAGAAACTACACCCAGCACTGTATGGGCCACCAAAGGGTTGGAGAAGCTTCTCGCTGCGGCCGAAAATTGTTTCGAGTGCCGTATAGACCACCACTACAACCGCAAAACTTTCTGGCTCCCAGCCATTGGATCGAAGGGGATCTCCAAGCTGGAAATCGATGTACTTCCAGCCCAAACTTTCTACAACGAAGAAAGTCGACAGATACACTGGAACAAAATCCAAGTCGTCTGCGCCCCAAAACCCGAGCAGCTAGCACTCCTCCAACAGATAGCGAGTGTAGCCGACGAACAGACGGCTCGTCTACAAGAGCTGGAGGCCACACTCGCACAGGTCCCTCCACCCAAGGCAAAGGATACATCGAAGACCATAGATCTTCCAGCTGGGGTGTATCTGTGTCGGCGGTATTCCGTAGGGGCTTTCCAAGGCACACAACGCATAGTCCTGTTTCTTTCCCCCACCAATGCAGAAGGCGAACCAACTACCGACGTAGAAACCCCTGTGTATGGGCACTTTCTCGCCGCAGAGGTTGCCAGACTCGGTGGACCCACCGAGCTCGAGAAAATGCAATCCCCCATGTTCTGCCGCCTCGGCGATATTCGAACCACACCACAGAAAAAGAAGGCTCGTCTGGTCGTGCTAGCAGCCATTTGCAAATAGAATACCTCGGGTGGCATGCCTAGGAGGCCACAAACCCCCCTGGGATACAAAACACATAGCCGCCACCACAACCCACAACATACAGCTCTGCATACTCTGGGGAGACCCACGCCGCCGCCGTCTCGCGCGAAATATGGCCCAAGATAGTAGCCGGACCCTTCCACTCGGCAGCCCGTCGTTCGAGCTCCCCCAGATCTACCCACTCGTGCTTCTCTGGCCGACTATCGTATTCGGCCTGGGCAACACGAAATTGTTCGTATACAAAGTGGGGGGTACACCCTCCTCGTACAAACTCCATCTCGCAACAGCTGTAGGGGTTCGCCGCGTGCACGGCTTTCTTTTCCAACTCTACACCTCGAAATGGAAAACTAGTAGGTCTACACAGCACCACAAAGGCTACCAACGAAGATGGAGAGTCCGCAACTGTCGTACAAATTCCATGTCGCAACCAACCGTAGGGGTTCGCCGCGTGCACTACTTTCTTTTCCAACTCTGCACATCGAAATGGAAAACTAGTAGGTATACACAGCGCCACAAAGGCCTCCAACGAAGATGGAGAGTCTGCAACAGTCGTAGAACAACAGTATGGGGGTGGGCAGAATTCGTGCAATGGAACGTGCCGTGCAGACTCCATTGTATATCTTGGAAGGCTCGAATATATATGCTAGCCGCGGTGGTTCGATAGGCTCTACCACATAGGATCTAGATAGCTGCCACATAGCAGCCTAGCACCTAGGCTCGAATCTATATGCTAGCCGAGGTGGTTCGATAGGCTCTACCACATAGGATCTAGATAGCTACCACATAGCTGACTTTGTGGTGCTGTGTAGACCTACTAGTTTTCCATTTCGAGGTGTAGAGTTGGAAAAGAAAGCCGTGCACGCGGCGAACCCCTACAGCTGTTGCGAGATGGAGTTTGTACGAGGAGGGTGTACCCCCCACTTTGTATACAAACAATTTCGTGTTGCCCAGGCCGAATACGATAGTCGGCCAGAGAAGCACGAGTGGGTAGATCTGGGGGAGCTCGAACGACGGGCTGCCGAGTGGAAGGGTCCGGCTACTATCTTGGGCCATATTTCGCGCGAGACGGCGGCGGCGTGGGTCTCCCCAGAGTATGCAGAGCTGTATGTTGTGGGTTGTGGTGGCGGCTATGTGTTTTGTATCCCAGGGGGGTTTGTGGCTTCCTAGGCATGCCACCCGAGGTATTCTATTTGCAAATGGCTGCTAGCACGACCAGACGAGCCTTCTTTTTCTGTGGTGTGGTTCGAATATCGCCGAGGCGGCAGAACATGGGGGATTGCATTTTCTCGAGCTCGGTGGGTCCACCGAGTCTGGCAACCTCTGCGGCGAGAAAGTGCCCATACACAGGGGTTTCTACGTCGGTAGTTGGTTCGCCTTCTGCATTGGTGGGGGAAAGAAACAGGACTATGCGTTGTGTGCCTTGGAAAGCCCCTACGGAATACCGCCGACACAGATACACCCCAGCTGGAAGATCTATGGTCTTCGATGTATCCTTTGCCTTGGGTGGAGGGACCTGTGCGAGTGTGGCCTCCAGCTCTTGTAGACGAGCCGTCTGTTCGTCGGCTACACTCGCTATCTGTTGGAGGAGTGCTAGCTGCTCGGGTTTTGGGGCGCAGACGACTTGGATTTTGTTCCAGTGTATCTGTCGACTTTCTTCGTTGTAGAAAGTTTGGGCTGGGAGTACATCGATTTCCAGCTTGGAGATCCCCTTCGATCCAATGGCTGGGAGCCAGAAAGTTTTGCGGTTGTAGTGGTGGTCTATACGGCACTCGAAACAATTTTCGGCCGCAGCGAGAAGCTTCTCCAACCCTTTGGTGGCCCATACAGTGCTGGGTGTAGTTTCTCCATCTTTGTACACAACAGCTCTGGGGAGTGTTTGTCCCTGTCGCCTATACCCGAGGATTTCCAGACGACCCACCATCGCGGACAGTTTCTCTGTGCCTCCTTGCAGTCCCAATACCACCTGCTCGTATATATGCTTCGACCTTTCTTTGTATATCTTGCTAGCCGTTGCATATTGGCGCAGTCGTTCGAGTTCCACGGCTCGTCTCTGTACTTCCGCCTCCTGCTCCTCCCACATACGGCGGCGACAGGCTTCGGCCGCGGCAGCATCTTGGATTTGTAGGAGACAGTCTTCGCGAGCTCTGGTCGAAAGGAGAGAGACAACACGTTCTTGGGCGATTTGGGGTACCTCCTCCAGCTCGAAGGAGGATACCTCCACACCGACTGCTTGGCACTTCTTGCTCCTCCAGGTCCAGGAAACGGTTGGGGTCTCTGGAAACATGGTCTGGAGGGGTGGGCCATTGGGGTGGAGCGCAGTTGGCCTCTTGCTGGCGGCTAGGATGGTTTTTGCATCTTTGTCCTTGGTGTAGCAGCGGAGAGGTGCGAGTTCCACACCCGTCTCGGCTTTGGCCTCTAGAATGTCGAGACGAAAGATTGGACAAACGCGAAAGCCAAAGTCTGCTGCGGCCCACTGTACCGCCCGCTCCCAGGTTGCATCGTTGTCGACCTTTTCCTGGGTGGGGCGGATTCGAACACCCGATAGCCGTCCGGTGGTGGTGTGGGCGTACCACCCCACGTAGATTTCCCCCTGTGGGCGGTCGGCCAGAACCAAGCAGCGATCGAGACACGTCGCCAGTTTTTCCCATTGTTTGGCGGGCGGCTGTACAACAAACAATCCACCCGTTGGTGGCGAGACCAAGGCTAGCGCTTCTTGTAGGACCTCGGTGGCGGTTTTCGCCGACAGAGCGCGCCCGCGGCAGGCATATAGCGACACCTCGATACGGGTACAACCGCGCGCTTGGGTGTCTGGATGTTGGAATGTTTGGCGGAGGTGTTGGTTGGGGCAGTCGGCATAGGCGGCTAGATGTCCGCCAAACGATTCGCGGATTTCGCCAGCCTCGAAGTTCGAGACGACTTTGTTGTATATCTTGGTGCGGGTCGTGTACCCATCCTCGCAGCTCTGGACCCAGGTACATACGTGTCGTCCTACACTGTTGGTGTTGTCGAGAATTGTGGGATTGTCGTCTCCTATGGCCGTGGCTAGGCTCCCCTGCTCGCGGAAGTTGTGGTTCGTTCGTAGGTGTTCCACCAACGCCTGGCGGTCGAGAACGCCAGAGAAATCCTGTGTATAGTCGATGCAGTAGATACCATAGCCATGGGCAAGTAGCTGGCGTTCGAAGCTCGGCAGCTCGGCCAGTAGCTCGGCCATAGGAATTTCGGACACATCTAGTTTGGCTACAAAGATAGCGCCGGGTGTGGTGTTGGGGTATATCTCTCGCCACTTCTGCAGGACCCTACAGTGGGTATCGCTCTCTATCCGCGCGATGGTGGCCCGAATTGTTCCACCAGCAGCGGCGTTGTGGGTTCCAACTGTGTGGACAATAGCGGTCTGGATGTGTCCGCGGGGGCTATCATCTGGAGCTCTTCCCAAACTTTTGCGGGCGGCGGTGGAGATGTCTGCGACTACCAGCTTGGCGCTACCGTTCTCCCCGGTGGTGCAGCAAAGACTTCCACCCCTGGCCACACAGTCTTCGCGGCGTAGATAGCCGAACGCGTAGAGATCGTCGACAAAGACTGGAAGTCCATCGAGGGGTTGGAGGTGTGTACGACCGAGGTTGCCCTCCAAGTAGTCGACTTTCGCAATGTCGGGCACGAGGTTGCTCTCGTAGGCGTTTTCGAGGAGACGGTGGCGTGCTACGGCCTTTTCGGCGCGGAGACCCATACTCTCGAATGTTGCTTGTATCGACATGGTTGCTTGCACTAGGATGCATGCGATTTGTGCCTGCATGTTGTATGTGTCTAATAGGGGTGTCTCCAGAATTGTTGGGTGTCCGGGTTGCTCCCTAGATGGTCGATGCATCTGTGGTGTGGAAGTATTGCACTATTGCATAGCCACCGAATTCTATCCAGCCAGATCCTACCACAGAGGAGACGGTCGAGAGAATGGAGACGGTAGAGGCGAAAAAAGAGGCGACAACAGAGGCAACGAGACAAAAGAGGTGGCAGAGACGACAGATAGACAATAGAGGAGACGGAGACAACAAAGGAGACAGAGACAATAGAGGAGACAACAAAGGAGACAGAGACAATAGAGGAGACAACAAAGGAGACAGAGACAATAGAGGAGACGGAGACAACAAAGGAGACAATAGAGACAACAGAGACGAAAACAGAGGAGACAACCGAGACGACAATAGATGCGACAGAGCCGGTAGAGGCGGCAACAGAGGCGACAGGGGCAGCAGAGGCGACAGGGGCAGCAGAGGCAACAACGGAGGCGGCAGAGACGGCACAGGCAACAACAGAGGCAACAGAGGCACACATAGACACACAGACATACAGGCGAACATAGACACATACAGACCGGCACCCACAGACACACACAGGCGACAGAGATCGTAGAGATGGCAGAGCCGACAACAGAGGCGCGGACACAGGCGTACCCAGACACCCACAGCCACACATACACGCACCGACACACACAGACACAGACATAGGCACACAGACAGGCACATACAGACATAGGCACACAGACACACACAGGCGTCCATAGACACACAAACGACAGAGATCGCAGAGACGGCAGGGGCGACAACAGAGGCGCAGACGCCAACATACAGACAGACATAGGCACACAGACACACACATACGCACAGAGACACACACAGACAGACAGACACAGACAGACACACAGACACACACACAGACACACACAGACGCACAGAGACACACACACAGACGCACAGAGACACACACACAGACACACACAGACGCACAGAGACACACACAGACAGACACACACAGACAGACACAGAGACAGACACACACAGACAGACATACACAGACAGACACACACAGACAGACACACACAGACAGACACACACAGGCGCACACACACAGACAGACACACACAGACAGACACACACAGGAGCCAACAGATACGGCAGAGGCGACAGAGGCGTAGACACTGGCGCACACAGGCACAGGCACGCAGACACACAGAGACGCACACATAGGCACGGACGCACAGAGACGCACACAGACACTGGCACACAGAGCCACACAGACACACACAGGCACACACACTGGCACACAGAGCCACACAGACACACACACAGGCACAGGCGCGCAGACACAGAGACGCACACATAGGCACACGCACGGACGCACAGAGACGCACACATAGGCACACGCACGGACGCACAGAGACGCACCCATAGGCACACGCACGGACGCACAGAGACGCACACATAGGCAAACGCACGGACGCACAGAGACGCACACATAGGCACACGCACGGACGCACAGAGTCGCACACATAGGCACACACACGGACGCACAGAGACGCACCCATAGGCACACGCACGGACGCACAGAGACGCACACATAGGCACACGCACGGACGCACAGAGACGCACACAGACACTGGCATACAGAGCCACACAGACACACATAGGTACACACGCAGACACATACACAGATACAGACGCACACAGACACCCAGACACACATACAGACACATCGAGACGCGCGCAGGCACACATACAGACACACAGACAGAGACACGGGCACGCAGACACACGCACACACAGAGACACACACAGGCACACACAGACACTGGCACACAGAGACACACGGGCACACGCGCAGACACAGACGCACGCAGAGACGCACACAGACACACAGAGACATGCGCAGACAGACACAGGCACACGTACAGACACAGAGACACAGGTACACAGAGACGCATACAGACACACACAGGCGCACGCAGACACAGAGGCATGCACAGACGCACGCAGAGAAACACAGACGCACACAGACACCCAAACACAGAGACCGTAGAGATGGCACGCCCTAGTGCAACAGACAACAACGATAGAGAGTACAGAGACGGCGGCCCCCTAGCGCAACAGACTATAGATACAACAACCACCCATTGCAACGAGCCCCTAGCACGATAGACTCCTAGTACAACCAGCTCCCCGATACAATCGTATGCTGTTGGCTCCCATCGTTCCTACTATATTTGCGGGTCCCTAGTAGGTAGGACAAAAAAAAAACAAGACTATGGTTGCTCGCACTCGCGGTTGCCCTGCCGAAAATTACGCTATAGTAACAAATTGATAGATAGTTTGTGACCCCCCTCCCACAGCTTCTGCACGGTTTGGTACATGAACCCTTCCGTATTAGCACTGCATGGACTTTGCAGTAGTCCCTCATACAACTCCGATTGCAGGGCTCTGTGGAACGTAGCCGTAGCCACTTACAACTGTTCTTCGCGGTGCGCATCTTGGTATGTCTGTAGATGATACACTCTAAATCGATGGCTCGGTCGCCATGCGTGCGCTCCGGGATACAGAGGACGGCCCGGTCGGGCGGTCGCGCCCCGGGGCCCTGGGGGGTGGGGGCCCCGGGGGTTGGGTCCCTAGGGGGGCTGTTGTTTTGGCGCTCCTGTGGTGCCCCGACCCTTTTGGTCCCCGGGGGCTTTCTTTTTGCGCTCCTGTGGTGCCCCGACCTTTTTGACCCCAAACCCCCAATTGACATCTACTAGCGGACAAGCGGAAAAAAATATCTGATGGCTGTGGAAATGTGGTTTCTGAGGAAAAGGCAAAGAATACCATGGACAGACAGAAAAACCAATGAACAAGTCCTTCAAGAAACAAATGAAGATCATAAACTGATTAGAGACATTGTTGTTTGTCCATCAAGAATGATGATGACCATTCATTTCATCCAGTGGGGTTAAAGGTATGGAGCCGTGGGTTCTAAGATGGCTGATAAGGCCTATTTTGGCTCGAAATGTTCTTTGACAATGTGGGCAAGGAATGCTTGACGTTTCTGGAGGAGGATTTCCTGCAGTGGTTTTTCTGTCCTGCCTTTTCTTCACAGCTTTTGCAGTCCTGGTTGCCTCACATATGACTGCACCCTTGCGTAAAGATGCACGCCACGAATTTCGGTCTCTGGCTGCAGCCTCCCAGGTGTCATGATGAATTCCAAAAGCCTTCAGTGAAATTTTCAGTGTCTTTAAAGCGTTTCCTCTGGCCACCTTGGGAGCGTTTACCACAACGCAGTTCGCTGTAAAAAATTCGTTTTGGGAGCCTGTGATCTGGCATGCGAGTCAAGTGACCAGCCCAGCGAATCTGATTCTTCATCAGTAGAGTGTGGATACTGGGCATGGATGCTCTTTCTAGGACTTCAGTGTCTGGAATCTTGTCTTGCCATTTAATCGTCAGTAGCTTCCTTAGGCAGACTGTGTGGAAGTGGTTTAATTTACTAGCGTGTCGCTGATAAACAGTCCAGGTTTCACAAGCATATAGCAGTGTGGATAATACAACTGCTTTGTAGACTTTTAGCTTTGTTTGCAGACTTATTCCAGTTCTGTCCCATACATTCTTGTACAGTCTGCCAAAGGCCGCACTGGCCTTGGGGATTCTTGCATTCACTTCGTCATCAATTGTGGCAGCTTGTGACACAGTGCTGCCAAGATAGGTGAATTTGTCCACAACACTTAGTCTATGATCATTCACTTTGATATTCGGCACAGTGTGACTATTCACTGGAGCTGGCTGGTACATAACTACAGTCTTCTCCAAGTTGATATTGAGCCCAAAGTTGGCACAGGCATGTGAGAAAGCTGACACATTATGTTGCATGCCCGCCTCTGAGTTGGCGTACAGAGCGCAATCATCAGCAAACAGGAGCTCTCTGACGGTGTCGCTGTTAATTTTGGTTTTAGCTTTCAGCCTTCTGAGATTGAATAACTTTCCATCCATACGGTAGTTGATGTCTATTCCAATGTCGTCGTTCTCGAAGGCATTCATCAGCATGGCTGAAAACATGAGGCTGAACAGTGTTGGTGCCAGGACACGTCCTTGCTTCACTCCATTGGTGACAGGAAAGGGTTCAGACAGTTCGCCATTTTCCTGTACTCTTGCCTGCATGCCATCATGAAATAGCCGCACTATTTGGACAAACTTTCGTGGACAGCCATATTTTGCCATAATCTTCCACAGTCCTTCTCTGCTGACTGTATCAAAAGCCTTGGTAAGGTCAATGAAAGTGGAGAACATTTCGCAGTTCTGTTCCTGACATTTCTCTTGCAGCTGCCTTGCAGCGAAAATCATGTCAACAGTTCCACGTTCTTTTCTGAAGCCACACTGACTCTCAGGAAGAAGACCTTGATCGAGATGGGCTGTGAGGCGATTGAGAAGAATTCTGGCGAGTATCTTCCCTGCAATTGAAAGCAAGGAGATGCCTCGGTGGTTGTCACAGGATTGGCGGTTTCCTTTACGTTTGTAAAGGTGGACTATTGACGCGTCCTTGAAATCTTGTGGCATGGTCTCGTTCACCCATATGTTTGTAAAGACTTGGTGAAGCTGCTCTGTTAGGACCGGCCCACCTGCCTTGTATATCTCTGCTGGGATGGAATCAGGACCAGGTGCCTTGTCGCTGGAGAGTTGCTGGATGGCTTTGTTTACTTCCACTATGGTTGGCAGGTCATCAAGTGTCTCATTGGTAGGAACTTGAGGAAGGCAATTGATGGTTTAATCATCGAAGAAGGAAGTTGCATTTAAGATTTTGCTGAAATGCTCTGCCCAGCGTTGAAGGATTTCTTTCTTATCGGTGATCAATGTTCCCCCATCTGCACTGAGGAGGGAAACTATGCCTGGTGATGTAGGACCATAGACCGCTTTCAGTGAGTCGTAGAAGTTTTTCATATCATGTCTGTCAGCAAAGCCCTGAATTTCATCAGCTTTGCTGCTCAGCCAGGAGTCCCGCATGTGCCGAAGTTTCTGCTGCACTACTCTCTGAATGTTCTTGAAGGCATCTTTTTTTTATGTTGACTTTGGGTCATTCAAATGTGCCTTGAGGAGAAGATGTTTCTCGGCCAGCAATTGGTTGATGTCTTCGGAATTTTCATCAAACCAGTCTTTATGCTTTCGGGGGGCTGGACCCAGGATTTCCATAGCAGTGTTGTAAATTATGTCCTTTAGGGCTCTCCATTCTGTTTCTGTATCCTGTGTAGCTGCAGCATTTTGCTTGAGGCGGTCTTCCAGCATATTTTCAAACGACTGCTGCATTTTCTTGCTGTTTAGGCGGGTGACATTTAGCTTTTTTTGCATTTTCACCCCTTGAAGACACCGTGGTGGCCTGATGTGAATGTTTATTTTCGAGACAATGAGACGATGGTCTGTCCAACATTCGGCACCACACATGGATTTTGTCACTCGGACGTCTTGTCTGTCACTCCTCCTGACAATGACATAGTCAATGAGGTGCCAGTGTTTCGAGCGAGGGTGCATCCACGATGTCCTATTTCTCATGGGGAGACGGAAAATTGTGTTCGTAATCAGGAGATCATGTTCGGCACATGTCTGAAGGAGACGGAGTCCATTGCTGTTACAATTTCCGACTCCATGCTTTCCAATAATGCCACTCCAAGAGGTGGTGTCCGTGCCTACTCTGGCATTGAAATCCCCAAGGAGTATAAGTTTGTCTCCTTTGGGAGCAGATGTCAATACATTGTGCAGGTCCTCATAGAACTTGTTCTTGACATCATCTTCGTTGGTCATAGTTGGTGCGTAGACACTCACAATGGTTGCATGCTTCCTTCCATTCAGCAGGGGCAACTTCATGGTCATGAGCCTGTCGTTTATAGCCTTTGGAAATCCAGCTAATTTGCCGACCAGGGCCGACTTAATGGCAAATCCCACACCGGATTGGCGTCTTTCCTCGCTTTTCCTTCCACTCCAGAAAAATGTGTAGCCGGCACCTATTTCACAGATTTGGCCTTCTTCTGCAAGTCGTGTCTCGCTCAAGGCTGCAATGTCGATGTTGTACCTGCCCAGCTCTCTCCCAATCAGTGCTGTTCGTCTCTCTGGACCCGACGCGCCGTCTCTGTCAAGTAGGGTGCGTACATTCCAAGTTCCAATTGTTAAGGGAATATGGTTTACTCTTTTAGCTTTGCTTGTTTTATCTTTGTTTGTATGTCGACCGCAGTTAAGGGTACCCACCAACCGCGGCTAGCTGGTTAGGTAGTGATGGAGCAGACAATGTTTAGGGCACCTTTTCTAACCCCTTCCTCATGCTATGGAGGTGAGCAGTGTGTTCCTATAGAGGGCTGCTCAGTCGCTCAGGGGGCTGCCGAATCGCACTGTTGCTCCGGTCAGTAGAAGACGACCATATGGCCAGAGCCGCCTGTGTGCAGGTCTGCGACTACGGCTGCCAGCGTACCCACGCCTGCCGTTTCGCCGTTCGCCCATCGCCACAGGGCTTGAAGGTGATATATGACGTTGGATGAAGAATGACTTGCGCGATGACTTGGATTAAAGTGAGGAAGAGTTGCGCAATTCGTCTACCTCACTCTCTCGCCTGAGTCCATCTGAATCCAGTGGCAAGACAAGTCGAGACGACTGGAGATGAATACAGGTGCAGTGGATGACCAGGGCGCTCTACGTGCCTTGCCGTGCTCATTACGTTCCACAACGCTTTGCAGGTAAACGCCGTCTTGCCCGTTGAATCAGGAATGATTTCTTCCGCGCAGTCTGCCGAATCCTGTCTTCACATGCTGGGTAGGCATACCCTAGTTTACCTCTTGGTTTTACACCAAATCGGATACCCATGCCTGGTTTAGCCAGCCTCTCGCAGCTGTTGCCCGGGGGGTGGCCGCTGTCGCATGCTGACAGCTACTAGGAGCCACAGGCACGAGCTGGGTGTCAGGCTTAGACCAGTGGGGGATGGGTCCTGAAAAGGACATGAGAGTCATCCTTACTAAAGGTATATCAAACAATACACTATATATGATCAGCTATTCTCCATGTATATCAAACAATACACTATATATGACCAGCTATTCTCCATGTATATCAAACAATAGACTATATACAATCAGCTATTCTCCATGTATATCAAACAATACACTATATGTGATCAGCTATTCTCCATGCATCCCAAACAAGAAACTATATACAATCAGCTGTTTTCCATGTATATCAAACAATACACTATATATGATCAGCTGTTCTCCATGCATCCCAAACAAGAAACTATATACAATCAGCTGTTCTCCATGTATATCAAATATTAGAGACATTAGACGTAGACAGTCAACATTTTTTGGGCATGTTATGAGAAGAAATGAATTGGATAACTTGATGACAACTGGTAAGATCGAAGGGAAAAGACCAAGGGGAAGACCTAGAAGCAAATACCTGGATGGCTTAGCCACGTGGCATTGTCGAGACAGAAACACGGAGCTGATCCACGACTCTGGTAATCGAGTGAGATGGCAGAACATGACCGCAGAACATGAAGGATGGATCTCAAAATTTTCAAGTTTATTTTTCCGTATAACGTGCCTAAAAAATCTTGACTGTCTACGTCTAATTTTCTAATCAATTTACGATTTTCATTTGTTTCTATACGGTCTGTCTAATTCATTTTGTGTGTGTGTCCGTACATAGTATTCACCGGTGTAAATAAATAATTATATTAAAATGTGTTTGGCTGATTGTATAGTATTGTTTGGCTTCACATCAACATCTGTACCTGGCAACCCTAATGACTTCCTTGTCTGCTTGATTCAGCTTGTCTTCAGAGTTTGGACATCAGACTTTCACTTTCAGATGTACAGAAAAATAGCAGTCAGCTTGTTCTTGTTGACATCTTCATAATAATATATTGTCCTTATATAGTGCAGGCGTAGAACAAAATAATCTCTGTTCTTCATATGACTTGTAATCCATGAGAGGACACGAAAGAACTGTCGTGAGTGTGTTGTTTGTGAAAAAAAAAGCACTAAGAGAAGCTTGTAATAAATATAAAAAAAATAAATACTAAAAATAAATTCCAAGTAATCCGATGGTGTTTATTATTAATTTAGATACAAGACAGTGAAGACTTGACGAGTTTTTCGTTTTTCGAAAATGCTGACTGACATTGTGTAGCGTTGTTAAAAATGTGACGTGACAATATACTTTGTTAAAATTAATTTACTGTGGTTTGTGATAGGGATTATCATAGTTATCTGTACGTTATAGATTATATTATATATTATACAGCGTAGTTTATTTTAACATGGTGGAATTTCCGATGACGAATATTATATTAATTTGTTTCTGTATTTTCCTTATATTTATATCCATTATCAATTAATTAGTTATCAGATTAACCTCACTGACATCAAATCATTCGGTTCATAAGCACTGCACTCTTTATCTCCTCTTTAATATCTCTCATTGTGTAGCAGATGACCCAATTCTGTATTGTTTTTCTGTTTTCTATCCTGTATCCCCCCCCGCGCATTCGCTTTTGTCTGGCTTCACCCTTTTGACTTGATGTTCTTGCAGTCTGGTTAAGGGTGAAGGTTCACAACTATCACTTGATAGCCCTGCCTCTCATAGGGCTTTCAGTTTATCAGCCTTATCCATTGCTCACCTGCTTTCCACAGCAAATGTGAGCAAGCCTATCACTATCAGTCATCAGCTTATTCTGTTTCTCTGACACCTGTGTGGCTGGATGCACAAATGTAGTTAAAGGTGGACAAATGAACTATTGAAAGTCTCTTTAATATGGACCCTTATTTTCATCTTGTGGCTGTTGGTGTGAGTATTTCTCCCCATGACAGAACATCATAAGCATACCATGGACAGACAGAAAAACCAATGAAAAAGTCCTTCAAGAAACAAATGAAGATCGTAAACTGATTAGAGACATTCAATATTTTTGGGGCATGTTATGAGAAGAAATGAATTGGAGAACGTGGTGACAACTGGCAAGATCGAAGGGAAGAGACCAAGGGGAAGACTGAGAAGTAAATACCTGGATGACTTGGCCACGTGGCATGGTCGAGACAGAAACACGAAGCTGATCCATGACTGATCGATGAGATGGCAAAATCATGACCGCCCCGCTTATCGGCATGGCACATGATGGATGGATAGAACATTGGTTATCTGAGTCACGATTATATAGTGAACACGAAGAAGCCTAAGATAATACCAGGCTGGCATGCCAGACTTTCAATGATGTAAGATCAAGCTGTGTGTCCAGATTTCTTGTAGACAACTTAAATGCTTGGACCAGTAAAAAATAAAGTTGGTTGTATGTCCTTTATAGGACGTTACAATAAACCCAAACATATATAGGCTGTTTTTCTAGGCAGCTTTACATTCTCTAGTTTGCCATTGCTCTCTAAACAGCTAGTGCACATACCATTGTGAAAAGCAACATAAAGCGATTGGCTCCAAAATTGCTTGCAGCTGACTTCGAACAGTTCCGTAAAACAAATCACTATAGTTTATGAATGCTTTTATTTTCCTCTACACCCAAGGTTTGGAAGAATACCAGTGACAAAAAACACAGATGTTGAGTTACTAATAAATCTGACAGTGTAACAATGGTTGTAAATTTTATATGAAACACTGCAAGTCACTAAAATTGTGTTTAATTTTCTTCTTTGCGTGTTTTTTTTTAGGTGTTCTCAAATTTCTAATTGAAAGGTTATGATGAATACCAAGACTGACATGATCATGTGAACTGCTGATCTCTAGTTCAGCATGAAATGCTGTTTATTAATTATAACTGGGGAAGACAGAAAGCCAAAGCCAATAGCATATTTAGAAAAATGAAGTTGAAATTGATCACAAACTTCTGTATCACTGTGAGCTGATAAAATACCATCAATGTTTAAAATGAACTAATGAATATTGGTTTATGATTGACACAGTATGTAGTATTTGAAAGAAGAAGCAACATCTTCTATTTTGGTATATTGCATCAGTAATGACAGAATCAGTAAGAGCGTTAAGTGATAAGTTAGCAGCATCCATCCAAGCTGGTGATGCCAAGGAAGCGGCTATTCTGGTTGCTCAGTTATCAAATATGAAGCTGAAATTGGATATTAACATCAAGAATGAAGAGCACGAGCAACGAAATAGTGAGCAAGAGTTCAGGTATGTATAATGTATTTGCTTGGTTCTTCTTCACTGTTCGTCCACAATATTTTGGTTTTTGGCCTGCACTGTATCAGTTTACAGCAGATCTGCGATATTTGCACCTTTTGGCCGACACATCCGACTTTTGCAGACATTTGTTGACTGGGTTAGCCTTCGTGGTGCTTGGTTCATAGGAACAGACCTCATAGCACTTCAGTGTAACCCATAGTTGTACCATCTCCCTCGGCGAATGTCATAAGGTGTAAATACTGTATGTTCCGCTAACACATTGGTTGTATACATGTTGTATGTGTCTCCTCATACGTCCATCATTACCGGATCCACACTTACATCCAGATTGAAATGTTTTAGATATGTTTCATCTGTTATTGTGTCTCCAACTTGCTGTTACTCATAGGTAGTCTTCTGTGGAGTCTCTGTGGCGAAGTGGTCAAGCCGTTTGACTCATGCTCCGAAGGTTGTGGGTTCGATTCCGGGCCACGTCCTTCGGTTTATGAGTTAAATGTTTTGGAGACTCTTTGGGGTTGTCGCTAAAAGCTACGGAGTTCGTGCTTTGTGCGACGCTTTCCGTGCTGCGGAAAGAGACCGAGCCATATGGGATAAAACCCGGTGCAATGAAGTTGACTTTTAAGCGACTTTAAGGTAGTCTTCAAAATCTCACTCTTGTCCATGGTGAATGTTATAACTACTGGTCCTCTTGAAGCTGACATATCTGCTTGCTCATTGCCTCACACTCCATCGTGACTCAGTGTATCCATGTACATTCTTGTAAGAAAGAAGTGTCTATGTTCAGTACCCACTCAAGCCACATCTGTGCATCTAGTCTCTAATTCTTACCCATATCTGCTTGCTCATTGCCTCACACTCCATCGTGACTCAGTGTATCCATGTACATTCTTGTAAGAAAGAAGTGTCTATGTTCAGTACCCACTCAAGCCACATCTGTGCATCTAGTCTCTAATTCTTACCCATATCTGCTTGCTCATTGTCTCACACTCTATCGTGACTCAGTATATCCATGTACATTCTTGTAATAAAGAAGTGTCTCAGTACCCACTCAAGCCACATCTGTGCATCTAGTCTCTAATTCTTACCCATATCTGCTTGCTCATTGCCTCACACTCCATCGTGACTCAGTATATCCATGTACATTCTTGTAAGAAAGAAGTGTCTCAGTACCCACTCAAGCCACATCTGTCCATCTAGTCTCTAATTCTTACCCCTACTTCTTTTAGCACCAAACAATATGTGTGTATTTATTTATTAAATGTCCATCTGGAGCTTTTCAGTGTGGACTGAGAATCCTGATTGCTTTGGTGACTCGAGTATTCGCCTTACTTTGTGATTATTCCACTGAACGCAAACTTGCCTAGAAAATCAGCCTGAGTTGGGGTTGATTGCTGTGTCCTGCAAAGGACAAGCATTTTTGTTGGGTGATTATTCAGGTGACCATGTCATTGGTGCCTTATATGTAGGCCATGGTCTGTGCTTGTGCAAGCCTAGACTTCACCAAGCATATTATTGGGGGTGATTATTCAGGTGACCATGTAATGTAGGCCAGCGCAAGCCTAGACTCATCAAGCATATTATTGGGGGTGATTATTCAAGTTACCATGTAATGGTTGTCTGTCATTGCTGACTTGTATGTAGACCAGCACAAGCCTAGACTTGACCAAGCATATTATTGGGGGTGATTATTCAGGTGACCATGTAATGGTTGTCTGTCATTGCTGACTTGTATGTGGGCCATGTTCACTGTGCCAATGCAAGCCAAGACTTCACTAAGCATATTTTGTTGTTGTGATGGGGGTTTCTCATGCACAAGCCAACACAATATACTTCTTCATTTCACTTTTTCACATTGAAACATCATCATCAAGTGCACTGCCTATTGGCGTAGGCATTGTCTCTCCACAGATCACAATCTTTGGTGTTCTGGATCAACTCTGCTGTTGATATTACTCCATGCCACTGTCTGTCCATCTCTTGGTCTGCCTCTCTTTCCCTTGATCTTTCCAGTTGTCATGATATTCTCCAGTGCCTTTCTTCTAATCACATGACCAAAGAAAGCTGTTTGTCTCTTTCTTATTGTTGTATATAATGTTCTAGTTTCATTAGCCTCTTTCAGGCAATCATCGTTAGTTACTCAGGCAGTCCAAAGAATTTGCAACATTCATCTCGGGAACCATATCTCTGTTGCTTCGAAGTTCTTCCTTCCTAATTTTTTCATTTACATTCCAAGATTCACTGCCATACAGCAAAACATGTTTTATATAGCATTTTAGCAC
Source organism: Cepaea hortensis (assembly GCA_963921405.1). NCBI lineage: Eukaryota > Metazoa > Mollusca > Gastropoda > Stylommatophora > Helicidae > Cepaea > Cepaea hortensis. Next base: position 31,732,759 of record OY992889.1, on the reverse strand, counting down.
TCTCTTTCTTACATCAAATAATAGTGACTTATTGCATAAGATACTTTTTATTTTCTGAAATACAGCTTTTGCTTGCCCTATTTGTTCTTAATCTATGTTGTGCACCTTCCATCTGATGTAATAATCTGATGTAATAGGTATTTAAAATAAATCAGTTGGATAAGAATGTTCCTTCTAATGTCTTTTCACAATTTGATGTCATCTCTTTCTTTGATGTAACCATTGTTACTGTTTTCTTGATATTCAAGGAGTCATTTCTTTGCACTTTATGTTACTACAATGTCCAACAATTGTTGATCTTTTCCATTTTCCGCTATCAATACTGTGTCATTGCATAGCATAGATTGTTTATATTAAAACCTCCAATTAGTATTCTTGGCTTTTGTTTTGTATCCCTCTCATTATTTCGCAATAGAGAAAGAGATCCAGTGATACAACACATCCTTGTCACACTCCTTATTATATTTGAATAATTGCCCTCTTTATTTCCCAATTTGATTGCTGCTACTTGATTCCAGTAAATATTATTTATAATTCTGAAACCTTTCCCATCAATGTTGATATCTTCCAACATTTTAATCAGTTCAAATGTTTTACTTTATCAAATGCCTTGGTATAATCTATGAAGCCCAAATATGTCTTTCTGTGTCTATTGATCTTTCTATTAGTGTTTGTTATGTGTATATTGCATGTGTACCCTTTGCTTCCACAAATCCATACTGTTCTTTGCCAATTTCTATTTTTATTTTCTGTTTTGTTCTTTTCATTATAATTCTGAGTAGAAGCTTAGTGACATGGTTTATGAGGTTAATTGTTTGAAAATCTTCACATTCAAGTTCTCCTGGTCATTTTGGTGAACCCATAAATACAGATTTATGCATATCACTAGGTAAGTATCCACTGTTGTAAATATAATTTTAGTTAATATGTCTACTCCAAATTCTCCCAGTACTTCTAATTCTTCTAATGTAATTTCATCTGGAATATGACGTGCATTCCATTTTAATATATTTTAAATGCATCTTGAACTTGCAGTGTGAGAGTTCATGTGGAGGATAGGATTTCTGATGGATGCTACTTTAACCTCCAAGTGAAATCTTGTGATACTATACAAGACTTGAAAAGAAAGGTATCAGTTTTATTACTGTCTGCTTGTATTAGTTTGTTTACTGTCTATTTGTATCAGTTTGTTTACTGTCTACTTGTATTAGTTTGTTTACTCTCTACTTGTATTAGTTTGTTTACTGTCTACTTGTATTAGTTTGTTTACTGTCTACTTGTATTAGTTTGTTTACTGTCTATTTGTATTAGTTTGTTTACTGTCTACTTGTATTAGTTTGTTTACTGTCTACTTGTATTAGTTTGTTTACTGTCTGCTTGTATTAATTTGTTTACTGTCTACTTGTATTAGTTTGTTTACTGTCTACTTGTATTAGTTTGTTTACTGTCTACTTGTATTATTTTGTTTACTGTCTACTTGTATTAGTTTGTTTACTCTCTACTTGTATTAGTTTGTTTACTGTCTACTATTAGTTTGTTTACTGTCTACTTGTATTAGTTTGTTTACTGTCTACTTGTATTATTTTCTTTACTGTCTACTTGTATTATTTTGTTTACTGTCTACTTGTATTAGTTTGTTTACTGTCTACTTGTATTAGTTTGTTTACTGTCTACTTGTATTAGTTTGTTTACTGTCTACTTGTATTATTTTGTTTACTGTCTACTTGTATTAGTTTGTTTACTGTCTACTATTAGTTTGTTTACTGTCTACTTGTAATAGTTTGTTTACTGTCTGCTTGTATTAGTTTGTTTACTGTCTACTTGTATTAGTTTGTTTACTGTCTACTTGTATTAGTTTGTTTACTGTCTACTTGTATTAGTTTGTTTACTGTCTACTTGTATTAGTTTGTTTACTGTCTACTTGTATTAGTTTGTTTACTGTCTACTTGTATTAGTTTGTTTACTGTCTACTTGTATTAGTTTGTTTACTGTCTACTCGTATTAGTTTGTTTACTGTCTACTTGTATTAGTTTGTTTACAAGTCATTAGCTTGTTTAGTTTAATTTCTTTGAAAATGACAATATATTGAAGAGCTAGTTTGGTCTATTTATTATAGTATGTGGTTAATAAGTTTCTTTTCTTTTTTTAAAAATACAACAAAAAGAAAATATTACCTAACAGAAGTTAGCAAAAAGTAAGTATACAACAGAAGTTAGCTCATTTTGTAAATAAAATGAAATTATTACACATCTGAAGTTAGCATGATCATTCGGTAACATTAAAATATTACATAACCCAAGCGAAGTCTGATCATTCGGTAAAATTAAAATATTACTTAACCAAAATTAGCAAAGACCAGTGAACCAAGAGATTCAGAACACTTTTACTCATTTCTGTTCACTAAACTCGAATGTATATTATATGCCAGCAATAAATTACATCACTTTTGACATGAAAAGTAACATTTATACCAGTAACATTTTGGCTAGATCAGATAATGCATATATTATACATGAGTGTGTATATTATATGCAAGATATTATGGTACCTAGTGTGGCGAAGAGATCGACTTGTCTGAGAGGTTTAATGCACTTAAACCTTCTCACCAAAACTCCCAAACACAAACATATAAGCATAAAATATAGAAATTACAAAAATTTCAATCGAGACGTCTTCTTACAAGATTTAGTCAACTCATCTCTAGATTATGTTTACCAGCTTCCTGACCCAGATGATGCTTTGGACCACTGGCTAAAGACCTTTCTAAGTATATTTGATAAACATGTTCCATTTAAGGAAGTTCGTGTTAAACATCACACAAAGCCCCCGTGGATCACACAGGAGGTAGTTGAACTTATGAGAGATCGCGACAGGGCTCACAAAAATAGAGATCTAACTATGTACCGTAGTCTGAGAAACAAAGTTCAATATGTTATTCGGAAGGAAAAGAAAAACTATTTTAAGAACATAGTAATAGATAAAACCAACACTAAAGATATATGGAAAGCAATTAATACCTTGACAAATAAACACAAATCATCACAATCATTACCATCAAATCAGGTTACATGTGATCAATTCAGTAGATACTTTCAGTCCGACATAAACCAACTGAAGGCTGCAATACCAGATGCGCCTCATGACATATCTTTATTATCATCATTCTGTGAGAACAAATGCTATGGACACATTTCCTCCAACATACCGCTAATGACGACAACTGAAGTATTTACTCATCTCCGTAATCTAAAAAACAATAACTCATCAGGACTAGATGGAATTAGTAGTCGGATCCTTCGCCATGCTGCACCGGCGATCTGCGAGTCACTAACTTTTATATATAATCAATGTCTAACCAGAGGTCACTTCCCATCAGCCTTTAAAATCGCTAAAGTGTATCCTCATTTAAAAGCTGGTCCTCTAGACGATCGTCTCATGAGTAATTATAGACCAATTTCCATATTATCCTCATTATCCAAACCGCTAGAAAAGCACATCCACAAAACAACACTAGATCACTTAGTTCGCCATAAACTGATAGTTGACAGTCAGTCAGGATTTTGGCCAAAATATTCTTGCCATACGGCACTAACAAACATGATAGAAAACTGGCATCAAAATATTAACAACAATACTCTATGTGGAGCGGTGTTTATAGACTTTAGGAAAGCATTCGATATGATAGATCATACTATTCTAATTAAAAAACTAGAAACAATGAAAGTAAGTTTTAATATAGTGACATTAATAAAATCCTTCTTATTAGACAGAAAGCAAGTAGTATCACACAATAAAGTTTTATCTCAAGCCATTACCATTAATATTGGAGTACCTCAGGGGTCTATTCTTGGCCCTGTATTATTTGCCATTTATATAAATGATCTTCCATTAAATCTGTCGTCGTCCTGCGATCTATTTGCTGATGACTGCACAGTATATACAAACGCTGTTGATCGTAATGTGCTAGAATTATCCTTGCAACAGGAAATAAATAGTGTAGTTAACTGAAGTCATGCAAACCGCATGCAAATTAACATTACTAAAACAAAGTCTATGTTAATAAGAACCAGGCAAAGACTTCACACTCTAAACTCGCAGAGAACTCTTCAGCTGCACATTGGCAGCACGCCTGTAGAAAGTGTCACCGAGCACAAGACACTGGGTGTTATCATAGATCAAAATCTAACTTTTAACTCACATGTTCATGCTCTAGTTAAACAAATAGCCAAAAAAGTATACCAACTTGCCAAAATTAAAAATTTCCTTGATGAAAACACAAGAAAGATATTCTATACTTCTCATATACAAACACATATTGATTACTGCTCCACAGTCTGGGATGGATGCTCCAAATCAATAACAAAACGCCTATATTCACTCCAGAAAAGGGCAGTGCGTTTAATTAATGGTGAAAAGCTTACCGACAATTCTAACCTATATAAACGTCTCCGGTTACTGCCACTCCACAAGCGCCTGCTTTTTAATAAAACCAAACTAATTCACAAAATCCTATTTCAAAATGCTCCAAGCTACCTTTGGCCATTGTTTAAATATAACGCTAGACGTAGCGAACGACTAAATATACTTCATGTCCCTAAACCTAGGATAGACTTATATAAAACAAGCTTAGCATACTCTGCCGCTCAGTTGTGGAACAATCTTCCACAAGAAATCAAAGACACCACCAATCATGATACATACATTCGCAACCTGTTTGAACACTACCTTAGTACAGACTACATGCCCCCATAACAAACAAAACAAAAAAGACAATAATGGTAACTTATCTCAAACGACAACTAGCCAAAAAACATTCCCTTATGTATGGCACGTTACACCCTCCTTAGATATTTATAATGCCCATGTTAAACACTGCTTTAGTGAGTCGTTTGTTATTGATTATTTTTCATGCGTTTTAATGTTCTTTTGTTGTCAAAAGTTGCTTCATAAGTGATGTTGAATGAAAGAATGTATGAGAGGAAATAGAGAAGAAGGGCAGAATGTCAGACGGGCCTGCGTGCCCAATTCTTAACCCTTTGAAAATAAAGACTTATTATTATTATTATTATTATTATTATTATCTGTTGACGGCAGCATAATGGATTCGTTCCACACATTCAGACAGTAGTGTCAAACTACTTAAAGTAAATTTAATTGCCTTGTAAATCACAAACAAACAGCCAATAGTGACTGGAGTGTTTGCAGTGTCCCCCAAGGGACATGCAACTGTTATTTTTAGTATGGTGAAAACTTCTGAGAACTGAGAGACTCACAGCAATTGTCCTTGAGGATGGTAGGCTATCAGCACCTATGATTTGCACTCACCACTTGGAGAGCTCAAGGGTATGCTGGACATAAGTATGGTACTTGACTATTATATGGGACCTAAGTTATCACCAGCTCTACCTCTGAAGACGGAGTGGGTTCGCCTGATGGCTAGGGACACTGCTAATAGGGAAGGCTATTCCAAACGCAAAATTCAGCCCAGCACTACTAGAAGTAGTGTGTTGGACTACGCTTGAGTTCAAAGCGAGTGAGCGTAAAAAACAAAAATAAAAAATTCTTCAAGCTCTACAAGGGTGAATATCTCGATAGACTTGAACATAACAGATCAGAATCTTATACTAGAACAGCATTTTGAAAATAAAAGGGGAATAATTTCCAGTGAAATGAATCTTAAAGATAGTTGCATTCCCTTTACAGGACGTTACAATCAACTCAAGCATTTATTGGCTCTTGGTGATTTACCGGGCAATTATATGTTTGATTTGATTTATTTGGTTGTTTCAGGATTTGAGGTTTGAAGATTAAGCACAACCTATTACTGGCAATGCTGATGGTATTCTGGTACTAACCTTGGGCCTTTGTCATGTTGGATTGGAATCCAACATGGGACGTGGGCAAGGCTCAAGGTCTGTACCGCAATACCATTAGCGTTGCCAGTAGTGGGCTGTGTTCAATCTTCATATTATATGTTCAGTGTTTTGCCATTGCTTTATGAATGGCTGACGCCTCATACCCAGACATAGACGGAGTAATGAGGGTCCCTTCAACAACATTTGCATGAGGATGGGTTGATCCTGGAGCCATATAAAAGTAAACAAAATCCAGCAGGTTGGTGCACGAGATGGCAATATATCTATGTCAGTCATGGACTGTTTAACATGCTAAACATGAGAATTGGGACTTTTAAACTGAAATATTACAGAAAAGTCTCTAGAATATCATGGACCAAGAAACAGAAAAATACTGATATTCTACCAGATCTGAGCATTAAAAAAATACTGACTCATAAACAGAATCATGTCTTGAAACTGAAATAACTTTGCCATATGAAACATCACAGTCGTCTGAAGATAGCAGTGAGGGAAGGCATGGTTCTTGGAAGACAAGACAGTTGTCGACCATCAGAACATGGATACAGGACGTAGCAGACACCTTTGGCATGAAAGTGTATGAGGCAGCAAAATTGGGAACCAGAATATCATTCACAGGCCATAAGTAGAGCTACATTCTGCAAAGGACCTGCTTTATGATGATCATATATACGTGTATGTGAATGTATAAATGTATGTATATAATGTGTTGAGTATTTAAAGTTCCTTTGATCATGTAGCGAGCAGATTTCAATGGGTACCATTAGTATTGGATCTCTTTGCTGGCTGTTGAAGATGAGAACAGAGTGCTTATGGCAATGCCCTGAGTGCATTGATGTTGGTTCTTGACTCAACTCAACTTAATCATGTAGAGGACAGAGCATTGCTTTGCTGATCCGGCAGGTTCACAGCTTGTTTTGTTCCAGATGTATTGGCGTTACCTTTCCTCTGGAGTAAACTAGGCAGGTCGAGAGAGGGATCATACTACATGGCAACACATGGTCTCTAAATTCAGCCTAGGGTTTGTGTTATGGAGAGGTATAACTTCATTTTACAATCTATTGTCTGTCAAGACGGCCAGGTGCCAGTCAATCATGTAGCAGTTGATGTGGCCAAAAGGATAAGAGAGCTCTAACTCATAAACTTCCGTTGTGCTGATAGCCAGGCAAAGGGTTCATCCTCTACACCAGTCAGTTGGTCTTAAACATTGACTTCTCCGGGAAGGTTAACCCGGTCAACAAATGCCCGCAGAAGTTGGATGTGTCGGTCTAATGGCGCAAGAATGCAGCTCTGCTGTAAACAGGCACAACGCAATCACGTCCGAAAAAAAAAACTCCGGATGAACGCAGAAGAAACGTTGACTTCTCCTTCAGAAAGAAATGGCAAACTGCTGAATGTAAAATTCCATAGAAAAATCAACCTTGAGTTGATTTCAAGGCTAATTGCATTGTCCTGCAAAGGACATACAGTTAAAGAAACAATTATGAACATGGTTACAATATTTCTTTTGTTTCATTAGGTCATGCTTAAGTATAACTTTCCAGAGGAGGTACAGAGATGGATTGTTGGGAAGAAGATCCCCGATAACGAGAATAAACTATCCCAGTGTGGTGTCAAGGGGCCAGGACACACACTGTATCTGTACCTGGTAACAGCCAGATCTGTTGGACTTTCAAAGCAAGATTACGAAACCAATCGCCAAGCTCTGCGTAAGTTTATGATGCTGTGTTAATTAAATTGGGATGTGTAATTACTTTAGGTCCTGGACACATTTGAGGGATATAGAAAGTAAGGATTGAGGTTACATTGTTGCTTCTGTTTGATTATGTCATTCTTCAGTATGACTTTCCAGAGGAGGTCCAGCGACATTCAGCATCATTTCTCTTGGTCTGCTTCTGCCTCTTCTCCCACTTGCTTTCCTGTCAGGATGTTTTCCAGTGCCCCTCTTCTCATATGATAAAGGACGCTGTTTGTCTCTTTATAAATGTTGTGTATAATATTTTTCTTTCATTACCCTCTTTCAAGCAATCGTTAGTTGCGCTGGCAATCCAATATATTTGCAACATTCGTCTCAGGAACCTCCATATCCAAATGCTTAAACTGCAGTAAAGCTGTGAAAATATAATGAATAATTCAACAGAAATTGGAAGTGGAAAAAACGTCTGCAGTACAAGAATACAATGACAGAACATAGCGGGTAGAAAGCCCTTTTCAGCACTAAAACAACGAGGGCACTGATACAACTACAATTTAAATTTAAAAAACTTCAATGAAGTATATATGTGAGGGGGAGAGAGAGAGAGAGAGAGAGAGAGAGAGAGAGAGAGAGAGAGAGAGAGAGAGAGAGAGAGAGAGAGAGAGAGAGAGAGAGAGAGAGAGAGAGAGAGAGAAGAATGAGCTGTATTTTCAGAAGGTCACAAATTGGGGTACACAGGTCTGTCTTGCATTCATCCCTTCCAATCACTTGTTTATCACACAGCAGTTATATGTTCAATACTGTGCTTGTTACACACAGCAGTTATATGTTCAATAGCGTGCTTGTTACACACAGCAGTTATATGTTCAATAGCGTGCTTGTTACACACAGCAGTTATATGTTCAATAGCGTGTTTGTTACACACAGCAGTTATATGTTCAATAGTGTGCTTGTTACACACAGCAATTATATGTTAATATTATGTCTGTTATATTGATTTAGCAGTAAACATAATAATAAGAATACTGAGCAAATACAGAGAGAGAGAGAGAGAGAGAGCAACTAGTACAATGAGAGTTAATGTATAAATATTTATATTTTTCAGAGCAAGGAGTCATGATTTCAAACAAGCATAGCCAGCCTGGTTTGAGTTCACCAGTGCGAAGAGGTATTACCCAGTTGTTTAATGTAAACAGCATTTTTACTCAGCACATATTGTCAAAGAAGGTTAAGGACTCTTTTTACACAGGGCATATGGTGCTAAACCCATTTTTGATCAACCAATAGGTGCTCGTTGTGTAATGTGATCAGTATTTGGCTAGTATAAAGCAATGGCAAACTACTGAACGTAAACTTGCCAAGAAATCACACAAACAGCCAAAAAATACTGGGGTTGACTGTGATGTCCTGTAAAGGATATGCAACAAACTTTTTGTTGTTTTGTTGATACCACTTAATGTCAGTATAATTTTGAAAACTGTGCTAATAAGTAATCCTTAATTTTTAACAGTAATTTAAAACTGAAAAATTCTGATCTAAATCCTTACTCATTAAGAATCCATATTCAAGTACTCATCCAGCCAGTAGTCATGAGTTCAAATCCCCACCGAGGTGGACTTTTAATATTGACCTGGGCTCCCAGGTCGACTCAACTTAAAAAGGGTACCAGGAAATGATCTGGGAAGTAAAGGCGACCAGGGCGATATTGATCACAGGTAACCTCTGAAGTGCCAGTTTGGTCGATAAAAATATGGGTTTAATACCAAATGCGAAATGTACTTAAAGCATGCAAAAGGGATTTTGATATGCTCATCTAGAACTTTAAAATTTGATGTTGAAATTTCTCTCTATCATAAGGCAGATGTCCTGCCTCTGTAGCTTTCACGACTATGTTTTTATATGTTTGTGTCTTTGAAGATGGCTGTGTACACCTGTAAGAACCTGGAAGTGTCTGTTACAATGAGGGCAGAGAAGTTAGAACTGTCAGACAAGAGGAGATAACGTAGACATAAGTTCACCAGAGTAAGGACACTTGGCACTTCATAAATGAAACAAAAAAAAGGCTTTTAAAAGGCAAGAAGATCAACCTCATTGCACCGGGGTTTATCCAACAGTGCTCAGTCTCTTTCTGCAATGGCAGCCTGCCGAAAGCGCCGCACATACTTCATAGCTCCAGTGACGATCCCCAGGAGGCTCTGATAAAGATTGTACTCGTGAACTGAACGATGTAGCCTGGGATCAACCCACAATCTTTGGAGCTCTACACTTGTGGCGTAAACACTTCACCACGGAGACTCTAAAAATGAAACAAAAAAGTATGCTAAGATTACCATGGTGAAGTGGCCAAGCAGTCTGCCTCGTGCTCTGAAGGTTGTGGGTTCGATTCTGGGCTGTGTCTGTCAGTTCACGATTGCATTTTTCTCGGAGACTCCTGGGGCTCTCGCTGGAGCTGAGGAGTTTGTGCTTTGTGTGATGCTTTCAGCAGGATGCCCTACGGAAAGAGACCGAGCCATACAGGATAAAACCCAGTGCAATGAAGTCAGTCCTCTAGACTTTTGAGACTTTTCTTGAGATAAAACAAGCACATACTCGTATACATAATTCAGAAGGACCTCCGACTTCTGTTGTATTGTATGTTGTTGTATCCTCCTGTAGTTAAGATCTTTCATATTCATTATAGATCCTTTTTAAATTTGAGGCTGCTGTTGATAATTTTCATATAATTAATTATTGTTTTGTTTGTTTGTTTATTATTGATTTCACTTGAGAAGTATAACCTACATCCCACACTTGGGTAACTCCATCAGTGCATCAATCTCCTCCCATGTATCAGATGTATAGAATCTTCACACAGGGCACTTCAACTGTAGCACTGGCCAGAATCCACACAGGGCATGTCATCTGTAGTACTGGCCAGAATCCACACAGGGCACTTCAACTGTAGTATTGGCCAGAATCCACACCGGGACTTCAACTGTAGTACTGGCCAGAATCCACACAGGTTACTTCAACTGTAGTACTGGCCAGTATCCACCCAGGGCACTTCAACTGTAGTACTGGCCAGAATCCACACAGGGCACTTCAACTGTAGCACTGGCCAGAATCCACACAGGGCATTTCAACTGTAGTATTGGCCAGAATCCACACCGGGCACTTCAACTGTAGTACTGGCCAGAATCCACACAGGTTACTTCAACTGTAGTACTGGCCAGAATCCACCAAGGGCACTTCAACTGTAGTACTGGCCAGAATCCACACAGGGCACTTCAACTGTAGTACTGGCCAGAATCCACACAGGGCACTTCAACTGTAGTACTGGCCAGAATCCACCCAGGGCACTTCAACTGTAGTACTGGCCAGAATCCACACAGGGCACGTCATCTGTAGTACTGGCCAGAATCCACATAGGGCTCTTCAACCATAACACTGGCAAGAATCCACACAGGGCACTTCAACCATAGCACTGGTGAGAATCCACACAGGGCACTTCAACCATAGCACTGGTGAGAATCCACACAGGGCACTTCAACTGTGGCACTGGCCAGAATCCACACAGGGCACTTCAACTGTGGCACTGGCCAGAATCCACACAGGGCACTTCAACTGTGGCACTGGCCAGAATCCACACAGGGTACTTCAACTGTGGCATTAGCCAGAATCCACACAGAGTACTTCACCTGTAGCACTGGCCAGAATCCACACAGGTCACTTCTGTAGCACTGGCCAGAATCCACATAGGGTACTTCACCTGTAGCACTGGCCAGAATCCACACAAGGTACTTGCAACTGTAGCACTGGCCAGAATCCACACAGGGCATGTCATCTGTAGTACTGGCCAGAATCCACACAGGGCACTTCAACTGTAGTATTGGCCAGAATCCACACCGGGCACTTCAACTATAGCACTGGCCAGAATCCACACAGGGCACTTCAACTGTGGCACTGGCCAGAATCCACATAGGGCACTTCAACCATAGCACTGGTGAGAATCCACACAGAGTACTTCACCTGTAGCACTGGCCAGAATCCACACAGGTCACTTCTGTAGCACTGGCCAGAATCCACACAGGGTACTTCAACTGTAGCACTGGCCAGAATTCACACAGGGCACTTCATCTATTGCACTAATCAGAATCCACACAGGTTACTTCAACTGTAGCACTGGCCAGAATCCACACAGGTAACTTCTGTAGCACTGGCCAGAATCCACACAGGGTACTTCAACTGTAGCACTGGCCAGAATCCACACAGGGCACTTCAACCGTAGCACTGGCCAGAATCCACACAGGGCACTTCAACTGTAGCACTGGCCAGAATCCACACAGGGCACTTCTGTAGCACTGGCCAGAATCCACACAGGGTACTTCACCTGTAGCACTGGCCAGAATCCACACAGGGCACTTCTGTAGCACTGGCCAGAATCTACACAGGGCACTTCAACTGTTGCACTGGCCAGAATCCACACAGGGCACTTCAACTGTAGCACTGGCCAGAATCCACACAGGTTACTTCAACTGTGGCACTGGCCAGAATCCACACAGGGCACTTCAACTGTAGCACTGGCCAGAATCCACACAGGGCACTTCATCTGTATCACTGGCTAGAATCCAAATATGTATATATCAGAACCACACGTATACTAGGAATATTTTGTCCGTGGGTTTTCTAATTTTAAAATGTAGCCTCTGCAGCGGCCTATTTAGTGTATTGTTTTTGTTTTCCAGCTGCTGAAGAATTTTTAGTGTGGGTAACAGGTGCTCCCAGTATCCAAGAAGGCTCGCTGTGTGTTCCATTAGGGAAGCACAGAGCAGAAACTGTAATCTACCATTCATGTTGTTAAGAGGCAACGCGGTAAAGCTCTGCAACACAGACGCAGCTTAGATGGGAGACAAGTCTCTTATACCAACCTCTCTCTGATCAGTGAAAGCACTTGTTCGTGGCTCAAATCTAAATATTAATAGTGTGTGAAATTCCATGAATTTCACAAACACTAGACATAATTTTATGGGACAGGGTAGCTAGTTTCCTCCATCACTACTCAAAGCTTATCCAAGTACCTATTTTTGGGTTTGTGTCTGAACAATTAAGAAACTTGATTTTGAACCAGCTGCCACTGGAATTATGTTTCATAATGGTTAGTGCACTGACTTACTAACAATGTTCTGGGGTTTGATTCTCAGCAGAAGCAGGATTTGACTTTATTTTTTACTATGTAATTTGGTTCATGAGTGCAATTCTTTTAGACCTCTTGGCCTTACCACCAGAGCTACAGAGTCCATGCTCTGTACAGGGCTATTGGCAGGCCACAGTTTGAAAAGAAATTGAGCTGTATGGAATACAACCGTGTGCAATGGAGTCAATCTTCTGACCTTTTTCACCACAGAATTCCAGACATCCTAACCGTCCAGCAACTGGGCTAAATATATGCACCTTATATTGTGTAATAATTCTGTTTGGCATGTTCTCATTTCAGAATCCCCTGATCCATACTGGCCAGGTCCGTTGTCACCACTGGAGACTCAAAGCCAGAGCTACTCAAACAACCATTCACCTGTGCCAGCCTCCTCTCCAGAGTTTGGATTAGGAGAGGTTGATCCCGGGCAAAATTCTTATGGAGCTGCTAGACAAACTTCCAATAGATCGCTGAATAGTGGGAGTGCAATGTTACAAGTAAGTTATCTCATGATTTTGTTGTACCATGCTGATCCATTCATCTGCCTTATCTAATTCAGGAAATGTTAAATGTGTTTGTAAGTAATACTACCAGCTTTTGCTGTTCCATGATGTAATATACTGATCCATTAATCTTATCTAATTCAGGAAATGTTAAATGCTCCCAACCTGTCAAGTTTTGCTGTCTCTGAAAGTCAACCAAACCTGGCCACCCAAGACAGTGGCATAGGGCACTGGGCAGCTGACTATGAGAGTGGAGCAGCTAGACTACCATCTGCAAATAAGCCCAGGACATCTTCTTCTACACCTCGGTCCAGAAATGAGGTTAGTCATCATGTTTTCTTTCAGTCACATTAACAAAAATCTTGTATATTATCTTCTAGAATTGTGTATGCAGTCACAAACCCCCAACTATATACTAGTCTGTATGTGTTTATAAAATCATGAACTCGAGTATACTACCTTCTAGAATTGTTTATACAATCACAACCCCCAACTATATACTAGTCTGTACGTGTTTACAAAATCATGAACTCACGTATACTATCTTCTAGAATTGTTTATACAATCCCAACCAACCTCATACACTTACCTCTACAAGTGTTTATACAAACAATCATAAACTTAGCACACTACCTTCTAGAATTGTTTATAAAGTCACAACCATCAACTGTATACTAGCCTTTATAAGTGTTTACACAATCATAAACTTCAGCATACCAGCTGTTTCAATTACTTTTGCACTCATTAACTTCTTAACATTGCTAGCTGTAACATCAATATTAAACTTCTTAACATTGCTAGCTGTAACATTAATATTGAACTGCAGAAATAAACAATCCCTAGGCATATATGCATGGGGCTGGAGTCTGCTGACAATAGAATATCAACAACCTGTAAAGGTGCCCAAAAGGTCTCTACTCTGGCACCCAGTTTAGGTATTACCAACCTAGGCTGGTCTCTTACCAACCAGGGCCTAGACCCTTACCAACCTAGGCTAGTCCCTTACCAACCTAAGCTAGTCTCTTACCAACCGGGGCCTAGTCCCTTACCAACCTAGGCTAGTCCCTTACCAACCTAAGCTAGTCCATTACCAACCTAAGCTAGTCCCTTACCAACCTAGACTAGTCCCTTACCAACCTAAGCTAGTCCCTTACCAACCTAGGCTAGTCCCTTACCAACCTAGGCTAGTCCCTTACCAACCTATGCTAGTCCCTTACCAACCTAGGCTAGTCCATTACCAACCTATGCTAGTCCCTTACCAACCTAGGCTAGTCCCTTACCAACCTAGGCTAGTCCCTTACCAACCTAGGCTAGTCCCTTACCAACCTAGGCTAGTCCCTTACCAACCTAGACTAGTCCCTTACCAACCTAGACTAGTCCCTTACCAACCTAGGCTAGTCCCTTACCAACCTAGGCTAGTCCCTTACCAACCTAGGCTAGTCCCTTACCAACCTAGGCTAGTCCCTTACCAACATAGACTAGTCCCTTACCAACCTAGGCTAGTCCCTTACCAACCTAGGCTAGTTCCTTACCAACCTAGGCTAGTCCCTTACCAACCTAGGCTAGTCCCTTACCAACCTAGGCTAGTCCCTTACCAACCTAGGCTAGTCCGTTACCAACCTAGGCTAGTCTCTTACCAACCGGGGCCTAGTCCCTTACCAACCTAGGCTAGTCCCTTACCAACCTAGACTAGTCCCTTACCAACCTAGGCTAGTCCCTTACCAACCTAGGCTAGTCCCTTACCAACCTAGGCTAGTCCCTTACCAACCTAGGCTAGTCTCTTACCAACCTAAGCTTGTCTCTTACCAACCAGGGCCTAGTCCCTTACCAACCTAGGCTAGTCCCTTACCAATCTAGGCTAGTCCCTTACCAAACTAGGCTGGTCTCTTACCAACCTAAGTTAGTCTCTTACCAACCGGGGCCTAGTCCCTTACCAACCTAAGCTAGTCTCTTACTAACCGGGGCCTAGTCCCTTACCAACCTAGGCTAGTCCCTTACCAACCTAGGCTAGTCCCTTACCAACCTAGGCTAGTCCCTTACCAACCTAGGCTAGTCCCTTACCAACCTAGACTAGTCCCTTACCAACCTAGGCTAGTCCCTTACCAACCTAGGCTATTCCCTTACCAACCTAGGCTAGTCCCTTACCAACCTAGGCTAGTCCCTTACCAACCTAAGCTAGTCCCTTACCAACCTAGGCTAGTCCCTTACCAACCTAAGCTTGTCTCTTACCAACCGGGGCCTAGTCCCTTACCAACCTAGGCTAGTCCCTTACCAACCTAGGCTAGTCCCTTACCAACCTAAGCTAGTCCCTTACCAACCTAGGCTAGTCCCTTACCAACCTAAGTTAGTCTCTTACCAACTGGGGCCTAGTCCCTTACCAACCTAGGCTAGTCCCTTACCAACCTAGACTAGTCCCTTACCAACCTAGGCTAGTCCCTTACCAACCTAGGCTAGTCCCTTACCAACCTAGGCTAGTCCCTTACCAACCTAGGCTAGTCCCTTACCAACCTAGGCTAGTCTCTTACCAACCTAAGCTTGTCTCTTACCAACCAGGGCCTAGTCCCTTACCAACCTAGGCTAGTCCCTTACCAACCTAGGCTAGTCCCTTACCAACCTAGGCTAGTCCCTTACCAAACTAGGCTGGTCTCTTACCAACCTAAGTTAGTCTCTTACTAACCGGGGCCTAGTCCCTTACCAACCTAGGCTAGTCTCTTACTAACCGGGGCCTAGTCCCTTACCAACCTAGGCTAGTCCCTTACCAACCTAGGCTAGTCCCTTACCAACCTAGGCTAGTCCCTTACCAACCTAGACTAGTCCCTTACCAACCTAGGCTAGTCCCTTACCAACCTAGGCTAGTCCCTTACCAACCTAGGCTAGTCCCTTACCAACCTAGGCTAGTCCCTTACCAACCTAAGCTAGTCCCTTACCAACCTAGGCTAGTCCCTTACCAACCTAGGCTAGTCCCTTACCAACCTAAGTTAGTCTCTTACCAACTGGGGCCTAGTCCCTTACCAACCTAGGCTAGTCTCTTACTAACCGGGGCCTAGTCCCTTACCAACCTAGGCTAGTCCCTTACCAACCTAGGCTAGTCCCTTACCAACCTAAGCTTGTCTCTTACCAACCGGGGCCTAGTCCCTTACCAACCTAGGCTAGTCCCTTACCAACCTAGGCTAGTCCCTTACCAACCTAAGCTTGTCTCTTACCAACCTAGGCTAGTCCCTTACCAACCTAGGCTAGTCCCTTACCAACCTAGTCTAGTCCCTTACCAACCTAAGCTTGTCTCTTACCAACCTAGGCTAGTCCCTTACCAACCTAGGCTAGTCCCTTACCAACCTAGGCTTGTCCCTTACCAACCTAGGCTAGTCCCTTACCAACCTAGGCTAGTCCCTTACCAACCTAAGCTTGTCTCTTACCAACCGGGGCCTAGTCCCTTACCAACCTAGGCTAGTCCCTTACCAACCTAGGCTAGTCCCTTACCAACCTAAGTTAGTCTCTTACCAACTGGGGCCTAGTCCCTTACCAACCTAGGTTAGTCTCTTACTAACCGGGGCCTAGTCCCTTACCAACCTAGGCTAGTCCCTTACCAACCTAGGCTAGTCCCTTACCAACCTAAGCTTGTCTCTTACCAACCTAGGCTAGTCCCTTACCAACCTAGGCTAGTCCCTTACCAACCTAGGCTAGTCCCTTACCAACCTAGGCTTGTCCCTTACCAACCTAGGCTAGTCCCTTACCAACCTAAACTTGTCTCTTACCAACCGGGGCCTAGTCCCTTACCAACCTAGGCTAGTCCCTTACCAAACTAGGCTGGTCTCTTACCAACCTAAGTTAGTCTCTTACCAACCGGGGCCTAGTCCCTTACCAACCTAAGCTCGTCCCTTACCAACCTAAGCTAGTCCCTTACCAACCTAGGCTAGTCCCTTACCAACCTAGGCTAGTCCCTTACCAACCTAGGCTAGTCCCTTACCAACCTAGACTAGTCCCTTACCAACCTAGGCTAGTCCCTTACCAACCTAGGCTAGTCCCTTACCAACCTAGGCTAGTCCCTTACCAACCTAGGTTAGGCCCTTACCAACCTAGGCTAGTCCCTTACCAACCTAGGCTAGTCCCTTACCAACCTAAGCTAGTCCCTTACCAACCTAGGCTAGTCCCTTACCAACCTAAGCTTGTCTCTTACCAACCTAGGCTAGTCCCTTACCCAATTAGGCTGGTCTCTTACCAACCTAGACTAGTCCCTTACCAACCTAGACTAGTCCCTTACCAACCTAGGCTAGTCCCTTACCAACCTAGGCTAGTCCCTTACCAACCTAGGCTAGTCCCTTACCAAACTAGGCTGGTCTCTTACCAACCTAAGTTAGTCTCTTACCAACCGGGGCCTAGTCCCTTACCAACCTAGGCTAGGCTAGTCCCTTACCAACCTAGGCTAGTCCCTTACCAACCTAAGCTAGTCCCTTACCAACCTAGGCTAGTCCCTTACCAACCTAAGCTTGTCTCTTACCAACCTAGGCTAGTCCCTTACCAACCTAGGCTAGTCCATTACCAACCTAGGCTAGTCCCTTACCAACCTAAGCTAGTCCCTTACCAACCTAGGCTAGTCCCTTACCAACCTAGACTAGTCCCTTACCAACCTAAGCTAGTCCCTTACCAACCTAGGCTAGTCCCTTACCAACCTAAGCTTGTCTCTTACCAACCGGGGCCTAGTCCCTTACCAACCTAGGCTAGTCCCTTACCAACCTAGGCTAGTCTCTTACCAACCGGGGCCTAGTCCCTTACCAAACTAGGCTAGTCTCTTACTAACCGGGGCTTAGTCTCTTACCAACCTAGGCTAGTCCCTTACCAACCTAAGCTAGTCCCTTACCAACCTAGGCTAGTCCCTTACCAACCTAAGCTTGTCTCTTACCAACCTAGGCTAGTCCCTTACCAACCTAGGCTAGTCCCTTACCAACCTAGGCTAGTCCCTTACCAACCTAAGCTTGTCTCTTACCAACCGGGGCCTAGTCCCTTACCAACCTAGGCTAGTCCCTTACCAACCTAGGCTAGTCCCTTACCAACCTAGGCTAGTCCCTTACCAAATTAGGCTGGTCTCTTACCAACCTAGACTAGTCCCTTACCAACCTAGACTAGTCCCTTACCAACCTAGGCTAGTCCCTTACCAACCTAGGCTAGTCCCTTACCAACCTAGGCTAGTCCCTTACCAAACTAGGCTGGTCTCTTACCAACCTAAGTTAGTCTCTTACCAACCGGGGCCTAGTCCCTTACAAACCTAGGCTAGTCCCTTACCAACCTAGGCTAGTCCCTTACCAACCTAGGCTAGTCCCTTACCAACCTAGGCTAGTCCCTTACCAACCTAAGTTAGTCTCTTACCAACCGGGGCCTAGTCCCTTACCAACATAGGCTAGTCCCTTACCAACCTAAGCTTGTCTCTTACCAACCTAGGCTAGTCCCTTACCAACCTAGGCTAGTCCCTTACCAACCTAGGCTAGTCCCTTACCAACCTAAGCTTGTCTCTTACGAACCGGGGCCTACTCCCTTACCAACCTAGGCTAGTCCCTTACCAACCTAGGCTAGTCCCTTACCAACCTAGGCTAGTCCCTTACCAAATTAGGCTGGTCTCTTACCAACCTAGACTAGTCCCTTACCAACCTAGACTAGTCCCTTACCAACCTAGGCTAGTCCCTTACCAACCTAGGCTAGTCCCTTACCAACCTAGGCTAGTCCCTTACCAAACTAGGCTGGTCTCTTACCAACCTAAGTTAGTCTCTTACCAACCGGGGCCTAGTCCCTTACCAACCTAGGCTAGTCCCTTACCAACCTAGACTAGTCCCTTACCAACCTAGGCTAGTCCCTTACCAACCTAGGCTAGTCCCTTACCAACCTAGGCTAGTCCCTTACCAACCTAGGCTAGGCCCTTACCAACCTAGGCTAGTCCCTTACCAACCTAGGCTAGTCCCTTACCAACCTAGGCTAGTCCCTTACCAACCTAAGCTAGTCCCTTACCAACCTAGGCTAGTCCCTTACCAACCTAAGCTAGTCCCTTACCAACCTAGGCTAGTCCCTTACCAACCTAAGCTTGTCTCGTACCAACCGGGGCCTAGTCCCTTACCAACCTAGGCTAGTCCCTTACCAACCTAGGCTAGTCTCTTACCAACCGGGGCCTAGTCCCTTACCAAACTAGGCTAGTCTCTTACTAACCGGGGCTTAGTCTCTTACCAACCTAGGCTAGTCCCTTACCAACCTAAGCTAGTCCCTTACCAACCTAGGCTAGTCCCTTACCAACCTAAGCTTGTCTCTTACCAACCTAGGCTAGTCCCTTACCAACCTAGGCTAGTCCCTTACCAACCTAGGCTAGTCCCTTACCAACCTAAGCTTGTCTCTTACCAACCGGGGCCTAGTCCCTTACCAACCTAGGCTAGTCCCTTACCAACCTAGGCTAGTCCCTTACCAACCTAGGCTAGTCCATTACCAAATTAGGCTGGTCTCTTACCAACCTAGACTAGTCCCTTACCAACCTAGACTAGTCCCTTACCAACCTAGGCTAGTCCCTTACCAACCTAGGCTAGTCCCTTACCAACCTAGGCTAGTCCCTTACCAAACTAGGCTGGTCTCTTACCAACCTAAGTTAGTCTCTTACCAACCGGGGCCTAGTCCCTTACCAACCTAGGCTAGTCCCTTACCAACCTAGGCTAGTCCCTTACCAACCTAGGCTAGTCCCTTACCAACCTAGGCTAGTCCCTTACCAACCTAAGTTAGTCTCTTACCAACCGGGGCCTAGTCCCTTACCAACCTAGGCTAGTCCCTTACCAACCTAGGCTAGTCCCTTACCAAACTAGGCTAGTCCCTTACCAAACTAGGCTGGTCTCTTACCAACCTAAGTTAGTCTCTTACCAACCGGGGCCTAGTCTCTTACCAACCTAGGCAAGTCCCTTACCAACCTAGGCTAGTCCCTTACCAACCTAGGCTAGTCCCTTACCAAACTAGGCTGGTCTCTTACCAACCTAAGTTAGTCTCTTACCAACCGGGGCCTAGTCCCTTACCAACCTAGGCTAGTCCCTTACCAACCTAGGCTAGTCCCTTACCAACCTAGGCTAGTCCCTTACCAAACTAGGCTGGTCTCTTACCAACCTAAGTTAGTCTCTTACCAACCTAAGTTAGTCTCTTACCAACCGGGGCCTAATCCCTTACCAACCTAGGCTAGTCCCTTACCAACCTAGGCTAGTCCCTTACCAAACTAGGCTGGTCTCTTACCAACCTAAGTTAGTCTCTTACCAACCGGGGCCTAGTCTCTTACCAACCTAGGCTAGTCCCTTACCAACCTAGGCTAGTCCCTTACCAAACTAGGCTGGTCTCTTACCAACCTAAGTTAGTCTCTTACCAACCGGGGCCTAGTCCCTTACCAACCTAGGCTAGTCCCTTACCAACCTAGGCTAGTCCCTTACCAACCTAGGCTAGTCCCTTACCAAACTAGGCTGGTCTCTTACCAACCTAAGTTAGTCTCTTACCAACCTAAGTTAGTCTCTTACCAACTGGGGCCTAGTTCCTTACCAACCTAGGCTAGTCCCTTACCAACCTAGCCTAGTCTCTTACCAACCTAGGCTAGTCCCTTACCAACCTAGGCTAGTCCCTTACCAACCTAAGCTTGTCTCTTACCAACCGGGGCCTAGTCCCTTACCAACCTAGGCTAGTCCCTTACCAACCTAGGCTAGTCCCTTACCAACCTAAGCTTGTCTCTTACCAACCTAGGCTAGTCCCTTACCAACCTAGGCTAGTCCCTTACCAACCTAGGCTAGTCCCTTACCAACCTAAGCTTGTCTCTTTCCAACCTAGGCTAGTCCCTTACCAACCTAGGCTAGTCCCTTACCAACCTAGGCTAGTCCCTTACCAACCTAGGCTTGTCCCTTACCAACCTAGGCTAGTCCCTTACCAACCTAAGCTTGTCTCTTACCAACCGGGGCCTAGTCCCTTACCAACCTAGGCTAGTCCCTTACCAACCTAGGCTAGTCCCTTACCAACCTAGGCTAGTCCCTTACCAAACTAGGCTGGTCTCTTACCAACCTAAGTTAGTCTCTTACCAACCGGGGCCTAGTCCCTTACCAACCTAAGCTCGTCCCTTACCAACCTAAGCTAGTCCCTTACCAACCTAGGCTAGTCCCTTACCAACCTAGGCTAGTCCCTTACCAACCTAGGCTAGTCCCTTACCAACCTAGGCTAGTCTCTTACCAACCTAGGCTAGTCTCTTACCAACCTAGGCTGGTCCCTTACCAACTTAGGCTAGTCCCTTACCAACTTAGGCTAGTCCCTTACCAACCAGGGCCTAGTCCCTTACCATCCTAGACCTAGTCCCTTACCAGCCCAGGCCTACTCTAAGCCAGACCATATGTGTGGTGCTGTGTCATGACCAGGTTACATCCTAATGTTCCTCTCCCCATATGTGGCCTTCCAGGACCGGTCTTGCATAGCACACTGGTTGCAAGAGCTTATACAGTCAAAGGAGAGCTCTGCAGCCTGACTGCTAATGCATCGGACTTAAGAGTTAAAGCTCAGTCTAGCCAAACCATCCACAGACCAAGCAATATATCCAAAATACTGTATATGTCTAACTTCTGTTTTTCCCCCAAATACTTTACTAATTATTTACTAAATTTAAGAAAACAATGGCAAACTACTGAATGTAAGCTTGCCAGGCAATCACAAACAGCCAACAAATGCTGGGGTTGACTGACATCCTGTAAAGAATATGCAACTAACTTTTAAAAAAAAAACAACTACTAATTATCATGGTTGTTTCTTTGAATGTGATAACATCCAGTCCAAATTCTTATGTTTATATATATTATTACATTATATTGCTACATCTTCAATAGTTTATGTTCTATAGTATTATGTTGTTATCATAAAGTAAAGAATCCCTTTTAACGCAGAGAGGCATAATGGGTTTATGGTGGTAGTCCTACATATTCAGACCAATCAGCACTCAGTAGATGATGAGGCCAGTATCATGCCAGCATCCTTTACATGCCAGGACAGTTCCTGGCACCCAGTTTAGGCTACCTAGAGCCCAGGTAAATGTAGCAAATCTCCACTTGGAAGGAAATTCATACACATGACCAATACTCATTTCAAATATCTTGGGTCATTGATTACCAACAATGGTGACACAATGAAAGAAATTAAAAGACTAATATCTATTGCTCTTCGAAGACTAAAACAACTGAAGAATAAATTGTGGAGTGGGACAGATAGAACTACAAAATTTAGATTATTAAGAGCATGCATCTTTCCCATTGTGAGACCTGGACACTTATTACTAGATGAGCTGAACAGCGCATACATGCCTTTGAATATAAATGTTATAGATGAGTTCTAAGAATATCTTGGGTAAAGAAAAGAACAAATGCATCCATACATCAAGAGCTGCAAATTGAAAAAGGTTGGCTATTAAAGAAGATAAAACAAAGAAAATTGAAACATTTTGGTCACTTGAAACGTCACAAAAGTTTGGAGAGAACAATAATGGAGGGGTATATGCCTGGGAAGAGAGAAAGAGGAAGGCCAAAGAGAAGATGGGTGCAGGATGTGGCAGATGATCTCCAGATGGGTGTAATGGACGAGGCACATCTTGCTTATAATCGAGAGCTTTTCCGGAAGGTTGTTATGGAAGCGAGGTTCTGCAAAGGACATGCTACTGAATGAATGACCAATACTCAAGTAGCCAGCCATTGCATCTCCCCTACCTCCCATGTTATTATTATATTGCATTTGTTACAAATTGTTTACTGTCTAACTAGTTGAGTTTAGTCATGGTTAACTCAATTCTATGACTCATTGCTTATTTCTGCATACTTTTGTTTCACAGAAAATTGGATGGGAATGTCCAATGTGTACATTCATCAATTTACCGATTCGGCCAGGGTGCGAAATGTGCTCAGGGCCAAGGCCAACTGGTTACAAAATTCCATCGGACTATGATATGACCCCTGAAGAAATCCTGCTACTGGAGAACGACCAGCGGCTGGAAAAGATGACTAGAGAGGTAAGCGTACATTTTAAATATGCATTCTTTTATTGTGTTCTTGCTGTTGTATTTTTGTGTTCCTTGAGTATCCCCTCTAGTTTTGCTTACCGTGGTGGTCACTGCGCTTTATCTACAAGATTGTCTTTGTTGTGCTGTTGTGATGGATTCCTGATGGTCTGTTGTATGGGGTATGACAGCAGACACCATCAAGAAGAACAAACAGTGACAAACACGAATGGTCACTTATTCTAGAGATTTAGCGAAGGCAAGCACTTATGCTAGATGTCACTTGTGTAAAGCATAAGTACTGAAGTATGGTGGCCCCTACTTGATTTTAAATAACAAATAGTTAGTCAACAGATCATCCTCATTGCACATCGAACCATTCAGTCCATAAGTGCTCGGATCACCTCCTCAGTAAAAGCTGCAGCGTGCAGCGGCTCACAATACTAGTTCTATGTTGTTTTATTAATCCGCTTTGGCTTCCTGCACAATGTTCTTGCCTGACCACAATACTGAGCGAAACCATCTTTTAGTTTATCTTTGAGCATGTGTTTTTACCGATACCGCATTATGTGTTTATGTGTTTGGTTTTCCATCATGGCGGACCAGTGACAAACAAGTACTGAAGTACGGTGGACAACTCCTTGATTTTAGATAACAATAGAGGTGGGGTGGGAGTGGGGGGGGGGGGGGGGGGGGAGAGAGAAGATATTACAGTGTCCATCTTAGACTCAGAAGGTACAAGGGTTCTATCTCAGTGTAGGGTTGAAACATTTTTCAAGAACCACTGAATTATAAGGATATCACATGTCCTCTGATCTCATGGGTAGTGGGATTGGATACCCAGTCTTCTCAGATAAGGATGAAAAACTGGCGATCCCGTGGGCCTTGTTGTGCACTTAAAAATCCTGCCGTCATTAGAAATCTCAAAGAGGAGACTGTAAGGCCACTGTGCTGGTAAAATTGTTGGGAAGCAAAACCTACTCATGGGTGGATTGAGCCTGTTACCTTGGATGAAATCTGTCTAGAGGAAACAAAACCTACTCATGGGTGGATTGAGCCTGTTACCTTGGATGAAATCTGTCTAGAGGAAACAAAACCTACTCATGGGTGGATTGAGCCTGTTACCTTGGATGAAATCTGTCTAGAGGAAACAAAACCTACTCATGGGTGGATTGAGCCTGTTACCTTGGATGAAATCTGTCTAGAGGAAACAAAACCTACTCATGGGTGGATTGAGCCTGTTACCTTGGATGAAATCTGTCTAGAGGAAACAAAACCTACTCATGGGTGGATTGAGCCTGTTACCTTGGATGAAATCTGTCTAGAGGAAACAAAACCTACTCATGGGTGGATTGAGCCTGTTACCTTGGATGAAATCTGTCTAGAGGAAACAAAACCTACTCATGGGTGGATTGAGCCTGTTACCTTGGATGAAATCTGTCTAGAGGAAACAAAACCTACTCATGGGTGGATTGAGCCTGTTACCTTGGATGAAATCTGTCTAGAGGAAACAAAACCTACTCATGGGTGGATTGAGCCTGTTACCTTGGATGAAATCTGTCTAGAGGAAACAAAACCTACTCATGGGTGGATTGAGCCTGTTACCTTGGATGAAATCTGTCTAGAGGAAACAAAACCTACTCATGGGTGGATTGAGCCTGTTACCTTGGATGAAATCTGTCTAGAGGAAACAAAACCTACTCATGGGTGGATTGAGCCTGTTACCTTGGATGAAATCTGTCTAGAGGAAACAAAACCTACTCATGGGTGGATTGAGCCTGTTACCTTGGATGAAATCTGTCTAGAGGAAACAAAACCTACTCATGGGTGGATTGAGCCTGTTACCTTGGATGAAATCTGTCTAGAGGAAACAAAACCTACTCATGGGTGGATTGAGCCTGTTACCTTGGATGAAATCTGTCTAGAGGAAACAAAACCTACTCATGGGTGGATTGAGCCTGTTACCTTGGATGAAATCTGTCTAGAGGAAACAAAACCTACTCATGGGTGGATTGAGCCTGTTACCTTGGATGAAATCTGTCTAGAGGAAACAAAACCTACTCATGGGTGGATTGAGCCTGTTACCTTGGATGAAATCTGTCTAGAGGAAACAAAACCTACTCATGGGTGGATTGAGCCTGTTACCTTGGATGAAATCTGTCTAGAGGAAACAAAACCTACTCATGGGTGGATTGAGCCTGTTACCTTGGATGAAATCTGTCTAGAGGAAACAAAACCTACTCATGGGTGGATTGAGCCTGTTACCTTGGATGAAATCTGTCTAGAGGAAACAAAACCTACTCATGGGTGGATTGAGCCTGTTACCTTGGATGAAATCTGTCTAGAGGAAACAAAACCTACTCATGGGTGGATTGAGCCTGTTACCTTGGATGAAATCTGTCTAGAGGAAACAAAACCTACTCATGGGTGGATTGAGCCTGTTACCTTGGATGAAATCTGTCTAGAGGAAACAAAACCTACTCATGGGTGGATTGAGCCTGTTACCTTGGATGAAATCTGTCTAGAGGAAACAAAACCTACTCATGGGTGGATTGAGCCTGTTACCTTGGATGAAATCTGTCTAGAGGAAACAAAACCTACTCATGGGTGGATTGAGCCTGTTACCTTGGATGAAATCTGTCTAGAGGAAACAAAACCTACTCATGGGTGGATTGAGCCTGTTACCTTGGATGAAATCTGTCTAGAGGAAACAAAACCTACTCATGGGTGGATTGAGCCTGTTACCTTGGATGAAATCTGTCTAGAGGAAACAAAACCTACTCATGGGTGGATTGAGCCTGTTACCTTGGATGAAATCTGTCTAGAGGAAACAAAACCTACTCATGGGTGGATTGAGCCTGTTACCTTGGATGAAATCTGTCTAGAGGAAACAAAACCTACTCATGGGTGGATTGAGCCTGTTACCTTGGATGAAATCTGTCTAGAGGAAACAAAACCTACTCATGGGTGGATTGAGCCTGTTACCTTGGATGAAATCTGTCTAGAGGAAACAAAACCTACTCATGGGTGGATTGAGCCTGTTACCTTGGATGAAATCTGTCTAGAGGAAACAAAACCTACTCATGGGTGGATTGAGCCTGTTACCTTGGATGAAATCTGTCTAGAGGAAACAAAACCTACTCATGGGTGGATTGAGCCTGTTACCTTGGATGAAATCTGTCTAGAGGAAACAAAACCTACTCATGGGTGGATTGAGCCTGTTACCTTGGATGAAATCTGTCTAGAGGAAACAAAACCTACTCATGGGTGGATTGAGCCTGTTACCTTGGATGAAATCTGTCTAGAGGAAACAAAACCTACTCATGGGTGGATTGAGCCTGTTACCTTGGATGAAATCTGTCTAGAGGAAACAAAACCTACTCATGGGTGGATTGAGCCTGTTACCTTGGATGAAATCTGTCTAGAGGAAACAAAACCTACTCATGGGTGGATTGAGCCTGTTACCTTGGATGAAATCTGTCTAGAGGAAACAAAACCTACTCATGGGTGGATTGAGCCTGTTACCTTGGATGAAATCTGTCTAGAGGAAACAAAACCTACTCATGGGTGGATTGAGCCTGTTACCTTGGATGAAATCTGTCTAGAGGAAACAAAACCTACTCATGGGTGGATTGAGCCTGTTACCTTGGATGAAATCTGTCTAGAGGAAACAAAACCTACTCATGGGTGGATTGAGCCTGTTACCTTGGATGAAATCTGTCTAGAGGAAACAAAACCTACTCATGGGTGGATTGAGCCTGTTACCTTGGATGAAATCTGTCTAGAGGAAACAAAACCTACTCATGGGTGGATTGAGCCTGTTACCTTGGATGAAATCTGTCTAGAGGAAACAAAACCTACTCATGGGTGGATTGAGCCTGTTACCTTGGATGAAATCTGTCTAGAGGAAACAAAACCTACTCATGGGTGGATTGAGCCTGTTACCTTGGATGAAATCTGTCTAGAGGAAACAAAACCTACTCATGGGTGGATTGAGCCTGTTACCTTGGATGAAATCTGTCTAGAGGAAACAAAACCTACTCATGGGTGGATTGAGCCTGTTACCTTGGATGAAATCTGTCTAGAGGAAACAAAACCTACTCATGGGTGGATTGAGCCTGTTACCTTGGATGAAATCTGTCTAGAGGAAACAAAACCTACTCATGGGTGGATTGAGCCTGTTACCTTGGATGAAATCTGTCTAGAGGAAACAAAACCTACTCATGGGTGGATTGAGCCTGTTACCTTGGATGAAATCTGTCTAGAGGAAACAAAACCTACTCATGGGTGGATTGAGCCTGTTACCTTGGATGAAATCTGTCTAGAGGAAACAAAACCTACTCATGGGTGGATTGAGCCTGTTACCTTGGATGAAATCTGTCTAGAGGAAACAAAACCTACTCATGGGTGGATTGAGCCTGTTACCTTGGATGAAATCTGTCTAGAGGAAACAAAACCTATTCATGGGTGGATTGAGCCTGTTACCTTGGATGAAATCTGTCTAGAGGAAACAAAACCTACTCATGGGTGGATTGAGCCTGTTACCTTGGATGAAATCTGTCTAGAGGAAACAAAACCTATTCATGGGTGGATTGAGCCTGTTACCTTGGATGAAATCTGTCTAGAGGAAACAAATCTGATGCAGATACATATCAAAGTCCGGCACACTGTCCTTTGAGGTGCATAACTAAATGTGGCACTAAATGTTTTGAAAGAGGATAAAGAAGATGAAATAACAGCCGTCTTTTAAATGTAAATCAACAGCAAGGTGCTTTTAAGTTTATGATCTCATAAGCATCTCTAGAAACTTCTGTTTACAACAACAACCGCTCTGGAACCTTGTTTTAAAAGCTGCTGCATAACTTTAACAAACATTGGCATGTACAAGCACAGTTTGTCATAGCCACACCTGGACGAGGAGCAAAGGCTACTGAGCTATAAGAGACAAGGACCCTTTCACATGCCTTAAGACAACATTGGGTATATGGTGCTAGAGCCATGTGTTATAGACTAATCGGCAATCTCTCGGGTGATTTAGTCAATATCATGGCATGATTTAGTCAATATCATGGCAGTTGCCTTCACTCTCTCAAGACATTTCTGGTACCTTCTTTAAGCTGGGGCATCTTGGGAGTTTACACATCTGTCTTGATGTGGATTTGATCTATATTTAGCTGCAGGGAAGTTTTATTTCCCGCATTGTATAACTGTTGACTTGGTGCTGCGCAGATTGTGCAACTGTTGACTTGGTGCTGCGCAGATATAGTTCCACATGGGATTCATGTGCCCATCATGTAGGCTGATTGAGCCATAGGTTGTCATTTACACACAGGTCATGGTGTAGTCATAGGTTGTCATATACACACACATGGTGTAGTCATAGGTTGTCATATACACACAGGTCATGGTGTCGTCATAGGTCGTCATATACCTACAGGTCATGGTGTAGTCATAGGTTGCCATATACATACAGGTCATGGGGTAGTCATAGGTTGTCATTTACACACAGGTCATGGTGTAGTCATAGGTTATCATATATACACAGGTCATGGTGTAGTCATAGGTTGTCATATATACACAGGTCATGGTGTAATCATAGGTTGTCATATACACACAGGTCATGGTGTAATCATAGGTTGTCATTTACACACAGGTCATGGGGTTGTCATAGGTTGTCATATACACACATGGTGTAGTCATATGTTGTCATATACACACAGGTCATGGTGTAGTCATAGGTTGTCATATACACACATGGTGTAGTCATATGTTGTCATATACACACAGGTCATGGTGTAGTCATAGGTTGTCATATACACACATGGTGTAGTCATAGGTTGTCATATACACACAGGTCATGGTGTAGTCATAGGTTGTCATATACACACATGGTGTAGTCATATGTTGTCATATACACACAGGTCATGGTGTAGTCATAGGTTGTCATATACACACACATGGTGTAGTCATAGGTTGTCATATACACACAGGTCATGGTGTCGTCATAGGTCGTCATATACCTACAGGTCATGGTGTAGTCATAGGTTGCCATATACATACAGGTCATGGGGTAGTCATAGGTTGTCATTTACACACAGGTCATGGTGTAGTCATAGGTTATCATATATACACAGGTCATGGTGTAGTCATAGGTTGTCATATATACACAGGTCATGGTGTAATCATAGGTTGTCATATACACACAGGTCATGGTGTAATCATAGGTTGTCATTTACACACAGGTCATGGGGTTGTCATAGGTTGTCATATACACACATGGTGTAGTCATATGTTGTCATATACACACAGGTCATGGTGTAGTCATAGGTTGTCATATACACACATGGTGTAGTCATATGTTGTCATATACACACAGGTCATGGTGTAGTCATAGGTTGTCATATACACACATGGTGTAGTCATAGGTTGTCATATACACACAGGTCATGGTGTAGTCATAGGTTGTCATATACACACATGGTGTAGTCATATGTTGTCATATACACACAGGTCATGGTGTAGTCATAGGTTGTCATATACACACAGGTCATGGGGTAGTCATAGGTTGTCATATACACACAGGTCATGGTGTAGTCATAGGTTGTCCTATACACACAGGTCATGGTGTAGTCATAGGTTGTCATATACACACAGGTCATGGGGTAGTCATAGGTTGTCATATACACACAGGTCATGGTGTAATCATGGGTTGTCATATACACACAGGTCATGGTGTAATCATAGGTTGTCATATACACACAGGTCATGGGGTAGTCATAGGTTGTCATATACACACAGGTCATGGTGTAGTCATAGGTTGTCATACATACAGGTCATGGGGTAGTCATAGGTTGTCATATACACACAGGTCATGGGGTAGTCATAGGTTGTCATACACACACAGGTCATGGTGCAGTCATAGGTTGTCATATACATGCAGGTGTGTAGTCATATGTTGTTATATACACACAGGTGTGTAGTCATATGTTGTCATATACACGTAGCTCATAGTGTTGTCATATGTTGTCAAATACACACAAGTCATGGTGTAACCAGGATGTCATGGTGAAAGTGGAGCTTGTTCAATCCTTCATATTCTCAGACCTGTCCCCAAACCAAATCATAGCCACCCAAATTGGATCCAGGGAAATAACATAACTGTATACATTTTGCATGACATATTAATTCTATTCTGTTGTATATGTTGTAATATTGGGGTTTCACATCTGTTTGCACAGCAACTACAGAATTCAATAGATACGCTGTTGTAGTTTTAATCTCTTGAATTGTTCAATCATTGTTATATGTCTAAGTTTAGTCAAGTATACCACCTGTTTACATGTAGTTGTATGTGTAAGTTTAGTCAAGTATACCACCAGTTTATATGTATCTGTATGTGTAAGTTTAGTCAAGTATACCACCAGTTTACATGTAGCTGTATGTGTAAGTTTAGTCAAGTATACCACCAGTTTATATGTAGTTGTATGTGTAAGTTTAGTCAAGTATACCACCAGTTTATATGTATCTGTATGTGTAAGTTTAGTCAAGTATACCACCAGTTTACATGTAGCTGTATGTGTAAGTTTAGTCAAGTATACCACCAGTTTACATGTAGTTGTATATGTAAGTTTAGTCACGTATACCACCAGTTTACATGTAGCTGTATGTGTAAGTTTAGTCAAGTATACGACCAGTTTACATGTAGCTGTATGTGTAAGTTTAGTCAAGTATACGACCAGTTTACATGTAGCTGTATGTGTAAGTTTAGTCAAGTATACCTCCAGTTTACATGTAGCTGTATGTGTAAGTTTAGTCAAGTATACCACCAGTTTACATGTAGCTGTATGTGTAAGTTTAGTCAAGTATACCACCAGTTTACATGTAGCTGTATGTGTAAGTTTAGTCAAGTATACGACCAGTTTACATATAGCTGTATGTGTAAGTTTAGTCAAGTATACCACCAGTTTACATGTAGCTGTATATGTAAGTTTAGTCAAGTATACCACCAACAGTTTACATGTAGCTGTATGTGTAAGTTTAGTCAAGTATACTACCAGTTTACATGTAGCTGTATGTGTAAGTTTAGTCAAGTATACCACCAGTTTACATGTAGCTGTATGTGTAAGTTTAGTCAAGTATACCTCCAGTTTACATGTAGCTGTATGTGTAAGTTTAGTCAAGTATACCACCAGTTTACATGTAGCTGTATGTGTAAGTTTAGTCAAGTATACCACCAGTTTACATGTAGCTGTATGTGTAAGTTTAGTCAAGTATACCACCAACAGTTTACATGTAGCTGTATGTGTAAGTTTAGTCAAGTATACTACCAGTTTACATGTAGCTGTATGTGTAAGTTTAGTCAAGTATACCACCAGTTTACATGTAGCTGTATGTGTAAGTTTAGTCAAGTATACCACCAACAGTTTACATGTAGCTGTATGTGTAAGTTTAGTCAAGTATACTACCAGTTTACATGTAGCTGTATGTGTAAGTTTAGTCAAGTATACCACCAGTTTACATGTATCTGTATGTGTAAGTTTAGTCAAGTATACCTCCAGTTTATATGTAGCTGTATGTGTAAGTTTAGTCAAGTATACCACCAGTTTACATGTAGCTGTATGTGTCAGTTTAGTCAAGTATACCACCAGTTTACATGTATCTGTATGTGTAAGTTTAGTCAAGTATACCTCCAGTTTACATGTAGCTGTATGTGTAAGTTTAGTCAAGTATACGACCAGTTTACATGTATCTGTATGTATAAGTTTAGTCAAGTATACCACCAGTTTATATGTATCTGTATGTGTAAGTTTAGTCAAGTATACCACCAGTTTACATGTATCTGTATGTGTAAGTTTAGTCAAGTATACCTCCAGTTTATATGTATCTGTATGTGTAAGTTTAGTCAAGTATACCACCAGTTTATATGTAGCTGTACGTGTAAGTTTAGTCAAGTATACCACCAGTTTATATGTAGCTGTACGTGTAAGTTTAGTCAAGTATACCACCAGTTTATATGTAGCTGTATGTGTAAGTTTAGTCAAGTATACCACCAGTTTACATGTAGTTGTATGTGTCAGTTTAGTCAAGTATACAACCAGTTTATATGTAGCTGTATGTGTAAGTTTAGTCAAGTATACCACCAGTTTATATGTATCTGTATGTGTAAGTTTAGTCAAGTATACCACCAGTTTATATGTAGCTGTATGTGTAAGTTTAGTCAAGTATACCACCAGTTTACATGTAGTTGTATGTGTCAGTTTAGTCAAGTATACCACCAGTTTACATGTATCTGTATGTGTAAGTTTAGTCAAGTATACCACCAGTTTATATGTAGTTGTATGTGTAAGTTTAGTCAAGTATACCACCAGTTTATATGTATCTGTATGTGTCAGTTTAGTCAAGTATACCACCAGTTTACATGTATCTGTATGTGTAAGTTTAGTCAAGTATACCACCAGTTTACATGTAGCTGTATGTGTAAGTTTAGTCAAGTATACCACCAGTTTACATGTAGTTGTATGTGTCAGTTTAGTCAAGTATACCACCAGTTTATATGTAGCTGTATGTGTAAGTTTAGTCAAGTATACCACCAGTTTATATGTATCTGTATGTGTAAGTTTAGTCAAGTATACCACCAGTTTATATGTAGCTGTATGTGTAAGTTTAGTCAAGTATACCACCAGTTTACATGTAGTTGTATGTGTCAGTTTAGTCAAGTATACCACCAGTTTATATGTATCTGTATGTGTAAGTTTAGTCAAGTATACCATCAGTTTATATGTAGTTGTATGTGTAAGTTTAGTCAAGTGTATGACCAGTTTATATGTATCTGTATGTGTAAGTTTAGTCAAGTATACCACCAGTTTACATGTAGCTGTATGTGTAAGTTTAGTCAAGTATACCACCAGTTTATATGTAGTTGTATGTGTCAGTTTAGTCAAGTATACCACCAGTTTACATGTAGCTATATGTGTAAGTTTAGTCAAGTATACCACCAGTTTACATGTAGCTGTATGTGTAAGTTTAGTCAAGTATACCACCAGTTTACATGTAGCTGTATGTGTAAGTTTAGTCAAGTATACCACCAACAGTTTACATGTAGCTGTATGTGTAAGTTTAGTCAAGTATACCACCAGTTTACATGTAGCTGTATGTGTAAGTTTAGTCAAGTATACCACCAGTTTACATGTAGCTGTATGTGTAAGTTTAGTCAAGTATACGACCAGTTTACATATAGCTGTATGTGTAAGTTTAGTCAATTTTACCACCAGTTTACATGTAGCTGTATATGTAAGTTTAGTCAAGTATACCACCAACAGTTTACATGTAGCTGTATGTGTAAGTTTAGTCAAGTATACTACCAGTTTACATGTAGCTGTATGTGTAAGTTTAGTCAAGTATACCACCAGTTTACATGTAGCTGTATGTGTAAGTTTAGTCAAGTATACCTCCAGTTTACATGTAGCTGTATGTGTAAGTTTAGTCAAGTATACCACCAGTTTACATGTAGCTGTATGTGTAAGTTTAGTCAAGTATACCACCAGTTTACATGTAGCTGTATGTGTAAGTTTAGTCAAGTATACCACCAACAGTTTACATGTAGCTGTATGTGTAAGTTTAGTCAAGTATACTACCAGTTTACATGTAGCTGTATGTGTAAGTTTAGTCAAGTATACCACCAGTTTACATGTAGCTGTATGTGTAAGTTTAGTCAAGTATACCACCAACAGTTTACATGTAGCTGTATGTGTAAGTTTAGTCAAGTATACTACCAGTTTACATGTAGCTGTATGTGTAAGTTTAGTCAAGTATACCACCAGTTTACATGTATCTGTATGTGTAAGTTTAGTCAAGTATACCTCCAGTTTATATGTAGCTGTATGTGTAAGTTTAGTCAAGTATACCACCAGTTTACATGTAGCTGTATGTGTCAGTTTAGTCAAGTATACCACCAGTTTACATGTATCTGTATGTGTAAGTTTAGTCAAGTATACCTCCAGTTTACATGTAGCTGTATGTGTAAGTTTAGTCAAGTATACGACCAGTTTACATGTATCTGTATGTATAAGTTTAGTCAAGTATACCACCAGTTTATATGTATCTGTATGTGTAAGTTTAGTCAAGTATACCACCAGTTTACATGTATCTGTATGTGTAAGTTTAGTCAAGTATACCTCCAGTTTATATGTATCTGTATGTGTAAGTTTAGTCAAGTATACCACCAGTTTATATGTAGCTGTACGTGTAAGTTTAGTCAAGTATACCACCAGTTTATATGTAGCTGTACGTGTAAGTTTAGTCAAGTATACCACCAGTTTATATGTAGCTGTATGTGTAAGTTTAGTCAAGTATACCACCAGTTTACATGTAGTTGTATGTGTCAGTTTAGTCAAGTATACAACCAGTTTATATGTAGCTGTATGTGTAAGTTTAGTCAAGTATACCACCAGTTTATATGTATCTGTATGTGTAAGTTTAGTCAAGTATACCACCAGTTTATATGTAGCTGTATGTGTAAGTTTAGTCAAGTATACCACCAGTTTACATGTAGTTGTATGTGTCAGTTTAGTCAAGTATACCACCAGTTTACATGTATCTGTATGTGTAAGTTTAGTCAAGTATACCACCAGTTTATATGTAGTTGTATGTGTAAGTTTAGTCAAGTATACCACCAGTTTATATGTATCTGTATGTGTCAGTTTAGTCAAGTATACCACCAGTTTACATGTATCTGTATGTGTAAGTTTAGTCAAGTATACCACCAGTTTACATGTAGCTGTATGTGTAAGTTTAGTCAAGTATACCACCAGTTTACATGTAGTTGTATGTGTCAGTTTAGTCAAGTATACCACCAGTTTATATGTAGCTGTATGTGTAAGTTTAGTCAAGTATACCACCAGTTTATATGTATCTGTATGTGTAAGTTTAGTCAAGTATACCACCAGTTTATATGTAGCTGTATGTGTAAGTTTAGTCAAGTATACCACCAGTTTACATGTAGTTGTATGTGTCAGTTTAGTCAAGTATACCACCAGTTTATATGTATCTGTATGTGTAAGTTTAGTCAAGTATACCATCAGTTTATATGTAGTTGTATGTGTAAGTTTAGTCAAGTGTATGACCAGTTTATATGTATCTGTATGTGTAAGTTTAGTCAAGTATACCACCAGTTTACATGTAGCTGTATGTGTAAGTTTAGTCAAGTATACCACCAGTTTATATGTAGTTGTATGTGTCAGTTTAGTCAAGTATACCACCAGTTTACATGTAGCTATATGTGTAAGTTTAGTCAAGTATACCACCAGTTTACATGTAGCTGTATGTGTAAGTTTAGTCAAGTATACCACCAGTTTACATGTAGCTGTATGTGTAAGTTTAGTCAAGTATACCACCAACAGTTTACATGTAGCTGTATGTGTAAGTTTAGTCAAGTATACCATCAGTTTACATGTAGCTGTATGTGTAAGTTTAGTCAAGTATACCACCAGTTTACATGTAGCTGTATGTGTCAGTTTAGTCAAGTATACCACCAGTTTACATGTAGCTGTATGTGTAAGTTTAGTCAAGTATACTACCAGTTTACATGTAGTTGTATATGTAAGTTTAGTCAAGTATACTACCAGTTTACATGTAGCTGTATGTGTAAGTTTAGTCAAGTATACCTCCAGTTTACATGTAGCTGTATGTGTAAGTTTAGTCAAGTATACTACCAGTTTACATGTAGCTGTATGTGTAAGTTTAGTCAAGTATACTACCAGTTTACATGTAGCTGTATGTGTAAGTTTAGTCAAGTATACGACCAGTTTACATGTAGCTGTATGTGTAAGTTTAGTCAAGTATACCACCAGTTTACATGTAGCTGTATGTGTAAGTTTAGTCAAGTATACGACCAGTTTACATGTAGCTGTATGTGTAAGTTTAGTCAAGTATACCACCAGTTTACATGTAGCTGTATGTGTAAGTTTAGTCAAGTATACTACCAGTTTACATGTAGCTGTATTTGTAAGTTTAGTTAAGTATACTACCAGTTTACATGTAGCTGTATGTGTAAGTTTAGTCAAGTATACCTCCAGTTTACATGTAGCTGTATGTGTAAGTTTAGTCAAGTATACTACCAGTTTACATGTAGCTGTATGTGTAAGTTTAGTCAAGTATACTACCAGTTTACATGTAGCTGTATGTGTAAGTTTAGTTAAGTATACTACCAGTTTACATGTAGCTGTATGTGTAAGTTTAGTCAAGTATACCACCAGTTTACATGCAGCTGTATGTGTAAGTTTAGTCAAGTATACGACCAGTTTACATGTAGCTGTATGTGTAAGTTTAGTCAAGTATACTACCAGTTTACATGTAGCTGTATGTGTAAGTTTAGTCAAGTATACCACCAGTTTACATGTAGCTGTATGTGTAAGTTTAGTCAAGTATACCACCAGTTTACATGTAGCTGTATGTGTAAGTTTAGTCAAGTATACTACCAGTTTACATGTAGCTGTATGTGTAAGTTTATTTAAGTATACTACCAGTTTACATGTAGCTGTATGTGTAAGTTTAGTCAAGTATACCACCAGTTTACATGTAGCTGTATGTGTAAGTTTAGTCAAGTATACCACCAGTTTACATGTAGCTGTATGTGTAAGTTTAGTCAAGTATACGACCAGTTTACATGTAGCTGTATGTGTAAGTTTAGTCAAGTATATGACCAGTTTACATGTAGCTGTATGTGTAAGTTTAGTCAAGTATACCACCAGTTTACATGTAGCTGTGTGTGTAAGTTTAGTCAAGTATACCACCAGTTTACATGTAGCTGTGTGTGTAAGTTTAGTCAAGTATACCACCAGTTTACATGTAGCTGTATGTGTAAGTTTAGTCAAGTATACCTCCAGTTTACATGTAGCTGTATGTGTAAGTTTAGTCAAGTATACCACCAGTTTACATGTAGCTGTATGTGTAAGTTTAGTCAAGTATACCACCAGTTTACATGTAGCTGTATGTGTAAGTTTAGTCAAGTATACCACCAGTTTACATGTAGCTGTATGTGTAAGTTTAGTCAAGTATACCACCAGTTTACATGTAGCTGTATGTGTAAGTTTAGTCAAG
Source organism: Cepaea hortensis (assembly GCA_963921405.1). Classification (NCBI taxonomy): domain Eukaryota; kingdom Metazoa; phylum Mollusca; class Gastropoda; order Stylommatophora; family Helicidae; genus Cepaea; species Cepaea hortensis. The sequence goes on along the minus strand of OY992889.1, from coordinate 31,695,399 downwards.
TATACCACCAGTTTACATGTAGCTGTATGTGTAAGTTTAGTCAAGTATACCACCAGTTTACATGTAGCTGTATGTGTAAGTTTAGTCAAGTATACCACCAGTTTACATGTAGCTGTATGTGTCAGTTTAGTCAAGTATACCACCAGTTTACATGTCTTAAAGCACATTGGTTAGATGATACTAGCCCATATTTGTAAAGACCAACCAGCACTTGATGGCTCTGATGGTCTGTATTGTGCTCTCCACCGTCACTTTTAATGGTATTTTCTGGAACCATTGTTCGGCTGGGTCAGCTTGGGAATCCAGGTCAATTGCAATTTTTAAAAATCTGCTTTGATGGGGGAGTACATCAGGCTAAAAGATGCGTTATTTCCACTGCTCTTCCGACTCATTATAAAAAATCTGCTTTGATGGGGGAATTGAATACTTGACCATCAGGCTAAAAGATGCGTTATTTCCACTGCTCTTTCAACTCATATTGTGTGTGTGAATGTGCGTGCGTACGTGCGCACGCACCTGTCTGTGCCTCTGTGTGAATGAGAGTAACATTTCAGCTGTAGTTAGTTTGTCCAAATTTAAAGATTTCTTGTGCTATTAGGATGAGTTTCTGCGTAGCATATATAAAGACACTGTTGGCCTAGACGATGACATTAAGAATGATTAAGTTTGCCCACTTTTCAAAACATTTCTTACTCTCATCTTTAGGCTCTTATATAAACAAATATAATATAGCATACAACATAAAATATGTTATACAAAAAAAATAAAATACAAAATAAAATATACCGCAGATCACTAATTGGTACCTTTTCATTGTTTTGGTCCACTTACTTACTCCATGGGGCAAGGTTTGATAATAAAGAGGGTCTGATTCATGCGGTGAAGAAATGGCTACTTGAGGAGGGCAAAACCTAGTAGTCAAGACATGCATGCATCTGTTCTAGGGCCGTACTATTTGTAGGGGGGGGGGGGGGGGGGAAGCATGTTCAGAGAAAATGTTAATGTATATTGTTTGTTACTTTAATTAATTTTTAACAAATAGTTTATGAAAAAAAGTATGGTGCATTGTTAAATTTAAAGAAAATTGGGTGCATATTGTCCCTTGTATATATGCTACTTGGTTTTTCTCAGGAGAAAATTAACCAACTAAGGTGGGAAGTTCTGGAACATCCACCTTACAGCCCTGACTTAGCCCCTAGTGATTTCCACCTTTTTGGTCCACTGAAAACCCACCTTGGCGGGAGACATTTTGTGAATGACGCTGAAGTTGAATGTGAAGTGAAAACGTGGTTTAGAAAACAGAGCACGCAGCTCTATGCAGCTGGTTTGGGAGGACTGATAAAACGATGGGATAAGTGCATCAATGTTGGCGGAAATTATGTTGAGAAATAAAGGGACAATGTATGTATACAAATCAACAGGTTTCAAGTTGTTATCATATTTGGTTATTTTTCTACAGCCATTTGTGACTGACTTATTGATTTCCCATCGTATGTCTGTGATAGAGCCTTTTGTGTGTCTATTGTATATTGTCCTCATGTGTGAATGAGGCATTTGTTTCTGGTATTTGAGGAAAGAAGAGGGTTTGGTAGATTAATGAATTTTTAATATAGAATAAGCATCATAGCACATAATCTGGCTATATCCTGCAAGGCAGCCATATGTTCAGTTAGGTGTGGACTGCACACTGACTTGCAGAAAAACACACAAATTTAGGAGTCGTCATGGGCTTTCATTTTAGCCACGTACATCTAGAAGGGATCATGAGGCATTTATTACTGGTATTTAAGGAGGATGGAGCATCTGGTCGATTGATTAATTGATTATATTTTTGTAAACATCTAGAAAAATGAACTGCAGTAGTACAGTGACTAGCATGCTGGCCTGCCAGCCCGAAGGTCATATGTTTAAATCTCAATTGAGGCAGGGACTTTAAAAAAGTTGAAATGGACTTCCAGGTTGACCCACTCTGAAATAGAACCTACAAAACGTTACGCGGCTTGAAATAGAACCTACAAATGTTACAGGACGTGAAATAGAACCTACACAATGTTACAGAACATGAAATAGAACCTATGAAAGTTACGGGCCGTGAAATAGAAACTACAAAATGTTACAGGACGTGAAATAGAACCTACAAAATGTTACGCGGCTTGAAATAGAACCTACAAAATGTTACAGGACGTGAAATAGAACCTACAAAATGTTACAGGACGTGAAATAGAACCTACAAAATGTTACAGGACATGAAATAGAACCTATGAAAGTTACGGGCCATGAAATAGAAACTACAAAATGTTACAGGACGTGAAATAGAACCTACAAAATGTTACGCGGCTTGAAATAGAACCTACAAAATGTTACAGGACGTGAAATAGAACCTACAAAATGTTACAGGACGTGAAATAGAACCTACAAAATGTTACGGGACATGAAATAGAACCTATGAAAGTTACGGGACGTGAAATAGAAACTACAAAATGTTATAGGACGTGAAATAGAACCTACAAAATGTTACAGGATGTGAAATAGAACCTACAAAATGTTACAGGACGTGAAATAGAACCTACAAAATGTTACGGGACATGAAATAGAACCTATGAAAGTTACGGGACGTGAAATAGAAACTACAAAATGTTACAGGACGTGAAATAGAACCTACAAAATGTTATGGGACGTGGAGGCGGGCAGTGTGATATTGACACCACCCGTTGAGTGCCGATTGGTGTATGCAAATAGAAGACTAGCACCATATACCCACTAAAGCCCCGGGGCTTGGGAAAAGGTCCTTGACTTACATTAGAACAGACTTATAATGTAGGCCACAACAAACAAGAAGGGGTGCAAGAAGGTCATCATTTGCCACGTGTGGTCCTCACAGACAAGATGACAGAAATCCAAGCATGCTTTTCGTTGCCCATTAGGGGCAGTTGAGAGGGGGTACCACTTATACTCAGTGCGTCAGAATGCTTAATCTCCACCAATAGATGTTGAAGTGTGGGAACAGTAGTTGTTTTGCATTTCGTTAAAGATACCTTGTCCATGCCATGTTGCATATTATGGTTATTGCCCATATTTTCCAACCAATCGACACTCAATGGGAGATGCCAGCATAATGCCATCTTTTAACTTACTGGAACATCTTCTGGTAGCCAGTTTATGAGGCAAATTGACCCTGAAGTTATGTGCTCATGTATGATAATCAGTTTTAAGGGGGATAACCACTAGACCAGGCACATACTCTTCATGTAAAATCTCTCACACAAATATGCCTTATATCAATATCGGTTGTCCGCACTTGCACTCACATGCCCACATTATTCACCATACAACTGACATTCACAAACGTGCCTCTAGAAATGACATGTACACCTGGAAGAACCCAAGAAACTATGTCAGCTTGCTATTCAGGCTGGCAGGTCATTATTCCATTGAAAATAATCAACACAGCTTATACTAAGGGAAAATGTCAAATCGCTACCAGTGGTGTACTTACTGAATACTTTTAGTGGAACTGCAGTAAAGCTGTGGAAATGTACTGAACTGGAAATGTTTGTTGTGTTATTGTATATTGTTTACTGAATACTAGGAGACAACCCACTAACTTGCTCTGGTCATTGAGCAAACTAACACGGTAAACATACTGTCGGCCATATTGTACTGACTATCTAGCAGTCACTATAATTTGTAGTAATATCCATATTTTATAACACTGCTATCCATGAATGCTCAGTCTAATATTAACACTAACACTTATGCATATCAACGAAACTAATTTTGATCTGAACCCAAATCCTGAGGAGAAACAAATGATTTCACGAAGACTATAGTCTTGTTTTGTTGACTAGTATCCATTCACACAGTCACATGTGACCCGTAAAATATGCCATCCGCCTTATCTACACTGCTCATTGCTGTCTCATGTTACGTTTATTGTTGTTATTGTTGTGTTCACTCACTTTAATCTCGAGTGTAGTCTACAAACATGCTACTCCATCCATCCATCATGTGTCATGCCGGTAAGCATGGGCGGTCATGTTCTGCTATCTCACTCGATCACCAGAGTCGTGGATCAGCTCCGTGTTTCTGTCTCGACTATGCCACAAGACCAAGCCATCCAGGTACTTGCTTCTAGGTCTTCCCCTTGGTCTGTTCCCCTCGATCTTACCAGTTGTCACCAAGTTCTCCAAATCATTTCTTCTCATAACATGCCCAAAAAATTGTAACTGTCTACGTCTAATGTCTCTAATCAGTTTACGATCTTCATTTGTTTCTTGAAGGACTTGTTCATTGGTCTTTCTGGCTGTCCATGGTATTCTTTGCATTTTTCTCAGAAACCACATTTCTACAGCCATCAGATGTTTTTCAGCCTGACTGCTCATTGTCCAAGCTTCACATCCATATAAAAGTACAGGTTCTATGTATCCCCTCAACACTCTTTTTCTCGTTTCAATTGACATCTTTTTATTGGTCAGTATGTTTTTCATCTTGCTAAAGGCTATTTTTGCCATGGCGATTCTTGTTCTAATCTCTTCAAGGCATCTCCCATCAGATGTTATGACTGTTCCTACTACTCCTAGTAATTGCTACTACTGGTGAGTGCATTGGACTGATTTTGCAAGAGAGTTAGCTTTCTCTATAACCAGTGTCCTTCGCCATCAGGTGAACACTCTTCAACTTCAGAGGTTAAGTGATTTCTGTTTGGATGACCTCTGTCATTACTTATTACTTGTACTTGTATTATTTGTACTGTAACAAATTACTGAAGGAAAACCTATTATATTTGCCCTGTTGTTTGTTATGTCTGGTTGACTACAGATATGTAACATAGGGCTATGACATCTTCCATAAAAGAAATGTAACGAATGATCACGGCAGTGGTTAATATAATAACTGTAAGTAAATAGAGAGTTGAGTTGAGTTAAGAACCAATGTCATTGCACTCGGGGTACTCCTATAAGCTCTCAGTCCTCATCTTCAACAGCCAATGAAGAGTTCCAATACTAAAGGTGTTCATTGCTATCTGATTTTATGTCCGTCTTGCTGTACCTCTGACTGACGGCTGTCGACCAGATCCTCTGACGACCCCCTGATGCTTTATTCTATGTAGACCATGATAGTCTATCTGTTTTTCTGCACTATTCACATGCTCCCAGAGGGCCTTCACCACATCTGCCTTATCAAGCATCAAGTCACCCCTTAATGATGCGGCACCAGCCAATCTGTCTGTTCATTTTCAAACACACCAGAGTCCTGGAGAAAAGATCCAGCGAATGCTCACAACCCGCGACATCTGAATTGATGCATGCCATTCTGCATGAAGCATGCTAGTCTTCACTTTTGTCAGCATGCTTTGTGAGTCAGTAACAATCACAACATTTGTATACAGTCTGTTCTCCAATCAGTGGAAAGCTGCAGTAACCGCCTCCACCTCCATTCTCAGACTTTGAGAGGTGGTGGTGTCACATGCCAAGCTCTCCTTTACTAAACATTAGCCATGGCGTTTGCTATGAATGCCCAGATACTATTTTTTGCCTTTTAACACAGAGCCATCGGTATAGATAATCACATCGCTGGGACGAGAGCAAGCGTGGTTTAATTGCTGGATTTCTACTTCTGTAGCGCCTGCTGGCCACTCCCTACACGTACGGCCCAATATGATTATAACCCCACACAAGTCTGAATTTCTATTCGGCACTCTGATCCACTCCTTGCCTCTGCCAGTCTTCTCAAGTGTGCACACTTCTCTGATGGTATCTTCTGTCTGAGCCATCCATGATCTTCCTCTTAACAACCTGTGGCTCTTGACTTCATCCAGGGAATCATGCAGGAGGTGTTTCTTGTCCGCAGCTATCTTGAGATATGACCTTGCCTGCATAACCTTGAGTCTGTCTGCAATGGTCGACAATGCCAGGATATATTGCATACACACTTTTGAACAGAGACAGGTTAAATAACGGTGTTTTAGGATAAAGGAAGTTACAAGAATGACCATCAGAGAGGGAAATATAATAGTCATCTGGGACAGTAGGGGGTTAAATAGCAACTTCCTGGGATAAAAGAAGTTAATTGAATGATCAAGACAGAAATTGATATAATAATGTTAATAGAAGTTAAACGAATGATCAGGGGAGAGGTTGATATAATAATTTTAATAGTAATTAAACAAAAGATCAGGACAAAGGTTGATATAATTTTAATAGAAAAACAAATGATCAAAGCAGAGGTTGATATAATTTTAATAGAAGTTAAACAAATGATCAGAGCAGAGGTTGATATAATAATTTTAATAGAAGTTAAACAAATGATCAGGGCACTCAATAAGCAAGGCCTCGTAATTTTTAATTTCATTCAATAGGCAAAAAAAAAATTAAAAAAATAAAATTCACATTGGAATTTTTTATGTTTTGGTGAAGCTCTCAGTCTATGCTTCAAAAATGTATTTTTCAATGTATTCTCCGTTATTCGTTATAGTTTTAGTCCATCTTCTCAGAAGGGCCAGTATCCCTGCACGGTAATAATGTGTACCTAAACCATTGGCGCACAGAGCGTTTAAGGGTCTTGGTGTCCTCAAAGTGATGTCTGCGAAGATCTTCTTTCAGTGGTCCAGATGGATATGAACCCAAGTCTCATCACCTGTCACAATATTCGATAAAAATCCTTCTCCTTCAATTTTGTAATGGTGCAGGAGCTTGATGGCTATGGTTTTCCTTGCTTCTTTATGTCTGTCTGTCAACATTCTGGGTACCCACTGTGCACAAATCTTTGAATAACCCAGGTCTTTAATGATGGTCTGGGAATGCCTTTATTAATGGAACACAGTTCATCCAGTGTTAACCGACGGTCACCACAAATGATTTCATCATATCAAATGTGTGGAGTCAATGCGGTTGACAGAAGGCCAGTCCGCTTTAGTTGTCAGCCAGTGAGTATTGACCTACTCCAGCTTCATCACAATGATGTACCCTATGTTGGTCAGTGCTAACATCCACTCTTGAATCTCCATAAACAATACTCAAACATTCATGGATGTGAATGGGGGCTTGCCTTCAGCACTGAGGAATTATATGACACTACATTGTTTTAACTGAACTTCTTTGGTGGCCAGTTTTAAACCGTTACTCTTGCGCAACCTGTGACTGAAACAGGTTGGTAGTGATACACTGTTCAGGGAGAGTGTTTGAGGAATCCAGCTAAATCAATAAATTGCACACTGATAAAGTATTCACATAGATACAAAATAGGACCCATTACTTATTGACCGTATCTTGTATAATAATGTTAATGGAAGTTAAATGAATGATCTGGGCAGAAGTTGATACAGTAATGTTAATAGAAGTTAAATGAATGATCAGGGCAGAAGTTGATATTGTAATGTTAATAGAGGTTAAATGATCAGGACAGAGGTTAATATAACAATGTAAATAGAAATTAATCAAATAATAAGGGCAGAGGTTGATATAATAATGCTAATAGAAGTTTAGTATCTTGTTTGTGCTATCCCAGAGATTGTGATCACACTTTTTCACTGAGTTACTGTGTCCTAATTGTTGTGAAATGCATTTGTCTTTGATTTTCTGTGGGTAATACAATGTTGCTAATTATTTTCATAAATCTATGTAACATACTCTGGAGAAACTACAAATTGTTACTGTAGTTGTGTCAGTCAACTGTTCAAATGAGCAGTGTAAGTAATTTTAGGATAACAAATTATCTGGAAAGTAAAATGTATTGGGAAATGTTATTTAAAATGATCTCGACCCAAATTGTATTGTGAAATGTTGTCTAAAATTATCTGGAAACTAATAAACAAAATTGCAAAATGTTATCTAAAATGATCTGGAAAGTAAAAAGTATTGAGATATGTTATCTAAAATGATTTTGGGACAGGGAAGTAAAATACATTGTGAAATGTTACCTAAACTGATTTTAGGACTACAAAATCATCTGGAAAGTAAAATGTGTTGTGAAAGTTTACCTAAAATGATCTGGAAACTTAAAAGTATCTTGACATGTTATCTCAAATGATTTTGGGTCAGGGAAGTAAAATGCATTGTGAAATGTTATCTAAAACGATCTGGAAACTAAAAAGTATCAAGACACGTTATCTAAAATGATTTTGGGACTAGAAAATCATCTGGGAAGTGATGTGCATTGTGAAATGTTATATAAAATGACCCCAAACCAGAAAGTTTTGTGAAATGTCATCTAATATGATCTGGAAACTAGACATTTTGTGAAATATTATGTATCATGATTTCATCATCGTCATCATGTTACAGACACATTGCAGAATCTTACTCTCCAGACAGCCCTCTGAAAAAGTATCTTGATCCTTTGCCAGCTATCTGGCCTCATGCAGTTTCATGCCGAAGTGTCAGGTTGTCTGTAGTTTCCCGTGCTGGTTGACCACCTGTCTCTTCTTTCATTACTTCCAAACCACCGTTTTGTTTAATATAGCCAAAGCATTTCAGTTTCCTCGAATGCTGCTGTTTGTGAGCTGATGTTCTTGGGTATTCAGATCTTGTAGAATGTCAGCATGTGTCTTCTTCATGCTCCACGGTATTCTAAGAACTTTTCTATAAATATTTAAATTCAAAAGCTCAGATTTTCTTTTTACTTGATTGTGAAATGGTTGATGATTCAAGTTCATCTGTTGCCATGGGAAAAATGTATGTTCTGAAAAATGTTACCTGAACTACCGGAAAACTTCTCGGTCATATTCAAGATGTCTCACATCTAATAACCCATCTGGAGATCATCTGCCATGTTCTGCACCCATCTTCTCTTTGGCCTTCCTCTTCTTCTCTTCCCGGGCATATACCCTCCATTATTGTTCTCTCCAAACTTTCGTGGCGTTTCAAGTGACCAAAATATTTCAATTTTCTTTGTTTTATTGTCTTTAGTAGCCAACCCTCTTCAACATTCAGTTCTTCTCATATGGATGCATTTGTTCTTTTCTGTACCCAAGATATTCTTAGAACTCCTATATAACATTTATATTCAAAGGCATTTATTCACTGTTCAGCTTGTTTAGTAAGTGTCCAGGTCTCACAGGCATATGTTGCAATGGGAAATATGCATGATCTTAAAAAGTTCTGTCAGTCCTGCTCCAAAATTTATTCAGTTTTAGTTTCCAAAGAGCAATAGATATTTGTCTTTTAATTTCCTTCATTGTGTCACCATTGTTGATAATACATATAGTACAAGATATGGCGCTGCTCACAGTTTGCTGCCGCCATCACCCGCATCGCTGCCAAACCCCGCTTGGCCTTTGTTATCACCTGGTCTATGTGCACATTATAAGCAAGGCTTCGATCAAACCGTATCCCCAGGTTATGGAGTATGCAATGGCAATCTTGACTCTCAGCCATAAGCAGATAGAAAGGATGGAAAGGATACAGAATGAAGCTATGCGCATTATTCTTGGATGTACAAGAGATACAGCATGCAGGGCGATGCGCTACCTTCTTGATTTTCCAACCATTGAAGAGAGAATACAAGTTTGCAGGGCACGCGCCTACCTCAGAATTAACGCAAACACACAACATCCACTGCATAGTGAAATTAGGAAAGTGAAGGGCAGCAGGTTAAAAAGAGGACGGTCGTGGATGGGTCAAGCCGAAGACATTCTTCAACAGGTGTGTTCACTTGAGGACTTAGAACCTGGCGAGGAGTGGGTGCAAGTGCCAACAGACTTCTGCACATCCTTTTCAGTTTGCATCCAACTAGATAGAAAATGCAGACAAGAAAATCCGGCTGCTGTTGAGGCTGAAGTACAAGCGTTGATTTTCGAGAATTCGCTAGACGGTGACGCGGTCATCTACACAGATGGGTCGGTCGTCCGACATGTGAGAAGCGCATGGGCCTTTACAGCTCGGGCCGGAGGGAGAATTGTGAAGGAGGACTCTGGTGCTTTCACTGAAACCACAAGTAGCCTGACCATGGAAGTCATGGCAGTAAGTAAAGCAATAACATGGCTCGAGACACAGACATTCACCAGGGCTTGTTTCCTTAGCGACTCAATGAACATGATCAAGAGGATAGAGGAGGGGTCGATCCGAAGAGAATGGTTGCTGCCTCTGGAGCGGTCTCGGCTGGCAAAGATTAGTTTCATCTTCGTGCCAGGGCATGCGGGAGTACAAGGAAATGAGCGGGCTGACAAGCTCGCAGGTGAGGCTACTGTTGAGGGCGGACGCGCCATGGACCAGGCTGACATTCTGAATGCTCTACGTGATGTGAGACTTTTGCGAGAACCAAGTGATGACTGTGAATCTACAACAATGGCCAGACTGCTAGAGCAGCAAATTAAAAGAGGGGTGGCCAAACAAGAACACTACGCTGGAAGCCAAAGAAGATTGATAAACCAACACAGAACTGGCGTCGTTAGCCGCTACACGCTGCGGGATTTGCTGAGGAGGGGATCCGAGCACTTATGGACTGAATGGTTCGATGTGCAACGAGGATGATCTGTCGACTAACTAACTAACTATAGTACAAGATAGCTATAGATATTGGCTTCTCCTCCTGTCTGGGTTAGTCTTAAATTATGTGAGAACTAAAAAAAAACATACTAGTTTATTATTTTTGTATGCTTAAATATTTTTATATTTATAAGGCAAACAGAAAACTTGCATAAAGATAAAAAGTTGTAAAGCTGAGCTGCAGTTTTTAAAATAACTTTTATAAATTCTTTCTGTTGAAATCCCCTTTGTAAGATAACACATAAGCATGCAAGAGAAGATAATAAAATGTTTCTGTTTTGCTGTGAAATGGACAGCTGTTTCTTGTCTGTAGCATTATAAAGAAGAATTTCTGACATTATTCTGTGTCTTACAGGCAACCCCAGCAGACAGACTTGCGATGTTATCACAACAGCCAGACTTTTTTGACCAGCACGAGGACCAACACTTTAATGAACTCTTAAACATGCATAACAATAACATCAACCCTGATAACCGCTGGGATGCCTCAGTCAACAATCAGATAATGGACGGCGGTTTCATTTTAGTACCCGAGGGATCCGACTGGGACAAGGTGCAGGAAGTGACATTGAACTCAAGTCCCCCTTTTGAAGTTGAGGCCAGGCCACACCAGCAACAGTTTCTCCGCGGTCAAAGCTCCAGGAAAAGTTTGCCTGTTGCTGCTCCACCACCTTTTCAACACTTGCAGCAATTTGCACAGGCGGCAAAACGCAGCTCCATTGCAAACCATGTCATAAACTATTTCTCCCCAAACACAGCAGAACGTGAATCTACTGATAAAACAAATTCTTAAAGTGTTTCAGTACACTTGCAGAAATGTCAGAAATTCTTCATTTATTTCTGCTTGGCTTTCATTTATATTGCCATTTGGTGTTTAGGGAGTTGATTTTGTTGTCTTGCTTTACCGCATGTTTACATGTTTGTACATCGGGTGTTATCATTTAACAGATCCTTTACAGAGCATTGCTCACATCACAGCTCACCTAAAGACTCGTGATTTTTTGCCAGTTCCTGTGCCTCATACATTATCATGCCCGGTGGTTTTTAATGTCCCCTGTCTGCCTTGGTGTTGGCAATCCCTGTCTCTCCTTCCACAGACCAAGCCTTCCATTACTGTCCTCGCTAAGCCCCTGTGATGTTTTATGTTGGCCAACCCATGTCTCTCCTTCCACAGACCATGCCTTCCGTTACTGTCCTCGCTAAGCCCCTGTGATGTTTTATGTTGGCCAACCCATGTCTCTCCTACCACAGACCAAGCCTTCCATTACTGTCCTCGCTAAGCCCCTGTGATGTTTTATGTTGGCCAACCCATGTTTCTCCTTCCACAGACCAAGCCTTCCGTTACTGTCCTCACTAAGCCCCTGTGATGTTTTATGTTGGCCAACCCATGTCTCTCCTACCACAGACCAAGCCTTCAGTTACTGTCCTCACTAAGCCCCTGTGATGTTTTATGTGGCCAACCCATGTCTCTCCCACCACAGACCAAGCCTTCCGCTACTGTCCTCACTAAGCCGCTCAGATGTTTAATGTTGGCCAACCCATGTTTCTCCTTCCACAGACCAAGCCTTCCGTTACTGTCCTCACTAAGCCCCTGTGATGTTTTATGTGGCCAAGGTATTTCAGTTTCCATGATATGAAGCTGTTTATGAGCCCGTTTTCTTCCATGTTCAGATCTTGCTGAATGCCAATATTTTCTTTCTATTGATGAATTTAATAATATTCTAAGAATTTTGTTTATAACGTTTAAGTTCAAAAGTCCTGATTTTCTTCTTTAGTGATTGTGAATTTGATTGCAGAAAGTGCAAAAAAAGGAGTCTCTACGTAAATAATAAGAAGATAGAAGTAATGGTAGTATTAAAAACAAAAAATCCTACCCAAATGTACAATAAAAGTTAATGTCATTAATTTGAGGCAAGCAAAGAAATGGACGCATTTAAGTACATTGATAACTTCAGGTGGAACACAGAAATAGAGACTAAAGCACGATAAACACACAAGTAGTAAAAACTGATCTTGTTAAATAAAGAACAGCTTACAATGTAGGTTCTTGTCATTTAGAAAAGAATTCTTATGAGTTATGTATGGTCAGTTTTAATATAAGTCTGTGAATCCTGGACAGTTAGCAAACAAGCATGAACAGACCTTGAAGGAACAGAAATGACCATGGATAGAGAAGATTGTTTACAGCATCTCAGCATGAACCATAATCCCTGTGCCACTTAGTCATGTTTTTGTGTGGTGAGCATACGGTGCCAGTCCCAGATTGGTATAGACCAGTGTTTCCCAACCTTTTTTGTGCTATGCCCCACCTAAGCCTTCCTAAAATTCTTATTGCCCCCCCCCCCCCCCCCCAACATATGCATCATTTTTAATATTCAAAAATTGAAATGTTCACTAAAGAAACATGAATTTTTTTTTAGAAGGGCTCACGGTTCCCAGAGGGGACAGAGCGCCCCCCCCCCCTCTTTCCTCCCTCCAAGGTCCTGCGTCCCTGTGTGTCGGTTGTGTTGGGTGAGTTTTTTTTTTTTTTTGGTTTGGCGGTTACCCCAGTCAAGCTGGTTCCCCCGCCTCCCCCTTTTTTTGTGTGGACCCTTAGTCTCACTGTGAGCTATTGCCCACAGTGGCCCACCAGGCCCACATCTAAGGTGAAGATATGTCCCCACATCTAAGGTGAAGATATGTCATTGGTTTTTATTTGATCATCCCGGCCCCGACCAGACCAGGCGCACAACTGGGGGGAGAGCAGCAAATGCACCCGATTCTAGCCAAAGGACCGATAGGTTTTAGGAAGAAATCACTAGGAAATTATTGAGCAAACCCAGTAAGTAAATTTTCAAAACATATAATGGAGAACTGAAATTCAAGTACAAAATAATTTTAATGAAAGATTTTTCTATATTATTTTAATTATTAGTAATTATTTAAATTTAGTGAGATCCTTGCGCTTGATGCTTGCTGCAAAGAGATTTTATGTCAGGTTCCAATTTAGTTAACTTCAGTCTCAAGTCTCCCCATTTTGTTATATTCAGCCGATTTCTTCCATTTTCTAATTGCCCCCCTTAACAATTGAATTGCCCCCCTGTGGGGCGTGGGCCCCACGTTGGGAAACACTGGTATAGACCAATCATTACTCAATGGGGGTGATGGAACAATACCATGGATAGAGAAGATTGTTTTCAGCATCTCAGCATGAACCATAATCCCTGGGCCACTTAGTCATGTTTTTGCGTGGTGAGCGTACAGTGCCAGTCCCAGATTGGTCTAGACCAATCATCACTCGACAAATGGATGATGTTGTCAATACATGTTGGCCACCTGTACTTTCCAGGTCTTTTCCTAGAAGAACCCTTTTAGGTTGGGTTGACCTGGGGGGTCAAGGTCAGTTGTTAAAAATCATGTCACCTCAATGAGGAATCAATCACATGACCCACAGGCAAGCATGCTAGTCACCGCAGGCTAGCTCGAGTTGATGAATTTTTGTAGTTTATTACTAATTGTTTTAGTCACTGTCCATGTTTTGGATACATGCTAAAAAAGCTACTTTTTCACAAGCTCGTGTTGTTTGGGAACAGATTTCGGTTCATGATTATTAATAGTAATTTGAAACTCATCGCTTATGATGGACTTATAACAGCAGGAAATTTCACTACATATTAACACACACATGACTAAACCTGACTTGAATGTGATCTCTGTGTTTTACTACTCGGACTTGGTCTCACTACAGGAGCCACTTTGTGGAGTTTAGTCAATTTTAGGCAGTTTGTGTTTACCACATGGTGTACCAAAGGTTAATATTCATTCATTCATTCATTCATTCATTCATTCATTCATTCATTCATTCAGTAGTATGTCCTTTGCAGAACCTCGCTCCCATTACAACCTTCCTGAAAACCTCTCGATCATAAGCAAGATGTCCCGCGTCTGATACACCCATCTGGAGATCTTCCACCACATCCTGCATCCATCTTCTCTTTGGCTTTCCTCTTCCTTTCTTCCCAGGCATATACCCCTCCATTATTGTTCTCTCCATACTTTTGTGACATTTCAAGTGACCAAAATATTTCAGTTTTCTTCGTTTTATCGTCTTTAATGGTGAACCTTCTTCAAAATTCAGCTCTTGAAGTATAATGCATTTGTTCTTTTCTTTATCCAAGATATTCTTTAGAACTCGTCTATGGCATTTATATTCAAAGGCTTGTATACACTGTTTAGCTTGTTTAATAAGTATCCAGGTCTCCCAGCCGTGTGTTGCAATGGGAAAAATGGCATGCTCTTAAAAATATAATATGGGCACTATAAAATGAAAATAGAGACTTGGAAACACACAATCAGCCAGTTTGTTTTGACACACAGGAACGGCAATCACTGCTAGTCATGTATTGTCATGTAGACTAGTTAATATCATTATGAGGAAGGATGGTCAGTTGCCTGTCTTGCCACTGGTTTCCTTCCTGGTCAGGTCTCTGAACACATATTCCCCTCCGTCTGCCTGTCATCTCCCATTGAAGCGCAGTCTCTCAGCCAACCTACATCAATCTTTCTCATCTTATCTCATCTCATCATGCTCCTCTTGTACCTTGCGGTGTCTATGTGAAGTATAAACAGCGGGAGAGTGCCCACTTATGGGCTTCATGTATCGATATTCCCATGGACTCTGTTATTCCCTGTGTCCATTGTTTACGTGGTCAGCCTCTTCCTCTGCTTCCCTCTGGTCTGTACATCATTGCTTGTTTGTGAATGGTCAGATTTTGCAGCTAAAATTTTCACTGGGGTGAGGTAGTCAGTCCCGTGCCAACCTTCCATAGGTGCCTCTTATGACACGCATAGTAGGTTGCATTGTTACAATTATCTGCTTCTCTTGTGGACCCTGGTAGCACACAGACGAGGGAACACATATTAGCATGTTTAAATACATACAGTCTAAGCTGAGGATTAATCCCAGACCACAAAGATAGCCTGAGCCACAGTTGTGTAGGGGCTAACATGCTTGCTGCTGGGAGGATGGTTATGTGTTCGAATCCCCATCAAGATGGAGCTCCCAGGTCAACCCAGGCAAACAAGGGTCCCAGCAAATATCCGGGCAGTAAAGGCAGCCAGTGTGACATTGACCCCACATCACCCGTTGGGTGCCGATCGGTCTAAAAATGTTGGGCTAGCTCAGTGTACCCAATAACCTTGGCGTGAACAGAAATCCCTTACCATTGCATTTGGCAAAGTTAGCAATCTAGTACGCTATCTACTTTGCTATGGCAGCTGTCTGTAAAGCATTGAGTTGTTTAAAAATATTAAAATATACACATATGCTGACGAACGTGTGCATGATTTGGGGTGATAGTGACATACAATGATTAATGTGAAAATAACACTTAAAATTGTTAGTGTGACTGAGTGTAAAATGAGTGCTAAGAAAGTGATGCATACAATTATTGCTGTGAAAGATATATATACACACATGCACACACACAACGATTGGTGTGAAAATGATTTATACAATGGCTGATGTGATAGTTACACAAAATAAATACTTTGAGAGTTACATGCAAATATTGCTGTTAAAAATTAAAAATGATGCATGGTACCATATTTAACTTATCTGCACTAGACTTTTGTTTGTGAGTGTTTCACTTAATGCTTATTTTATGCCTGTGATACAATGTTACCTTCTGTTGTTATTGTTTTCAATGTTAGTTAAATACAAACCAAGAATATGTAGTAAGCTTTTAACGTTCTACTTGAGAAAAGTTGAGTGATGGCAGATTGTGGGGAAAATCTTCTATAGATACTGTGCTAAATATAAGGGAAAGTTATTAAGTAACAGGAATTTTATTATAAAGTGCATGGAAGAGTATGCACAATGGAAAAGCTTATTTTAGGACAAAGACTGGCTTTTAAGCAATACCCTATGTAGTGGTCATGAGGATCATGTGCGCATGCGCAGTAGTGATTACACAATGGCTGCCCGCTATTGTAGGACAACGAGGTATTATTAGTTTTTTTTTGTGGTCAGAGTGTGTCATCGATACGCTAGGAACTTCTCTCAAAAGGAGTATTATTGCTGCATAACAATGCCCGACCTCATATGGCAGTGGAAACACTGTGTTCTGAAATGTAAGGTCTTGAAACATCCAGCATACAGTCAGTGGCGTCACTGGGGTTGGTGTCACCCAGTGCGGTAAACTCTTGGTGTCACCCCTCTAGACTTTCACCATGGTCTTCTTCCGAGTGTTCCTGTACAATATATAATCGCATATAGTAATGTTTGTAAAATAAGTCAAAAAGTTAATAAGGACATAAGAAAGAAAACAAATTGAACAATATAACTTCAATACTTCAGGTAAAACATAAATAAAGAACTTCGACAAACTCGGACAAAGTTAAATTTTTGTTATTTAATATTAAAATTTCTAAAATTAACAATGAACGGTTATGAAACCCGACTAGACAGAGCTATGTCTGCTTTGTCAAATTTGCAATTTTTTTATTTTGGTGTCACCCCTTGATGGTGTCACCCGGTGCGGCCCGCACCCCCCTAGTGATGCCACTGCATACAGTCAAGACTTAGTGTCATTGGACATTCACTTGTTTGGACCCTTCAAAGAACACTTGTGGGGTTACAGGTTTGCAGATGACAACGAGGTAATGGAGTTGGGGCAATATTGGCTTAAGGCCACACCAAAAAAGTTTTTCCTAGAAGGCATAAAGAAGCTAATGGACCAAGTGTTTTGCCAGGCAGGGGGACTATGTTGAGAAATAACGCACAATTTCTGGTTCGCAATATAAAAAAAAATTATTCATAAAATTTCTGTTATTTAATTACTCCTCCTTGTGGTTTGTATTCTTGAATAATTACCTGCTATTGAGCATGAGAAATTAACATACAGGTATTGATAAGCACTCATAGAAGTAATAGAAAGAAGCAGAGGTCAGATGACAAACCAAACTATGTAAAAATGGAAAGATATTGGCATGTAGGGAACTCAACCTGCAGACTCCAAATAATGACAGTACTTAGTTGATCTTCTGATCCCTGAATCTGTCCGTTACTTCTGAGTGGCATGTAGGGAACTCAACCTGCAGACTCCAAATAATGGCAGTATTTAGTTGATCTTCTGATCCCTGAATCTGTCCGTTACTTCTGAGTGGCATGTAGGGAACTCAACCTGCAGACTCCAAATAATGACAGTACTTAGTTGATCTTCTGATCCCTGAATCTGTCCATTACTTCTGAGTGGCATGTAGGGAACTCAACCTGCAGACTCCAAATAATGACAGTACTTAGTTGATCTTCTGATCCCTGAATCTGTCCGTTACTTCTGAGTGGCATGTAGGGAACTCAACCTGCAGACTCCAAATAATGGCAGTACTTAGTTGATCTTCTGATCCCTGAATCTGTCCATTACTTCTGAGTGGCATGTAGGGAACTCAACCTGCAGACTCCAAATAATGGCAGTACTTAGTTGATCTTCTGATCCCTGAATCTGTCCGTTACTTCTGAGTGGCATGTAGGGAACTCAACCTGCAGACTCCAAATAATGGCAGTACTTAGTTGATCTTCTGATCCCTGAATCTGTCCGTTACTTCTGAGTGGCATGTAGGGAACTCAACCTGCAGACTCCAAATAATGGCAGTACTTAGTTGATCTTCTGATCCCTGAATCTGTCCGTTACTTCTGAGTGGCATGTAGGGAACTCAACCTGCAGACTCCAAATAATGGCAGTACTTAGTTGATCTTCTGATCCCTGAATCTGTCCGTTACTTCTGAGTGGCATGTAGGGAACTCAACCTGCAGACTCCAAATAATGGCAGTACTTAGTTGATCTTCTGATCCCTGAATCTGTCCGTTACTTCTGAGTGGCATGTAGGGAACTCAACCTGCAGACTCCAAATAATGGCAGTACTTAGTTGATCTTCTGATCCCTGAATCTGTCCGTTACTTCTGAGTGGCATGTAGGGAACTCAACCTGCAGACTCCAAATAATGGCAGTACTTAGTTGATCTTCTGATCCCTGAATCTGTCCGTTACTTCTGAGTGGCATGTAGGGAACTCAACCTGCAGACTCCAAATAATGGCAGTACTTAGTTGATCTTCTGATCCCTGAATCTGTCCATTACTTCTGAGTGGCATGTAGGGAACTCAACCTGCAGACTCCAAATAATGACAGTACTTAGTTGATCTTCTGATCCCTGAATCTGTCCGTTACTTCTGAGTGGCATGTAGGGAACTCAACCTGCAGACTCCAAATAATGACAGTACTTAGTTGATCTTCTGATCCCTGAATCTGTCCGTTACTTCTGAGTGGCATGTATTGGCCCTGCTGCAGGTTATAGTTCCATAGCAGGTTCCATCTTCTGGACTTGGCTTTTTAAAAAAAAAGAGATCTCCGTGGCGAAGTGGTCAAGCCGCCTGACTCAGGCTCCGAAGGTTGTGAGTTCAATTCCAGGCTGCGTCCTGCGGTTCATGAGTGCATTTTTTTCTGAGACTCTTGGGGGTCGTCACTGGAGCTACAGAGTTCGTGCTGTGGAAAGAGACTGAGCCATATGGGATAAAAATCCTGTGCAATGAAGTTGACCCTGTCGACTTTTAAGCTACTTTTTGGTTAGTGTCCACTTCTTGTCCCATCAATATTGCACCGTTCCTCGATTTTAAACATCTAGTGGTATTTTGTTGTTTTCCTACCTTTTATTGTATTTATTTGTTGATACATGGAATGTGAATCTTTTCCATAGTTTGTCTGCGAATCCTGGACAATTAGTAAACAGGCGAAAAAATCCCTGGAGATGTGTTTTATAGAAGCTTGCTGAAAATTAATTTCACAGCCAAAATAAGCAATCAGGACGTTTTAGGGGAAAATGAGTCACAAAGACAACTTCTGGATGACTGGATAAATGTCACATCTGAATCCAGATAAGGATGATTTGTACAAATAAGGAACATGAGAATGCTATTCCTTCCTACCTGGCCTCAGGCTAATGGATTGATTGCTTTGCCTTCTCGAATAAGGGCAAATAATGAAGAGATAGTATGTGCACATTGCAAGTGTTCAAAACCCCTCAACATATGGAAATTGTAAAGAGTAGGCTATTTATGTCACTGTTGCTGTATTAGGTTTGTCATGAGAATAAACTGCATTATACATTCACCTTTTCCTGTTGTTCCTGTGTGTGTAGAAGTCTGTTGTCATCTGGCTTTTTGGGGGCATAATTACAAGTGCATGCTCTCTCTCTCTCTCTCTCTCTCTCTCTCTCTCTCTCTCTCTCTCTCTCTCTCTCTCTCTCTCTCTCTCTCTCTCTCTCTCTCGCTCTCTCTCTCGCTCTCTCTCTCTCTCTCTCTCACACATGCTTTCACTCTCTTACACACTTAGTCTTTAGTAATCCAAGGCCAAAGAGGCGCACAGCTCTCCATGATATTATACCAGTTAGCTAACACATGGCCACAAAGGCTCAATACCTGTTAAAACAACATAACTGATCAACTAGCTAAGGAAGAGCAGTCCAATGTACTGGTCAAATACCACCAAAAGAAAAGAATCATCAACATTTTCTATGAATGTGATTGCTGGACAATAAGTAATAAAATATTGAAGAAATTGACAGGGCATGCTGGAGATGTGATTTTTTTTTAGAAGAATGTTGAGAATATCCTCGGCAGATAAGACAACAAATGCTTAGTGAGGGATTTAGGCGTCATAAAGTCACTTATGACAACCATAATGAAGTGACAATTGAAATGATGGGATGTATCTTCAGAAATGTGGAAAAGAGCAACTATCCTTACGTGGGAAAATATACACTTTAATTAGTTAATGAATATTTCTGTAATAGTTATAAACTTGTCAAACCAAGTGAGATTCTGTTGTGTATTATTGTTGGTTAGTTGTGAGTCTTCTAGAAGACTGATTTTAGCCCTTTAGTCAACAAATAGCTGCTGCATTATACATTCATCTTTGGAGGTCAGAGTGGCTGATTGGCCAAGAGCTTTCACTCTTTAACATCCGCTATGCATTAGGTAGTGCATTCAACCGTTACACCGGTCAGATTGTTTGGCTTTTTTTTGTGCGCTCGCTCGCTTTGAACTCAAGCGTAGTCCATAAACACTTTATAGTAGTGATGGACTGAATTTTGTGTGTGAATTAGCTTTCCCTATTAACAGTGTCCCTCGCCATCAGGCAAACCCACTCCTACTTCAGAAGTACTTGTAATTATCGTCAACATTTTAGTCCAACTGTCCGGTGTAGGGGTTGAACCCCTTACCTCGGCATCAGCACAACGGTTCTTATTCATTCAGCCATGCTGACCTGCATCGGTCAAATAGACTAAATGTTGACTTGTCGTCTTTGACCTGGGGATGTAAATTACAAGTGCCTCAGAAGTCATATAGGATTTGCCTGATGGTGAGGGACACTGGTAACAGGGAAAGCTAACCCACACGCAAAAATCAGTCCAGTGCCCTAGAAGCAGTAGCACATGTGAACTACGCTTGGGGTCAAAAAGAGCGAATCGAAAAAAATATAAAAATCTGAGCCCAGAAAAAGGCTGGCATCTATCAAACTGAGGGTCCCCGAGAAGATTAACCCGGTCAACAAATGCACGCAGAAGTCGGATGTGTTGGCCTAACGGCGCAAGAACAGAGCTCTGCTGTAAACAGCCACAACGCAATCACGTCCAAAAAAAAACTCCGGATGAACGCAGAAGAAGAAGAAGAAACTAAGGGTGATGTAGAGACTCTCCTCCGACCCAGTATCAAAGTACCTTCTGCTCAGAGAATGCTGCAGATCTCTCTTTCCCCTCTCCAAACTCAGATAGCAGTGGGATGTGGAAAGACTGGTATTGGAACTTTACATCTGCTTAGAGGTATAGTAGGATGTACCCAGGCCATTATTCACCATAGCCTAAACAGACAGGCTGGAATTAGGCTTAGGTTGGTCATGTTTCCCCCCACAGGTTTGAGGTATTTCACTGTCAGCAGGCTCCAGCGCTAGGCCTAAAGGGAATTTATTATTGTAAATTTTTCAGCATTGTTTGTTGAAAACTTGGTTCTGTGATTTGCCAGATGTAATTGTGATTATGCGAACTTCAGTAATAGTGAAAATATAGAATATAAAAGATAGTGCATTCAATAATACAAAGAGCATCATACACAATAGTACTTTGTCAACTGGTAAAAAATAATTCTTAAGTGTTATTTGTAAAGGGTAAAAAAAAAAAAAAAAAAAAAAAAAAAAGACACTACAGGTGAGAAAATCAACTTCATTGCATCAGGTTTTACTACATCTGAATTCCAAATACCCCACTGTTGGACTCCCAATCTCTCCGCCTCTTCTCTTTCTCTCTCTCTCTCCCCCCCCCCAGCCATGGGCAGTTTGAAGCAGATCACTTTGCGTTGATTTTGTTGGTATGAGGCGTTGGGTGTTCAAAAAGCAGTGGTAAACTATTAAATTACAAATTTCCTAGTAAATCACAAATAACCAGTAAATGCTGAGGTTGATTGCAGTGTCCTGTAAAGGCCAAGGGACTAATTGTAATTAGCTGATGAGAGGCATGAACATCTACGCCACTTGGCGAGGCTGATGATATTGTTCATGATTGTAATGACGATAGAGATAGACATAGATAATGACATAGACATTGGACATATATACAAACAAAGGAAACGTAGAACAGCTGAGATGTACACCCACGTCACACACATACGAGGATTAGTCAACAAGTAAGTCACAAATGGCTGTAGAAAAATAACTAAATATGACAACTTGAAACCAGTTTATTTTTATACATACATTGTCCCTTTATTTCTCAACATAATTTCCACCAACATTGATGCACTTTATCCCATCGTTTTATCAGTCCTCCCAAACCGGCTGCATAGAACTGCGTGCTCTGTTTTCTAAACCATGTTTTCACTTCACATTCAACTTCGGCATCATTCGCGAAATGTCTCCCGCCAAGGTGGGTTTTCAGTGTTTATGCTGACAAATGTTTGTCCCGTAAAACGGTGCATACCTAGGTAGAAAAAGTTACGAGGGTGAGTCAATAAGTAAGTCACACATTTCTGTGGGATGGCAAGTAAATGAAAATAAAGCATGCAGTTCTATGCAGCTGGGTTGGGAGGACTGATAAAACAATGGGATAAGTGCATCAATGTTGGTGGAAATTATGTTGAGAAATAAAGGGACAATGTATGTATAAAAATAAACTGGTTTCAAGTTGTTATCATATTTAGTTATTTTTCTACAGCCATTTGTGGCTTACTTATAAACTTACCCTCGTATTTATGGCGTGGATATCAAAATAAGGGAGAGGTGGGAGTCTAGTGGCTAGATGCTTGCCTTGTGTGGTCTTGCGTCTGGATCTGCATTGAGGTACAGGGTGTATTTTTCATGACTGTGCAGTGTTTGAAAATATTGCCGGTCCAAGTTTTGTATTTACCTATTATGTTGCATGAATTTTACAGAGGGTGAATACAAAACTTGGACCGGCAATATTCTCAATCACTGCACAGTTATTAGAAATACACCCTATAGTTTTTAAATATTGACCTGGGCTCCCAGGTCGACTCAGCCTAAATGGGTACCAGGAAATGCCTTGGGAAGTGAAGGCGGCCGGCGTGATACTGACCACATGACCCACTGACTGCTGATTGGTCTATACAAATATGGGTCAAGTACCGTCTGCCCAGTACACCTTATATTGTGTAAAGGGGTCCTTTTCTTATATCAAAATATTGTCATAAACAAATATGACACAGATCAAACCACAAAAATGTCAGGAACTTTAAACTAACTACTGCTTTTATCTTTTTTTGTTTGTCTGCTATACTACGTTATTTCTTGCTGGTATGTGCCAGGCGTTTTATCCAGGCTGGGAATAAAGGCTGCTGGCCTAAGCAGTTTCTAACGTTGTGTACAGGCTATAATTTATTTTAAGACGTTGAATCTTACAGAGGATCGAACACACACCCCACAATGTGTGAGGACATATGACCCCTTGGCCACTTATTTCTTCTTTTGGAGTCATGAATGTGAAGGTCTGAGTGGAAAGGAGGACAAAGAAGAAAATATCATCCTAACCTGCGTCCTGGCCGCCCATGTTAGTAACAGTTCCTGGTCTGGGGTCCATCAATGTAGCATCTCTCAACTCACATATCATCATCAAGGTGTGCCCCGTGTGGTGTAGGCATTCATATAACTCCACGGGTCTTGGTCTTTGACGTAACATGATTATCATCGCTGAAGTAGTGTTTGTGAGCTGGGATCTTGTATCTTGTTTAAGGCATTTTGCCATGGGACTCCAACATCTGTTGCTTGTCCATCAAGAATGATGATGACCATTCATTTAATCCAGTGGGGTTGAAAGTATGGAGCTGTGAGTTCTAAGATGGCTGGCAAGGCCTATTTTGGCTCAAAATGTTCTTTGACAATGTGGGCAAAGAATGCTTGACGTTCCAGGAAGAGGACCTCCTGCAGTGGTTTTTCTGTCCAGCAGTGGTTTTTCTGTCCAGCAGTGGTTTTTTTTTTCCCGCAGCTCTTGCAGTCCTAGTTGCTTCACAAGTGACTGCTCCCTTGCGTAATGATGTATGCCACAAGTTTCGGTCTTTGGCAGCATCCACAGCTCACAGGACACACTTCCCAAGATCATGTGGTGCAGAGATGATCCCCACCCAACACTGTGCACAAACAGTAAAGTCCAGGACCTCTGTTCAAGCCATGGGACTCCAGCATCCACATCTCATGGGACACACTTCCCAAGATCATGTGGTGCAGAGATGATCCTCAGCCAACACTGCACAAACAGTAAAGTCCAGGGTCCCTGTTCAAGCCCATTGGATATATGGTGCTCGCCTCATGTCTACAGACTGATCAGCACTCGCTGGCTGATGTGGTATCTTATTGGCCACCTTCATTTCCCTGGAAATTTTAGGCTGGGTTAACCTGCAAGTATGAACAAATTCCAACCTCAACAGGGAATTGAACATGTGACTGCTGGGCCAGCAGACACGCATGCTAACCACTCTACCACCAAGACTGTAACACTACACATCAGTAGCTCACCTTTAGTTGCTTGTTTATTATGATGAAATAGGCTAGAATATCTTCTATATACTGTTAGTTGTTGAGTGATCAGCTGTCTTCCTTGAAACCATTGATTACTGTGCTCTAGTTAGCTGCACTATTATACTTTCACACCTCTCTTCTTCAGATCATCATCATTATGTTGCCTGCCAAGTGGCGTAGGCCTTCATATCTCTTCGATGTTCTAGATCAGTTCCATTGATGTTATTCCTGCATGCCATCATCTTTCATGTCGATAGGCGTAGGCAGTCATGTTTCGCCACCTCACACTATTACCAGAGTTGTGGATCAGCTCTGTGTTCTTGTCTCGACCATACCATGCAGCCAAGTCATCCAGATATTTACTTCTCTGCCTTCCCTTTGTTCATGTCCCCTCAATTTTGCAGTTGTCACCAAATTCTCTATTTTATGTCTTCTCATAATGCTCAAAAGTTTTTTTACTGTCTGCATCTAATTTCTCTAATCAGTTTACGGTTTTCATTTGCTTCTTTTAGGACTTGCTCATAGATTTTTCTGACCATGGTGTTCTTTGCATTTCCCTCAGAAACCACGTTTCCACTGCCATGAGATATTTTTCAGCTTGTCTGCTCCTTGTCCACGTTTCACATCCATACAAAAGTACAGGTTCTATCATGTTTCGTAATTTCACCATCATCTATGACCACTCATAATTATTTCTATGACTCTTGGTAGGTCTGCCTCTTCTAACACTGATATTTCCAGTTGTCATATTTTCCAACACTTTTCTCATTACATACCAAAAGAATATTGTTTGCCTCATTTCTGCAGATATTTGTGTATAACAAGCTTCCCTTTCATTATATTTTTGTGCAATTCTTGAGTTTACCCTGGTTAATTTTGGTGGGAGATTTAAATCCTGTAATCTTTATTCTAGGCAGAGGAGAGAGAAGCTCTGGCAAACTTCGAGGAACTGATTGCGACGGATAATCTTGACCTGATTCCAAATACTGAGGCGTTTCAGTGTCCAATATGTTTCGATGACATTGATGTAGGTCGCGGCATTTTGCTTCGAGACTGCCTGCATATGTTTTGTAGGTGAGTCTAAATTATGTTTAAGATATTAATCTTTGCACCCCTCATCTTCTTTTTCGTCTTTCTCATTGGGCTTTACCCCAGCTAGAAATATGAGATATGCATCAGTGAAGTCAAGACAGCCAGGGTCTACATGCGAGTTACAAATGATGATGGATATCCATTGCACAGTAACCTGAATGGTCTCAAAGAAAGCAGGATAAAGAGAGGAAGATCATAGATTAGTTAGTCGACAGATCATCCTCATTGCACATCAAACCATGCAGTATATAAGTGCTCGGATCCCCTCCTCAGCAAATCCCGCAGCGTGTAGCGGCTCACGACACCAGTTCTGTGTTGGTTTATTACTCCTCTTTGACTTCCTGCGTAGTGTTCTTGTTTGGCCACACCTCTTTTAACTTGCTGTTCTCGCAGCCTGACTATGGTTGTAGATTCCCAGTCATCGCTTGGTTCTCGTAAACGACTTACTTCTCGTAGAGCATTCATGTCTGCCTGGTCCATGGCTCGTCTGCCTTCCACAGAGCCTTACCTACAAGTTTGTCAGCCTGCTCATTCCCTTGTACACCCGCATGCCCTGGCACGAAGATGAAACTAATCTTGAACTTCTCACTCCTTGGACGACCGACCCATCTGTGTAAGTGACAGCATCATCCCCTAAAGAATTCTCGAAGACCAGAGCCTGTACTTCTGCCGCCACAGCAGCTGGATTTTCTTGTCTGCACTTCCTGTCTAATTGGATGCACACTGAAAAGGATGTACAGAACTCTGTTGGCACTTGTACCCACTCCTCGTCAGGTTCTAAGTCCTCAAGTGAACACACCTGTTGAAGAATGTCTTCGGCTTGACCCATCCACGACCGTCCTCTTTTTAACCTGCTGCCCTTCACCTTCATAATTTCACTATGCAGTGGATGTTGTGTGTTTGCGTTAATGGCAGTTAACTTCTCCAGCTCCTGCTGCTGCTGCTGGAGATCATGGATGGCACAAGCGGATGATACCATAAGGCAGGTGACCTTAGTCAAGCAGACACGCATGGGGCAGGAATACAGTTAGTTAGCCATTAGTTGTGGTTCCAATGTCATCACAACAGGTCACCCCATAATGCTCTATTCTTGTGCCAGTGAATATCACACAAAATGCTCCTCACTGGCCCATGTGAAAAATGGAACAGACTGCAGTCCAGACAAACCAACAGCATGCACAGACATACATGCATAGAACCTCTGCCAGAATGCCAACACAATAGTCCACCATAAAATTACAGTTCATCATCGATGGAAGTGACAGTCACCAGAAAACCATCAGTTGCACAAACATTACTACATAAGGTTACACCAGCTATTTCAGGAACCGGCTGTACAGAATGGAGTGACAGCAGCAGACACGGTGGCAGCTTCCACTAGGTCATCATCAGATTGGGCGGAGAATGTAGGGAGTGGTGACATGGTTAGGCAGAACTGTAGGTCCAACAGCTGATAGGTGAAAATGCCAGCAGATATTTTTTATGTTTGTGTTTTATTTTCTTTCACTTTGACTTTAAACTCAAGATTAGTTCATACACATGCTACTAATTCTAGTGTGTATTAGCTTTCCCTATTACCAGTGTCTCTCGCCGTCAGGGCAGGGCTTCTGAGGTACACGTAATTTACATCCTCAAGTCAAGGAAAAGAAGTCAATATTTTAGTCCAGCAGACTAATGTAGTAGTTGAACCCACTATCTTGGCATCAGCACACTGGAAGTTTAAGAGCGAGTGCTCATATCCATTCCGACATGCTGACCTCCTCTGGCAGAGATGATGCAGGCGTGTGCACCGATGGTTCTGTGCGGCGCAGAAAGAAATCTGGCCAGGGATTCTCAGCTGTAGTCATTGGGAAGGTTGTTGCTGAACAAAATGGAGCCTGTAGGTCTACAACCTCAAGTGTGAGGGTGGAGATGGATGCTTCATGCAGCTTTGAGGTGGATAGTGGGTACTCAAGTCACCAGAGCTTTCGCAGTGTCTGATTCACAGTCTGTTTTGTGTAAAGTGTGAAATAGATGTGGAATGGGTATACACCAAGCGTATGCACTTATTACTTACTAAGATTTACATGGCTATACTATGGTATATCTGTGTAAGCAAGAGCCTTCTTTCATCTTAATTATTTTTCTTTCCTATTCTTTGGTTAGAAAGTTAGAAACAGAATTCTTGCATGTTACATAGAAGCAACATAGAACATACAGCTGTGAATCCCGGATAATTAGTAAACAGGCAAAAAAATCCCTAGAAGCCTTGGAGATGTCGTTTTATAGAAGAATGCTGAAAATTAATTGGACAGCCAAAATGGGCAATCTGGACATTTTGAGGGAAGCTAAGTCACAAAGACAACTTATCACAAATATCAGAAAGAAGCAGTTATTGTCTTTTGGCCATGTTATGAGAAGACAAAAACTGGGACGTGTCGTGACAACCGGAAACATTTGCAGAAAGAGAGATAGAGGAAGACAGCGTGAGAAGATTTTTGAGTCTTGTGCCATGTCACTGAAGGGAATCAACCAACATACAAATTAATCCATGCCATCGTAGATTGCAATTTATGGAGAGGCATGATCACCCATGCCAGCCAGCAAGGTACGTGATGATAATAATGATTCTTTGGACTTGTTCATGGGTGGTTGGATTTTGCAGCTTAAGTTGTCTACAAGATGAGGTAGCCAGTCCCATTCCATCTCCAAATCTCCCGTGACCTCAATTACTACCAGTGTAATGTTGCCTGGTCTGGGTGCATTTCAGTTTTATCAGTTAGTGTAGCGAATGTCTACCTTAACAAGTATTGTTGAAACTTCACCATTGTCTTGAATATGTGTATCTGGTATTTTATCATATTTATTTGGCATGTATCTGGCATTTTATCATAATGCTTATTGTTCTTTTGTTGTCCAAGATTTGCTTCATAAGAGATGTTGAATGAAAGAATGTATGAGAGGAAATAGAGAAGAATAGCAGAATGTCAGACAGGCCTGCGTGCCCAATTCTAAACCCTTTGAAAATAAAGATTTTAATTTGTTCGTTCGTTCATAAGTGCATCACTATATTTTCTGTCCATCTATGAATAACATTATTTTGTCCCATTAATATTGTTCCATCCTTTGGTTTTAAACAAACAGGTTATGTGACAATGTCATTTCCTAAAATAAACACAGTTGTATTATTGTACATTTAGGGATTGTCTAACAGTGAGGTTGTGTGACAGCGTCATTTCCTAAATTAAACAAGATTGTATTGTACATTTAGGGATTGTCTAACAGAAGCATTGAGGTTGTATGACGACACCATTTCCTAAAATAATAAAGATGTTATTGTACATTTAGGGATTGTCTAATACAAGCACTGAGATTGTGTGATTGTGCCATTCCCTAAGGCAGTGGTTCTGAACCTTTTTTGGCTCATGCACCCCTTAACCATATGTTCAGAATGTCATTCCCCCCCTTTTCATATTTCCTCCCTATAAATCCCCCTCCCACCCGCTACACAGTATACCTAAAAATGGAAGCTAAATTTAATAACACATACTAGAATAAGTCTAAACGTCTACATAAAATGTGATGTGCGGGTCTACTTACATTATAAAACGAATTTCAGAAGGGCGAGAAGTACAGAACTGTAAAGTATGGAGGAGAAAACAATATCAATTAATCGGTTCTTGTAACCGTTCTTGTAAGTAAACACGATCTTGAATTAATCTTAATTTCCCCCCCCCCCTCCCCCTCTGAAAACCCTAAAATTCCCCCACCGGTTGAGAACCACTGCCCTAAGACAAACAGCATTGTATTGTACATTTAGGGAATGTCTAAAACAAACAGTGAGGTTGGTGAGAATGTCATTTCCTAAAATAAACAAGATTGTATTGTTGTACATTTAGGGAGTGTCTAACACAAGCAGTGAGGTTGTGTGACGATGCCATTCTCAAGTGCCCATTTCAGGATGATGGATATTCGTGTCAGAGTATACTACAAGAGAGAGAAGTCAGAGCGGTGAGTGAAGCCAACTGTCTTTGATGAATCATTCAGTAAAGGTCTTTTCTCTTCTACACTAAAATATAGAGAGACATTTAGGTATTATTTTATATTGGCCAGATTATACACATAGGGGGCTGTGTGTTTTAGATCTTCAGTGTACAGCCCTAGTTCAGAAAATGGTGCATCCAAAACTGGCTGTGGATGGTTTGTTACAAACGAAACAAAAAAGAACTCTAGGATCTTATTTGACTATATGCAGCTTGTACTGCTCCTTATATTCATTAATTTTACACAGTGTTTGCCTGTCATGTTCATTAACCATATTTGTTTAATGCATCTTGTACCACCCTTAATATTCGTTAATATTATTTGACCAAATAAACAGAGCTTATACCTCCTTTACATTCATCAATATTGTCTATCTAAACACAGCTTATACCTCCTTTACATTCATCAATATTGTCTACCTAAACACAGCTTATATCTCCTTTACATTCATCAATATTGTCTACCTAAACACAGCTTATACCTCCTTTACATTCATCAATATTGTCTATTTAAACACAGCTTATATCTCCTTTACATTCATCAATATTTTCTATTTAAACACAGCTGCTACCTCCTTTACATTCATCAATATTGTCTACCTAAACACAGCTTATATCTCCTTTACATTCATCAATATTGTCTATTCAAACACAGCTGACACCTCCTTTACATTCATCAATATTGTCTGTTTACACCAGCTTATATCACCTGTACATTAATTAATATTGTCTGTCTAAACACAGTTTGTAGCTCCCTTACCTTCACTAATATTATCTATCTAAACACAGCCTGTAACTAATTTACCTTCACTAATATTATCTATCTAAACACAGCTTGTAACAAATTTACCTTCACTAATATTATCTATCTAAACACAGCTTGTAACTAATTTACCTTGATTAATATTATCTATCTAAACACAGCTTGTAACCAATTTACATTCACTAATATTATCTATCTAAACAGAGCTTGTAACTAATTTACCTTGACTAATATTATCTATCTAAACACAGCTTGTAACAAATTTACCTTCACTAATATTATCTATCTAAACACAGCTTGTAACTAATTTACCTTCACTAATATTACCTATCTAAACACAGCTTGTAACTAATTTACCTTCACTAATATTACCTATTTAAACACAGCTTGTAACTAATTTACCTTCACTAATTTTATCTATCTAAACACAGGGTGTAACTAAACTTCACTAATATTATCTATCTAAATACAGAAGTCCCTCCTTTACATACATCTATTTCATTTGTCTAAACACAGCTTGTCCCTCTGGAGATTTACCTGAGATACCTGCAGCGAGGCTTAGACCAGGCAGAGTCTCAGACAGCCAATGCCTACCACTGTAAGACAGCAGACTGCCATGGCTGGTGTGTGTATGAAGACCTGGTCAATTTCTTCAATTGTCCTGTCTGCCAGAAGGAGAACTGTTTGACCTGCAAGGTAATGTCCGTTGTTGGCTTCTTGTGATACTGAAGATTTCTGACAGTGTCCGGTTGCTAAATTAGGTGATATCAAAGGAAAGGTTAAAATATTGCATGTCCTTTGCAGGACTTTGTGATCAACCCCACCATCAGGTTGATTTTGTAGGAAATTTTACACTCTGTGTTTGCCATTGCTTTCTGAACAAAAAGTCTGCATTGATGTCCAACTGATCAGTGTAGGGGTTGAATCCCTGACCTCACCATCAGTGCACCGGAAGTAATGTGCAAGCACATTAAGTCATGTAGACCTCTTTAAAATGTTGTGTGTGTTTTGCAAGATGTTTTCTAGGGAATGTATGTTCAGCAGTTTGCCATTGACTTTCTGAATGAGAAGTCAACATTTGAGTCCTGCTTAATGCTGTGTAGGGCTTGAACCCCTTACTCCGCCATCAGCGCAGTGGAAGTTTAAAAGCAAGGTTCTTATCCTTTCGACCACGTCGACATCTAGAGAGAAAAGGTAGGGGAAAGAAGTTTCCATTTAATTGACATACAGAAAAAAGACATTTCTGTGAAGTGGAAGATATTTCACCAACAAAGTCTAAATACTGAAAAAAGACACTTCTGTGAAGTTGAAGATATTTCACCAACACAGTCTAAATACTGAATATAGACATCTGTGAGTGGAAGATATTTCACCAACAAAGTCTAAATACTGAAAAGAGACACTTCTGTGAAGTTGAAGATATTTCACCAACACAGTCTAAATACTGAATATAGACATCTGTGAGTGGAAGATATTTCACCAACAAAGTCTAAATACTGGAAAAGACATTTCTGTGAAGTTGAAGATATTTCCCCAACAAAGACTAAATACTGAAAAAGACATTTCTACGATGTTCATGTCAATTCATCTGCCCACACACATATAATTTTCCTATGTCACATCCCCACTCTTTAAGTCAGCCTAGATGTCCATACACACATACATTTCTTCCTCCTCCTTCTGTCGTTTTCCATATGGTGTTGTGGTGTTTGTTAGACATGGTAGAGATGCATTTTTCACTCATGGGTCAGATGTGCAGGGATTTTTTATGTGAATCCATGCTTATGGAGAGTTTTCCTAACACCATCATGCCATCTATTCCTCTATCTTCTTTTGTCCCCATGTCAGTTGTAATATTCTTGTGAAGCTGGTAAACTTGGGGACATTTTTTTTAGGTATCCAAACCAATTGATTCCCACTATCTTCTGTTGTCTCCATGTGCCACACGGCGATATGACGGGTACGCACCAGAAAGAAATAAGCACAAGGATATTAGGGATTATCCATAATGATCCAGAAGAACGTACTAAAAATAAACAATGAACACAAAGGAACTAAGCGAAGCTTAGGAACGGAGTACATCAGACAACAACAGAGGAGATCTTCGGGAATTCGTCTGAGGCGCGGACATATTGTATGATTTGGTTGTGAGAAGAAAAAGCTTGACTGAGGACTATCAGGTGGAGGATGTCTAACGAGGAAAGTGTCAATATCGAGCAGAGGACCTGAAGGCAGGGAACACCTAGACAATCTGTGAAAATGAGAACGGCGAGATAGATTGAGCTCCTAACTACAGTTGGACATTACTGGGATAGAGTCGTAAATATTTGTGTGAATGCCGTCCCTGTGTTAAAAGGGACAATTCATTTTTTCTCGATGAATCCATTGTATTGATCCAGCACATCATTAAAAGAATGTGTGAGTACTGTTGTTTAGGATGGCGTCGGTTGATTCTTCGCATTACAGCTCGATAGTTCACGTGAGTTTATTATTGCTTCAACGTTGACGTTGCCAATTTTGATAATTGCGGGAGTTACGTTATGGCACCATGTCAATTGTAATATTCTTGTGAAGCTGGTAAACTCGGGGACATTTGTTTAGGTATCCAAACCACTTGATTACATTGCATGGGCAGTAAGTAGAACAGGAAGTCACACACGGTATAATTATATCATACTCCAAGAACATGTTACCAAAAAATTAAAATGCCAGCCTCCACTCCGAAAGGATAAACAGCATTCAGAAGTTGCCCTTTGCATCACTCACATGGATATATGCATTGGGACATGCCAGAGTAAAAGGTCATGAATGTGTAGACCAGCTAGCAAATAATATACCAATACAAATGGGAAGAAGCATGGACAAGTTTGATATAATCAATGCAGTACAGATTCAATAGGCTGATACTGTCAAGACTTCAACTTTAGCCCAGTTACACAAAATGGGAATGAAGCCTGGTCAAGCACGTCTCTGCCGCCTTCAAGGGAAAGAGAGGAGAGACCATAATCAACTCTTTATGGGAACAGTGTTTGTGGCGAAGGGATTAGGAATGTGGTTTGTAATCCCGCATACTGTGTTCAAAACACAGCTGTGGGTGATTTGGAAGCAGACCGCCTTGCGTTGGTTTCCCTACAATAGTATGAATGCTGGTCATTCAGAAATAATGGCAAACTACTGAACTTAAACTTGCCCAGGAATCAGAAACAATCAAAAAATGCTGGAGTTAACTGCTACCTCTTGTAAAGGATATGCAGCAAACTTAACTACAAGAACAGTGAGCAGAAAGGGTGGCTGCTGCATACAACAATTGAGCACACACTGGAATGCCTAATGTGCAGTGAGTGACGTTGTTCAACATAACACAACATAACATAACATAACATAACATAACATCACATAACATCACACAACATCACATAACTTGACAACCATGGGGCATATGGTGCTAGACTCACATGTTTATAGACTGAGCGGCTCTCACTGGCTGATGTGGTCAGTGTCACTCTGATTGTCTTGACTTCCCAAGACAGGCTGGGTCCATCTGGGGGACCAGGTCCGTTTGAAAATCCGCCCAGATATGGGGCATGAAAATACTGCTGCCTCTGTTGAAATGTTTGGATGTCTTAACAGAGGTGATGTTATGAGTTACTGAATGTTGCTTCCTATATTCTTGTTTCTACTTCTCTGTCAATTTTGCCTTCCTCTATGACCACGACCGACTCCGTGGTGAAGGGGTTACGGACGCAGTTCACAATCCTGCATACCCGCCTTCGAAACACTGCTGTAGGTGATTTGGCAGCAGATTTCTTGCATTTGTTTTTTAGGAAATGGTATGGGTGCCGGTCATTCAGAAAGCAGTGGCAAACTACTGAACGTAAACTTACGCAGGAATCACAGACAGCCAAAAAATGCTGGAGTTGACTGCTACATCCTGTAAAGGATATCCAACTAACTAACTATGAATACAATTCTTGGATATTTGAACCCATCGAACTGAAGAAGGTTACTTTTCTTATGTTACATGTCTACTCTTCCTCCTAGGCCATTCATGAAGGCCAGAACTGCAAGCAGTACCAAGACAACCTCACGCTGAGAGCCAACAATGATGCTGCAGCCAAACAGACAGCTGAACTCTTGAAGGTACTGTGAAGACTGTTTTGTAAAATTACTTACACAGTGACTTCATTCAAGTCTTTCCTCTTATACTCTGGGATGCAGGGACAGGCTGTCTGTCAACTGTCATTCACTGTCTATATAGTACCTTGCGGTGTATGGCAGGGTGATCTTGAGCCTGGGGAATTAATGCCGCCTGGCTAGCGCAGTCGTCGTGAACTGTGCAGGTTAGGGTTTTATTTTTGCCCCAGATAGAAAAAAAAAAAACACACCTTACCGAGGATTCAAACCCAGGTCTCCCGAATGCTAGAATTCTAGCATTCTAGCACCTCGGCCAGCTGCTCCTCAGACTTAGAGTATTTATTTCGTAGTTGCAGACATCTGAGATGGAAGGACTTCCTTCTGGGTACTGGGCTTAAGTCTGTTGGCCAGGAAGTAGTTAAAATCCTTGGAGGAAACATGACCAATGTGGCCCAATGCTGGCCATTCTGTATGTGCTGAGCTGAGTCATAACTTAGTTAATATCCTGACATGCCTGTCTACAGAGGTGAAGTTCCAGTGCTGGTGTTACCACTCCACAGGTTCCTGAGCTTAGAGAGGGGAAGGGGAAGGTGTGCAACACAGTTCCTGAGGAGATGATACTTTGGTATTGGTTCGCGAGGATAATCTCTACACCAAGCCCACTCTGTGGAGATAATCTCTACATCAAGTCCACTCTGTGGAGATGATACTTTGGTATTGGGTCGCGGGGATAATCTCTACACCAAGCCCACTCTGTGGAGATAATCTCTACACCAAGCCCACTCTGTGGAGATGATACTTTGGTATTGGGTCACGGGGATAATCTCAACACCAAGCCCACTCTGTGAAGATGATATTTTGGTATTGGGTCACGAGGATAATCTCTACATCAAGCCCACTCTGTGGAGATGATACTTTGGTATTGGGTCATGAGGATAATCTCTACACCAAGCCCACTCTGTGGAGATGATACTTTGGTATTGGGTCACTGGGATAATCTCTACACCAAGCCCACTCTGTGGAGATGATCTCTACACCAAGCCCACTCTGTGGAGATGATACTTTGGTATTGGGCTGCGAGGATAATCTCTACACCAAGCCCACTCTGTGGAGATGATACTTTGGTATTGGATCTCTGGGATAATCTCTACACCAAGCCCACTCTGTGGAGATGATACTTTGGTATTGGATCTCTGGGATAATCTCTACACCAAGCCCACTCTGTTGAGATGATCTCTACATCAAGCCAACTCTGTGGAGATGATCTCTACACCAAGCCCACTCTGTGGAGATGATACTTTGGTATTGGGTTGCGAGGATAATCTCTACACCAAGCCCATTCTGTGGAGATGATCTCTACACCAAGCCCACTCTGAGGAGATATACTTTGGTATTGGGTCGCGAGGATAATCTCAACACCAAGCCCACTTTGTGGAGATGATACTTTGGTATTGGGTCGCGAGGATAATCTCTACACCAAGCCCACTCTGTGGATATGATACTTTGGTATTGGGTTGTGAGGATAATCTCTACACCAAGCCCATTCTGTGGAGATGATACTTTGGTATTGGGTCGCGAGGATAATCTCAACACCAAGCCCACTCTGTGGAGATGATACTTTGGTATTGGGTCGCGAGGATAATCTCAACACCAAGCCCATTCTGTGGAGATGATACTTTGGTATTGGGTCGCGAGGATAATCTCTACACCAAGCCCACTCTGTGGAGATGATACTTTGGTATTGGGTCGCGAGGATAATCTCAACACCAAGCCCACTCTGTGGAGATGATACTTTGGTATTGGGTTGCGAGGATAATCTCTACACAAAGCCCACTCTGTGGAGATGATCTCTACACCAAGCCCACTCTGTGGAGATGATACTTTGGTATTGGGCTGCGAGGATAATCTCTACACCAAGCCCACTCTGTGGAGATGATACTTTGGTATTGGATCTCTGGGATAATCTCTACACCAAGCCCACTCTGTGGAGATGATACTTTGGTATTGGATCTCTGGGATAATCTCTACACCAAGCCCACTCTGTTGAGATGATCTCTACACCAAGCCAACTCTGTGGAGATGATCTCTACACCAAGCCCACTCTGTGGAGATGATACTTTGGTATTGGGTTACGAGGATAATCTCTACACCAAGCCCATTCTGTGGAGATGATCTCTACACCAAGCCCACTCTGAGGAGATATACTTTGGTATTGGGTTGCGAGGATAATCTCAACACCAAGCCCACTTTGTGGAGATGATACTTTGGTATTGGGTCGCGAGGATAATCTCTACACCAAGCCCACTCTGTGGATATGATACTTTGGTATTGGGTTGCGAGGATAATCTCTACACCAAGCCCATTCTGTGGTGATGATAATTTGGTATTGGGTCGCGAGGATAATCTCAACACCAAGCCCACTCTGTGGAGATGATACTTTGGTATTGGGTCGCGAGGATAATCTCAACACCAAGCCCATTCTGTGGAGATGATACTTTGGTATTGGGTCACGAGGATAATCTCTACACCAAGCCCACTCTGTGGAGATGATACTTTGG
This sequence comes from Cepaea hortensis, assembly GCA_963921405.1. Taxonomy (NCBI): domain Eukaryota; kingdom Metazoa; phylum Mollusca; class Gastropoda; order Stylommatophora; family Helicidae; genus Cepaea; species Cepaea hortensis. Next base: position 31,658,292 of record OY992889.1, on the reverse strand, counting down.
TATTGGGTCGCGAGGATAATCTCAACACCAAGCCCACTCTGTGGAGATGATACTTTGGTATTGGGTTGCGAGGATAATCTCTACACAAAGCCCACTCTATGGAGATGATACTTTTGTATTGGGTCGCAAGGATAACTCTACACAAAGCCCACTCTATGAAGATGATACTTTGGTATTGGGTTGCAAGGACGTCTGCCATGTAATGGCACAGGATGTCAAGGATTGTCCTGTATCTCCCTTTCCATAAAGCGTTCCAGTTGTTGCAACATTTACCAATTTCTATCCTCTCAAATTGTAGCCAAACATGATGAGCTCCTCACACTGATGTGTGTGATAAGTTGACTGTGTGTCTTCTTCTTCTCCTTCCTTCTGCTTTCTTCCTTCCTTCTTCTTCTTCTTCTTCTTCTTCTTCTTCTTCTTCTTCTTCTTCTTCTTCTTCTTCTTCTTCTTCTTCTTCTTCTTCTTCTTCTCTGTTTTGCCATTAAGACTCCTAGTGCAGTATAGGCCCACAACCAGGCATATCCCACCCTCTGTAGACCAACCATGGTTGGTTGAACGCTGGCTGATATTTTCTACTTTTGAGATAGCCGGTGCCAGACCAACACTCTTTAGTCGCCTTCTGCGACAAACTCAGGAGATTTGCACAATTACTATTCTCTGATTCCCTTTGGGGCCCTGATAACACACATGCGTTTGTGTCTTAGCATAATTCACATCATTTAGATTACTCATTTGGCTGTCCGTGGAATTTTTCTTCTGTAAAACCACATCTCTGAGGCCACAATGGCTTTTTTCTTTGCTTATTTACTAACGAATCCAGAATTCACAGACAGATGTTAGACATATTCTACGTAGCTGGCGAAGCGATCGAGCCATTTGCCTCACGCTCCGAAGGTTGTGGGTTCGATTCCGGGCTACATCTTTCGGTTCATGAGTGAATTTTTCTCGGAGACACCTGGGGGTTGTCGCTGGAGCTACGGAGTTCGTACTTTGTGCGACGCTTTCGGCAGGCTGCCCTGCAAAAAGAAACTGAGCCTTATGGGATAAAACCCGGGGCAATGAAGTCGATCCTCTAGACTTTTAAGACGTTTTTAAAGATTCTACATTGTATGCACTAACAAGTTGGATTATATTCTCTAAAAAGATAATTTTATACTGCTCAATTTAATATTGTTTTTCAAAAAGTTTTCTAATGCTCAATTTAATCTTTTTGTTTTTCCAAATTGTTTTATAATGCTAAATTTAATATTGTTTTTGTTTTTTTAGTTTTCTAATGCCCAGCTTAACTTCTGTTTGTTTTAAAAAAAAATTGTTACCTGACGCTCAATGTAATCTTCATTTTATTTTTCAAATAGCTTTACAATTCTCACTTTAACATTGTTTTTAAAATTATTTTCTATTTGCTCAATTTAATCTACGTTTTGTTTTTCAAATGAAAGAAACTGGTAGCTGATGGAGAGGCTATGCACTGCCCTCAGTGCCAGGTGATAGTACAGAAGAAAGGCGGATGTGACTGGATTAAGTGTTCCATTTGCAAGATGGAGATTTGCTGGGTGACCAAAGGTCGAAGATGGGGTCCCATGGTATGTTCATCTTATGTTTTTACTTTCATTATTCAACTTTCTAGTGCTAGCTGTTGTAGTCTTCATAATCTAGTTCATTGTCAATAATAATAATAAAGGTAACAAGTCATCCCTGACGCTCTCCAGATTTGTTGTTGTTGTTGTTATTGTTGTTCACTCGCTTTGAACTCAAGCTTAGTCCGTTTATGTGCTTCTAGTACACTGGACTGAATTTTGTGTGTGGATTAGCTTTCCCTATTACTAGTTTCCCTTGCCATCAGGCGAACCCACTCTAACTTCAGAGGTTCATGTAATTTACGCTCCCAAGTCAAGAATGAGAAGTCAACATAAAGTCCAACTGACTGGTGTAGGGGTTGAACCCACTAACTCGACATCAGCACACTGAATGTTTAAAACATTCTTATCCATTCGACCATGCTGACTTTCAGATGTATATTTTAGTTTATCCTCACGAGGAAATCTACTCATGTCCTGATATTTTGTATTTATTCAGTTAATGTTTAGTCAATGTCCAAAGATATTCCCAATCACAGATGTCAAAATCCTTTCCATAGTCCACAAATCCAATATAAAGTTGTGAATTCATTTCAATGCTTTTCTCTATTATTTTGTGGCTATCTGGTTGGTGTAGGATCTGTTTGGTCAGAAGCCCTTAGTTGTTTGTCATTGGCATTTCTTAATCTTAAAAATTAATAAAAAGAAACATATATATGATCTGTTAACTGTTTATCTCTCATTTTCATTCAAGCCTCAATCTGTGGAGATAGTACATGTCTCTTATTCTCATTCAAGTCTCTATCCTCGGAGATAGTAGCTATTGCTGCAAGTTTGTTAATTTAAATTGTTATAACATCAAACTCATAGTAGATCTTGCTGCAAGCTTGTTAAATTTCATTGTTTTAACATCAGACTCATAGTAAATATTGCTGCAAGCTTGTTAAATTGCATTATTGTAACATCAGACTAATAGTAAATATTGCTGCAAGCATATTAAATTAAAAGGTTTTAACTCAGACTCTTAGTAGATATTGCTGTTGGCATCTAAATCCTGAGGTCTTCCCATGTACTAGGTCACCGCTATGTGAGATGAAGTCATCAATTCTGCTCCCTATTACTTTTAATTCTGTTTATGAGTTGATTTCTTTTCTATAAATCCACACCATTCATATTCTTCCTTCTGCTGTGTATCCACCTTGTAACGGTAGAGACGCTTATATGTTCCAATGACCTCAAGGGATGTACCGATGGTAGCGCAGCTAAAAGACTCAAAGAACAGCTACTGGTATCCCATCTCAGCCAGGTCAAGCGGTAGGAATCAGGTAAAGTGTTACACAAACTTTCTGCCTTGTAGGTTCATTAGGGACAGTCAAAGGCTAGGGAATGTAAACCCCCAAAATGTGCTTCTTAAAGTCAGATGTACTGAGCCACTGACTTGATGAAACAGTGCAATGCAACTCACTAAATTATGTCACATTAATAATTGAGCCACATAGCTTATGCCTTTGAAATAAATTCTCTACTATCAACAGGGAGAAGGAGACGTTAGCGCTGGTTGCAAGTGCAGGGTGAACGGCCAGAAGTGTCACCCAAACTGTATCAACTGTCATTAAATCATGTATGCAACCTGAGAACAGTTACGTGGCCTACACATTGACAGGAGCAGTATCAGAACTCACAGGTTTTATCACAAAGTAGGGTTCCTCACCTCATGATAATGTTGTTAGCTCTAAGACAAATCTATCATGCGTGCCACTGCTTGCTGTGGTGTAACATGTTGATGCCAGTCAAGTGTAAGTCCATCACAACAACAACAGAGAAACCAGTTAAAGATTCTACAAGAATTCTTGTCTAATCATCTTTTTTTATTCATACTGTTTGGTGAGGAACGGCTGGCCGAGAGGCTAGAACGCCGGACTCTCGTTCGGGAGGCCCGAGTTCGATCCCTCGGTAAGGTGTCGGATTTTTTTCTGTCGGGGGCAAAAAGAAAATCCTAACTTGCACAGTTCGCGGCGACTGCACTAGCCAGGCGGCCTTTATTCCTCAGGCTCAAAGACCCCTCTGCTATACACCGCAAGGTACTATATTGGCAGTAAATGACAGATCAGTATTGTTTATTGAAACAATTGAACAGCTTTGTTAAGCTCTGTAAAATATCAGAAGTGACCATCTGTAAATTTCTCCTGAAGAAAACAAAAACATACATGATTTTTTTATGATGTTCAACACATTGATCACCCTTGTTGTCTGTGACATAATGGGAACAATGCCAAGTGTACAAGGTCCACATTACAAGAAGACAGTCACAACAAATTTGATAATGTTGCAGCATCAATCCTTCATCAGTGTTTTGGATTGGATGTCACAGACAAGTATATGTCACATATAAGAGAGAAGATTGAATATAAAGTTCTTTCTGTCTTATCAGAAAGCACAGAATCAGGCAGACAGACATAAGAAAATACTGCTGGCAGGAGAATCTGAAAAGTTCTGCAATATCCAAGGCAAATAGGCTAGCTAATTTATACAGTAAAGCCAGACCTCAGACTATGCTTCATTCTTTGTCTCAAGCTGTAGGAAAAATACCCGGCTGGCTTGCTAGGCCTATTGCAGGTTAGGGATAGGAAAATCTGACCAAGGGAAGTCCATCCACTTTATTGAACTAGAGCCGTGTTGACCCTTGACCTCCTGGTCTTGGTTTCCCTGTATACACCACAGAGACGTGAGATTGACTTGTGTAGTCTGGGGGTCATCGGCAGGAGATTGACTTGTATAGTCTGCAGGTCATCCATCGGCAGGCTACTAATTATCCAGTCTGCAGGCGATGGATGATGTGGTCAGTTCATGGTGGCTTCCTTTACCTCCCTGGACATTTCCTGGTAGCCAGGTCGACCTGGGAACCCCGTTCAGTTAAAACAAAAAAATCCTGCTTCAGTGTGAAACGGGTGTCTTAATTTTTGATGTGCCATCAATTAAAGCTGAAACAGCCTGCTATTTGAGTTGTTGCTACATGATAATGTCTTAACGTTGTAACCATGATTCTAACACAAACTCTTCTATCCTTGTGAGCATGAAAAGCAACCCACAGAAAAAAAAAAAGTACACAATGGCATCCTGGCAATCATTTTAAGTATTTGGCTGCGTTAACTGGCAGACAACTGCAATTTCAAGCTGTTTCATCTGCTCCTCCTCCTTTGTCTTCTTCTGTTGACAGTATAGTGGCAGAAGGGTTTTGTACACACACAAGCCTCACAAGGATAGTTACATCAGTATTAAGTAACAATAAAACAGACAGACAACAGTAGTTTCTGGCCCGTCTGCAACCTTCCTCCTCTTCTCCTTTAATTTCTCCTTCTATAGACAGTATAGTGACACAAGGAGTTGACACACACACAGATAGTTACATCACTATTAAGTAATAATAAAACGGGCAGACAAGAGTTTTTAGCTTATCCACCGCCTTCTCCTCCGCTTCTTCTCGTCCTTCTTTATCTTCTGCTTCTGTTGACAGTATAGTGACAGAAGGATTTGGCACATACAGAAGTCTCACAAGGATAGTTGCATCAATATTAAATAACAATAAAACAGACAACAGTTTCTAACTTGTCCACCGCCTTCCTCCTCTTGGTCTCCTCCTACTCCATCTCAATATTCATTGTTCTATGCAGGAAGTTTCCTTTGTCTTGATGTATGTTGTTGCTGTTGATTGAAAGCTCATTAAGACTCATAACTTGCTTTGTGTCAATGTACCTCACATTGATATATCACCAATCTCTTGTGTTTGATGCCTATGTGTAGGTTTATTTTTGTGTGTCAGTTGAATAATTGGTGTATCATATGTGTAGGTTTGTGTGTGTGTGTGTGTATGTGCATGCATGCGTGCATGTGTGTATGTGTGTGTGTATGAGTTTAATAATTGGTGTATCATATATGTGGGTTTCTTTGTGTGTGTGTGTGTGTGTGTCAGTTGAATAATTGGTGTATCATATGTGTAGGTTTGTGTGTGTGTGTGTGTATGTGCATGCATGCGTGCGTGCATGTGTGTATGTGTGTGTGTGTGTTTAATAATTGGTGTATCATATATGTGGGTTTCTTTGTGTGTGTGTGTGTGTGTCAGTTGAATAATTGGTGTATCATATGTGTGGGTTTCTTTGTGTGTGTGTGTGTCTGTTAAATAATTGAATAATTGGTGTATCATATGTGTGGGTTTCTTTGTGTGTGTGTGTGTGTGTGAGTTGAATAATTGGTGTATCATATGTTGTGAGTTTATTTGTGTGTGTGTCAGTTGAATAATTGGTCTATCATATGTGTGGGTTTCTTTGTGTATGTTAGTTGAATACTTTGCTATTTGTGGTGGTATTGATTATGAAGAAAAACATGAAGATGGAAGACTTCATCGACCTTAGTGAATTGATTATTATTGAAGTGTGCATAACATAAATATACAATTTACAAGACCAAAACACACAAACAAAACAGTCAAGTAATGTACTACATGACTGAGAAGATAAAATGGAGAGCAAATGTAAGGATCAGTTAACTCTGTTTCCTAAAATGATAGACATGAAAGTCTTCAGTGTGAAAAACAAAAGAGGAAAAAACCTGCATACACAAACAAACAATAACACACACATGAGACGAACCATATATCAGTGTGAAAAAATGTGTTGACACTCAGAGTTGTTAAGTTTACTTAAGTATTATTATTATATAAAGCTTATTGTTGTGGATGGGGATGTCTCCCTGTCTGTGTAAATAAACATAGATGGACCCAGGCATCCAACCATGCTCATGAGATTATCAGTGTATTTCCCTATCAACTTCACTAATATGTCCTCATTGTTAAGTTTACTCAAGTATTATTATTGTTATGTTAAGCTTATTTTGTATATTCTGTAGATCTCATTGTAGAGTCAATATATAATGAGATCTACAGAAAATATGCCAGGGATCCTGGTTGGTGGACATAATATAAATATTACGTTATGCTGATTACACCGTCTTAATAGCAACAAGTCAGAGCGATCTACAGGAAATGATAGATACAATGGTTGTGGAGAGTGAAAGAATGGGCCTTAGTTTGAATAATAGAAAGACAGAAGTCATGGTGAAATCAAAGAAACAGATTGTGCCTAAATGTGCAATTAAAGTTTAGGACGTTAGTTTGGGGCAAGTGCAGAAGTTCCCTATCAACTTCACTAACATGCCCATGTTGTTAAGTTTACTCAAGCATCATTATTATGTCTGTCAACTGCTGCCTATAGCATCTTGCAGTGTAGGGCGGAGGTTCTTGAGCCTGAGGAATTAAGGCCGCCTAGCTAATGTGGTCGCCACGAACTATGCAGCTTAGGGTTTTCTTTTTACCCTCGACAGAAATTCCCACACCTTAGTGAGGATTTGATCCCAGGTCTCCTGAAAGACAAGCCGGTATTCTTAGCAACTGGGCCAGCTGCTCCTCTATTTATTATTATGTAAAGTTTATATTTGTGAGTTGGGATGTCTGAAGGTCTGTGTGCATGAACGTAAAGATGTATCATTGTGTGAGCAGATTCTGACCTCAATACAATCACATGACATGACACTATCCAGTGCCACCTGTCAGGCGCTGAAATGTCAACTATTCCTCTCCATGACCCTTGACAGCAAAAGTGGAAGTTGATGATGGTCATGATGATGATGAATATTTGTTCCGTTAATTTCTGTCATCACATTTCCATCGTTCATCAGCAGAGAACCTGGATATTCAAAACAACTCACTTTGTTCTTGTTGATTCATATTTCTGTTGCCATATTTGTTTTATTGATTGTCATTGTTTTTGTAGTACTGAGATATAAATTTGGTTTTTCATTTTGTTCTTGCACTGAGTTAATTAGTTTCTGAATTCCCATTTCTGTTGTTGATAATAATAGTAGTATGTAGTCAGCATTTTAAAATCCAATATTTCTATTGTCCCTATTACAAAGGAATGATATTATTCCTTGCAAATATTTGTCTAACAAGCCTCATGATGTTTTCAGTATATAAGTTAAACGGTTAAGGGGATAACTGTGTCTGACTCCCCGTTCAGTATCAAAACAATCTGTTGTTTAGTTTAGTGGACGGATCAACATCACGGCACATGGGTGTACTCCATCAGTGCCCCATTCTACTCCTAACTCGAGCCTGAGTCCGGAGAAACTTAACTCAGTGCACGAGCTCCGTAGCATCGGCAAGGATCCTGCAATACTTTGGGTAGATTTTTAAACTCAAAATTTTTCCGGGGCAGCACCTTTAGGCTACTTTTTTTCGATTTCCAACTGCCAAGGGATTTTTTACTTGTGCAAAAATACACACGGGCGTCCAATCCCACTACCCAGAGACCAAGGGAAATTTTATTACTAGAAATCCACGTGAAAAAATCCAGATCCTCAACGGGACCTTGCTAGCCAGCACTCGAGGCGGACACCATACCTCGAGACCACTCAGCCCCCCCCCCCCCCCAATCTGTTGTTTCATCACATAAACTGACTGCTGCCTATTGTTCTCTGTAGTGTGTTTTATGATATGTATTAAGTGTACCGTGAAACCCATTTCCTTCATTATGTTCTGTAATTATGTGTGTTCCACAAAATAATCTATAAAGCAAGAGTACAGATCTTCAATGTATTTTGTTTTCCCTGTAACTGTCCTTATGTTAAATATTTTGTCACGTATACCTCTGTTTCTGCTAAGGCCAGTTTGTTCTATGTTTATGTTTGCTTTTATTTTCTCGTAAAGTGTTCCCGTGATGATTTTCAATAAGGTTTTGTAGCATACCCGCCTCTGTGGTGAAGGAGTTACGAAAGCAATTCATAATCTCGCATACCGCGTTCGGTAGACCGCTTGGTGAATGCTCAAACAAAGATATAAGTGCCGGTCTTTCAGAAAGCAATGGCAAACTACTGAACATAAATTTACCAAGAAATCACAAACAGCCAACAAAAAAAAAAAAACGCTTGAGATTGACAGCCATGTCATGTAAAGGATGTGCAACTAACTTAACTTTACTAGCATGATTTATAAAGGCAAATGTCCTATAACTGCTGCTGGATACCAAATGGCCTCCTAATAGTAATGAGATTTCTTAATAATATAGTAGGCATAGAAAGAACAGCACAAGAAAAACGATTGTGGAAAAATACAGCATGAAAATCAAAATGGAGCAGGATATAAAATGATCCCTTTATGCATTAAAAATTAACCAGTGATCGCCAGTACAATTTTTCAACACCATCTTAAAGGCTGTGTACTATTTACATCAGATGGAAATACCAGAAATCAAATAGATTATAACAATAGAACAGCGATGGAGAACAATCATAAGGAAAGCAAATATCCTGCTCACTGCTGGTTGAGCAAGTGACAATGAGCTATTAATAGCAAAAATATAAGTTAAACCCGGAACTTGATTAAAGAACCAAAAACCAGTCTGCTGTAATACCAGCCAAATAGGGGAGACTGGGGAGAAATGGACCAGCAATTTTGTAGTTTTAAATTTTTGCTCATCACCGGAACAGACTTTATCGAAACATAACAAAACCATGACTAAAATGTTGTACATTCATTTATTTTAAAAGGGGAAAACATTTAGCAATCTATTTCTATATGTTTCTTTACAAAATGCATTTCAAAAATGTATATGAACATGGGGAGAAATTTACCACCATTGGGGTGAAATGGACCAGCACGTGGGGAGCAATGGACCATAGTGGGGAGAAATGGACCTTTTTTAAAAAGAAGCAGCAACAACTCATCCATATTGCTATAAGAAATAAATAATCATTAAAGGGATATTTGCAGTTTTTTTTTTTTTATTATTTTAAGCGACAGTAAAAAAGTTTAATATGATATATTAATCTAATATAAAGTTTTATCGAACATTTATGCCTGCAAGACTTTCTTTGAAGACATAGCCATCTTTGGTCCTAGAAGTGGTTCCAGTGATTGTAGATCTAGTAAGCTGTGCTTTAATACATGTAATTGAGACACTGGCGACATCTTCTACCTTAGGCTTAACAAATTTACCAGCAACCTTCTCACTCTTGCGCAAGAACTCTACCTCAACATCACCATCATCATCAATGTCTCCCCTTACAATTCCTACATAGTAAACACAAGTCTTCTTTGTTCCATATTCACATAGCACACACTGGCCTTCAAAAACCTCACGCACACCAGTCAAGCTAACCGTACACTCCTCATTTTCACCAAATGAAACATCAGAATCTGTGTCATCACAAAACGAAATGTCAGTTTCTGGATCTGAATCAACATCAAGTTCTTTCAGCAGCTGTCTCTTTGCCTTTTTGGGTGGAACTTTTGCTGCCTTTTCTTTCATCACCGCTCTTTCCCTAATTCGATCCATTTCTGGCGTAGAAATAACCAGCATAGTTTTTCCTCTTTTTCTCATATTATTTGAATCTTTTCGCGGACCAGCTTTTGGTAGTCCTCTGAAAACATGAGGCGAAGTAAAGGAAGAAGTAGCTTTATGTTGAAGACTCCCTGATATTTCCTGCAAGTCATCTACAAGGTTCTCAACATTACACTCTTTCTGATTTTCATGAAATTCTTGTGCAGTTTGATCTGTGCTGGTACCACAATGTGGAGATGCTGATCCTGTTTGTTCATTGCTTTCTAAAGTGGCATTTTCACTGTCCTTGCTGATGGGCCTGTTCGTTATTTCTGAAGGCATAAAATCATCTTCTGTAAAAACATCTTCGTTAAAGGGCCAAATACCTGACACTGCAAAGCCTGATTGAATGTTAATGGGAGTTGCCGCTTTAAGAAAAGCGTGGCCTCCTAGATTTGCAACTTGATAGATTGTCAGTGGTGTCCCAACATTTTTCATCATCCATGAATCACACGCATTGTTGTAGACCGACTTCATGGGTCCAAAAACTGAACGGTCCAAGGGCTGAGTTTTAGATGAGGTGTGTGGTGGCAACGTGATCACATGAATGTTGTTTTTCTTGCACAGTTCAAGTGATTCAAATGAAATGTGGGAATCGTGATTGTCCAATATCAAAATCAAAGGGAAGTCTTTGGAAGGTCTTGAATGCTTAATGAAGTGATTTATAACTTTGACGAAATTATCACGGGTCATCCAACCTGATTCATTCACAAGGCCAAGGGAACCTTCAGGTGCTCCAGCAAGTATAAAATTCTTAAACGTTTTTCTGGGAAACACAAAAACTGGAGGGATAATGTGACCCGCAGCTGACACAATGCAACAGATTATGACCAGTTCTCCTCTTTCTCTGGATGTCACCTGGCCTATTTGCTTCACTCCTCATGGGGCAATTACTTTTGGCACTTTCTGTACAGTGGTCAGACCTGACTCATCCAAATTGTAGATTTGAGCTCCATTCACATTTAGTTTTGTAATGGTTTCCTTCACAATGTTGAAGAAGGTGCAAATATTATGTTTGTTGAAAGCTGTAGCTCTAGCCAGAGATGTTGCCTCAGGTTGCCTTATGGTCAGCTCGGGATTCCGTCGCAAAAATCCACAAAGCCAGTCATTCCGTGCCATCATTTGCTCATCCCAGGTTAAAGGATGTGCAATGTTATTGACTTTCGCCATCTCGTACGCCAAAATACGAACGTTTTTAGTTGTGAGTCCATGGAACATTCTTGCACAATCTTTCAAGTAACTAGCAAAATCAGCTTCTTCTTAGCTGTGAAAACAAGGCTATGCCTATAATTTGGTACGAGTCTAGTAGGCAGACCATTTCCTTCTCTGTCTTTTGTAAGATTGTTATTGAGGGTAGAGCGAGCAATGCCGTACTCTCTTGCAGCTTTCCTCACTTTCATTCCATTTTTCACAGCATTAACAGCTTCTCTCATACGTTCCTCCGTAACGAGACCCTTGTTGGTGTTTCTGATGTACAATCTTGGCATCTGAAACAAAAGAGTGACAGAATTATATAACATTTAGAATGGTAGGCCTATCATTTGCAAAGAAATACTGATCATAGCACGAATGGCGTGCATCTTTAATAAATCACTGAAATCAAATTTGTTAACAGTTTTATTGGTCTAGATTTAGACCCCAGTATTAAAAAGAATCAATAATGCTGATATTCGAATGCAATCTTCAACACTTTTAATAACAACAGACTGTCTTGTCAATTTCTTCTATGGGGAGAAATGAACCATGGGGAGAAATGAACCGGCCCATTTCTCCCCCATCAATGTATTAAACTATTCAGCCATAAAGTCTCTTAAATCTAATATTATATGCTATATTTTTTATATGAACTCTTAAATAACAAGTAAATAAAGATATTAACGTAATTACCTTGTCCTGATTCCTGACTATGCCTCTGCTTTACGATGGTGTCTGGAACTGGAAAAAGAAACTTTAGTGCAGAAAAATTTTCAAACTTTGCGTGGGAACGACCTGTGCGGGAAGTCGATGGCAAATGAAAAATTCGGACTATGTTTGATGTGGAAAACAAACTTATTATGGTTTCACTTTCATTGCATCACAGCCAGGGGCCAGAGAGGGGGTGGTCCATTTCTCCCCTATGTCCATTTCTCCCCAGTCTCCCCTACCACAAAAATATAGAATAGAAGTTTTTTTTTATTTCGGCTGCTGTTGACACACCAGGCAAATTTTACTTGCAGTAGTGTGCCATCGCTTTCTGAACGACCGGCTCCCGTACAAACACGTTATAACACAATGCGACACGGTCTGCTGCACAAATCGGTCGCGGCTGCGTTTCGAATGCCTGGTAAGCGGCTCACGAACCGCGTTCGCAAGTCTTTGGCCACGGAAGTCAAGAAACGTTTCGAAATATTGAGACTTCAAGAAGAGATGACACTGAATGAAAAAGTCACGGGCTAAAGAGATCCAGTTATCACCAGCCGCGAGCATGCTAGCCAAGTAGTTGACAGCCTACAGATCCGGTAATGCTATGAGACCGTCGAAAGCGGGGTTGACTCCTGGGCTCATCACTTGCCAAAATGAGAGAAAGACTGACCACCTACTGATCCTTGCTCTCAGACCCACAAAATGGGATGGCGCTATTACATCACAGACTCACAGTAGGAGACTACTTCGCGACAATTTATTATTATTAATATTATCTTAAAGATGTAAAATGAAAGAACAAATGGATAGTAAATGACATGTTAGAATGGAGAAGACAGCAAAATAAATTTAACGATTTTATAGGGCAACTTATAAGTATCTAGCAATAGAAATAATAAACAGTAAAAGGAAACAAGATGCAATTCCTACAATATCTGTATGCATCGATGTAAGAACTCGTGGTGGAAGGCTGGAATTATGCAATGTTCAAAGATTGAAGTGACTAAATGAATTATACTTTGGCTGAAGTATTTAAACACACAATCACTGATCATTTAATTTATTCACTTCACATGGTATATAACTCTGCACACACGCAAAATTCAGCCCCTTACTACTTTAAACGGTGTGTAAGGACTACGCTTGAGTTTAAGAGCGCGAACAAAATAGAAAAGAAAAATTAACTCTGCAATTTGCCCCTGATGAGATGCTGCGAAATATGGCAGGCGATAAATCATGTTTCAATGTCAATAAAGTGTGTTAGCGTGACCTTGTCTGAGACAGCACGCATAAAGAAACGGAAATGTCCACTGTTGGGGAACTATTAAGACCACTACGACAGCACATACACAAATTCCCAAGTATGGAAATGCTAAAGTAGATATAGAAGAACTACAATGGCACTTAAAATGAAAACCTTTAAAGTGTGATAGAAATTACAATAACCATGCCATTATCTTGTAACCTGTCAATATTGTTGTTAAGGATGTCAAGAGTGTTAAGCACGTGACATCATGGTGTAGATGAACACGGTGGCATCATAATGATAGTTGAAAGATGGCCGACCCACCATTGACATGCACCAAAGTGGAGCAGCGTTCTGTTATCCGTTTTTTTTTTTTTTTTTAAATCAGTGAAGGGGTGAAACGTATAGAAATTCATCGGTGAATAAAGGTCCCGTATGGTGATGCATGCCTGTGAGTACAGCATGTGGAGTAGGAAGTTTCAAAACTACGTGACTTCTGTGACAGGCTGTTCACGGCCGAATCAGGCACACCGATTAGTGGTCCAGAGTGGTTACACACGCGACCAAGAGAATGCGTTTCTACAGGAATCTAATCACTTTATCGATGCTGGAGGACTTGCATTGAACGCATTAGTGACTACATCGAAATATGATACATTTGTTCTTTACTTTTTTTTAAAGAATATATTTACAAAAAAAAAAAAAAAAAAAAAAACCCACACATTTCAGGTTTTCATTTGAAGCCCTCTCGTATAAACGATGACGGTTAATGTGACCTGAAACTAGAGCCTAGACAAATGCTATAAAAGACACAAATGGAAGGATCTTATTCTTAACAGCATATACAGAAAATCTTAAAAGATGACATGAATGCTGCAGTGAAATATATACAAATAATGATGTAAAGACAAACACGTAAACTGAAGTACATACAAATAAAGAAGTAAAGATAAAACGTAAACAGTGAAATACCAAAACCTACAAGTCTGGCTCAGATAACAAATTCCCGAAGAAGGTGGATGTGTCGGCCGGAAGGCCTAAAATATGACAACCCTGCTATAAACGGACACAGTGAAATTACGCCGAAAACACAAAACATCTGATGAACTGAGAAGAAGAAGAACAAAATAGAACTCTAGGGGGCAGTAAGTAACTAAAAAGGGAAATCACCAGGATGTGATAATATCTAAGCAGTTTGTTAAAGTTGTCGGGTGACAAACTGAAAATAAATCACCAGTTGTCTAACATAATATGAGAAATGGGAATTTGACATAAGGAATGGATGATAAAAATATTTCCTAATAAAAAAATAAATAAATAATAATGACATGAAATTATGGATTCATAAAAAAAAACCCAACCCCTGAACTCTTGGGTAGTGAAATCGGACACATAGCCTACTCGCATAAGGGCGTAACACAGGAGGTCTCGTGTTCAAGTTAAAAATCCCACGACAGTTTGAAATCGCAAAAAGCAGACCATAAGGGTCGCTGCACTGGCAAAATTGTTAGGAAAGAAAACCTACCCACGGGAGATATTGTGAGATAGCAATATTCTAGGAACAGCTTTAGACACGTGCATTCTGTGTACCGCAGCCAGTGCTGCGAAACCAGCGTCATGTAACGTCTTGTTTACTTTGTTCCCCCATAAGGACCGCCCAAAAATTAGCATAGGATCAGCCATACTTAAACTACAGGCTAGTCCGATCGCCTCACTTGTAGTCTGGGGAAACGAACCATTCAATAATGTAAGGAAAGTGTAACTGTGTATTCTCCGTGCGAGAGGTAAGAACATAAGTTCTTAAAACTTAACTACTTATATCTTATAATAAATGAGAATATAGGTAGGGGATGTAAATGGTGATGAAGTAATAACTACATAATTGCTTCTGACAACGAGAGTCTGCCTCACCGTTCCTGCAGCCAGTAAGGTGTCTGTCACCACTGCCTAGTCTATGTTTACACTGTTATCGTGATCTTATGTTAATCTAGATAGGGAAAATCTATTTCCACTATCATCTCCCTTCAGCAGGTATCCATAACTTTCATTCACTCGGATTCTATGTCTGAACCAGGTTCTCTAGAATTGGGAAGTCTTTTGCTCGGACTTTTAAGTGAATACGTGTATATCTTTGCTATATGGAGATATATATTGTGTGAATCATGTGTCCTCTGGTTATAGACCGGGGGAAACTGTGTGATGTTATTTTGCCATGAGAAAATGTGTCTACAGGATTTGTAGAGTGTATGCAAAAGCAGCATCAGCCTGAGTAAGTCGGGTGACTGCCAGAGTGACCCGAGATTACGTTCACGAAAGGCCGTGCTGTGGTTTGATGAGAAGAAGAAGAAGAAGAAGAAGAAGAAGAAGAAGATAAGAAATATGTGACTCTGCGTAGAAGGAGATCCATATTCTGTCACATGATTCGAGACGAGACGTAGAGTATATATGTGTTGTTAACTCATAAATACGTGGTTTTATGTGTTGTGGGAAATGTGTTCGTGGTGTTTGTCCTGTAAACAATCATGGGATTGATCGTGTTGTAGAGTCAATGGATTTGATAGTCGCGAGACTTCAGACTAACATACAGCTAGGCTACACCAGTCAAAACACCACCACACCACCACAAAACCCAAACTCACACATCAGGGAGGAAAATTATACTCACAGAGGTAACCGTGGTGGGGAAATCCTCTCCCCCTTTCCTTACTTGAGTATGTGTAACGTTCTCCATGTGTGCGTATGCGTGTTTCACTGAACATTTATATAATGACATATAAGTATATTGTTTGTTCATTTTCTGTCTATAAAAGGGCACCGGAGGAATGCGCAGAAGCGAGAATAACGTTGGCCTTTAGAGAGAATAACAAAAAGAGTTTTGTAGAGAGCATGGAACCGAAAGGAATCAAACTCATGCTATAATGGAGAAGAGAACCTAGAGAGGAAAAAAACCTACATAATGGGAGGTCTAGATAGCAAGTAGACCCAAAAATTATGGAAAACAATAGGATACAGAGTCCTCAACATAGTCCTCGAGAAAGGAGACAACTCTTCTCATAAGTGCCAGCTACGACGTTAAGTCAAAACTCATTTATTCCCCTGGACCCTTCCAATCTCCAATGAGGACAAAATGGGAAGACAACGGCAGCAGTGGTGATACATTCCACAACTAAAGAGATTCCGTGTGCTGAATCGCTATAACAAAATAGCGGGATTCAGAAAAGTAGGCATCGTTTACCTACTCCTCAGTCTGCAAACTCAAGAGAAGCAAATACGAAGGTTACTGTAAGCGGTCGCCAGACTCAGATTCGTTCTGCAAAACGTGACGGCAATCGACAAGTGTGCAAGACATACTGACACTGTTTGGAGCCCGCCTTTGACGAAACCGAAGAGCGAAGCCTTTACAAGTGATTTAAGGTGCCGCTAGAATTACTGACAATCCGACATTACAGAATGCCCTTTTGACTTATCTTGACTCCATGATTAATAATTACTTCATGAGAGGGAACCAGCAATTGAGACAATCGCCAGTTCAGGAGGCAGATACACGTTACTCTGACAACCTCTACCAGAGAAGAGGCCCCAACGGGAAATGCCGACATCTAATTGTTATCATTGTGTATCATCGTTATCACAGAACAGCAAATAATAGTAGACATTCCGTACATCTGTCTGCTATAGTTCACACGCAATATTACAGCATCTACATTTTACCCAGAAGATACAGTCAGAAAACTTACTTCTCACACAGTGACCGTTTTAATGGTACGATCCTCCAAGGAGGAGATCGAGCTGTCCCGTCTTCATGGATGGACAGAGGATGTCATAGACTGTGTAGAACTAATAGATTGTGTAGGTGTGTCAATGTGCATAGGTACAGAAGTTTCGCAAAATTAGATGGGTGACCGTACTTCATGGTTACGTCACCGAATGTTGTTCAAGCAACAGATGATTAGTTAAGAACCAGATCAAATCAACAACCTGTGAGATAAACAGTGACTACTCAGGTAGTTAAAGGAGTCACATGTCTCATGTGAGGAAATGATGTCAACCTCAGCCATATATATTGATAATGATTTGTGTGGTGGGAAGTGGGTTGCGAAAAGGCGTACACAGTGTAAAGTTGATGATTGATCATTATGTTATTATGTTGTTATTATGTTTTGTTGATTAGGTTACAGAGATAATAAAAGCGATAGTTAGAACTCAGAGTGTGTTCTGCTAGCTTGTGAAGGTGTTTCGCAGTAATGTGATTGTGAGAAAGTGTGTCACTGGTTTAGTACACTGAGAGTTAATGTGGGGAGGTCGAATGCACATTCGCCTAGACCCATAAGAAAGAGAGAGAGAGAGAGGAAATTATTCCCTTGTAGGCGAATGGCAACAGACCTGGCTTTCAGAGCAGGAAGGAATACCATAAATCCTACATCATTGATTAGATCTCGAATCCAAGAAGAGTCAAATACCCATCCCATACATATCCTTAGACTCCAAAAGAATCCGAGGACCCCTAGACCTGACGTAAGTCATAAAAAAACACCTCACAATTTGAGGATCTCGCCCGGGATATTTGGATAGGGTTGAGTTCACAATATGGCGATCTCGCCCGGCAGATATTTGGATATGTTTGATTTTTCAAAATGGTGTACTCACTGGAATGGTTTTGATATGTTGGGATTACAGATAGGTGGATAATGTCCGCTAGTCAGAGATATAAAAATATAGAACTTCACTTAGTTGAGCTTCTGTAATTATCGACAGACCCACAACTATTCCTCTCAGTATTGTGGGCTTGTTAAATGATATGTTGATATGTTGGTACAGAATAACTTCCTTGCAACTTAAGAACTCGACGGTATAGAAATGGTAAGATGTCTGGAAATAATTGTATTTTCATCACAGTGTGCACACAGAAAAGGCTAATAAATAAGGTAGTTTGCCATGTAATTAGTCAATGATGTTCACCAGTGATGTTTTGATGATGAGGTTAGAAGCCTCGACAACAGTGTGGTTATCCCCATAACATCTTGTGGTCAATAGATGAATAGTTGGCGTTATTAATTAGCGTGTCATTCTTACTGTGTTATTATGCATAAAATGTTGGTTGTATTTTTGATAACAAACATACTGATCGCAACGAGAAAACACAGTTTATCTTTTTTAGGAATGAGACAGCTAAGATTATAGCCCATCATCATAATAAAGGTTTTGTGAATAAACATAAAATTTATAAAATCGGACACAGGTAAAAGATTTTGGGGAGAGTGGGAACTCAGTATATAAACAGTAAGAAACACTTTCCTTAACATGATAGGCCAATTGTTAGTTTTCTCGCAAAGTTTCCCAGGTATTAGAAGAAAAAGCAGCATGTTTGTAAACACAGAGCTTACGGGCCGGCAGGAAAACCTGTCCCGTTACACCTTCAACCAACAATACCTGTGGAAAACACCACCGGAAACCAGGCCAGTGAATAATAAGGACGTTTCTTGCAGAAACCCGAAGTCACTAGGTCAACATTCCGGGGTAAAAATAGTTCAGTCCTTCAGTGACTGAACGGTGCCCAGTCGAAACACAGACATGGGTGAAAATTTATTCAGTGTGTTACATCAGATGGGAGTTTAGGCCTCATTTGGTAAGTAGCCCATTGATAGTTACAGGGGCCTTTAAAGGACAATCTCAATGCGATTAGCAGGGAGGGAGAAACTACTCCACCTCAAGAGATTGACAAACTAAGAGCTGCAGTTTATACATAAAAACTGTTTCCCTGGAAATAGGACAACGGACGTGAATTAGGCGTGTATACAGCTCTCAGGAATCAAGAATGAGACGAAAGTAGGGCGACACATGCCGACGTTTAGAAGCCTATAGTACCTCAGCAACGAGGAACAATTGGAACAGACAGAGAGGGCGGAAAACTCCCAAAAGACTGTTTCAAAAAAGCTGTCGAGATTTACTTAAACTATTTTTTCCGGACAGGAAAGATGGGTAGGAAAAACAAAGACAGTACTTAGGATTCGGGCGCGTAGCTCGACAGTCCTGAATTGATAAGGAGGGTTGCGGCCAGGATACAATTCACGCCCCCTATTCGGAATGGGTTTGGCGACGAATTAATGATCCAATTAGTGCCGGAAAGGAGATTATGAGGACAGTGCACAGTCCCGTATTTTCTTCGAGTCTATTTTAGGTAAACCAGAATGCCTACAAAGGAATAGACCACCGGAATCACCCGTACAACGAGTAGGTTCTATACCCCTTATTAATTAAAGTTTACAATCAGGGTAAACTACAGAAATCCAGCAACATAGCGCGGTTTCTAAGGGATCACTATACAGATGTAGTAGATGATTTCAACCATCAATTCCGACCTGGGAAAGGAACCAGACATTAGACCAAGGTCGCACCATATACCCATGGATGGGAAATGATAAACTGGGACTCATTATTGTATTGGGATCCTAGTAAAAAGTGAACCTCGTTGGAAAATATGAAAGCTAAGATAAGTTGGATTATCTTCGTGTAAACGAAGTATAAATATAATCCCTTTGCTGGTAAGAGCTGAGAGCAGATTGTAGCAAGACTACAACAAATTCTGGTCACGTAATTTAACTGCGATCGGGACAAAACAAAATGGGCGAAGCTGACTCACGGCCGGAGGAAGTGACAACCGTTTGGAAAATCCCGAAAGAAAAGAAGAGGCCAGGAAACCCCAGCTACTTTTGTTGATAAACAAAACAGCGGAGAGCTATAGCTTAAATTCCCAAAAGTGATTGAGGATTCATGATCGAGTTGCCAAGGTGGAAAGTCAAGCTGACGTGAGAATAGAACTATTATTTACTAGTAGATTTTATCTCTACAAATTCACCTGAGGCAGAAGGAAAGGATAACAAACTGTTAATTCCACCAGTCACACGAAAACAATGAAAGTCACGAACAGTCTTGTTATACCAACAACCAGAACTAATTGGAGATTGCAACGACACCAGTGTGTTATTGTAACCCACAAATTAACTTATGCAAAGTTGAAATTCTCGGTGCCAGGTAAACAGGAAACAAGTTGGAACAATGCTGACTTAATTAAGATAGGAAAGATCAACTTGAGAGGATCTGACCTACTTCGGGGCTCAGCCCTAATTAAAAGTTCGTGGGCGTAGTGACTAAGACTGAAAACAGCAAGGTTATCTCATTAGGAATTCATCTACACGGTAGTGAGATGAGATTTATATTATGTACGAAGATTAGGTGGAGGAGCGCTAATAGTTCCAGGAGATAAACACCAATCTTAAAACGCGGGGTGATTGCAAACCCTAGGCGTTAAGTCTGAGATTACAAAGTACAAGACATGTACCGGTGACTCAGAATCATTGGCATAGATGACAAAGAATATCGCATAGCATAGGAACGACTAAAGTGAGCAGAGTGAACTCAAGTGAGATCACAGTAGACATTTTAAGTCAAGGAGACGAGTATCTTTTGGACTTGCGTTGATTGCAAGCAATCGAGCATCGGAGAAACAAGATGGAGGCAGATGAGGAGGTCTAAAACTGTTCAGAATAGACACTTGAATACGAGGTATCAAGTTAAACGGGGGAGGTATGTGAGATAGCAATATTCTAGGAACAGCTTTAGACACGTGCATTCTGTGTACCGCAGCCAGTGCTGCGAAACCAGCGTCATGTAACGTCTTGTTTACTTTGTTCCCCCATAAGGACCGCCCAAAAATTAGCATAGGATCAGCCATACTTAAACTACAGGCTAGTCCGATCGCCTCACTTGTAGTCTGGGGAAACGAACCATTCAATAATGTAAGGAAAGTGTAACTGTGTATTCTCCGTGCGAGAGGTAAGAACATAAGTTCTTAAAACTTAACTACTTATATCTTATAATAAATGAGAATATAGGTAGGGGATGTAAATGGTGATGAAGTAATAACTACATAATTGCTTCTGACAACGAGAGTCTGCCTCACCGTTCCTGCAGCCAGTAAGGTGTCTGTCACCACTGCCTAGTCTATGTTTACACTGTTATCGTGATCTTATGTTAATCTAGATAGGGAAAATCTATTTCCACTATCATCTCCCTTCAGCAGGTATCCATAACTTTCATTCACTCGGATTCTATGTCTGAACCAGGTTCTCTAGAATTGGGAAGTCTTTTGCTCGGACTTTTAAGTGAATACGTGTATATCTTTGCTATATGGAGATATATATTGTGTGAATCATGTGTCCTCTGGTTATAGACCGGGGGAAACTGTGTGATGTTATTTTGCCATGAGAAAATGTGTCTACAGGATTTGTAGAGTGTATGCAAAAGCAGCATCAGCCTGAGTAAGTCGGGTGACTGCCAGAGTGACCCGAGATTACGTTCACGAAAGGCCGTGCTGTGGTTTGATGAGAAGAAGAAGAAGAAGAAGAAGAAGAAGAAGAAGATAAGAAATATGTGACTCTGCGTAGAAGGAGATCCATATTCTGTCACATGATTCGAGACGAGACGTAGAGTATATATGTGTTGTTAACTCATAAATACGTGGTTTTATGTGTTGTGGGAAATGTGTTCGTGGTGTTTGTCCTGTAAACAATCATGGGATTGATCGTGTTGTAGAGTCAATGGATTTGATAGTCGCGAGACTTCAGACTAACATACAGCTAGGCTACACCAGTCAAAACACCACCACACCACCACAAAACCCAAACTCACACATCAGGGAGGAAAATTATACTCACAGAGGTAACCGTGGTGGGGAAATCCTCTCCCCCTTTCCTTACTTGAGTATGTGTAACGTTCTCCATGTGTGCGTATGCGTGTTTCACTGAACATTTATATAATGACATATAAGTATATTGTTTGTTCATTTTCTGTCTATAAAAGGGCACCGGAGGAATGCGCAGAAGCGAGAATAACGTTGGCCTTTAGAGAGAATAACAAAAAGAGTTTTGTAGAGAGCATGGAACCGAAAGGAATCAAACTCATGCTATAATGGAGAAGAGAACCTAGAGAGGAAAAAAACCTACATAATGGGAGGTCTAGATAGCAAGTAGACCCAAAAATTATGGAAAACAATAGGATACAGAGTCCTCAACATAGTCCTCGAGAAAGGAGACAACTCTTCTCATAAGTGCCAGCTACGACGTTAAGTCAAAACTCATTTATTCCCCTGGACCCTTCCAATCTCCAATGAGGACAAAATGGGAAGACAACGGCAGCAGTGGTGATACATTCCACAACTAAAGAGATTCCGTGTGCTGAATCGCTATAACAAAATAGCGGGATTCAGAAAAGTAGGCATCGTTTACCTACTCCTCAGTCTGCAAACTCAAGAGAAGCAAATACGAAGGTTACTGTAAGCGGTCGCCAGACTCAGATTCGTTCTGCAAAACGTGACGGCAATCGACAAGTGTGCAAGACATACTGACACTGTTTGGAGCCCGCCTTTGACGAAACCGAAGAGCGAAGCCTTTACAAGTGATTTAAGGTGCCGCTAGAATTACTGACAATCCGACATTACAGAATGCCCTTTTGACTTATCTTGACTCCATGATTAATAATTACTTCATGAGAGGGAACCAGCAATTGAGACAATCGCCAGTTCAGGAGGCAGATACACGTTACTCTGACAACCTCTACCAGAGAAGAGGCCCCAACGGGAAATGCCGACATCTAATTGTTATCATTGTGTATCATCGTTATCACAGAACAGCAAATAATAGTAGACATTCCGTACATCTGTCTGCTATAGTTCACACGCAATATTACAGCATCTACATTTTACCCAGAAGATACAGTCAGAAAACTTACTTCTCACACAGTGACCGTTTTAATGGTACGATCCTCCAAGGAGGAGATCGAGCTGTCCCGTCTTCATGGATGGACAGAGGATGTCATAGACTGTGTAGAACTAATAGATTGTGTAGGTGTGTCAATGTGCATAGGTACAGAAGTTTCGCAAAATTAGATGGGTGACCGTACTTCATGGTTACGTCACCGAATGTTGTTCAAGCAACAGATGATTAGTTAAGAACCAGATCAAATCAACAACCTGTGAGATAAACAGTGACTACTCAGGTAGTTAAAGGAGTCACATGTCTCATGTGAGGAAATGCTGTCAACCTCAGCCATATATATTGATAATGATTTGTGTGGTGGGAAGTGGGTTGCGAAAAGGCGTACACAGTGTAAAGTTGATGATTGATCATTATGTTATTATGTTGTTATTATGTTTTGTTGATTAGGTTACAGAGATAATAAAAGCGATAGTTAGAACTCAGAGTGTGTTCTGCTAGCTTGTGAAGGTGTTTCGCAGTAATGTGATTGTGAGAAAGTGTGTCACTGGTTTAGTACACTGAGAGTTAATGTGGGGAGGTCGAATGCACATTCGCCTAGACCCATAAGAAAGAGAGAGAGAGAGAGGAAATTATTCCCTTGTAGGCGAATGGCAACAGACCTGGCTTTCAGAGCAGGAAGGAATACCATAAATCCTACATCATTGATTAGATCTCGAATCCAAGAAGAGTCAAATACCCATCCCATACATATCCTTAGACTCCAAAAGAATCCGAGGACCCCTAGACCTGACGTAAGTCATAAAAAAACACCTCACAGATATATCCCGTTATTTTGGGAGGAATCTGTCTAGTGGGCGTAAACTTTAACACAGTTCTTGCTTTAGTCCTTCTTAAGTGCATAATTAGATGTGGCGCACACGCCTCGAAAAAGGAACGTAGAAGAAAAAGTATCAAAAGTTGAGAGGATCCACTTCATTGCACTGGGTCTTATTCCATATGGCTAGGTCTCTTTCCGCGAACGGCCTGCCGAAAGTGTCACATAAAGCACGAACTCCATAGATCCAGCGACGACCCTCAGGAGTCTCTCTCTCTCTCACCCTCTCTCTCTCTCACTCAGCGTAGCCTGTGTGAACCAAAAGACGTAGCCAGGAATCGAACCCACAACCTTCGGAACACAAGGCAGACGGCTTGAGCACTTCGCTACGGAGACTCTAAGAAGAAGAAGAAGGAAGAAGAGGAAGAGAAGAAGAAGAAGGAAGACGAAGAAGAAGAAGAAGAAGTAGAAGAAGAAAGACAACGAAGAAGAAGAAGAAGAAGAAGAAGAAGAAGAAGAAGAAGAAGAAGAAGAAGAAGAAGAAGAAGAAGAAGAAGAAGAAGGATGTAATTTTAACGAAAATTGTGTGTATTATTTTTAAAATATTGTATAGAATATGTCAATTTCTTCCTGTTCCTCCATGCTAGCTATAATTAGCTTATATAAAATTCCCATTTAACGCTTGAATGCTTGTGGGTATCCGTTACTTAAAATCCTGTACGATTGCAAGGGAAGTGGCGATTTAAATAGCTGCCATAATGCAACATTCGGCTACTGTAGTTGACTGGGGCTATAATGCGTCTGTCGAGTTTGTTGGTTGTTGTGTTAGTTCTGTCCCTGCTGTGTACGCTGGCCACGTGCAGTGATGACGTGAATGGGGGAAAACATTGTGCAGGTATGGTTGCTTTTCGTGTGTTTGTGACTTGTAGTAGTAAATTTCTGTTTTGTCGAAAGATGTAAATATGTAGCAACCGACCATCAATAACGTTGTTTGTTATGTTATGATTTGACGATCGACGGCAAAGCCAAAAAAGGTAATCTACCTATGGGAGGCGGAATCAAGAAAAGCCCAAGAAATCGCAACCGCAAGTCGGAAGATGCTGGTCTAAGAAGTGGCTCGGGACTATAAAGCGAACATCTACATGCTATAATTGATGCTATGCACCACACATAGCAAACGTGTCTCGCTGAAGAAAAAAGAGAAAGAAACTGTTCCCATGAACACTGTTCCCACGAGGATGATTGTAATATCTCTCTTGACCTCCACGACTGCACCGACGTGTTTGTTTACTTCCAGGGCATATAATCGGGTTAGTGCAGTGGTTTTCAACCAGTGGGAAATTCACCCCAGGGGGAAAGTTTAGAGTTTCCGGAGAAGGGGGAGAGGGGGGGGGAATTAAGATTATTTCAAAATCGCGTTAATACAAGAACCAATTACTTGATATTGTTTTGTTTTTCCACTATACTTTACGGTTCTGTATTTCTCGCTCTTCTGAAATTCGTTTTATATCGTTAGCAGACCCGCAAATCATGTTTTATGTAGACGTCTTAACTTGTTCTAGTAAGTGTTATTAAATTTAGCTTCAATTTTTACATATACTGTGTAGGGGCGGGGGAGGAGGGGGAATTTATAGAGAGGAAATACGAACAGGGGGGGGGGGTGGAGAGGGTGACATTCTGAACATATGGTGAAGGGGTGCCAAACAGGTTGAGAACCACCGGGCTAGAGTATCGTCGGTAGCTAAGGCCCGATTACACCACAACCTGGAAGTGAAACCTGGACAATCCAGTCGATCATCATCATCATCTTCCACTTTTGCCCTAAAGCGACGTGGGGAGGAATAATTGGCTCTTCGGCGCCCGTTGGG
This sequence comes from Cepaea hortensis, assembly GCA_963921405.1. Taxonomy (NCBI): domain Eukaryota; kingdom Metazoa; phylum Mollusca; class Gastropoda; order Stylommatophora; family Helicidae; genus Cepaea; species Cepaea hortensis. Next base: position 31,632,680 of record OY992889.1, on the reverse strand, counting down.
TGGCACTGGGTAGTGTTATTACGTGATGTGATTGTACAATGTTTTTGATGTCGTCAATCCATTTTCTTCTTGGGCGTCCTCTTGCTCTCGGCGCAGATGATCTTTGATGTAGGACCAGTCTGGTAGTTGATGGTGTTGCATTCTAACGACATGACCAACCCACTTGATCTTCTGTCTTTCAATAAATGTGGAACAAGGTGTTGATCCCACAGTCTGTCTGATAACAGCATTTCTTACTCGGTCTCGGATTCTTCAGTTGGCAGATCTCCTCAGGCATCTCATCTCATAAGTGTTGATTTTGCGAAAGTGTGATTTGGATAATGTCCAAGTCTGACATTGGTAACATGGGGTTGATGTGAATATGCTGTTTATTATCTGTCGTTTTACGGACATGGGTATATCAAATTGATACCTACTTCAAAGACAAGAGAGGTAATTTACAAGCAACTCCTCATGCAAATGCAGGATGCACGCTTCTCCATTCACACAAACAAACGACAAGTATTGATAGCGCTCACGAAAATAAAAGAAAGAAGTAGAGATTACAGGACACACCAGATCTGATCTATACTTCTATGAGCGCTAATCAATATTTGTGAATTTGTTTATATGCTGTCGTAGTAGCGTTAATAATAATACAAGAAATAAATGGGGAGAACCGTTGAGGCCACTAAGACGATTACATAAATGGACACACATAGTATTATTTGGCACTCACAGAAGAAGAAGAAGAAGGAAATAGAGATTAAAAGACGCACTAGACAACATAAAATTTGAAAGCTATAATAGTTACCAACCGGGATCGAACCTGTCGCCTCCAAATGACGACGGCGCCTCGCTGCAGGAACAAGTGTACTTCGACGCACAACCAACTAGACACTCCAAAAAAAGTGTCTTCATTGGTCGTGTCATACACATGAACCAAACAACTATGGAATATGGACAGAATCCGTATCAAACCTTTGAGATACCTTCATAGGTCTCATAATTTATATTTAAAGTCCAATTATTAATACAATTATTAATAATAATAGTTCCCCAACAGTTGACATTTCCATTTCTTCATGCACACTACAACGGACAAACAAACTATTGGAATTTAAGCTACTGCAATACACATTGATTTCACCACGTACTCAAGGAGTATGCTGTGGAATGGCTCGCCTCGCTTCAGAGGTCACCGATTGTGAGAATTGTATGGATTATTTGCCCTGACCATGTGGGAGTGCAGGAGAATGAACAGGCTGATAGGCCGGCAGGGAATGCGCCTCTTGGTGGTAGATTACCTGTGGACAAGGGAGAGGTGGTCGTGCGCCTATGGGACCAGGTGGAGAAGGTAATGGAACAGATTGAGAACCCGTATGCGCAAAGGATGAGATTTGCGGGGATTGGCAGGGGTTCTGGAAGAATCTCAAAACTGAGAGGGAAGACCAGGAGAACTTTCAGTCAGAAATCGGTGGGAACGATTAGTAGTGTGACTCTTCGCTGACTGTTGAACTAGGGGACGGAGCACGTATGGGAATGTCCTGAGTGCAGTGATGTCTGTTCTTAGCTCAACTCAACTCAAAAAGTAATATCACTATCTATATCTTTCCACTACCACTATTTTTTCAGCAATAACGCTATATTCAAACCAAATCCGCGCTACGAGGAAGTTTAAACTTAACAACATGACACGATCTGGTTTGAAGACACAAGGGCAACTGGCATTCAGCATTGATACATGAAAGTTATATAAAAACAACCCCCCCCCCCCCACACACACACCACACACACCACAGTCTCAGTTCATTCACACACACACACAAACACACACACACACCACAGTCTCAGTACACACACACACACATTCACACACACCACAGTCTCAGTCTATCCACACACACACACACACACACACACACACCTCCGTCTCAGTCCATCCACACACACATACACACACCACAGTCCCTGTCGATCCACACACACACACACACACACACACACACGCATACACACACCTCAGCGGGGGCGTGAGCTTAGTTGATAGAGAGCCACGCTGATACTATACTGTCACTCGCGCGGTGGCACGGAGTTTCCACGCCTGTGTACGTCGTCTCGCTAAGTGAGGTAAGGACAGCGCCCCCCCCCCCCCCCCGAGCCACGCTGATACTATACTGTCACTCGCGCGGTGGCACGGAGTTTCCATGCCTGTGTACGTCGTCTCGCTAAGTGAGGTAAGGACAGCGCGCCCCCCCCCCCCCCCCCAGAGCCACGCTGATACTGTCACTCGCGCGGTGGCACGGAGTTTCCATGCCTGTGTACGTCGTCTCGCTAAGTGAGGTAAGGACAGCGCCCCCCCCCCCCCCCCCCCCCCGAGCCACGCTGATACTGTCACTCGCTCGGTGGCACGGAGTTTCCACGCCTGTGTACGTCGTCTGGCTAAGTGAGGTAAGGACAGCGCGCGCCCCCCCCCCCCCCCCCATGCATTCAAGCCCGTATGTGATCGTGCTATTACATAACTGACCTTAGCAGGCTTCTACTTCAGAAGGTGTTGTTTGCTTGTTTTCTTTTTGGTTTACACATGCACGCGGACGCGCGCGCGGACACATACACACGCACACGATATTTGCACGTAGACTGGATTCATGTGCAGACGGGTCCTCTTCGTTTGTTTCCTAACCCGATACAGCTAATCGTCCAGCTCACGACCCTTGGGAACAGAGCAAATGTGCCATCCTCAGATTTGTTGTACACACGTTTGTTTAACAACTGGCTTTAATCAAGTGAAGATCCCTCCTACACGCCCCAGGGCACATTGGGCATACACTGTTAGACATCCGTTGTTATAGACCAACCGGCACTCGTGGCTGATGTGGTCGGTATCACGCCGACCTCCTTTACTTCCCTAGACATTTCCTGGTACTCAGTTTAGGCTGGGTCAACCCCAGTGCGGATCTAACCCTTGTCCACCGGTGCGGCAGGTGGGTGTCTGGCTACTAGGCCACCGCCGCTCCCTGCTCATGTTGTTAAACAATTGGCCTGCCACATACAGATTTAAATAAACACATGGAGGACAGTTTTAAAGTTATTTGCATATCCCATACAGGACGCTGCAGTCAACCCCAGCATTTTGTGGTTGTTTGTGAATAGTCTAAACAAAATGTGTAAGGAACATAACATGAAAATTAGCACAAGTAAAACAGAGGTAATGACTATAACTAAAGAAGAAAAAACAACAACAATTCACCTAAACGAACATCCATTGAAACAAGTAAAGAGTTTCAAGGACCTAGGAGGTATAATATCATCAAATGGCAGATCAGAAAACGAGATCGAAAATAGATGCAATAAGGCAAACCAACTCATTGGACAAATGTCACTAATGCTAAAGAACAAACATGTATCAATAACTACTAAGAAAGCACTTTACAAACAATCTTCCTACCAACTCTATGCTACCAATGCCAAACCTGGACAATGACAGAAAAAGAGAAAAAAAAAATTACAACAACATAAATGAGATTCCTGAGAAGAATACTCAATGTATCAAGAAGAGATCAGATCAGAAATGAAAAAATCAATAATAAAGTGTGTGTGTGCGTGTGCGCGTGTGCGCGTGCGTGTGTATGTGTGTGTGTGTGTGTGTGTGTGGGGGGGGGGGGTGTTATAGCAGCACTAGATTTTATTGGAAAGCAGCAAGTCAAATAGTTTGGCCATGCAAGTAGGTTACTATTCAACCGCGTGCCACAACAAGCAATGATGTACAGACCAGATGGAAACAGAGGAAGAGGCCGACCACGTAAACGTTGGACGGAGGGAATAGCAGTCCATGGGAATATCGATACATGAAGCCCATAATCGGGCACTCTCACAATGTTTATACTTCACCTCGACACCGTAAGGTACTAGAGGAACATGATGAGATGATGAGATGAGGTGTGATCTCTTGGCAAGTTTACGTTCAGTAGTTTGCCATTGCGCTCTGAATGACCGGCACTCATACCTCGGTATGGAAACCAGTGCAATGTGGTATGCTTCCAAATCGCCCGCAGCAGTGTTTCGAAAGCGGTATGCGGGTTACGAATTGCGTTCGTAAGCCCTTCATTACAGAACCGATTTGTGGACAGCAAACCTGTAAAAAATAGCACTTACGCTGAGAAGGAAACTTTGTAATTACATACATATATTTATGAGAATTAACTTGCAGGAGCCGGACTCCCTGGCGAAGAAGTTAAGGACGCTGTTCGTAATCCTGTATACCCACGTACGAAACACATCCACGCAAAATTCGGCAGCGGATCTCGTCGGGTTGGTTTCTTACGGAAAGGTATGTGAGCCGGTCGTTCAGAAAGCAATGGCAAACTACTGAACGTAAAACTTGCCAAGTCATCAACAGCAGCTGAAAAATGATTATGTTGACTGCAATGTCCTGTAAATAGGATATGATGGAGAAAAAAAAACTTGCAGGACTATTCCTTCAATGAAGCCCCGAGTCAATCATCATCATCATTATCGTCATGTGTCTTGCCAACTGGCGTTGTCGTCCATGTCTCTCTATAGATCTCGGTCCCTGGTGTTCTGTGTCAACTCTGCTGATATTTCTCAATACCACAGTCTCAGTCCATCCACAATAATTTATCTCTGCTTCTTCTCCCATGATCTTTTCAGTTGTCACATTTTTCTCCAGTGCCCCTCTTCTCGTCACGTGACCAAATAAATCTGTCTCTTTCTTAGTTTTATTAGTCTATTCCAGACAATCGTTGTTAGTGACCCTGTCAGTCATAGGTATTCGCGACATTCGTGTCAGGAAGCACATCTCCATGGTTTCTAAGCTCTTTATAATGTGTTCAGTTGCGTTCCATGATTCACTGTCATACTGTGAAGCAGGTTCTATATAGCATTTCAGCGCTATTTTTCTTATAAAATGTCGCTTAATAGTCGACAAGGTCGATTTCATTGAAACGGATTTCATCCCACATGACTCAGTCTCTTTCCGCAGCTCGAGCTGCTGAAAGCGTCGCACAAAGCACGAAATCCGTAGCTCCAGCGACAACCCCAAAAGTCTCAAAAAAAATTCATTCGTTAATCGAAGGACGCAGCCCGGAATCGAACCCACAACCTTCGGAACCGTGTCAAATAGCTTGACCACTTCGCCACGAAGACTCCCATCTTTAATGATAGCCACTTTGTCCTGACTGTCGGAAATATCAGTCTAAGGCAGAAGCAACCCCCCCCCCCTCCCCCTCTTCCCTCCTCGAGAAAACCACAACACGATCTTCCCAAGATTGCATGCATTTCCACACATCTGAACCAGAAAACGACGTTAACGGCTGCTTTAGGACAGCAATGTCCGGCTGGGACTCTCCCGCGCCTCATGTGACACCAGACCGTTATCAAGCTACCAATGGCAATACTAAAACAAGCATACAGACAGTAACAAATTAAAAATAGCACTGACGTATAGAAGGAAAGTTTGTAGATACATAAATACATATATGTTATGAGAATTAACTTGCAAGATGATTCGTTCAACGTAGCCTGTGTCAACAATGCACATATCTTAAAGGTGTGTACAATTTAACATGAAGTCAGTAGCCTACAGGTGTGACATGTGATCTCAGTTATCCGGGTCTGAGTTCGTTGTTATGTATGTACAATGAATGTGTCCGTGTTTGTTATCTCTCTCTCGCTCTCTCTCATTGTTTTTTCGAAGCAGTCACACGTACCTAACTGTTGTTAGGTTTTTATTTAATTCATATTCTCTTCTCCAGGCTTTCTCTTACTGTGGGGGGGGGGGGGGAAGAGAAGAGGAGGCTGGGGAGCAGACATGTAGTTGAACAAACAGTATGAGAGCTGCGTGGTGACATTTGGAAGAAAACCGTTGATCTCAAATGTGTCGTTTTTTTAATTGATTTATTTTTTAAAGTTACCATGACTTTAATGAATATCCGTAACAGAAATCATTCCAAAGAATAACGGCTTCAAAACATATAGGCCTAACTTCCGAACAAGCCGTGTCACAGAAGACACGTTATCTTTTCCATCCTTCAACATTTGTAGGATACAAAACGGCGCTTGGTGAAAATGATGATATTCGTCCATTCTCCCGACTGTCGAATGGCGATATGTAGCAGCTATTATTACTTAGTGCGGCGGACTAACGAAGTTGATAGCGAACTGCGATGGTAATGTCTCTCTATCTGTTTACCTGATTCAGTGCCGAAGGATAATATATCGCCCAATAGTGACACCCCCACCCCCACTTGGACAGAAATGAGACATATTGCCAAACTAGGCTCATCATGTGTATTTGTTTCTGTTCGCGGTATCTTGAGTAATTTGAATGCTCAGTGAATGAAAATTTTCAGTGTAATTTGATTTGATTGTGCATCATGTTTGTTTCAATCCTACTTTTTTGTTTGGCACTGAATTAGTTAAGTATCTCCCCTGTACAAAGTATTGAAGATGTACGAGGATAATACGCGCCTTTGTTTTACATCTATCATTATATTTACAAGAGATGATAAATACTTTCCTGATCTTATTGTTGCCTCTCTCTCTCTCTCTCTCTCTCTCTCTCTCTCTCTCTCTCTCTCTCTCTCTCTCTATCTCTCTCTCTGTCTCTCTCTGTCTCTCTCTTTCTCTCTCTCTCTTTCTCTCTCTCTATCTCTCTCTCTCTATCTCTATTTCTCTCTCTCTCTCTATCTCTCTCTATCTCTCTATATCTCTCTATCTATCTCTCTATCTCTCTCTCTATATATATATATATCTCTATCTATCTCTATCTCTCTCTCTCTCGATCTCTATCTTTCTCTCTCTCTCTCTCTCTCTCTATCTCTCTCTATCTCTCTCTCTCTCTCTATCTCTATCTCTGTCTATCTCTCTCTATCTCTCTCTATCTCTCTCTCGCTCTCTCTCTCTATCTCTCTCTCTTTCTCTCTCTCTCTCTCGCTCTCTCTCTATCTCTTTCTATCTCTCTATCTCTATCTCTCTCTATCTCTCTCTATCTCTATCTCTCTCTCTCTCTCTCTATCTCTCTCGCTCTCTCTCTATCTCTCTGTCTCTCTCTCTGTCTCTCTCTCTCTGTCTCTCTCTCTGTCTCTCTATCGCTCTCTCTATCTCTCTCTCTATCTCTCTCTCGCTCTCTCTCTATCTCTCTCTCTATCTCTATCTCTCTCTCTGTCTCTCTCTATCTCTCTCTGTCTCTCTCTCTATCTCTCTCGCTCTCTCTCTATCTCTCTCTCACTCACTCTCTCTCTCTCACTCTCTCTCTCTATCTCTCTCTCGCTCTCTCTCTATCTCTCTCTTTCTCTATCTCTCTCGCTATCTCTCTCTATCTCTCTCTATCTCTATCTCACGCTCTCTCTCTCTATCTCTCGCTATCTCTCTCTATCTCTCTCTCGCGCTCTCTCTCTATCTCTCTCTATCCCTCTCTCTATCTCTCTCTCTCTATCTCTCTCTATCCCTCTCTCTCTCTCTATCTCTCTCTCTATCTCTCTCTCTATCTCTCTCTCGCACTCTCTCTCTATCTCTCCCTCTCTCTCTATCTTTCTCTCTCTATCTCTCTCTCGCACTCTCTCTCTATCTCTCCCTCTCTCTCCCCCCCCCCCCCCCGCAGCACCCCCCCCCCCCCGCTACTAGTATACGTTTGTTATTAATCTTCTATACTTGCCATCAATACATTTTTTCATCCAGGTATTGTCGCTTGTCGTCCCTGGGGGGAAAGTGGAATCAACAAGCACACCTGTTAATTATCCTTGTCTAAGTTTTCCTCTGCTGGTGGACCTTTGTCTACACACCCCCCTTGTTATTTAAAGTCTTTTGATCACTATCCCTCTCTCTCTCTCTTCAACAGCCAATACCCCTCTTCCCGTTCCTTCAGCACATACCTCCACTAACACAGGTTTCGAACAAAATGATAAAACATTTATTGCAGAAAAGTGTCAGTTGTGTGTGCGATGTATGGGTGTGAATATATGTGATGTGATCTATCTTGAATGTGTGTCAGAATATAGTCTATGATCAGCATCAGAGTTTGTCCTCATTATACAGCCACTCGACGTCACCATTCACATAACAGGAAATATCTCACCAAGGGTTGTCTTTCTGCCTGATGCTGATTTTCTTCCCCCTCTGTTCTGGAAACTCGTAAATAATATAGTATCCACTGAATTATAGTTTAGTTCGTGTTGTTCACTTATACACATTCGACAATCTGGAATATTTATAGTTCTTGTTAATGTCTGATTGTTTTCTTGATTGAGTTAATTAGGGTCCTTTAGTTCTACAAACACGATATACCGGTCGGTAATATATCCCTTGTATTGAAGAAGGTAAACACCGATCCAACAATATATAGTCTATACACTGCGGTTTGTCACTCATGGAAAATGTTAATGCACGTTTTTTCCTTTCTGTATAGTCTATCTTAAATATTTCTGTTCGTCATTTGTTATTGGTATTGAATACTTTCATTGAGCATCTCACGTAGAGTGATGCGGGTAGTGTTCCTTTTAACTCCCCACTTGACTGACCGTCTTGTTAAACAAGTTTTACTATTGGCGATCCTTTATTAGTTCATGAGAGTATTGCCGATTTCCTCTGTTCAGATTTGTAACAACTTTCCATTTCAAGTGCGGGGAACCTTATTTAATTTTATTTGAGGCATAGAAGTACATCATTTAATTCCGATGAAGGAACAGGGCTGGTTGTCTTTACACAACCTAGACTCTGTGATATATTTTCTATTACGGCACTGAATTAAATCCACACCCGCCGGTCGTAAATGCAATCTTCAACTGATTTTTAAAACGGTAAATTCAGTTCAAAGTTATTGGCTTGACTACGTCACTTGTTTTGTTCTTAACCCATCAGCTTCTGTTCTTTTCCCTGGTCGTTTGATCTCCGTACAACCGTACTGATCACCTTCTTTAATAAAGACGATCTCCCGTTCTATCGTGGTTTTTCCGTTTGATCGAAGGACTCCGTTCACAGTGTTTCAACGCGATCCAACTGTTTGATCATGCTCCGAACTTACCGGAGATAAACGATCTTTCTGGGCAACGGTGATTCTCCGTTCAGTCAAATACGGACTCTGGTCTTTGAACTTTTCCGGTAGACAATTCTTCCGTTCCCCACTGGACTTCGCTTCCGTCTCCAATACGTACGGCTAGTGTTTGAAGTAACGATCGCTGTCCTTTGAAAATTACAGGAGCGTCAACTTATCACCATAACTGTTTCTGTCGTTTAATCCATTAGGAGCGCCACCTGCCAGCCATCTCACGTCAAGTATGTAGTTAATTTGTAGTGGGTCCGAAAAGGGCAATTAAAAAAAAACTTCATCAGTAGAACATATAAATCAAGAGTTCTGATGAGCTTAATCATATCCTTTCCTATGTTTTATTTCAACGTGGATGTTTCTGATTTGTTTTTTTCTCTTGACATTCAAGGACGAAGGTGGATGTGGCCATTAGGGTCAGGATACCCAAGTCCTCAACATTAATGTGCATCATTACATTATAAGAATCACCCGATACTCACACGCCCATGGTGCTAATGTAAACTGTAAACGACACTTCTTCATCGTTCGCCCTAATAACAGTGTTTGTTGTATTGTGTTCCTTTACAGGTTATCTGCGATACTCGCACCTCACAACCCATACATCTAATTAAAACACGATATTTTAAGGATCGGTATACTCTCCTTTTTTTCTTCAAAACATATAATTCTTAATTTTCGCTCAATACCGCAAAACCGTATCTTGTCAGGGGCACACTACACAACTATAGGTGAGATATGTTGTGGCGGCTGCTATACACACGGGTAAATCACAATTTTGTACACAGAATAGTCTCTTTAAAACTACCGTGGTGACACTGAAACATGACAGTATGTTTTGTGTATTTGGGTGGAAAATATTAAATACACGACTACATTATATGATGAACTTTGTTTTTCTGTATTATGTACCTGAAGAGATACATAATTCAATCAATCAATCAATCATGTGCCATGCCGGAAAGCGTGGGCGGTCATGATTCGCCATTTCACTCGATCACCAGAGTCGTGGATCAGCTCAGTGTTCCTGTCTCGTCCATGCCATGTGGCCAAGCCATCCAGGTATTTTCCTCTCGGTCTTCCTCTTGGTCTGTTCCCCTCGATCTTGCCAGCTGTCACCAAGTTCTCCAGTCCATTTCTTCTCATAACATGTCCAAAAAATTTTGACTGTCTACGTCTAATTTCTCTAATCAATCTACGATTTTCATTTGTCTCTTGTAGTACTTGGTCATTGGTTTTTCTATCTGTCCATGGTATTCTTTGCATTTTCCTCAGAAACCACATTTCTGCAGCCATTAGATGTTTTTCAGCTTGACTGCACATTGTCCAAGTTTCACATCCATACAAAAGAACAGGCTCTATGTATCCCCTCAACACTCTTTTTCTCGTTTCAATTGACATCTTTTTATTGGTCAGAATGTTTTTCATCTTGCTAAAGGCTACTTTCGCAATGGCGATTCTTGTTCTAATCTCTTCAAGGCATCTGCCATCAGATGTTATGACTGTTCCGAGATAATTGAACATAATTAGGAATGAGTAAATTAAAAGACGACTAGGTCAGAAACCAATCATGCAGTTTATTAAAGAACAACTGATTATACAGGTTGGCCACCTCACAAGAATGCCCTGCTACCATCTGCCACTATGCGCCACATTGAAGAAATGCGACGCATACAGAGCAAGGGGGAGACCACGTGACAGATGGAGTGGTGGTATCGATGAACTTACAAAAACGTTAGAAAGAGCGCATACAAAATTTTTACATCTGCTCCCAACACTTCGCTGAGGTAAACGGAGGTATAGAAGAAGAAGAAGAAGAAGAAGAAGAAGAAGAAGAAGAAGAAGAAGAAGAAGAAGAAGAAGAAGAAGAGATATAGAAAAATATGCATAGCAATGCATTGTGCGAATAGTGTTTGTGTATTCATTATTCATATTATAATGTCATTGTTTACATCTGCAACCAGTATGCGTTCTTCTGGTGGCCTTGACAGAGCAACTTGCAGAAATCAACAACGCGACCGTATCCCACAGCCTGCAGAAGTTATGTTCCTATCTTCCCGCCACGCTCAGAGCTGCCTGTGGTGAAGCTGTCGAGTTCATCGGACCACTTTTTGTAGAGCTGTAAGTTTAAGTGCAAAGATCAATTTTGAATCATCATCATCATGATACAGAAAGTCACGTCATCTCCATCTCTCGCTAGTTTCCCATGCTTCAAACATTCTCATGCCCAGGGTGTATTTTATTTTCTGTGTCCGTCTTGGTCCTCGTTGACCCCTGCCTTTTGTTGCCGGCATGCCCCCCCCCCCCCCCGCCTCTTGTTCCCGGCATGCCCCCCGTTAATGCTGCTGCTGTTGCTACTACTACTACTACTACTACTACTACTACTACTACTACTACTACTACTACTACTACTACTACTACTACTACTACTACTACTACTACTACTACTACTACTACTACTACTACTACTACTACTACTACTACTACTACTACTACTACTACTACTACTGCTGCTGCTGCTGCTTATACTACTACTACTCTTGTAAATGCTATAGTATTAGTTACAGATCTACTTTAAATGTTGTAGTATCAGTTACTCATCTAATGTAAATGCTGTAGTATCAATTGCTGATTTAATGTAAATGTTGTAGTATCAATTGCTGATGCAATGTATATGTTGTAGTATCAATTGCTTATGTGTACTGTACATGTTGATCTACTGTAAATGTTGTAGTATCAATTGTTGATCTAATGTAAATGTTGTAGTATCAATTGCCGGTGTAATGTAAATGTTGTAGTGTCAATTGCTGATGTAATGTAAATGTTGTAGTATCAGTTGTTGATCTAACATTGTGCCATCAACAGAGTTGTGCAGAGAGCAGGACCAGATGTTGCCTGTCACGCCCTGGGGTTCTGCAGGACAGACCCCGGATACGAAAAATGTGAAAGTCTCACACCATCATTTCAGCTGAAGAGTGTGAGTTATCTGTCCTTGATGCCGATCTGTTGACAGTTTTAACTGATTCAGTGCCAAACAGGATGTATATTTGGACCAATCGTGGCGCACAATCAAATCAACGAGTATTATAATGTCATTTCCGTTCACTGGACATTAAAATTGTGGGAAATACCGCGAAATGAAACACATAATGCGATGGCTCTAGTATGGCGATATATCGTCCTTCTGTCCAAATGGGAAGTGATATTATTATCATTCGGCACTGAATGAGTTAATGACGTCTACACTTGAAAATTTTGGCTTATGTGAGTTGGGGAGTAGTGAGCGCAGTTTCACAACTCTCTGACATACAGAGTTGAGGGTTCGACATCTGCCGCTGTGATATGGGAGCAGATAGCTTTGCGTTGACTGTGCTGATATGCAGCGTCAGTCCTTGAGAAGGCAATGGGAAACTATCGAATGTAAAATAGCTTTGTAAATCACAAACAGCCAGCGAATGCTGGGGTTGATGGCAACGTTCTGTAAAGGGCATGAAGCTGACTTCAATAGTTGAAGATGCGTTCTTGAGAAACGTTCTAGAAGCTATCCCTTATACAGGCTGTGTCATTTACTTACAATACAATAAACTCAGTGTTAATTACGTTTCTAGAATGTTCTTGTCATCTTTATCATGCTCATAGCTCACACAAGTAATGATAATGAGTATTAATAATAACATTATATTAAAACATTATTATTATAACTTAAAAATGTTTTTCTTTATCCATAGACAGGGATCGAGTGGGGGTAACATTTTCTGCATCCCAACTAATTATTTTATCATCATCATCACCATCCTTCTTCTTCTCCTCCTCCTTTTTCATCTTCCTCTTATCCACCCCTTCTCCCTTCCTCTCCTCCTCCTTTCCCCTTCCTCCCTCTTTTCCACTTCTTCTCCTCCCCCTCCACCCCTTTCTCCATCTCCTTCTCTTCTTCTTCTTCTTCTTCAGTGCGCTATCTGGAGAAAACATCGGCGATCATGACACTCCAGCCCCCTGTGTCATCCAATATTTTAATGAAGCTAATGTTGCCAATATTATTACTTGTTGCCCAGCTGTTTCAAATGTCAACGCACACCGTTCTCTGTCTTTCATTGCTTCTCTTGTCTAATATTTCCCCATATAAGTCTCATTTCTCTCTTTCATCTCCTCTGTTGTTATGCGCTATAAATGCCATTTGTCTTTTCCTTATGATTTTAACGATTGAGGGGAAATCTCCTTGGCGAAGTGCTTGAGAAGTCTGCCATGCGCTTTGAAGGTCGTGGGTTCTATCCCATGCATGATTCACTAAAATTAATTTTTGACATGGCAATTATAGTTAGTTAAGGTATATAGTATATATAATGTATCACAATGCCGTCTCCGTGGCGATGGCGTTACGAACGCGATTCGTAATGCCGCTTACCCGCGTTTGAAACACAGCGGTGACCGATTTGACAGCTGACCGTGTCGCGCTTGTTTTAACGTGTTGGTATGGAAGCCGGTCGTTCAGAAATCAATGGCAGACTACTAAACGTAAAACTATCCAAGACATCAACAGCGGCAGTAAAATTCTGGTGTTGACTGCAATGTCCTGTAAGGGATATGCAACTTTTAAACAAATGTATCACAGTTAGGACAATATATATTATACTAGTTGTCCTTTGAGATTATTATTATTTTTTAAGGGGGCGTATTGTCTGTAATAAGATACTGTTCATAGAAGAAGAAGAAGAAGAAGAAGAAGAAGAAGAAGAAGAAGAAGAAGAAGAAGAAGAAGAAGAAGAAAAAGAAGAATAAGACGCTACTTTTAGTGCTTGTGGTGATACTTCTCTCTCTCTCTCTCTCCCTCTCTCTCTCTCTCTCTCTCTCTCTCTCTCTCTCTCTCTCTCTCTCTCTCTCAGTGTTTGTGTGTGGAGAAACTACTACATTCGTATATGTAAATTCATTTCCAGGGCTTACAATTTGAAGAGCACGTACATACAACACGCCAGTCTTTATACAACCGCTTTCCTAAGGTAGATATTATTTTATCTTTATAATCTTGCCACTATCATTGCTTGAGATAAACAGACGTCGAGTGTTGTTTATAGATACTTGCGGCAGAAATTATGTTATAAATAAAGTTCACCGAAATTTTCATTTTGATCCTGTGTAGGTCAATATGGCTTAGTTGATAAGATCACTCGTTCTTAAACATCCGATGTGCTGATGCCGAGGAAGCGGGTTCAGTCCCTACACCTCTCATCTGGACTAAAATGTTGACTTCTCGTCTTTGACGTGGGAACGTAATTTTTAAGTACCTCTGAAGTCCAAGTGGGTTCGCACGATGCCGAAGGACACTGGTAATAGGGAAAGCTAATTCATAAAGCAATGGCAAACTACTGAACGTAAACTTGCCAAGACATCAACAACAGCAAAAAATGCTGCGGTTGACTGCAAACGTCCCGTAAAGGATATGCAACTAACTAAAATCCACACGCAAAAATCAGTTCAGTGCACTAAAACCGATAGCACGTGTATGGACTATTCTTGAGTTCAAAGCGAGAGAATATGAAAAAAAAATATAAAAATGTGTTGATCTTGTAAACAAAATAATATTGGAATAACAGAGAATGCTTCTAAATTAGTTTAACAGAGAATCTTCTTTACATAATGTTAGCAAAAATTATGTTATGGATAATGCTAGCGGAGATAAAAAAAATGTATGTTATCATGTAGCCGGTTCCTTGAGAATGTGGCTCACATCATGGCCCTCCGGAAAGTATCTCGATCTCGTGCCATCATTTCGAGTTTCTTGTAATGCGTAATGTGGCAGGTTCCCTTGGCTTTCGGCGCCCACATGGCCGCGGATTGCGTCCTTGCCTTTAGCAATCTTTAACTAATTAAGTGCCATGGGATGATTAATCATCTTTAGCGACTTTTCTCATCTGCCACGGGCTTATATATCACTGAAAGGTTGTCATTACATTATAATGCAACATGTCTGCTCCCATATTAACAATTTTCAAGACATAACTGTGACATACCCCTCCTTCCCATTTTCCTACACTAATTTGTGTTTGATCCAAACCATTTGTTTGGCATAGAATTGCCAGGGTAGATAAAAACCCGGCTGTGTGGTACTCGCGCTAACGACAACAAGAACCCCAAGGGTCAACTGACCCCGGTGGACACCCGGTGCCCAGAGTTAAGTTTGTAGCACCGTCGTGTGTTTCCCGTTCATTACTGTGGGTGCGTGCAGTTGGGATTTTCCCTTCGTCCAGTTTTTGGACCATGGTGGCATTTGTCAAACTCTCCGGTACTTTTAGAGGACAATAATGTATGCACTTTTGTTTGAAAAAAACCAGATACAATGTTTGTATAAATTAAGAATGTACTTTTAGTAGACAATAATATAAGTACTTTTTACTACATATTATATTTTTTATACGCCGGCTCTGTGGCAAAGGAGTTACGAAAGTAATTCATAATTCTGCATACCGCGTTCAAAACACAACAGCGGGTGATTTGGAAGAGACAGTTTTGCGTTGGTTTCTATACAATGGTTTGAGCGCCGATCATTCAGAAAACAATGGTAAACTACTGAGTGTAAACTTTCCAGGAATCGCAAATAGCCAAATACTACTGGAGTTGACTGCGATGTCATGCAAAGGATATGCAACTAACAATGTTTATAAAAACTGAGAATGTACTTTTAGCAGACAATAATGTAAGTACTTTTTACCAAATACTGTGTCATGTTTGCATAAACTGAAAATATAATATAACACTTTTAACACTAAACTACATAGAGACATCTGACGTCAAGTGTGTGCGACTGGCCTGGGATAAAAACAGTCTGCACTTGGATAAGAAAGTAAGCCATGTCCTTCAAATTGCTTCCAAAATATTGATATTTATATAATAGTCATCATCATCATCATCATCATCATCATCATCATCATCATCATCATCATCATCATCATCATCATCATCATCATCATCATCATCATCCATCATCATCATCCATCATCATCATCATCATCATCACCATCGTCACCGTCATCATCATCATCATCATCATCATCGTCATCATCGTCATCATCATCATCATCATCATCATCACATCATCATCATCATCATCATCGTCATCGTCATCATCATCGTCATCGTCATCACCATCATCATCGTCATCATCATCATCATCATCATTATCATCACCATCATCGTCACCGTCATCATCATCATCATCATTATCATCATCATCGTTGTCGTCGTTGTCGTCGACGTCGTCATCATCATCGTCGTCGATATCATCATCGTTACTATCATCTTCACGCTTCATGCCGTCAAGTGTGGCCGGTCATGATTTGCCATCTCACACGGTGATCAGAATCTTGGGTCAGGTCTATGTTCTTGTCCCAGTTATCTCACGTGGCCAAACCACCCAGATATTTATATCCTCATCTGCCCCTTGCTCTTTTCCCACGTTCACCAGTGATTACTAAGTTGTCGAGCCAGGTTTTCTTTTTCATCATAACACGACCAAAATCTTCACTGTCCAGGTTTATATGTCTGATCAATTTACTGTTTCACCTGTTTCTTGATAGACTGTTTCATTCTATGTGCATTTTCTGTAGAAACCACATTTCCGCGATTTATATAGGTATGTTGTATTACCGACCATCTTTTATATGCATACGGAGGCCAAGTGGAAACCACCACATTAATGTTCCAGGAAAGAGTGTACAGGCAGTCATCCGCTAGATTTACAATGGAGTGATATGTTAAAAACAATTTCATACCAGCATTCAGATTAGCTTGAATGAAATTAATTGTACAATACAATAGTTCACATCCATGCCTTACTCTAATAGAAACTGTCCAATGTTCTTTGCTGGACGTTACTATCAATCCCAGGTTCATTATCTATTCGATATTAGGTTAATTGTTTATTAATTTGTTTAAGTTTATTGACACGAACGAGCCTCTGATTGTCATTGATTAATTTGTTTAGGTTTGCTGACACCCACCTGCCTCTGATCGACATTGACGGGGATGGCTTCAGTCCACTCAAGGTACCAGATATTCAGTTCTTACAAGTTGCACCCATACTTCATAGACCTTAGTTATGCTTGACAGCCCTCAGAGAGGGTTTAGTCCTGCATTATATAGGGGAGCCGATGCTCTAGCACAGTTGATTGCTGCCCTGTCAACATGAGCGCGGCGGCATGCGGGTTCGGTGCTAAGTGAGTAAAAGACTGACCATCTATCCCTCCGTGCATTCAGGCCTTAAAAGTGTGATGTCCTTATCACACCACACACCTTATCGCACCACATACCTTATCGCACCACATAACTTATCGCACCACATACCTTATCGCACCACATAACTTATCGCACCACATACCTTATCGCACCACATACATTAACTGCTTCCGGACACACACACACACACGTACGCACGCACGCACGCGCGCGCGCACACACACACACACACGTGTACGTAAATAACCGGAATGTTTGACCACAGGAATGTGTACTGCCCGCGGATTTGTATTCATTTGACAGTGAGATCACTTGGTGAGATCTATGGAGAATATGAGAGGGACCACGCTTGATGGCCATAATATAAATATGAGAGGGACCACATAGAAATATGAGAGGGACCACATAGAACTATGAGAGGGACCACGCTTGATGGCCATAATAGAAATAACATCCAGACCTGCACAATGTGATGGCCATAATAGAAATATGAGAGGGACCACGCCTGATGGCCATAATAGAAATATGAGAGGGACCACGCTTGATGGCCATAATATAAATATGAGAGGGACCACGCTTGATGGCCATAATAGAAATATGAGAGGGACCACATAGAAATATGAGAGGGACCACGCTTGATGGCCATAATAGAAATAACATCCAGACCTGCACAATGTGATGGTCATAATAGAAATATGAGAGGGACCACGCTTGATGGCCATAATAGAAATATGAGAGGGACCACGCTTGATGGCCATATTAGAAACAACACTCAGACCTACACAGTGTGACGGTTCTAACACTTCACATTGCAACAGCAGGTTTCCGCTACCGGTCTTTTGTGTATCTGTTTATGCTTGTAACACCACCTTGG
This sequence comes from Cepaea hortensis, assembly GCA_963921405.1. NCBI lineage: Eukaryota > Metazoa > Mollusca > Gastropoda > Stylommatophora > Helicidae > Cepaea > Cepaea hortensis. The sequence continues at coordinate 31,614,540 of OY992889.1, read as the reverse complement.
TAGCAACAAGTCAGACGGAACTACCAAAAACTACAGACAGACAGACAGACAGACAGACAGACAGGCAGGCAGGCAGGCAGACGAACGGACGGACGGACGGACAGACAGTCAGGCAGACAGATTAGATAGATACAGTCGTTGCACACAGTGAAAACATAAGCCACAATTTTAATAACAGAGCCTCGGAAGTAATGGTTAAATCAAAGAAATAGATCATGACTAAATATACAATTATGCTGGACAGTTCGACATCATGGCATGGAGAAACATCATTATTAGAAATGATTGACTGTAAACGAGATAGAAGGCTGTGGACCGACATGATCGCCAACGCCACACGGAATGGACTATAAGAAGAAAATGTTAATTACGAATATGTATTAGTGTCAGATGCGACTTGTCAGTTGTATAATTTGAAGCAAATTCAGAAATTCTGCTATGAATGGCGTCAGATGTAAGATGAATCATATAGATTAAGAACAGAATAGGCAGAATAAACTGTATTTTATAAAATGAATAACATCTTATGCAATAAATCACTGTCTTTTGATAATAGAATAATAATTATTGCTTGTTAATAGAACAAGTTTTAGCGTGTGGCTGCGATTCATGAACATTTAGTTAAGAAGCAAAGAAAATTATCCCGAGGCCTCCGATGTATGGTTTTTACAGAAGAATGCTTTTCTCTGGGAGCCCGAATGAGTAATATAAATGCTCTAAAAGAGATAAAGACGCAGAGACAACTTATCACAAACATCACAAAGAGGCAGTCGTTATTTTTTTCCCCGTCACATTGTGAGAAATGAAAAATTGGAACACACTGTGACAACTAGAAAGTTTTGTGGAAAGAGAGCTAGAGGAAGACAGCAAGAGTAGACTCTCAACATCATTATGAAATGTGTCAACACACGACAATGAAATGTGTCAACACACGACGTAATACATGCTTGTAGACGATGAAAGGCATGTCGACAAAGCATTTTATGATAAGAAATGGTTACTGAACTTTTTCATTTCAGAAACCAGTGAAAGATATAATATTCCATGATACCCACACGCAAATACATACAAAAATACATACACGCACACATCAGACAATGTATATGTTTACTTTCGATTCAACGGCAGACACTGAGAGGGGCCTACTGGCGCGGGAAAGATTGCTCGGATATCTCTGCAGACTTCCACCCAGGAGCTGTGTAAGTTGGCACTTTTCAAGTGATGTCTGTTTAATTTTTTAATTTTTTAATTTTTAGGGAACAACCTTCACAGTTCCCAGAAGTACAACATATTGATTTGTGTTGCGTGTTGATGTAGTCGAGTGGGCGCCTTGGTTGAGCGGTTAGGAAGTTGCACTGACAATGGCATGAGAGAGGTTAGACAAGGGTTCCATACCTGAGCTCGCTATTCGCTACGGGAGGGCAAGGCTGGCCACCTATTCTCCCGTGCACTAGAGCCTGAACATTGTGACGGTTCTATTACTTCACATACCAACGACAGGTAGATATAGATGGGGGACTCGCTAGTGCAGTGGCTGGCAGTGGTCTGTACAAAAACGGGGCTACTGCCATATATCCAGTACGCAACAAGGCCTGGGACAAAGTCCTTTGCCCAGTAACTTGACATGTTTAAAATGTCGCTCTTGGTGTACGAAACGTACTTTTACTTATCCCCAGATTGTGATTTGAGTCTCCACCAACACCCCTAAAAATGTTTACGTCATATAGAGATGATCTAAATTTCTTGTTATGCAAATTAATGCATTCGGTTTTCTGTATTATAATCTGGTGATACCCACCTAGCTTTATGTATGTTTTTTTTTTATGTTGAAAGACAATTCCTCTCATGATATTTTGGTTCATTGCGCAAACATTGGTGAATAATTCTTCGTTTTCGATCAATACCTCAAGTCTACGTATCTTCACGATCTTTCATTAACCCGTGTTATCCAATCCAATCTTGGTATTCTGGTCACCCACCAGAATTGTTATATTGCCATTTTTTTTTTTTTACTGCCTATAGAATTTGGAAGTTTCATATAAAATCGCTTGTTCACTGATTTATTCTGATCATTTGTTGATGCGTAGCATTGAATCACATTCTGGATCTCTTCTTCATTCGCGTGGTACTATATTTTGCTGTTACTATTATAGAACTCACTGCTTTCTATTCTATTATTGCTTTTTCAGCTTATTTAGAAACTATTAGCATTAGGGTCACTCCTTCACTGTGAGAGGCATTGTCCTCTGTGTGGTCTGAGAAGAGCTCTGTTTCACGAGTGTTAATAAGCTGTTTCTGTTTCACACAATCCCAGAATATAAGTCTTATATTTCATTTTCCCTAACACTGATGCTGCCTTTCCCCTGTCACTTAAGCTACCTTTCCCATATTATCCATGCTACCTTTCCCCCATCACTGATGCTATCTCTCCCCTATCACTCATGCTACCTTTCCACTATTATCCATGCTACCTTTCCCATATCACTCATGCTACTTTTCCCCTATCACTTATGTTACTTGTCCCAATTCATACATTATTGTAGCACTCCGTGTGCCAATTATGGAGATATCCCAAAATGAAAGGAGGTAAATCGACGATCTTGACTTCATACAGCTTTCTCCTATCGTGTCATACTCCTATAAAAAGAACCTCCTTTTATCTTAGCGCAGTGGTTCTCAACCGGTGGGGAATTTCCCCCCCCCCCCCCCCCCAAGGGGGAAATTAAGATTATTTCAAGATCGTGTTAATACAAGAACCGATTACTTGATATTGTTTTTCCCTTCATACTTTACGGTTCTGTACGTCTCACCCTTCTGAAATTCATTTTATAACGTAAGTAGATCCGCAAATCACGTTTTATGTAGACGTCTAGATATGTTTTAGTATGTGCTATTTATTAAATTTAGCTTCCATTATTACGTATACTGTGTACGGGCCGGGGGGGGGGGAATTTTTAGGGAGGAAATACGAATGAGGTTCTGAAAATATGGTAAAGGGGGGCACGGGCCAAAAATGGTTGAGAACCACTGCCTTAGCGGTATTTATAATGCCCATGTTAAACATTGCCTCGGTGAGTCATTTGTTATTGATTAATTTTTATGCGTTTTAATGCTTATTGTTCTTTTGTTGTCAAAAATTTGCTTCATAAGTGATGTTGAATGAAAGAATGTATGAGAGGAAATAGAGAAGAAGGGCAGAATGTCAGACGGGCCTGCGTGCCCAATTCTTAACCCTTTGAAAATAAAGATTTTCGTTCGTTCGTTAGCTGGCTGGGCCATTTTTATTTCTGTTTCTTGACATTAGTTCATGGTTGAATGAGTTTTGTAGCTAGAGTGTTCTGTGGGATGGGGTTGCCGGTCCACTTTAGTAGCCACTTACGGCATACATGATTGGCTACATTGTTAACCAATATATATAGAGATACGGCATGTGTATGGCGATTATCTTTTGTTGTAGTCGAGTTATTTTATTTCCCCTGCACACTAATTGATAGACACTGTTATTGTTCAGGAATGTGAACATGTATGTGTATTTAAATTATGTTAGTGATGTAAGTAAAGTCAGTAGTAAAATGCCCTTTTATACACGTTAATGTGCTTGAGTTGAGTTGAGCTAAGAACTGATATCCCAGCACTCAGGAATTCCTATACGCTCTGTCCCTTCGTTCAACAGCCAGCGAAGAGTCACACTACTAATAGTTCTCACCGCTATCGGATTGAAAGTTCTCCTGGTCTTCCCTCTCAGTTTTGAGATTCTACCAGAACCCCTGCCAATTCCCCGCAATCTCATCCTTTCCACAACCGGGTTCTTAATCTGTTCCTCCACCTTCTTCACCTGGTCCCACAGGCGCACGACCACCTCTCCCGTGTCCGTAGGCAATCTACCAAGAGGTGCATTCCTTGCCAGCCTATCAGCCTGTTCATTAATGTGATTTTGGCATATGGTGCTAGATCCATATTTAGATAGAGCAATTGGCACTCCAGAGGTGTTGTGGTCAATATCACGCCGGCCGCTTTTCTTTCAAAGAAATTTCCTGGTACCCTTTTTAGATAGGTCGTCCAGGGAGCAAGGTCATCGTTGAAGCTCCGCCTCATTAAGGATTCGAACCTATGGCCGCCGGTCCAGCAGGCAAGCGTCAAGGTACTACCTCACCATGGCTCCTATTGTAGTGATGTCAGATGCACGTCCTTCATATGACTTAGCAATCAACCCCATATTTTTTGGCCATCAGTAATTCATCTCATTTTTATTTCTGTTATACCATTGCCCCTATCCTGTTCAACCTCAGAAGAGAAGTTATATTAGGGTCCATGGCCTGGCTGAGATTAATAATGCTGTACGGAGTCAGCCACAAATAGGATACTAATGTGTAGGTGATTCTTGTCCAAAGAGGGTAATGGCTTACGATTAATCTCATCTCATCATGCTCCTCTTGCACCTTGCGGTATCGAGGTGAAGCATAAACAGCGGGAGAGTGCCAGTTTATGAACTTCATGTATCGAGATTGCCAAGGACTCCGTTATTCCCTCTGTCCATTGGTCACATGGTCGGCCACTTCTCCTGGTTCCATGTGGTCAGTACATCTTTGCTTGTTGTCCAATGGCATTCAAACAGAATGAAGACGTTAGTGATTGTCTAGGCAATTCAGTAGTTTGCTTTTCTTTCCGAACTCCTGAAGCTCCTAGCATTGTGAAAGTCAACACAAAGCGGTCTACCTCCAGATCCCTTATCGCCGACTGCCAGCCGGGTATGTCAGGAAAGTGAAACAGCATTATATACCTGTATATAGGCATTAGACACCAGCATTAGTGATGTAAGTGTCAAATATGATTGTGTACACGTTTATATCTTTCAGACCAAAACATGGTGACAGAGAATTTGACTCTAACTGCAATGGTATTTTTGTAAGTATACATTTCTATATCAGGCATACATGCACGCTAGAAATCATACTTATTTAGTCCCAGCAAAATTAAATTTACTGTAATTGAATGAGCTTGTAACAGTTGAGTCAAGAACAGACATCGCATCACTCTGACCATTCCTATATGTGTTCCGTCCCGATCTTCAACAACCAACGAAGAGTCCCAATACTAATGGTCCCAGTGTAATCTGATTATGTGTCAGTCTGGCCTTTCCTTGGAGTACTCAATGTCGTCCAGATCCCATGGTCACTCCCTGCCGCACCATTCTCTCCAAGTCTTGCTGGTATATCTGGTCTTCCACAGTATACAACGACCCCAAAGAGCTCTGACCACATCTGCCGTATCGTGCATCAGTGCCTCCCTCAGCGGTGCAGATCATTCTGTCCTCCTGCTCGTTCCCCAACACACTAGCATGCCCTGGGGAAAAGATCCAGCTTGGAACAATGGTGTATATTCCAAAACGTTTTCACTTATACTGTGAAATATTTCCGGTTCAGGATTTCCTCTCAAAGCACGCGTAAACGGAAATAAAAAAAATTGCACAGCACACAATTTCTGCTGATATTCGAAAATTTTGATAAACGGTAATCAATCTGTGCAAACAAAGAGACATGCTAGTCAATTTAGAATTACCATGGCAGACAATCATTCATTTACAGAAACCAACTTTATGCAAACACAAAGACACGATAGTCAGTTTAAAATTACAGTGGTAGACAATTCAAATTACTGTGTGAATAAGTGTGTTGTATATTTCAGCGTGAAGTATTTATCTAATTATTATAGTATATGTTGTGTGATTTCTGCAGTATGTACCTGATGAGATGCAGCTAAATATTCCAGGCAATAAATAGTGCAATTTATTGTTTGTATCTTCGTTATTGAATTTCCACTGACACTGTAAAACTATTTTTTTTTTAAACTGTCATAATTAGATGTTCTGGTTTGTGTGTGTCACAAATAAGTCAAAAATAAAACCAGTTGTCAGATGCCATAATTATTCTTCATAATCACACTAATATTACACTTTTCAATGCAACATTCTAAAATGTAGAATCTGTTTGGCTGAATGGCAGTGGTTCTCCAACTCTGTCTGTCTCTCGCCGTGACTGTACATTCTATCAGATTGATGTTCGTCCATCTCTTGATGTTATCTTCCCACTTGTATCGTTGTCTACCTCTCTTGCCCTCAACCTTGCCCTCCAGTGTGGTTTTTATAAGAGTATGTCTTTTAACGTGGCCGAAATATTTCACTTGCCTCTTTTTTATTACTTTCATCAGCGCTCTTTTCATTCGTAGTTTTTCTAGAACCTCTGTATGTGATTGTTTCTGTGTCCATGAAATACAACATATTCGTCTGTATATCCACATCTCCAGGGCATTTATGCGACTTTCTAGTTGCTTGTTCAATGTCCAGGCTTCCGCGCCATACAATAGTGCTGAATGTACGCAACATTTGACAGTTCTCATTTTTAATGCGTTGTTAATCTCTCTAGATGTTAATACTGTTTTCTACCAGGGTATTAATAACCAGACAAACACACCTTATGAGGATGAGTTGTGCGGTTCATCCCAGGCTCGTGGTGTGGCTGTATTGGGTGATTCCATAGCCGCGAACTTCCACTTTCCCTCAGCATGGATTGATGCCACACGGATATCAAAGGTATTTTAATTTTAAATTATTCATGACGCAAGTTTGCTGCAGTTTTTCTTTTTCTTTCTCATTAGGGTTTTGTTTTCTTTCTCGTTAGATTTTTGTTTTCTTTCTCATTAGGTTTTTGTTTTCTTTCTCGTTTGATTTGTGTTCTCTTTCTCATAAAATTTTAGATTTCTATCTCATTCGGATTTTGTTGACTGTGTAAGTGGCTGGGAAAGAACAGTGGTGGCAGGTATGCTCTCTGGAAGAATAGGCGGGGGTGAACCTGCACGTATGATGGGTACAGGACATTACAGACACACCGGCCATGAACATGTATGAGCAGGGGCAACTGAAAAAAGAAACCAGGATCACAAATCGTGGTGAGAGCGACATCCTACAGATAATCTTGCATCTTGACGATGACGATGACGATGACGACGATGATGATGATGATGTTTAAGTGTCAGGCTCGCCAAATACTGTGTGTACTCAACACAGCTGTATGGGGTGGAAACATAGAACTGTTTCATCATCATCATCATCATTATCATCATCATCATCATATGCCATGCGGATAAGCGTGGGTGGTAATGTTTTGCCATCTCACACGATCACCAGAGTCGTGGATCATCTCTGTGTTCTTATCTCCACCATGCCATGTGGCCAAGCATCCAGGTATTTACTTCTCTGCCTTCCCCTTGTTCTTTTCCCCTCAATCTTGCCAGTTGTCACCGAGTTCTATAGTTCATTTCTTCTGATAGCATGCCCAACAAATGTTGACAATCTACGTCTAATTTCTCTAATCAGTGTACAGTTTTAATTTGCTTCTTGCATTACGTGATCATTGGTTTTTCTGTCTGTCCATGGTATTCTTTGTCATACGCTCAGTTATGCATTACCACCGTGTCTTCCACTAATTGAAACTAACTTATCTCATTAAATGACATCGGATAAACAATCGTCTTAAGCGACTTCCCGTATCTGCCATTAGATTATATACAGTAGTTTTCCTAACTCAACCCCCTTTAAGTTGATATATAATGCAACACGTCTGTGACACACCCCTACATCGCATTTTCCATCATTTATTTGTGTATGGTCCAAATCTACGTTTTGTTGGTTCCAAACCTACTTTGTGTTTGGTCCAAACCTACCATTTGTTTGGTCCAAACCTACCATTTGTTTAGTTCAAACCTACTATTTGTTTGGTCCAAACCTACCATTTGTTTAGTCCAAACCTACCATTTGTTTAGTCCAAACCTACCATTTGTTTAGTCCAAACCTACCATTTGTTTAGTCCAAACCTACCATTTGTTTAGTCCAAACCTACCATTTGTTTAGTCTAAACCTACCATTTGTTTAGTCCAAACCTACCATTTGTTTGGTCCAAACCTACCATTTGTTTAGTCCAAACCTACCATTTGTTTAGTCCAAACCTACCATTTGTTTAGTCCATACCTACCATTTGTTTAGTCCAAACCTACCATTTGTTTGGTCCAAACCTACCATTTGTTTAGTCCAAACCTACCATTTGTTTAGTCCAAACCTACCATTTGTTTAGTCCAAACCTACCATTTGTTTAGTTCAAACCTACTATTTGTTTGGTCCAAACCTACCATTTGTTTAGTCCAAACCTACTATTTGTTTAGTCCAAACCTACTATTTGTTTTGCACTGAATGTGTTAACGAGATTGAATGCAATGATATAGAATAATATAAGGACATTAACCTGACCTCAACTTCTGCGTGTGTATCTGTCCTACAGGAAGCCTTTATACATCTAGATACAATTGTTGCTGATGAACTAGACTGGCCGATGATGTCCACTATAACAGGTAGTGTATCATTTGTATTTTACCATTTTACTGCACGTTAATGACAGAAAAGATTTACATCATTATCCAGTGCCTTGCTGGCTGGCGTGGGCGATCATGCCTCTCCACAAGTTGCGATCTCTGACGGCATGGATCAATTCATGTGTTGAATTCCGTGCCGTGACACAAGACTGTCAAGAATTTTCTCGCGCTGTCTTCCTCTATATCTCTTTGCACAAATCCTTCCAGTTGTCACATGTTCTAGGTTTTGTTTTCTCATAATGTTACAAAAAACAAACAAACAAACAAACAAACAAACACGATGACTGCTTCTTTCTGAAATTTGTGATAAGTTGTCATTGCGACATGGCTTCCCTCAAATTGTCCAAATTGCTCAATTTGGCTGTCCAATTAATTTTCAGCATTCTTCTATAAAACCACATCTCCAATGCGTCAGGGAAGTTTTTCGCCTGTTTACTAATTGACCAGTATTCGCAGCCATATGTTAAAATTGGCTCTGTGTAACATGCAAAAACTATGTTTCCAACCTTCAAGGACAAGGACTCATTGCACAAAATGTTCTTCATTTGAAGGCTGTGGTAGGAGCCTGTCCTACAACTAGGCGCGTCCACCGGGTGGTGGATGGTGGAATGGCCTCTAGATATTTTGTGTGTGGGTTAGCTGTGAATATGTTGAATAAACAGCCGTGGACCAACACAAGCGGTGGTCACTGAGGGGAGACGAGTTAGTTTGTGGGGAAGCTATCTCTATAAAATACCTCAAAACTCTTTGACGTGGTCATCAGCGGGTAATTGCCGCCATATAAAACCTCTCACCCTCCGTTGCCTTGCAGGGTCTATCTTTCAGACATAGACTAGTGGAGTCAACCATACACAAACCGGCGGGAGGCAAGGAAAAACCACCGCTGAATTTTCCCAAGACAATCATGCCTCTAAACAAAATGATTTACAACTAATATTATAGAAAAGTAACTTTTTACGTGAGAGTCGAGGTAGCCTTCCTAGACAGAACAAGTAAATGACATTTGAAAACAATACTTTTTCTATTTACGTTTTAACACATTCAGTACCAAACAAAAACTCGGTTTGGACCAAACAAAAATGGATGGTGGAAAATGTGGAAGTAGGGAGTGTGTTATAGTTATGACTTAAAAGTTGTTAATGTGGTAGCAGATATGTTGTATTATAAAGCAATGACAATATTTGGGCGATATATAACCCCGTGGCAGATACGGGAATTAAGAAAATTAATCATCCCATGGCAATTAATCAGATAATTTTAAATAACATTTTATAATTTTATGTTCTGTTGTTTTCCAGTTAGCTGGCTTTGAACTCCAGCGTATACCACACACGTGCTATATAGCTGAGATAATTAATAAATGGTTATAACTGAGATAATCAATAAACGGTTAAAACTGAGATAATCAATAAATGGTTACAACTGAGATAATCAATAAAGGTTATAAATGAGGCAATCTATAAATGGTTATAATTGAGATAATCAATTAATTGTTATAACTAAGATAACCAATGAATAGTTACCATTGGGGTAATCAACAAATAAGTTACGTTAAAGAGAGAAGCTGGTATAGTGGTTTGTTCGCGTGCCTGCCAATATAATGTTGCAGGTTCAACAACTCATGTTTCAGGCAACATCGGATTACTTCTCCCACACCCTACAAGAAACTTGCAAGTCGTGTGCGAGGAATGAAATGGTACATTTTATTGCCGTTGGCTCTTTACAATTGCAAAAACAGTCGCTATCTAATCACACATAAAGTCACAATATTCTCTATCAATAGTTTTCCTAACCCCTATAGCTATTCTCTATCTACTAGGCTATATGAAAACAAATCTATTCTACACGATGTGAACACTACAGAGTCAGTCCCCAGTCTCCCTTGCTTCACTCGCGTCGCTACACGCCTCGCGGAAGGACCTTCATACGCCCTTCGGCTCCCTGCGTGCTAGGTCAGTTAGCACGCCCCTATTAGCTGGCTTTGCTTTGAGTGCTAATCGTTGCTATCACGCAGGCGTGATTCTGTCGTGACCAGTAGTGCTAACTATCTGGTCAACGCCTTCGTGTGAAGACTAGTTAATAGTTCCCCTTTTCTCTCATCTATCCTGCCCTGATCCTGGGCACTATGTTCATTCAACTCTATCTGAGGTTGACCCCCACGTCCTGGTGGTGTTCTATCATGAGGCAGTCTTTGACACACACCCACCCCTCTTGTGTTGCGTCATCAACTTTGACTCATTGGTTGTGACGCAAGAGGTTTCTAAAAAAATTAGTGTGTCTAATTTTTGTCAAAGACTGTAGATAACCTGGCTTTGGGCTACCTAATAGACCTACTGACTAATGTCACAATGTAGCATCACTTTACTTGGCTACTGGCAATCGCCACAAACTTGTCTGGTTGGCGTGAGCCCTCTTCTGAACCGCAATATTATATTCCTTAGAGGTATGTCTGAACCGGACCGTTGTCTTATAAGACCTGCCCTCAAATAGTAAATTAACTCACTACCCATACAAAGTTGACTTTCTGAAGGTCAACACATGAATTGCTTCATGTCCCCCATATAATATTAACCAACCATTACACAAGCTGTGCGCGACAGGCTTTACCTATCTCGCTTCCGCGTGTAAAGTCACATTTCACTGTTAAGTTAGTGTTTCGTTGTCTATTATGTCCCCTGACCCGAAGTTATCTCCCTTTGATCTAATAAAAGTGTATGCAATTTATATGTTTGTTTTTCTGGTTGTTTGTGTGTTTGGATGTAATTAAATGTATAATCTACACTCTAACATGTATATCTAACTATCATGTGTATGTAAGTTAGTTTTTCAAGTGCCATAATACATTTAACTGTGGTCACAAACATGTGTATAATACAAATCTGTGACTACGTTTCTGTCTTATGAGACTCAAAATACTTTCACTAAGATCCTAAACTAAAATACTCAAAATACATTCATTACAACACATTTTCAACATTGAAACCAACATTTGACGGCAATCAAAATTAAAAAGTCTTGTTGAGCGGCAGAAAAAATCCGCTGACTGTTCTCACTCTCTCCTGTATATTTTACATTTGTTCTCTCTTTCACACTTCTGTCACACATCTTTCACCTTCCCTTATGTCACACTTCTTTTACCCTCACTATTGGCACACATCTTTTACCCTCATTTCTGTCACAAACCTTTCATCCTCATTTCTGTTACACTTCTTTCATCCTCATTTCTATCACACTTCTTTCATCCTCATTTCTGTCACACATCTTTCACCCTCACCTTTGTCACACATCTTTTACCTTCATTTCTGTCACATAACTTTCTCTCTCATTTTTGTCACGCATGTTTTACTCTCATAGTTATTTAAAAACCTTGGAGTGACACTGTACAAGTTTGGCTCAGTTTCACAGAGTTGAGCCTAATGACTGTGCATCACCCGTTGCACACGTCAAGTATTTACAACATATTTACATGTAAGAAAAACGGGTTGATGGTTTGTACCCTGGTATTATTAACCACTCTATTCTACTGAAATATTATTCTAAATAATGACATACTAATACTAGTTCTATAAATATACATTTAATGCGTTGCCTATTTTAATCTATCTGTTATATTAATCCTAAAATAAGCTTACATTACTCCTAATATTTATCTAATTTAAGAGATGTCATTTACCTATGTGAAATGAAATTGATGTGAGATGAGTTATGTCCCTTTGTGAAATGGGTGATGTGAAATGTAATAAGTTACGTCCCTTTCTAAAATGGGTGATGTGAAATATAACATATTCTAACTAATGTTTTTAAATGAGACAAACTATATGATTGATATTCTTATTCTATATGATGAAAATGATGTATCTTTAAGTGTATAATATTTCTATTCTATTATGGTGTAATCTAATCATACTACTAAATGATAACGTTTGTTAAATGGATTGGTTAAGATGGAATGAAATCAAATGAAATGAAACAAAGTGAAATATTAAACTGAATGATACTATTCCTATCTACACTTCTTATAATTAGTTGTCATGTTTAAATTACTATCCTAATATACTTTTAAAGCTAAATGAATATGTAACTTGATAATCTATCTAAAGTAACATGAAAAAGTATTATATTATCTAAATCTAACTATAGATTAAAATGACATAATCTATCTATATTTTATCACTATATTAAAACATTATGATACATATCACATTAAGTTTATATATACATGGTCTTTAAATACCTCAGATTAGTCGTTGCCATTAATGTTCAGAAACATACTTTCATTGGCATAATATCTATACAATTGTTCTGGGTATTTGAAATCCATTACACAGTCATATTTATTCTATGGGTATTGCACCTGTAGAGTTCGTTTGTAGACCACTGTTCTCGTGTCTGTATATATCTAATCATCTGACACTGTTTTTCTCTGTTTAACACAACTACTTCACTGGAACATATTTGGAGCTTAGCAAGTAATAAGCTGTCCTAGTTCACAAAGTGATATATTTGTTCCCAGAGTAAAGTTCTTACTTTTGATGTCTGAGGACACCTAGCAGGTCAATGTTTTTGGTACTTAGTTCAGCTTACAATATTCATGTATTTCTAACATATTTCACATAGAATATTTGACTGTACTAAAATAACATATATTACAATATATTCTTATGTGGAAATTTCTGGTATTGCTACATCAGATGGTCGACTAAGGGTATCAGCTAAGATGTTATCTTTCCCCTTAATATGTTCTATACTAAAGGTGTAATTTTGCAGTATTAGCGACCACCTGTATATTCGGTCATTTCGATGTACACCACTCTGCATGACCGTTATTGGGGAGTTGTCAGTCTGGACAATGAAGTGCACACCCGACAGGAATCGATGCAGCTTTCTCACCGCATATATGACGCTTAGGGCTTCCAACTCGGATATGGAATATCTGGACTCGGTGGGTGTGATCTTACGGCTCACGTAGCAAATCGGATGGAAGATGCCCTCATAAAATTGGCCTAGTACTGCAGCGATGGAGATCCTGCTGGCATCTATCCTAAGATAATAAACGAGCCTCGGATTAGGCAAGCGGAGGATTGGAACATTACTAAACAAAATTTTCAATTTTGACAATGCAGAAATTAATAATGCATCTTTAACATCCAATTTTACAGAAGCTTTTAAAACATTGGAAAATACACTTGTAATCTCCGCTAAATTTGGAATAAATTTACTATAGTAATTCACCAACCCCAAAAGACTTCTGACCTGTTTCTTGGTGGTAGGCATGGTCAGATTCATAATTTTAGTAATAATTTTCTGGTCAGTCTTTAGTTGACCTTGAGAAATGACATGACCTAAAAACTCAATTTCTTTTAGGCCCAATTCGACTTTGCTTGGTTTGACAGTGAGCCCGAAGAGTCGCAACCTATTAAATACATGTCTCAGTTTCAGTAGGTGTGTTGTCCAGTCATCAGTATGGACACATATATCATCTATATAGGTCACTGTATTCGTCACTCCATGAAGTAGATCTCTAGTTAAGCGTACGAAAGTGGCAGGAGCGTTTCGAAGTCCGAAAGGAAGAAAACGCCACTCGTAAAGTCCTAAAGGAGTTGAAAAAGCAGTAAGATGGATGGATTGAGACTGCATAGGGACTTGCCAATATCCCTTAGTGAGATCTAATTTAGAAAAGATTTTGGAGGTGGACATGTCAAGAATAAGATCTTCGCAGGAAGGAATTGGCTCTGCGTCGATCTTGGTGACGTTGTTGAGCTTTCGATAGTCCACGCAAAGACGAATTGTAGAATCTTTCTTCTTAACTAGAACAATTGGAAAAGAGTACTCAGAGGTGGATTTCTGGATGATCCCACTAGCTTCTAAATTCAGAATTTCCTTATTTAGATTTTCCCTATAGCTTAGTGGGATTGAGTACGGTCTGCATTTAATAGGCTTAGAGTCCGTAAGAAGAATGGAGTGTTCGATTCTGTCCGTCCTACCTGGAATGTCAGAGAATATGTCTTTGTATTCCGTCACTAATTCTACTAATTGTCGTCGTTGACTGTCTGTTAGTTCCTGTTCTATATGTATGCTATCTAATGTAGCAGTCTTGTCTACAATAGGAACTGGTAGTTCCATTCCGTCGTCTTCTACCTGATTCAGTACGGTGGTGGTGCTAAGTGTGTATTCTGTATTCTCGCTAAGTGTATGGTCGTCGGATATGCCAGTCTCACTAACTAGTGTAGTTGCGTTGTGTATGTCTGTCGTCTGATCACTTGGTGTGGGTGCACTGTGTTCGTCTGTCTCTACTTCTGTCTCTTGTCGTGAATAGTAAGGTTTCAACATGTTGACATGGAATATCTTTAAGTTTCCGTTTATTGATATTTCATAGTCAACATCTGAAATTTTACGTACCACCTTGAATGGCCCTTGCCATGAAGTCAATAATAAATTTCGTTTGTCAGGAAGCAAGAGAAGTATGTCCTGATCTGGTTCAAGTTCAATTGTTCTCGCCCCTTTTTTGGCCTTGTACATAGGTCGACCATCGTTGATATGAAGCGATTTCCTTTGCTGGACACCTGATTCAGGGGTCCAACAATATCTAACGCCACACTCTCAAATGGCCTAGAAGCCAGTGTAGAAGGTTGTACTTCAGCTGTAACATGTTTACCCTTTCGTACTAACTGTTGACAGACATTACACGAACGACAAAATAATTTAATATCATTGCAAAAACCTGGCCAATAAAAATGAGCCTGAATTCTGGCCCTGGTTTTGTCATATGCAAGATGGCCAGCAAACGGTGACTCATGTGCAATCTTTAGCACAGTTATGCGATGTTGTACAGGTAACACCGTTTGCTGAATGTTATGGTTACCAGTAGTATAATGTTTAGTAAGAATGCCACTATTTAATCTGAAGAACCCTGATGCGTTCTTTGTAACCTTAGCTCGTTCTTTCATTAATTTTAAAAAAGGAGACAAACTAGGATCAGCTTTCTGCTGTTCTATGACTTTTTGTCTGTTGGTATCATCAGTGCTAGATGGAGAAAGCACCAGTAGTCTCTTATCTTGAAGCGTGTCTTGATGTTTTATAGTGTCTGCTCTGGTTGTTGCATTAACTGCATTCAGTTGGTTCCATGCAGTTATTTCATCGCTAGTACATTGTTTTAGTTGAGGTAAGCAACCCAGAATTAGATCAGTACAAGAGTTGTCAAGTATAGCACAAGTAAATGTACCCGAAAGGAAAGGAGTGTTAATACGGGCTTTGGCCAAAGGGTAAATTTCAATGTTACCCGAAAAGGTTCGGCATTTGACAGAGTCACCTGTATAATCCTCTTGACTCACCAGTTCCTTTCTGAGACCAATAAGGGTACTACCGCTATCTAGCAAACATTGGCATGGTCTATCATTGACCATTGCATTGTGGAACTTTAAATTGCCTCTGGAGGCTAAGGCTGCATTCACGCTCTCAGTTGAGCATGGAACTGTATGTCCACATTCTAATTTTCCGTCAGCATGAAAATGGTGACATCGCTCACAACTGTCAAAACTCAACACATCGTTTACACAACACACCTCTTCCGTTTGGTTAACAGGTAATTCATTTTCAACATCACACTCAGTCTCACTACCACTATCAGAAGATGTATCAAGTAAAATAGCATTGTTGGCTTTCATACGTTGGCGGCCAAGGCACTTATTTGAATAGTGGCTGTAGCTGGAACAAAAAAAAACATTTAATGGCACGCCGGTATGCAGATCTTTTGTTCTGTTGCTTCTTAATAACATTTTCAAGATGTGCCGGATAACTCGGCGATTTGTCACACATTGAATCAGTGTCATGTAACAGGTGACAGTGGATACATTTTGAAATTTTTCTATCTTTCTTGTCAAATTTATTAAATGGTTTTCTATTGCTCTGATAGTTTTTAGATTGATCTTTTACAAAAGAAACTATTTCAGAGTCATTTGAAGTTTTAAAAATATTTCTGTTTGAAGAAAAATATGCTGACCCTTTCTTTTCAAACTGTTCTATGGTTTCAATGTCTGACTGCTGCAAAAATTTAGCAAAAGAGGATGGTATCGTGGATATTACTTTATCCATAGTTATTAAGTTTTTTAATTTATCAAAGTCTTTTCCTATGTTAGCTGCTTTAAGCCACCTATTTAGAACACTTTGAACATTTGAGACGTAGTCAATGAACGTCTCAGTAGGTTTAGGTTTTAAAGTTGAGAACTGAACCTGATACCCAGGGGCATCAAGTAAAAAGTGTTGCATAATCCTATCACGGATGTATTGGTAGTCAGATCTAAGATCGGTTGGTATAGATTCTATTACTTTAAGGGGCTCACCACTTAGGTTCTTCATATAAATCATAGCCCACATCTCTAAAGGAACTTGGTGATATTTAAACTGATACTCGACATTCTCTGTCCAGGCAGATATTGAATCCTCTTTACAATATGCTTTGATAATATTTTTGTATTTGTTGAACTTATTTTCTTCTTGTTGACTTTTAAGTTTAGTGGCAGAGATCTCTGCGTGTGAGTCTACATCCATCTCTTTCATCTTTAATTGTGTCTCTGATTCTACTTGTATTTGTTTTTCCTTAACTCTTGCCATTTCATCTATCTCTTTTTGCTTTAGTTCTTTTTCTTGATCTAATGTCTTCTGTTTTAATTCTAGTTCTTTCTGTTTAATTTCCTTATCATGTTCTAATTGTTGTTGTTTAATTTGCATTTCTTTTTGTTTTGTTATCTCAGCTAGTTGTATCTGGTGTTGTCTTTCCTGTGCGCGTTCATTTCTCTCTGCATCCTTTGCTTCTTTAAATTTTTGATCTGCATATTGTTCTAGCTCTTTACCTGTGTATTGCAATTCTTTACCTGCTTTAATGAAGTCAGCTAGAGTAGCCATGTTGCTGGATAATTGGCTTGCGTTGATCTGAACTTAGTTATTTTCCTTTAATATGCTATGTTATTTAATATCTGAGCACTACAAATTGTACTCTTTGTTTACAATCTGGACAATTGTATTCTTCAAAAAATTAGAGCACAAAGTCTGTTCATACAATACACGCTGAAAAAGAGATGCACTATTAATCACAATGCATGCCAAAAACGTAGATTTTACTCAACTTAATGTTCCCCAGAACAAGGAACAACACGTCAGCAACACCGGTCCCGTTGTTTGGCACCCCGGAATACACACGAGTTTTCTACTCAGGTCACCCTATTTGGCACATCGGCACACACTCACGTTCTTACTCAGCTGTTGTTCGCCCTGTTTTACAGAGCAGCAAAAATTACCAACTCGTAAACGACAAATAGACTTTTGACAAATTGGTACAATGACACAAACATGCCCACGAACAAACAGAACATCGATTACTTAATATTTAATGTCACTGTCCTGTCTTCGTTCTACCGTAATATGTCTTTCGTTACTAACCTAGTTTAATCTATGGAAGTAAGGATGGTGCAGGCCAAATCTAATTTGCATAGCCGAAAGTAGTGCCCTCCTGACGGTAAACAAATAGAAAAGTACGAAAAAAAAATTCAATAACTGCTTTTAAATAAATATAAATATAATACTAATATGTAAATAAATAAATATATTCATTCTTTAACTTAAATACACAAATAATAGTTAATATATCGTAAAGATTCAGGCAGGCAGCAGCTTGCCAGTATGTAAACACTGATATGCTGATTGCAAATGGCGAGGCCCAACTGTTTGTCAATCGTGCCACGTCACAGGCGCAGCGCTATTTTTAGCTTGCAAAAATCAATACTGTCGCTGACCTTTGTATTGCTCCGCCATGAATCATTTGTGACAATTATTCAAAAACAAATAAATAATTACATAAATAAATGAAAGAAGAACATAATATGCATACTTACAACTTTGAAAAACATATTATTTAAATATATAACATTCTAATAAGCACAAATAAACATTATTTCATCACGATAGGCACACTTCTGCCGGCAACTCGATCTAGTCTGCACACGTAATCGTCACTGACACAAATTAAACACTTTAATCTTTGTAATATCCTATCCGTAAACCTAGTCTAGAGCCGTGGGTAAGTGTATATCGCTTGAACTCAGGTTCAAGCAGCACTTCTGACACCACATTTAATCCTATTGCCTGTCAACAACTCATGTTTCAGGCAACATCGGATTACTTCTCCCACACCCTACAAGAAACTTGCAAGTCGTGTGCGAGGAATGAAATGGTACATTTTATTGCCGTTGGCTCTTTACAATTGCAAAAACAGTCGCTATCTAATCACACATAAAGTCACAATATTCTCTATCAATAGTTTTCCTAACCCCTATAGCTATTCTCTATCTACTAGGCTATATGAAAACAAATCTATTCTACACGATGTGAACACTACAGAGTCAGTCCCCAGTCTCCCTTGCTTCACTCGCGTCGCTACACGCCTCGCGGAAGGACCTTCATACGCCCTTCGGCTCCCTGCGTGCTAGGTCAGTTAGCACGCCCCTATTAGCTGGCTTTGCTTTGAGTGCTAATCGTTGCTATCACGCAGGCGTGATTCTGTCGTGACCAGTAGTGCTAACTATCTGGTCAACGCCTTCGTGTGAGGACTAGTTAATAGTCCCCCTTTTCTCTCATCTATCCTGCCCTGATCCCGGGCACTATGTTCATTCAACTCTATCTGAGGTTGACCCCCACGTCCTGGTGGTGTTCTATCATGAGGCAGTCTTTGACAAACCCCCAGTAGATTTGGTTATTTGTACCGACCAATGCAGCTCGTGGGTCGACCCAGCCTCATACACGTGTACCATCGACCATTTTCTAGGGATTGTCTGCCGAGACAGGCGGCGGGGAACGAAACTGACCACCCCACCTCGCACCCCATAATCTAAAATATGTGAATGCCTAACACGTCACACCCAGTGCCGGACTGGCCAGGGCGACGGCTTTCCCCTGGGCAGGTGAGTCGTGGGGATCCCTGATGATGTGGGTCCGCTTAAACATCAGACAGTACTTTAAAATGTCTGTCCTTTTAGCAAATTTGTCTCCTGACATTCCGCATGTTTAGTAGATCCACTCCCCCAATGTTCTCACCACATCGGCAGTATATGCAACGAGTCTTCCTTGTAACTTAAAAGGAGTTTAAAAGGCAAGAGAATCCACTTCATTGGGTTTGATCTCACATGGCTCGGTCTCTGTCGACAGGACAGCCTGCAGAAAGCGTCCCACAAAGCACGAACTTTGTAGCTCCGGCGCCAACCCCCAGGAGTTCCGAGAGAGGCGCACTCGTGAACCCAACGACGTGGCCCGGAATCGAATCCACAATTTTCGGAGCACGAGGCAGGCACGTAACCACTTCGTCGCGGAGACCCTGACCTTGTAACTGTAAAGAGGTGTTCTGTGAGTAGAGTTCGTTTCCTGAAAATAAAAATTGGCATTAAATGTTTTAATTTTGAAACAACGTTATTATCCACAGGATACGGAACAAACCATTGGAAGGAGGCGGTAACCGGGGCTGTGGATTCTATATATCTTCGTTTAAGGGAGAGGAACCACTGCAACCACAGGGACTACCAGAATATTGCTGTTAATGGTGAGACAAGGGGGATAATTGCTGTCATAGTCTCGGGAAATTATTCCCTTGTAGTGTTTTAAGTGAAATATATTACTTGTTTGTACAATTGAGATGAATTGTGTGTGTGTGTGTGTGTGTGTGTGTGTGTGTGTGTGTGTGTGTGAGAGAGAGAGAGAGAGAGAGAGAGAGGGGGGTGAGAGGAGGGGGAGAGGTGAGAGACAGAGAGGGGAGAGAGTTTAATGAAAGAGAGGGAGTAAAGAGATAGAAAGAGTAGTAAAGGGGGGGGGGAGTAGGCGAGAAAGAAGATGAGAGAGAGAGGGGGGGGGGGGTGAAAGAGATAGAGAAGATAGTGAAAAGGGGTGAGAGAGAGAAACTTGGGGTTGAGACAGAGAGGAGAGAAAGGGAGAGAGAGAGAGAGAGCGAGAGAGAGAGAGAGAGAGAGAGAGAGAGAGAGAGAGAGAGAGAGAGAGAGAGAGAGAGAGAGAGAGAGAGAGAGAGCGAGAGCGGAAAAGAGAAACAGGGTGCGATTAACAGATTGACAAATAAGCAAATCACCGCTTTTCACTCACTATTGGCAGAGAAACGAAAATAACTCATTGAAAACACAACAGATCTCTTTCGTTCAGTTCAAGGAAAATAAATACTTGAACTTCTGAAATCCAAAACTGCATTTAATCAACTTAATTTATGCACACAAATTTGAAATCTTGGTTCGATTCTTGGAAGACTGTTGTTTTCTACTTTTGTTTTCTTCAATAGGTGAGAAATCTTCTTCAGCAAGAAAACTTGTACACTCGTAAGTGATGCCATTTCTAAGTTGTTTGCTTTTAGACCTGTCTATCTTTTAATATTGTGTGGAATTTCTTGCCCAAGAAAGAACCAATAGAGAAGATGCTGGACAGTTTGGCATCATGCCATGGAGGAACATCAGTTTCAGAAATGAATGACAGTACACGAGACAAGGCTGTGGACTGACACAAGACAGAAAGCTGTGGACAGACATTTTCACCAACGGAAGTCTGTTGTCCGTAAAGTCACCTTCATCTTCGTCCCGGGACATGCGGGAGTCGAGGGAAATGAACGAGCTGACAAACTGGCTGGCTCTGCATCCCCTGTAGATGGCCAGCCCATGGATCGTGCCGATGTTATTAACGTCCTTAAAGTTATGGCGAGAACAGAGGACTTTGACGTCAGTGATTCCACATCGCTGTCCAGGATGAAAGACCTGGGAGTAAGAATCGGCACAGCCAGACGCGAGAGGTACATCGGGAAAACAAAGCGCCTCGTCAACCAACACAGAACTGGCACTATTAGCCACCGGACGCTGATGCATATGCTGGGGGGGGGGGGGGGGAGAGGATCTGAGCACCTATGGACATGTCCGGAGTGCAATGAAGATACCCCAACTGATAACTAATAACTGATAACCAACGCCACACGGCATGCACTATAAGAAGAAAATGTTAATTACGAATATTTGTTAGTTAGGACAAATTTGATATGATTTGCCTTTATGGAGCTAACTTGCTGTATACCCTTTCTTTAATGCATCACTCCATTAAAAGACAGTACTCGATTAAGTGATCCTTCGGCAAGCCTCCCGAGGGAGCGGATTTACTTAGACTTAGAAAGTCCCACATGACTGAGCAGGCATTGATATTGCATCTTCGCCGCTAAACGCATTGCAAGGGGGGGGGGGGAGGGGAGGGGGGGGGGAGATCAGGAATTGGAATAAAGACAACACAAGAGAAAATGATTGCATGCAGATAGGTCAGACACTAAGCGTGTGAGGCGTCAGATGGTGCGTGGTGGTGGAAATGACCGCCCGTTCACATGATCAGGAATTGAATAAAGACAACACAAGAGAAAATGATTGCATGCAGATAGGTCAGACACTAAGCGTGTGAGGCGTCAGATGGTGCATGATGGTGGAAATGACCGTCTGTTCACATGCACCCATTGTGAACTAACATTTACCGCGCGAATTGGTCGTTCCAGTTACATTCGCTGCCGGCATTGGTTGTAGTTATTATGCCTTTTTTGATGCACAATGTAACAAACTAACGACTGTCACGACGGCAAGTTGCGTATAAAGAAAGTTCTAGTTGAAGAACAGCACAAATCTTATCTGCTGTTGGTGGTACTATATGACAAACAATTGGTCAGAAACTCCGTGTAAACTAACCAACACAGTTACAACCCCAGGCTACGCAGGAACCCAGCAGATATTCAACCAACACACAACTGGTGTCGTCAACCGCTACATGCTGAGGGAGACAATAAGGAGGTATTTCACCTGATATATCACTTGCCTCTTTTGTATTTCTTTCATCAACTCTCTTTTCATTCCCAGTTTTTATAGAACCTCTGTGTTTGTAGAGGACACGCAACAAACTTATTTATGCTATTGTATTGGTCACGTGGGTTGTTTCTACAGACTGTCTCGCTGGGCTGACAAGGATAAACCCATTGTTGTGTTCCATGCGCTTGTGGGTAATGATGTTTGTAATGGGTAAGTAATCATCACCATCATCATCCTCAAATTCGTCCTCTTGTTCTTCTTCCTTTTCCCCCCCCCTCCCTCCTCCTCCTCCTCTTCTTCTTCTCCTTCTTCATCCTATTCCTCCTTCTCCTTCATCCTCCTCCTCCTTCTCGCTGTCCTGAATAATCACCCGTAAGACGAGATCTCATCAAGAACTATACTGTTTGTTTTGTTAGTTCCTCTGTAGTTCCATACCTTTTGTAGTTCAGTGTTGATTCAGCGAGATAGTATGTCTTTATTAGCCCGCTGTCTAGAGAAACCTTCCGCAGACCACGTTCAGCATTTCCTTTTCTTAAGTAAGACTTCATCCTTCAGGCACGGACGCAGAGGTGTTTCCAAGGCACCAGGGCCAGGTTTTATACTGACCAAAACCTACTAACACGTCCTAGTCATGTGTCCTGGGCAACAGGTCCCTTCGGGGTCCTGGCTAACGTAGTAGGATCACTGATTCTTCCGAAGTCGGAGATTTTCTGCCTGCACGGCGAGGAACCACCAGTCTGGACACCAATAAGCCAGACATGGGATAACGGATACTCACGAAAACCTCAGTCCGGTATGACATCACACTGATGTTGGACAACAGGATGTCTTCATCCGACATATATGACTTCACGCTGGAGTTCACAGCCAGCGAACGTAAGCAAGCAAGCATCCTTCAGGCAATTACATTTTCTCTTGAAAAGTTCGTTATTACAAATATCCACGTTGCTTTTTGCAAAATTACAGTATGGATCAGAGACACAAAGAATGACTACAACAGTTATGGGTAAGCTACAAGATCCATTAATCGTTGCCTGCACAGAATAGAAAGACTACTATGGGATGACAGAATCTCCAATGTGAGCTCCTGGGGAGAACTAAACAAATACAAGTGAATAAAGAGGTGAGGAAAGGATGCTGGGGATGGATAGGACACATATTGAGAAATCCTGATAGTAGTGTAACTAACATGTCATGTCTCTGTAAAATACAGGGCACGCGAAATACAAAAGTACTTAAAACACACGGAGAAGATAATTAAAGACAGAGATGAATAATAGGGTCAGAACATAGAAGGAGCAGCAGGAGACGGGGTGACTTGGTTGAGGACCTGTGTCCTAATGGGCAATAAAGGACGAAATAAGAAGAAGCAGGGAAGCTGGTGAAAGATTGAGAATCCTTGCTACGGGCTGCGAGAATAACCACGATCTGCAAAAGACATGTTGATGGTGTTAAATTTAACCATCGCAAGTGAGAAGTACGAAACACTGCTGCATGAGATT
This sequence comes from Cepaea hortensis, assembly GCA_963921405.1. NCBI lineage: Eukaryota > Metazoa > Mollusca > Gastropoda > Stylommatophora > Helicidae > Cepaea > Cepaea hortensis. The sequence continues at coordinate 31,590,749 of OY992889.1, read as the reverse complement.
TGGCAGCAGATCGCGTCGCGCTGGTTACTTACGGGGGTATGTGAGCTGGTCGTTCAGAAAGCAATGACAAACTACTAACGTAAAAACTTGCCAAGACATCAACAGCAGGTGAAAAATGCTGGTGTTGACTGCAATGTCCTGTAAAAAGGATATTCGGGCGGGGGTTGGGGGGGGGGGGGGAGAAGTATGAAATGACAAAGAATTAGCAGTGTGAAGGTGTTAAGTGTCACGAGCTGTAGTGTTTACATGGTAACACCGTGGAAGATACATGATGAAGATTAAGAGCAGAAACTTATCCAAGCAACAGCTTCATTTCTGACGATAGAAAGTATCTTATGTGTACCACATTTCGTCATCTGGCTCGTTTATCACAGTCTCACATCGACGGAACACACTATGGACAGGAATGAACAGCATCCGGACATCTGCAATATTGTCGGAAAGATGAACTCCGGAGATGAACTGACAGCATCTGGTCCACTATTCAGGAAGTACTGACATCAATTGTGTCATCACAGGACATTATTCATTATGCCACGGCCAAGCTTTCTAACATCACAGATCACATAGACAGAGCGTGTTGAAACAAGAAAAACTACGCACATGTGATCCCTGGCCATTGTAAATCCTGTTCCCCTTAACATTCTAGTATCGTCCACAGCTCAGTTACAGCCTGACTGTAGTACACGCTGCAGAGTTAGCTAACCCTCTTTCTGCGTGCCGATTAGATACCGAGGAGTTGTGAAAAAGTGTGATCTCATTTTCAATCAAGCGAGTCTAAGCTCACCCCCTCCCCCATCAGTGAAACCCATTTACTACTTAGTCATATCCTTAAGCAATGTGATATAACATTTGTGAACCCTTGTATTTATCCCGACCTCTTTCCTCCCAAACAGCCACCCGGACACATTTGCCCACATGACAACGCCTGCCACATTCTACAACAACACACTGGACACTTTAGAAACACTGGTAAGCACTGGTATATATATATATATATATATATATATATATATATATATATATATATATATATATATATATATATATATATATATATATTTCTTTTCCGCGTTTCCATCCTGTTTCAGAATATTGCGGTCAACACCAGCATCTTTCAGCTGTATGTTGATTCCTAGGCTAGATTACGCTCATCAGCACGCCACGACGTTCTGAGCGACCGGCTCCATACTCTCATAAGTCACTAGCGTGACTCGAACCACTTCTAATTATCGTTCGCTCACGTCGACCACGAGAGTATTCGGGATTAGCGGATATATATATATATATATATATATATATATATATATATATATATATATATATATATATATATATATATATATATATATATATATATATATATATAATTGAAGAGTGATTGAATAAGCTGATGGTTAATGATGTAGTGGGGCTTGTTTTCTTCACCCTCAACCCCCATGCACGTGTGGATTAGGTACAAAAATTACCGCAACTGTTCTGCAGGATCGCCCTATGTAAACAGACTAGGAAACGTATACTAGCCTTATGAACCAACAGTAAACTCAACGCAATAAAGAGCTAACAACAAACCTATCGAGTACAACACGAGAACTGTAATTGTGTAGTCGTCACATACAGCGAACACAAGCAGAAGACTAAGATGATGTAATGAGCTGAGGTTCCCAGTTCCCTACCTTGTTGCCTTTCCTTTCCAGAACATTTGTAGAAAAATTCATAGACTATCTGGTACCAATCTCATTTTTTTTTTGCTCTCGCTCGTTGTGAACGCAAGCGTAATCCATACACGTTACTCCTAGTCGTGCTGGACCGAATTGTGCATGTTTTTGCTTTCCCTGTTAACAGTGTCCCTCGCCATCAGGCGAACAAACTCCGACTACATAGGTACCAATATCATTAAAATGCCTGGTACAAAAACATAGGCAAATAAAAGATAAGAGTTACGGGTGAAGGTAACTAAGTGCTACTGATAGAAGGTAACTAACTGCTACTGTTAAAGATAACTAACTGCTACTATTAGTAGGTAACTAACTGCTACTGTTAGAAGATAACTAACTGCTACTATTAGTAGGTAACTAACTGCTGCTGTTAGAAGGTGCTACTAATAACTGATTTATAGTCACGTAGCAAATCCTTGAAGAACATTTCTGTCATCACAGTCATCTGGAGAATCTCTCAGTCACTCGTTAGCTCCCATCTTTGTTTATTCATTGTTATGTCTAAGCTGTCATGAATGCCCCAGGGTGTTGGCCGGACACTGGATCGTCTTCAGGGAACCATGCCTTCCTTTAGTGTTCTTTCTAAAGAACTGTGACGTTTAATGCAATAACGTAGGCACTACTTCATTTTCTGGGACCTGACACTGTTTATGACCTAGTTGTTTGCCTAAAGTGCTGAGGAAAATAAAACCTTCCTTCTTTTTTTTAGTTATGATGGTCATTACAGGGAACTCATTGTCTTTGCAGTAATTTATTAAGTTATGATGGTCATTACAGGGAACTCATTATCTTTGCAGAAATTTATTAAGTTATGATGGTAATTATAGAGAACTCATTGTCTTTGCAGTAATTTATTAAGTTATGATCAGTTGTTTCCCTTGTTTAATCTGGTTGTTCAAAAGGCAAGGGGCAAGTGTACCGACTTCATTCCACAGGTTTGTTGTCCCATATGGCTAGATATCTTTCCACAGGGAGGTCTGCCCAAAGCACGAACTCCGTAGCTCCAGCGACGACCCCCAGAAGTCTCCGAGAAAATTGCACTCGTGAATCGAACGAAGTAGCCCGGAATCGATCACTCGGCCTTAGAAGCGCGAAGCTGACGGCTTGACCACTTCGCCACGGACACCCCCTTAGGTTATTGAACTAAAGTTAACATTTATTTTCACCATGATCCTACAACATACATCTAGCTTTGTGACTGTACATAAACTTAATTTAGGGAATCTGATGTCGTGGTTTCCACTTAACTTCCATGTTGTTTGGTATAGTAAGAACTAGAAATAGCACGCAGGAAACGTTATTGCTATGTTGCTGTTTATGTGAATCTATAATTCTGTTTGTGTCTCGCCAGCATAAGCAGCTTCCAAATGGAAGTCACGTGTTCCTGATTGGCCAGGCTGATGGGCAAGTTCTCTATGATGGACTGGCCGAGAGAGTACACCCTTTAGGCTCATACTGGCGGACTTTTACCTATGCCAAATACTACGACTTTATGAACTGTCTGCAGGTATTGTTATCATATTGTTATCTGGCAGAGGGTTTGATTGACATGGTTATGTGAACTGTCTTCAGGTATTGTTTTGTTAACATGTTATTATCTGTTAGATTGTTTGTGTAGCACTGTTATGTCGATTCAGGATAATTTTGCTACAATTCTTATACTCTGATAACTTCAGGATAATGTTGCTACAGTTCTTATACTCTGATAACTTCTGGATAAAGTTGCTACAGTTCTTATACTCTGATAACTTTAGGATACTCTGATGATGATGATGTCACGATGACGATTATGATGATAATGATGATGACAGATGAAGAAAAGCCTACATTCAGTGCCAAATGCATCAAGAATACAGAGGAAAGATAGTTGTGGATAAACGTGATCAACTGTACTATCCGATACAGAACATAATAAAGATGATGAATTACCTAACCGACACGGCATATAATGATAATGACTTGCCTAACCGACACGGCACATAATGATGACGAATTACCCAACTAACCGTCACGGCGCATAATAATGATGATGAATTACCTAAGCTACACGAAAAAGCAGTTCTCAGCTTGCATATGAGACTGATGTCTAAACTGACTGTCAGCATCCCCTCATGACAAGTACCAAACACTTAATTCTTATTTTGATTTGAGGATCCTTATAACTATTCATCATAACATGGTTTTCTCTAATTCGATAGAATATGATCTGTTAGTTCTTTCATAGTGTGGTTTTCTATGACTCGATAGTCTATGATCTGTTAGTTCTTTCATACCGTGGTCTTCTATGACTCAGTAGTCTATTATGATCTATAAATTCCTGCACAACATGGTTTTCTATAATTCAATAGCCTATGATCTACTAGTTCCTTCACAAACATGGTTTTCTGTAATTCAATAGCCTATGATCTATTAGTTCCTTCACAACATGGTTTTCTGTAATTCAATAGCCTATGATCCATTAGTTCCTTCACAACATGGTTTTCTGTAATTCAATAGCCTATGGTCTATTAGTTCCTTTACAACATGGTTTTCTGTAATTCAATAGCATATGATCTATAAGTTCTTTCACAAACATGGTTTTCTTAACTCAATAGCCTATGATCTATTATTTCCTTCACATGGTTTTCTGTAACTCAATAGTCTATTATCTATTAGTTTTTTCACAACATGGTTTTTTGTAACTCAATAGTCTATGATCTGTTAGTTCCTTCACAAACATGGTTTTCTGTAACTCAATAGTCTATGATCTATTAGTTCCTTCACAAACGTGGTTTTCTGTAATTCAATAGCTTATGATCTATTATTTCCATTACATGGTTTTCTGTAACTCAATAGTCTATTATCTGTTAGTTTCTTCACAACATGGTTTTTTGTAACTCAATAGTCTATGATCTGTTAGTTCCTTCACAAACATGGTTGTCTGTAACTCAATAGTCTATGATCTATTATTTCCTTCACAAACGTGGTTTTCTGTAATTCAATAGCTTATGATCTATTAGTTCCTTCACAAACATGGTTTTCTGTAATTCAATAGCCTATGATCTATTAGTTCCTTCACAACATGGTTTTCTGCAATTCAATAGCCTATGATCTATTATTTCCTTGACATGGTTTTCTGTAACTCAATAGTCTATGATCTATTAGCTTCTTCACAAACATGGTTTTCTGTAACCAGGGATTTAAACACGAAAATGGACCTGACTGCCATGTTGACCCAGCCTGAAGGGGATACCAGGAAATGTTTGGGAGATAAAGGCGGTAGGCGTGGTATCCAGGACATAAGCCATCTGTTGGCCTACAAGATGGGACTAGCTCCATAATCGCATCACTTCTTTAGACGTGGCAATGTGGTTCTTTACTTTTTATCTACTTTATTTAACTAGTTTCAATAATCTAATGATATATTAGTTATTTTATAATCAGCTTTTTTGTAACTGGTTCCAATAGTCCGTGATGTATTAGTTATTTCATAGCATAGTTTTCTGTAACTGATTCGAGTAATCTGTGATCTATTAGTTCTTTCATAACGTACCGTTCTGTAACTTGTTCTAAAAACATTATGCTATCTTCTATTAGATCTGGCATAAAACAGTTGTATGTAACTGATTATGCTAGCCCACCCATGACCCCCAATTAGGTCTGGCATAAACTATTTTCCGTAACTATTTTATAACCAGTCTATAATCTCCTTTTAGTTCTGTGATAACGCGGTTTTATATAACTTGGTGTTTAAAGACAAAAAAAAAAAAAAAAAAGCGTATGATCTATTAATTCTGTCATAACATAGTTTTCTGTAACTTATCTTGTTAACCAATCTACTATCTCCTATTAGTTCATTGTTTATGTTCACAGCACTCATTTGACAATGTTTTTGTTTCTACTAGAATGTAATATGCACAATAGCCGGGAAGGTTAACCCGGTCAACAAATGCCCGCAGAAGTCGGATGTGTCGGCCTAAGAACGCAGCTATGCTGTAAACAGGCACAACGCAATCACGTCCGAAAAAAAAGTCTGGATGAACGCAGAAGAAGACGAAGAAGATATGCACAATAGATAATTGATGTACGAAAGATGAATGATTGAAAGGGCCGAATGTAAGACAGGACTGCGTGCCCAATTTGTCAACCCTTTGAAAATAAAATTCGTTCGTTCGTTCTGTCATGACAATGGTATTTGTAACTTGATCTAAAACTAATCTATACCGGCCTCTATCAGGACCAACACAAGACAAAGAAAACAACCAGATAGCACAAAATAAATATATCCGACGAACAGAGCGGGACCAATAAAACCAGTAGGAACTAGGACTAACAGTCCACACAACTACGGATCTCAACAATAACCGACGCTGAGGAGGCAGGTTGGACGAGACCGAATTTGGAATTTTTTTTTTTCGAAAATTGGAATTGGAACTAATCTATGATTTTCTATTAGTTTTGCACAGCAACATTTCCTGCAGCTTGTTCTGTTAACCTTTCTCTGATCACCTATTAGTTCTGTCATAACACGGCTGCTGTCTGCTTGTTCAGTTAACCAGTCTATGTCCCATTAGTTCCACGCTGTATATAATGTTTCCATGACTCCCGCACACTAAACTGACTGTTTGACTCTCACGTCAGATATCCCCGTGTCGAGGATGGTTGAACTCCAATGCGACAATCAGAGATTTAACAACAAAGGTAAGTGAAATGGATGTTTTCAAAAGGTAAAGGTGAGATCAAGGTAATTCTGTAGCATAGGGTGTGAAGTGTTTTGGACATTTACGTCTGCTTTTTGAGCAAGGGTGGCAAGCTCACCTTGTTTTTTTTTTTTTTTTTTTTTTTTTTTGTGTGCAAAGGATAACTTTCATTGCAAAAGAATAATTCAAAAGGTGTTTAAACACAGGAGCCTGACATATTTCGCTGCAACTCGCCAGGTTCTTCCTGCAGCGTTATATATCATCTGAAGTGAATACATGAATAAACTTAGGCTGAAACAATTAAAACATATATTCACAGGTATTGTTCGATTGTGGAACATCTGGTACATACTGTGTGTGGCTTCTCTGTTTAAATTCACTAAGGGACTATATTCTTTTATATCTAGTCTCTCTCTCCCCCTCTCTTTCTCTCCTGCTCTCTCACCCTCTTTCTCCCCCGCCCTCTCTCTCTCCCTCTTCCCTCCCTCTCTCTCCCTCTTCCCCTCCTCTCTCCCCCTCTTTCCATAGATCACACAGGGAGAATATCACAACAGTGCACGAACTCCGTAGCACTGGTGAGGGTTCAAATGTGTGTACACACCATAATCACACATGCTTCTGACTTTCTTCTCAGATTTTCTCATTGTGAAATGTCACCTGGAGCCGAACGTTAGACATCAAATCTTCTCGTTTAAGGGTTTTAACTGGGACAATCCGTGTATATGTTACACGCATTGGACCATCACTCGCCAGTTGAAAATCTAAACTACCTCACTTTCTATCTTTTCTATGAACAAATTTGGTAAAGTCACGTTTTTATTTTGAAGACAGGGTATATCATATAAAAGGACCAAATCATTAATTAAAAGTAATTTAAAAAGAAACGCACATCAAGAAGTATCAAGAAAGATACAGCAGAACTGTAGTACCATTGCTACTTCTTCTTCTATATTATACTATGTTCTAGCTTGCCCAGTTATTAACCATTTGATTATAAAGTTGGCCCCTTCGTTCTTCTGTTTGTCATCTTCTAGTTTAGCAAAGTCCCCCAACAAACTCATGCCAAGCAATTTGTAGACGTGCTCATGATTAGTTGAATTTTGCAGCTAAAGTTTTTTCATGCATGGAGTAGCCAGTCTCGCGACAACCTTCCTTAGTTTCCACTTACGACATGCATGGTAGGTTACAGTGTTATGCTTTACTTCCTTAATGTTTCCCGGTAGCATAGTGGCGAGAACGGGGCTACTCAACACTAACTGATCAATTAATTAACTACAATAAAGGTCACCTAGGAATGCTGATTTGTCCTGTAGAACACGTTACTAAGAGGAGTTCACACGATAATCTGCACATTAAGAATAGGTGGCCATTAGTTAGTTAGTCGACAGATCATCCTCATTGCACATCGAACCATTCAGTCCATAAGTGCTCGGATCCCCTCCTCAGCAAATCCCGCAGCGTGTAGCGGCTAACGACGCCAGTTCTGTGTTGGTTTATTAATCTTCTTTGGCTTCCTGCATGGTGTTCTTGTGGTGGCCCATTATAACGTGCTACTTGCTGAAAAGAAATGAACATTAGATATGTTATGTTACGTTGTATGACATCCACTGCACTTTGAGCACTCCCATGCGCGATCAGTCCTCCGATGCAGCAGCCATCCCAAAGTATTTCTGCTCACTGTTCCCATGAGGAGTTGATTATGGTACCTTCTCTCTGTTCCACGAAGACGGCATTGACGTGCTTGACCAGGCTTTACTCCAAGCTCGTGAAGTCGGGCTAGAGTCGCTGTCTCGTCAGTATCCGCTAAATGCGTCCATACTGCACTAACAGTTGATAAACATATACGTGATCACAGTGTAGAGAGCAAGCAGTGCAATATGTTCTCCATGAATGAATCACCGAAAAACGAGAGGTAGATTGTGAGCTTTACTTTTCCCGAGAGGTAGATTGTGAGCACGACTACAAGAAACAAAATGGACGTTGATGCCAAAGCCTTCGTCAGCAACAGAACAAACAAATAAAAATAGACAAACAAATACACGATGTAGTGGTCTTTATTCCATCCACGGATAGCCGCTCAAGCAAGGATACAGATGAGTAACCTTAATACTTTCATGTAGCGTCTTTCGTGCATTTGTTTGTCTATTTTTATTTGTTTGTTCTGTTGCTGACGAAGGCTTTGGCCGCAACGTCCATTTTGTTTCTTGTATTCGTGCTCTAGTAAAGCTCACAATCTACTTCTCGTTTTCGGTGATTCATTCATTGCTTTTTAAGCTTTACTGAAGTTGTAATATGTTCTCCATGACTGCTGGCTGTATGAAATGTGTTCCACACAATCTTTCTTTCAATCCAAACTAAGAGACCAACAGTAGCAGTCTTGTACACACCCAGCTAGTTTTATCTCAGCTAAGACAGGGCAATATTTGTTTTTTGCGCTCGCTCGCTTTGAACTCAAACGTAGACCACACACATTATGTATAGTAGTGATGGACTGAATTTTGCGTGTGGGTTAGCTTTCCCTATTATAGTTTCCCTATTAATAGTGTCCCTCGCCATCAGGCGAATCCACTCTGACTTCAGAGATACTTGTAATTAACGTCCCAAAGTCAAGGACGACAGGTTAACATTTTAGTCCAGCTGTCCGGTGTAGGGGTTGAACCGCTAGCTTGGCATCAGCACGCCGGATGTTTAAGAACACGCGTTCTTATCCATTCGGCCATGTGGACCTACAGAGAGATGAATGAGAGGTTTGCAACTGCTCTTGTGTGGGTGGTACTTGGGTATGAGGTTGGAAGAGAAGTATGTACACAAACCAAACTCTATCGACGAAAACCCTTTTAAGGGCCCAGTCGAACTGAATGCTAATGCTTCGGATTCAAGAGTTAAAACTCATTCTTCCCGAAGATTCACAAAATAATCAAGCTACCATCCGGTCAGCTAGCCAACTAACCAACCAAAATTACTGATACAGATTGTCAAGTTTATAAGAGATAACATCGGTTATTTGAAATTATGAAAAAGAGAAGATATTTTCTAGCTGTCTCTGTATGTTGAAGGAACTTCATACAACAGGTTTAAGAATCATTCATAACTAATCATCTAACCAACCAAGCAACCATCCAGTCAGTTAGTCAACTAACCAGTCAGTCAAGAGTCCTGGTACAGATTGTCAAGTTTACAAGCGAGATATAATCGGTTACATGAGAATAAGAGAAACAATTTTATAGATGTCTCTGTGTGTTGAAGCAACTTCTCAGAGTGTAGCGGTTGACGCCACAGTTCCAGCAGAAGAACTAGATTGAATGAACATGTCCGATCTAGAGTCACAGACAAACCTGCTTTTTTCACGCTGTTAACAGAAAATTCTGCAAGAGATGATACTTATGGTCTTACGTTGTAAAGTGGTAGGTTATACACATACAATATAGGAAACAATAGGAACAAAGTATCATCATCATCATCAGGTGCCAACTGTACACCTGTAATGAATCTGCAGAAGAAAACTGTTGTCCGTAAATGTGTGAACAAGATAACCCACAGAACCTTTTTGCATGCCTTGAAACATATTAGGTACATAGTGCTGGCCCCATATTTTTATAGCCCAACTAGACGACCCGGCCCGGCTTCGCCCAGCACCTGGCGGGGAGTGTCTCATTGAATTCATATAAGTAGTCATTATACATTCAAATACAATTCTCTAAGCGCACAGAGTACGCGTTCGGCCCCTGCTCCCATTCCCGTTGCTCGTCTGTTTTTGATGCTCCCGTTCCCATTGCTCGTCTGTTTCTGATGCTCCCATTTCTCGTCTGTTTCTGATTCCCCGTTCCCATTGCTCGTCTGTTTCTGAAGCTCGTAATACCTTTTTATTTTGTGCTTGAGGAAAAATTGTTGATTTTAAACTAACTAACTAGTTAAGTTGGATTCGCGGGAGTGAGAACAACATCTGTACAAAATTTCATCTCAATCGGATGGACCGTTCGGGAACGCATAAAGGACACACACACACACAAACATTCTCTTCTACTATATATAGTAGAAGATATGGAAATTTGGTATATGGTCGAAAGATTGGAAGAGAACTATCTTCATTCCAATAACTAAAAAGGGCATCTTGAAACTACTGAACATAAACTTACCAAGATATCACGCGGCGTACTTCAAAGGATATGCAACTAACTTTCTCTCCCCAAAAAAATTACATTATTCAGTATAAATGTCGAAGAGAAATAAAAAGATGAGTTAGAAAATTTTCACGTATCTAAAATAGATGCATTATTTTTATGAAAACTTTGAAGATGCCTTAAAGTTTTTATCACTTTGTTTATAACGCATATGACTGTAGATAATTTCTTTAAACATTTTATAAAACTTTAAGAAAAATAAAAACAATTATTTAAATTACATAATATAGCAATGCTACTAAAAGTAATATCCCTTAATATAACTTTTCTTAAGTTAAGCCCCTTAGCAATATTTTAATTAATGTTGTTTTATTACGTACAAAACTGTTTTAAAACTAACTATTTCAATTGGATCCGCGGGAGTGAGAACAACATGTGTACAAAATTTCATCTTAATCGGATGGGCCGTTCGGGAATGCATAAAGGACAAACAAACAAACATTCTCTTTTATATATATAGATCAGAAGTTGATGGATGATGTGGTCCATGTAACTCCAGCTGTCTCTGCTTCCCAGAACATGCCCTGGCGCCCATTTTAGGCTGAGTCGATCTGGGAGCCAGGTCAATGTTTGTAAATCCCCAACTCCCGGGGAATTCAAGCACATGCCCACCGCGTCGGTGGGCAAGCATGATAGCCAATGCCCCACCACAACCTGTCAATCAATCAGGTGCCGTCTCCACTATGACGTTTGGCTGCAATGAATCTTCAACACTGTCAACGGTCTGTCTTTCACCCTGACTGTACATTCTGTCAGATTGATGTTCGTCCATCTCTTGATGTTATCTTCCCACATATATCGTTGTCCACCTCTTGCTCACTTGCCTTCAACCTTGCCCTACAGTATAGCTTTTATAAGAGTGTTGTGTCTTTTAACGTGGCCGAAATATTTCATTTGTCTCTTTTTTATTTCTTTCATCAACTCTCTTTTCATTCCCAGTTTTTTCTAGAATCTCTATATTTGTTTTTGTTTCTATGAAATACAACATATTCTTCTGTATATCCACATCTCCAGGGCCACTCAATGTCAATCAGTAAATAATTTGAACAGAAGATGTGTTTGTCTAAAAGCTTCAATGTGTCATTCTGGATATGTGTTCCTCTTTTCATTCCACTACAGAGAGCAAATGAACTGTCTGATGTGTTACGTCACATAGCTATGCAACAGAAAAACAGATACTCAAACTTCCAACTGTACTACACGGACAACCCGCTGTATGAAGGTAATAATAATTAACAACAGCTACGGTCAGAAGTTAATGATGCTGTCAAACACACGAGTAAAGGCGGGTTGGTTGGCTGGTAACACTCTAGTTGATTCAGTGCCAAACAAACAGCAGGTTTGGACCAGACATGGTAGTACACAATCAAATGAACAAGTATTATAATGTAAATTTCCTCTCACAAAACATTGAAATTTCAGACGAGACTACGAAACAAAACAAATAACATGGCGACCCTAGTGTGGCGATATATCGGCCTTCTGACAAAATGGGAGCTCTCATTTGGCGATACTGTATATTATCCTTCGTCACTGAATCTGCTAGAGGACTGAGTTTTCACTCTTGATGTATTGACTTTCAGTTTGCTGAACAGATTCTGCGCCAAACAAACAGTAGGTTTGGGCCAAACAAAAATGGATGACGGAAAATGGGAAGTAGGGCTGTGTCAAAGTTATCACTTAAAAGTTATTAATACGGTAGCAGACATGTTGTATTATAACGCAGTGACTACACTTCGGCAATATATAAGCCTATGGCAGATACGGGAAGTCATTTAAGATTAATCATTCTATGGCAGTTCATCAGTTAAGTCCTGAAGAAAACGTATATCTACCGGAGTCAGCTTGGTGTGGAGCCTTGTTCTACCGACCCACTACCACAGTACTGTCTCCACGGGAATGTATTACAGAGTTCTCCTTTCCATCTCCAAGCTCACAGATCACCGGGCTGTGCAAGACTGACACTGGAACTTCACATCTGTAGAGAGGCATGAAAGGTCAAGGTAGTCGGTCTCGTAGTTGATATTGCCTTTGGGCCATGAAGTGTTAGGTCCTCACATATTCTAGGCTATGACATCAGAGGTGGGGTTTCCCAGTTCCCCTCTTATTCATCTTCCTTTTCCAGACAATTCCAAGACAGATTCTGAAAATTATCTGGCACCGATTTTGGTGAGGCTTGGTCGACCTGAGAGCTGTAATGATTGGGAGGAATAAAAATCAGGCCTCTGCTCAGAATTTAACTCGAACCAGTATCAAATGCTTTAACCACTATCTTGGCACAATATAAGGCATTAACCACTATCTTGGCAAAATCATATGCTTTAACCACTATTTTGGCACAGTCAAATGCATTAACCACTACCTTGGCACAATCAAATGCTTTAACCACTACCTTGGCACAATCAAATGTTTTAACCACTATGCCACTTCAGCTCCCACAGAGAGATATATTAAGATATAACCAGGTCAAGATTCAGCACAGCATGTAAGGACTAGCTTGGATGAGGCCAAGGAGTTGAGTAAACTCAACGGCTGTTGGGTATTCTATGGGTAACAGACTCCAACCCAATGCCGAGGGGAGTTTGTGCAGGTAAAAGTAATACCATACTTTGAGATGACTGAATGGATAAATGAAGGTTAAGACTTCACATTCACAAAGTCACTGCTAGGTAATATGGACTGATCAATTCCGTGTTTGAGGTGATGCCTCACAATGTATGTAACACACCATCTATGACAGAATGGGTTTTTCAACCAGTAGTGCATACATATGAACTGGAGTGAGATAAGAATATCTCTTGTCACCCTCACTATTCTTAGTGACCATAGACTGGAGTATGAAGACAACAACAAGCACTGCCAGAAAAGGAATTCAATGAACTCCACTGACAAGGCAGCTGGATAATCTGGACTTTGCTAATGACACTGCCCTCTCACACAGAAATTTAGATGCAGGATAAAAAACATTGGATGGGGGTCACAACAACTAGGCTTAAAAACTCATAGAGGAAAGACAAAGATAATGAGAATAAATCAAGAAATCCACTTATGTGGAGCTCATGGAGAGAATTTGATAAATACCAGTGAACCAAGAGATGAAAAATAGACACTGGCGCTGGATAGGCCATACATTGAGAAAACCTGAGAATAGTATAACTAGAAAAACCTTAGTATGGAACCCACAGGGTAATATAAATAGAGGAAGAGCTAACAACTCACAGAGAAGAGAAGCAGAAACAGATAACATGGCGAGGAAATGGGTGGAGCTGCATGGGACAGATAAAGATAGGACTCTGAGCAAGTTGGATGAGGACCTATGGAGGACCCAGTGGAGGGACAGAGATTACAAGAAGATAAGAGCTCGAGAATACCAACTGGAGGGGGAACTGTTGCAGAATTCACCTTCCTCTCTCAACATCCAGAAATCAAAAGGGTGGGGTTGAAGGAGGGGTGGGGGAGAGAAGAGAGAGAGAGAGAGAGAGAGAGCTGGAGAGAGAAATATGTGGATTACTGGTACTGAAACTTCACATTTGATATACAAAGAGGCATATAAACATAAGACCATGTCCTGATTCCCCACAGCACATACCGGATAGCTGAGATTAGGCCTAGGTTGTTGTTTCCCTCACAGGTTTTAGATATTTCATTGGCAGAATACATGAACTCAGTTCTCAGGGGGTGGGGGTGGAAATAGTATGTGTAATATTCTTCCAATTTTGAGTATTTCATTGTCAACAGACACCAACCCAATCCTCAGAAAATGCCCACTTTTAATCAAGAAGTATGCTAACCTCTGTAGATGTTATATACACAGCAACTGATATTGACGGAGACCGAATCAAAGTATGGTGATTTGCTTGGCTTACAGAGAGCTGAGAGAGAGAAAGTTGAGAGAAAGAGAGAGAGAAAGTTGAGAGAGAGAGAGAGAGTGAGAGAGACAGCGACAGCGAGAGAGAGAAAGAGTGTGTCCAGGTAAAGAAAGTATTTAGTCAGGTAAGAAATAACTGATCTACATTTGTTGATTGGCTTAGTATAGAATGAACTAAAACAGCAATAATTCTTCATTACAGTGATAGAATTATGGCAGAAAAAAGGCGGGCATATTTGGGAACTGATTGATGCAGCCGATGGCTTTCATTCCAATCAAGTAAGAGCAAGAGAATCTGAACCTTTTTTCGTCATGTCAACACAAAAATGTAATGTGTGTTTCTGTAACTGAAAGCTTGAGACTTCAAAATGCCTTTGTGTGGATGTTTGTTACTGAGGACCAGTGTTTTTTTTATTTTTTTGCATTTGCTCGCTCTGTACTCACATGTAGTCCATACAACTACTGGTAGTTGCCACTACTGCGGAGTGCACTGGATTGATATTTGTGTGTGGATTAGCTTTCCCTATTACCAGTGTACCTCACCATGAGTTGAACCCATTACAACTTCTGAGGTACTTGTAATTTACACCTCCATGTCAAGGACGAGAAGTGAATAATTTATTCCAGCTGACAGGTGTAAGGGTTGACCTAGCCACCAGAATACCGGAAGTTTAAGAGCAAGTGCTCTTATCCATTTGGCTACACGCTTAACACTCTAAATAACTGACTTTCTCATTCTTACACATATAACACAATATCATTTGTCAGTCCATAAATCACAAAACATGGCAGTCTTGAAGGAATGTGGTGTGTTAAGCTTGCTCACTCAACATAATATTTATGGTATGATTCAGATGTACACAATTTGTGATCCATGCAAGTGATACCATGTTGATGCACTGAGCTGAATGCTGTGGTGTTAGTCGACAGATCAGCTTCACTGCACATCAAACCATTCAGTCCATGAGTGCTCAAATCACCTCCTCAGCATCTCCCTCGGTGTGAAGTAGCTGATGACGCTAGTTCTGTGCTGGCTCACTATTCTTCTTTGGTCCCTGCATAACACTCGTGTCTGGCTTCGTCCCTTTTGATTGGATGTTCTTGGAGTCTGGTCAAGGCTGCATATCCATTGGTCAAGGCTGCATATCCATTCACCACTTGATTTGTTTAACTGCCCTGTTTCTGTGAGGGCATTCAGTAAACCAGCCATGTCCATTGCTCATCTACTGTCCCCATAGCCCAGCATGCACCGCTAACAGCTTGTTCATTTCCTCTTAAACACCTGCATGGCTTGACACAAACATGAAGCTGACATTTTTTAGCCTTGACCTCTTCAGATTTCCACCCACCGTTTTCAAGCCCAACCCATCTCAATCTTCCTGAACAAACTTATTGAGTCACCAAGAAAGCATGCCTGGGTGACAATCTGTGTCCCCTTCCAGACTATTGCTGTAGAATAACCTACAGGAAAAGATTGCAGCTTTATTGGGTACTTTCAAGTGCAATGAAGACAGCCCATAAATCCAATATATCAGTGAAATTTGTGAATCCAATCAGTCAATAAAATCCATTAATTCAATAAACTAAGTACCATGGGTTGTAAAGTTGAAATGCCTGGCTTATTCCAATTCTTTCTGGGAGTGAATTTTAGATCACAGGATTAGTGACATGGCAAAAGAGACCTCTGAAAGTTGACATACTTTCTATCTTAAGTTGAAATAACTGGTTGACTCCAATGATTTCCTCTCCACAGCTGGCAAGTACCCTAACAACCCAAGTCTTGTGGGACAAGATCATGTCGAACTATCCAGCAGTTTTTGGAGTGCAGAATGCAAACAATGAACTTATACAGAAATTATTTGGTGATCAAGGAGGATATTAACATTTAGTATGTTTGTCTTGTAGGGTTGCTATTGTGGGTCATATTTCTACTCTGCCTAGCATATTCTGAACGACCATGTTGTCTGTGCTCTGGAGTTTGCTTTGATGCTCCACAGTTGCAGGTGGCAGAGTCTGTGAGACCTTGTCAGAGAAGATGAGTTAGAGTCCCCAGTGTCCAAATCTGAGTCTGCTTGTTTCTGCCTAGATTGTTGAAGCTGTCATACTCTGTTCTGGAAATTCGTTTTGTTTTCTTAAATTAATTTTCACAGCTTGTGTTAAGTGTATCTTTAAAGCTTTGGGTGGATAAGACAACTTGACGTTCCTCTGGTCGTTGCAAGTTCACCTGCATTTTCATTTCCAGGGATCTAGAATCAACTGGAAGATTAGTTTTGTTCTCTTAGACACCATGCTTAGCTTGCCTTTGATTTCCTGGATGAGCCTGTCCTCTTCGGGGCAAGAAATGGCTTGGAGGGAGGACTTTGAGTGGACGAGAGAGGTCATAAGATCAGGACCATGACAGACACTGGCCAAGACCATAGAGCAACACTTTGCAGGGTGACTCACATAGATCCGATTTCCAGTCTGGCTAACATTCCAAGGCTCACCATGTTTTCCACAGACATGAAGCTCAGGTACTGTTCTTACAATCCTTATTAGTTCAAGAGCTTCGAGGGAGGAAGGAGAGTTGTGCATCAGCCACTGTGGAGATTGGATTTTGGTTTTCAAGACTCAGGCAACCTGTCAACACATTGGACTCTGGCAACCTGGCTGTCAACACATTGGACTCTGGCAACCTGACTGTCAACACATTGGACTTTGGCAACATGACTGTCAACACATTGGACTCTGACAACCTGACTGTCAACACATTAGACTCAAGATTCAGGACTCAGACAACCTGACTGTCAACACATTGGACTCAAGATTTCAGGACTCAGACAACCTGACTGTCAACACATTGGACTCAAGATTTGAGGACTCAGGCAACCTGACTGTCAACACATTGGACTCAAGATTCAGGCAACCTGAATGTCAACACATTGGACTCTGGCAACCTGACTGTCAACACACTGGACTCTGGCAATCTGACTGTCAACACATTGGACTCAAGATTCAGGACTCAGGCAACCTGACTGTCAACACATTGGACTCAAGATTTAGGCAACCTGAATGTCAACACATTGGACTCAAGATTCAGGACTCAGACTACCTGACTGTCAACACATTAGACTCAAGATTTAGGCAACCTGAATGTCAACACATTGGACTCAAGATTCAGGACTCAGACAACCTGACTGTCAACACATTGGACTCAAGATTCAGGACTCTGGCAACCTGACTGTCAACACATTGGACTCAAGATTTAGGCAACCTGAATGTCAACACATTGGACTCAAGATTCAGACAACCTGACTGTCAACACATTGGACTCAAGATTCAGGACTCAGACAACCTGACTGTCAACATATTGGACTCAAGATTCAGGACTCTGGCAACCTGAATGTCAACACATTGGACTCAAGATTTGAGGACTCAGGCAACCTGACTGTCAACACATTGGACTCAAGATTCAGGCAACCTGAATGTCAACACATTGGACTCAAGATTCAGGACTCTGGCAACCTGACTGTCAACACATTAGACTCTGGCAACCTGACTGTCAACACATTGGACTCTGGCAACCTGACTGTCAACACATTGGACTCTGGCAACCTGACTGTCAACACATTGAACTCAAGATTCAGGACTCAGACAACCTGACTATCAACACATTGGACTCAAGATTCAGAGCTCAGTCTTCCAACCACCATAAGTTTGTGAAAACAGCTGTGTTTTGAGTCAGTACCTCTGAACTATTAAGAGTGCACAACTGCAAGATCGGTGGTTGTCTCTGCTCTGAAGTTGATACAAATTTCTCCTGTTACAAAAGAGCTCCGTTGTGTGTTGCCATTAGGAATGCAGTGTAGATGCCACAGCCTTTCTAGTTTTGTAGCCTCTATTGCAGATGTGTGAACAACACACACGGCCATATGCAAGTAGGATAGTACTTGTTGAGCACAGGAAGTGACAGAACTCTTTGCTCCGTTTACTGTTTGTACTTATTCCTTGGGCAGCACTTGAGTGATCTAGGCAGCTTGTCTATGGATCTTGTGTTAGAGATTCACACTGCAGATTATTAAATTATCTATTTTAGATTATCTAGTATAGATATTCTAGTTTATTCTAGAATAGATTATCTAGTATATATGCACAATCAACAGATGAATGAGGAAGTATGTGGAAGATGCACAGACGTGGTTTTATAGAATAATAATAAGAAACCATGACAAAAAGCATAATGAATGTCTTGAAAGAAGTTAACTGATAAAGAAAACTGCTTACCGCCATCAGAAAAAGACAGTGTCCATATTCTTTGGACACATTATGAGAAGGAACAAGCTGGAGTACAAGGTTTGACAACAGAAAAGTTAGAGGGGAAGACAGCAAGTGAGAGACCAAGAGAGATGATACTGGACAATTTGACATCATGGCATGGAGAAACATTTGTATTAGAAATAACTGAAGCACATGAGATACAAGTCTGTTGAGACATATTGACCAAGGTCGCAAACTATAAGTTTATCACCATGTTGCCTGTGACTTTTTCTTACAAAATGTTAACAATAAACAATGCAGTTTGGTATTTTTATTCTGTGTTTGTTTTAATGAGTTATTTTAACTATTAATAAATGACTGCCAAAATCTGCACCAGTCACCATGGACCTGAGACATTCCTTGTCCACTGTCAGTGTAAAGATAGTCAACATAGGCTTGGTTGCTTCCAGACAGGTGTTATAATAAATGTATTTGAGATATAAGGAGTTAACACAATAATTTACTATAGTTGTTCATGGCTCTAGGAATGATTCCAGCTCAATGAATGTTGTCAAAGACAGTTGTAGTCAAAGGGAACTATTTTCAAGATCTGTCAATGATGGTCTTGTTATTGATTATTGCTGAAAGTACCAACTATTAAACTGAAGCCAGTTACTTAAGGAATAACAATTGTTATAAAAGAACAAGTTACAAAACTGTGGACTTCTTAAAATAAAGATACACAATGGTTACCATGTTGAACCTAAGATTGAGTTCATATCATGCAGCGAACAAGTGGATTAACCAGGAACACTAATGACAGATAACAAAAGTAGTTAAAGGAACAAACATTTTATTTCTGTATAAAATTATTCCTGAATGCTAACAAAACACATGTCAAATAACCCTGAACTATTAAAATACAACTAATATGATTCCAGCAAATGCTTCATTCAAAGTATAATACGATTACAATTGCTGGTGTATTTATTTCTATGAAAGGACAGGCACAGAGAGAATCAGAAACCTGCGGTGGCTTGTATGCTGGCCTGCTGGCCCAGTGCTCTGCAATACCCATTGAGGTGAATTTAACAAGAACTGACCTGGGCTCTCGTTTCAACTCAGTCTAACATGGCCATCAGCAATGTCCCAGGAAGTCAAGGTGGCTGTTGGGATATTCATCAGATCACTCACTGAGTGCTGATTGGTTTACACACATGTGAGGCTACCACCATCGGCCCAATTCTCCTCATGGTTTGATAAAGGATGGAGAAAAATGAAGATGACAGAATACTATTATATCAGTCTGTTTTTTTTGTGGCTAAAGGGCTTGCGAACGTGGTTTGTGAGCCCGAATACCCGGGTTCGAAACACGGCGGTGCTGGTTTTTTCGAAAAAGGTATAGGGTCCGGTCGTTCAGAAAGCAATGGCAAACTACTGAACGTAACACTTGCCTAGCACATCAACAGCAGCTGAAAATGCTGGTGTTGACTGCAACGTCCCGTAAGGGATACGCAACAAAAATTTTTTTATTTTAAAAGAAATTTGACAATAGCAAGGTACTATTTATGTTAGTTTGTCAGTTGAAATGAAATGTCTACAGTTAAAAAATATTACACATAGGTTATTTTTAATGAAATATGACCCCCCCAAAAAAAAAATAATAATTAAATTTACATTAGTTTATCTGAAATAAAACTTAACATTTAAAAACATTGCATCATACTAGTGTGACCAGAGTCAAAATCAATCAATCAATCATGTGCCATGCCGGAAAGCGTGGGCGGTCATGATTCGCCATTTCACTCGATCACCAGAGTCGTGGATCAGCTCAGTGTTCCTGTCTCGTCCATGCCATGTGGCCAAGCCATCCAGGTATTTTCCTCTCGGTCTTCCTCTTGGTCTGTTCCCTTCGATCTTGCCAGCTGTCACTAAGTTCTCCAGTCCATTTCTTCTCATAACATGTCCAAAAAATTTTGACTGTCTACGTCTAATTTCTCTAATCAATCTACGATTTTCATTTGTCTCTTGTAGTACTTGTTCATTGGTTTTTCTGTCACAGTCAAAATACTACATCTATATTAATATGTGCATTCAATATGAAATCTAACAATGAAGAACAAACATCCAAAATAATCATAACATTACATCAAATCAGTTTGTCTATTTGAAATTAAATTTAACATTAACTAGATACTTCATCTGAATCTGTCTGACATCATAGACAATGTACTCATTGTAGTGTAAGGTGAAGCCGCTCGGATTGTCCACACCCGTGTCCTTGCCTTTTCCTGCCGGCACAACCAGTCCATCGGGTCTGTGAAAGAGAAAACAACTGCTTGAATACTACACAAACAACTGTTCCATCTGTCCTCTTCTACACAAGAAGCAACGTGCTGTGTTGTGGTAAACGCTCCCAAGGTGGCCAGAGGAAATGCTTGAAAGACACTCTGAAGATCTGACTAAAAGCTTTTGGAATTCATCAAGACACTTGGGAGACTGCTGCCAAAGACCAAAATTCGTGGCGTACATCATTACGCAAGGGTGCAGTCACTTGTGAAGCAAACAGGACTGCAAGAGCTGCGAAAAAAAAAAGGCTGGACAGAAAAACCACTGCAGGAGATCCTCCTCCTGGAACGTCAAGCATTTTTTGCCCATATTGTCAAATAACATTTCAAGCCAAAATAGGCACTATCAGCCATCTTAGAACTCATGGCTCCATACTTTCAACCCCACTAGATGAAATGAATGATCATCATCATTCTTGATGGACAAACAACACACAAGAGGAAGTAAAGTCAGGTGATTTACACTGAAGTAATACTGCCAGGACATGTTTGGTGACCTAAGTGTGTTCTCTTATTTCTACTCCTTCCCCTTTGTCTTCTATAAATGCCAATCAATACATGCAAATTTATTTCTCATATTTTAATTGACTCGGGAATTCCCCAGTGGCTGATATTTCTGAGTAATAAAACATGAATTAGCAACACTTGACACCCTTGCTGACACTAGCTCGCTTAAACATGTGAGTCGGCCACTATAGACAGTAACATTAGCTGCTGTGTCAGGTGTTTCCTCTTTATAACATACTAGCTGACCCTGCCCGGCTTCGCCCAGTCCCTGGTGGGAAGCATCTCATTTAATTCATATAAGTAGTCATATAAGTTCCCGTTCCCGTTACCGACTATCTGTCTGTCTGTCTGACCCGGCCCGACATCGCCCAGCTCCTGGTGTGAAGCATCTCATTTAATTTATATAAGTAGTCATATAAGTTCCTGTTCCCGACTGTCTATCTGTCTGTCTGTCTGTCTATCTGTCTGCCTGACCCTGTCCGGCTTCATTAAATTCATACAACAAAAAAAAAATGTAACTTAAAAGAACGTTCTACCACACACCATCCATTATTTTTAATGAAAACTCTTTCTAATCACCTGCATGACTACAGTAACTTCTTAAGCAAAAAAAGATGAGTTACAATGTTATGCATTGTGCATCATTTTTATGAAAACTTTGAAAATGCCTTACAGATTGTATCATTATTTATTATAACTCATATGCCGGTACATAACTATGGACAAAGAGTTTATAAATCTTTGAAAACGATGCCACAATATGACTATAAGTTATACAGAAAAGTTATGCCCCTTGAAATAACTTTTACAGAGTTAGGTCCCCTGAGATATATGAAATTATGATGAAAAATGAAAAATGAAATAATACTGAGTAAGCAGGCGATTTCACACTAACAAAATATCACAGTTGACAGCTCTGGAATGAAAGGAAGGCGTGTAGAAAATTTCATCTCAATCGGATGGGCCGTTCGCGAACAAATAAAGGACATACATACATACATACAGAGATACGCACATCCTAATTTATATATAAGATGATAGATTACACAAAGAGTAACATTAGCTGTTGGATCAGGCTTTGGTTGAAATATTCGCATACTTCTATGTCTTTCATTTATCAAATATCCCAGTCTTATTTTATGTTTATTCGTTTTCTACACCATACAGGAAGGAGAGAAGGAGAGAAGGAGAGAAGGAGAAGGAGAGAGAGAGAGAGAGAGAGAGAGAGAGAGAGAGAGAGAGAGAGAGAGAGAGAGAGAGAGAGAGTTATATATAACATTTGATATTTCTCACTTTGAATATTCTGTTTATTTCTTTGGATATTAATGTCTTTTTCATTATTGAACTTATTTTTGGCTATACCTATTCTCCTTTTTGGTTTGTTTTACATTTGTTATTGTATGTCTAAGTTAGGAGAAACTTGTTAATTGTTCTAGTATCTCTAGGTCTAGTCTGATATTCATTGTTAGTCTCTCCTTTGTTTTGATGATGGTCATAGCTTCACTTGTTAAACAATATATAAACGTCCAATCCAAATGATGCCTATTTACTTGTGCCACAAGGCCCTGTAACGGCTACTCATTTTCTATCAGCAATATTTTGTCAGGACAACTAAGGTTATTTATTGTTCTTCCATTGATATCTATGCACAGGCATTACTCAAACACACTTAAGATCTTTTTTTCTGTGTATAAGTTGAACAGATCAACATTGCTACCATGCCTGATGTCATCAGTAGCTACTCTCATACCCAACTGTATAAGTTGAACAGATCAACATTGCTACCATGCCTGATGTCATCAGTAGCTACTTTCATACCCAACTGTATAAGTTGAACAGATCAACATTGCTACCATGCCTGATGTGATCAGTAGCTACTTTCATACCCAACTGTATAAGCTGAACAGATCAACATTGCTACCATGCCTGATGTCATCAGTAGCTACTCTCATACCCAAGTGTATAAGTTGAACAGATCAACATTGCTACCATGCCTGATGTCATCAGTAGCTACTTTCATACCCAACTGTATAAGTTGAACAGATCAACATTGCTACCATGCCTGATGTCATCAGTAGCTACTTTCATACCCAACTGTATAAGCTGAACAAATCAACATTGCTACCATGCCTGATGTGATCAGTAGCTACTTTCATACCCAACTGTATAAGTTGAACAGATCAACATTGCTACCATGCCTGATGTCATCTGTAGCTACTTTCATACCCAACTGTATAAGTTGAACAGATCAACATTGTTACCATGCCTGATGTCATCAGTAGCTACTTTCATACCCAACTGTATAAGTTGAACAGATCAACATTGTTACCATGCCTGATGTCATCAGTAGCTACTTTCATACCCAACTGTATAAGTTGAACAGATCAACATTGCTACCATGCCTGGTGTCATCAGTAGCTACTTTCATGCCCAACTGTATAAGTTGAACAGATCAACATTGCTACCATGCCTGATGTGATCAGTAGCTACTTTCATACCCAACTGTATAAGCTGAACAGATCAACATTGCTACCATGCCTGATGTCATCAGTAGCTACTTTCATGCCCAACTGTATAAGTTGAACAGATCAACATTGTTACCATGCCTGATGTGATCAGTAGCTACTCTCATACCCAACTGTATAAGTTGAACAGATCAACATTGCTACCATGCCTGGTGTCATCAGTAGCTACTTTCATGCCCAACTGTATAAGTTGAACAGATCAACATTGCTACCATGCCTGATGTGATCAGTAGCTACTTTCATACCCAACTGTATAAGCTGAACAGATCAACATTGCTACCATGCCTGATGTCATCAGTAGCTACTTTCATGCCCAACTGTATAAGTTGAACAGATCAACATTGTTACCATGCCTGATGTGATCAGTAGCTACTCTCATACCCAACTGTATAAGTTGAACAGATCAACATTGCTACCATGCCTGATGTCATCAGTAGCTACTTTCATACCCAACTGTATAAGTTGAACAGATCAACATTGCTACCATGCCTGATGTCATCAGTAGCTACTTTCATGCCCAACTGTATAAGTTGAACAGATCAACATTGTTACCATGCCTGATGTGATCAGTAGCTACTCTCATACCCAACTGTATAAGTTGAACAGATCAACATTGCTACCATGCCTGATGTCATCAGTAGCTACTTTCATACCCAACTGTATAAGTTGAACAGATCAACATTGCTACCATGCCTGATGTGATCAGTAGCTACTTTCATACCCAACTGTATAAGCTGAACAGATCAACATTGCTACCATGCCTGATGTGATCAGTAGCTACTCTCATACCCAACTGTATAAGTTGAACAGATCAACATTGCTACCATGCCTGATGTCATCAGTAGCTACTTTCATACCCAACTGTATAAGTTGAACAGATCAACATTGCTACCATGCCTGATGTGATCAGTAGCTACTTTCATACCCAACTGTATAAGCTGAACAGATCAACATTGCTACCATGCCTGGTGTAATCAGTAGCTACTTTCAAACCCAACTGTAGGCAGGTCAGCATGGCCCAATTGATAAGAGTGCTCACTCCTAAACTTCTGGTGTGCTGATGGCGAGGTAGTGGGTTCAATCCATGAACTGGTCAGATGAACTAAAATGTTGCCTTCTCTTCCTTGACATGGGGAAGTAAATTACAATAGCTCAGAAGTCGGAGTGGGTTCACCTGATGGCGAGGGACACTGGTAATAGTAATAGGGAAAGCTAATCCACACACACAAATCAGTCCAGTCCACTAGAAGTAGTAACACATGCATGAACTATGCTTCAAGCGAACGCAACAACAACAACAAATACCCAAATGTTGCTACTTGTTCTGAGTAAAAGTTATAATGAATCTGACATCTCCATCTAAACTGACCCCTTGAAGACATGTAATTATCTGTTCATGTTATACTCTGTCAAATACTTGCTTGTAGTCTATGATGCACAGATAAATATTGTCTTTAAATTCTATTAGACTTTTCAGTCAACATCCATAAACAAATCAGGAGGGTCTCAGTGGTGAAGTGACCTGTCTTGCATTATGAAGGTTATGAGCTTGCTTTCCAATTTTGTCTTCCAGCACTCTCATGAACTTCTGCAAAACTTGCCAAGAAACCCAACAACCATGACCTATTCTCATGTTTTGTAGATTATTCAAAGGCATTTGACTGTGTAAAACAACAGAAACATTGGGAAATCATGAGGAAAATTGGCTTTCCATCACAAAGTACAACTCATAAAAATTCTCTATTTAGACTAACAAGCAACGGTTAGAATAGATGGAGAGACATCAGATTGGTTTGACATCAAGCAAAACTTCCGACATGACTGTGTGCTGTCGCTTTATTTGTTTAACTTGTAGGCCAAAAATATAATGAGAAATGTCAAAGATGATATAAACAAGGAGCAATATGATGCTCTAAATATCAGTGATCATAAAATACCAGATATTTGATATGCTGATGATACAGTATTACTATCCACATCACAGAATGGTATAGAACAACTAATAACCTCAACCCAAAAAAATAGTGAAAGTCACAACGTATATGAGGGTAAGTTAATAAGTAAGTCACAGATGACTGTAGAAAAATAACTAAATATGATAACTTGAAACCAGTTTATTTTTATACAAACATTGTCACTTTATTTCTCAACATAATTTCCACCAACATTGATGCACTTATCCCATCGTTTTATCAGTCCTCCCAAACCGGCTACATAGAACTGCGTGCTCTGTTTTCTAAACCACGTTTTCACTTCACATTCAACTTCGGCGCCATTCTCGAAATGTCTCCCGCCAAGGTGGGTTGTCAGTGTTTATGCTGACAAATGTTTGTCCCGTAAAACGGTGCATAGCTGGGTAGAAAAGGTTACGAGGGTGAGTCAATAAGTAAGTCGCACAGTTCTGTGGGATGGCCGGTAAACGAAAACAAAGCACGCAGTTATATGCAGCTGGTTTGGGAGGACTGATAAAACGATGGGATAAGTGCATCAATGTTGGTGGAAATTATGTTGAGAAATAAAGGGACAATGCATGTATAAAAATAAACTGGTTTCAAGTTATCATGTGTAGTTATTTTTCTACAGCCATTTGTGACTGACTTAACATAGCAAAAACAAAGATAATGCATACACATATGGATACAGATGTGTGTGTGTGTGTGTGCGCGCGCACATGTTTTTTTTTTTTTTAAATGAGGAAAAATTGGAGGTGGTGGAAATATAAATATCTTGGGTCATTAACCCTTTATAGGGCAAAGCGTCAGTTTCCGTCCGTACCCCGATATGGGCAAACTGTCTCAAAGTGCCCGTTACTATTATGCATTGTAAAAACGCGATCTCGCGGCTTTCCGATCGTCTACTTTCATTTTCGCCGATAGTTTGACAACGTGGCCGCCATTTGCGAGTGCGTACTTTGAATTTGAACAGAATTTTTAAAAATAGTTTTTGGGGGTTTTACGCATTGTATTTCAAAATGGATTTCAATGATTCTTCAAGTGATAGCGGAGATTTCGCTGGGTTCAACTTAAGTGACATTTAAGTGCACGAAGATGACTGAATTGCAGCTAGATATCAGTGATACCAGCGTGGGCAGTGTACATAGACATTTTGAAGAAAGTGATTCTAATTCTGAAAATGTGTTTGTAAACTGCCGTATAGATGACTGACAATCACTAACAATGTGTCATATTTTGTAAATATTTGTGTTCATGTATGGATTAGCTGCAACCTTCACATGAGTAAAATATTCTGCATGCTTTTCCCGTCATTTTGCTGTTTATTTGACTAAAATCTGTTGACTAACAACTTATACGTAATGTTTTTACTAACGTAACCCAAAATGTTTCTGAACCTGAAAATTCATCTTGCCCGTTCAGGGCTACAAAACAGACAAACGTCTGCCCTGTAAAGGGTTAATGACCAACAATGCTGATACAATGAAGAAAGGAATATCTATTGCTCTTCAAATACTAAAACAACTGAATCAATTATGGAGTGCAACAAACAGAACTACAAACAGATTTTTAAAAACATGCATCTTTCCCATTGCAACATATGCCTGTGAGACCTGGACACTTAATAAACACGATGAACAGCGCATAAATGCATTTGAATATAAATGTTATAGACGGGTTCTAAGAATATCTTGGATACAGAAAAGAACAAATGCATCCATACAACAAGAGCTGAATATTGAAGAAGGTTGGCTACTAAAGATGATAAAACAAAGAAAATTGAAATATTTTGGTCACTTGAAGCGACATGAAGGTTTGGAGAGAACAATTATGAGGGGGTATGAGCCCTGGAAGAGAGAAGTGGAAGGCCAAAGAGAAGATGGGTTGCAGGATGTGACAAATGATCTCCAGATGGGTGTATCAGACACAGGATATCTTTCTTATGACCGAGAAGTTTTCCAGACGGTTGTTATGAGAGCGAAGTTCTGCAGAGGACATGCTACTGAATGAATGAATGAGTTCATGAGTGCAGTTACTTTCAGAGACCCCTGAATGTCACTGACGTTACAGAGTTTGATATTTCAGAGACCCCTGAATGTTGCTGAAGTTACATAGTTTGTTATTTCAGAGACCCCTGAATGTCACTGAAGTTACAGAGTTTGTGATCTGTGCGATGCTTTCGGCAGACCACTCTGTGGACAAAAAGGCTCAGCCATATGGGAAAGAACCTGGTGCAATGAAGTCAAACCTCTTACCTTTAACCACTTTAAACAATAACAGTCAACAACCTGAAACAAAATAGGCAACATCCTTAAACAAAGCAGGGTCTCACTAGTACCAATGCACTTGCTAACACTATATTCTAGTATAGATGACATACTTACAGAGTGACATTTCCCACTGGGTCTGGCGCTATCTTGCCAACACCTCGGACACTATGCTTGCCCTTTGGCAGCTTGTGTGCATTGTAATCAGCTGCCAATTTGTCCTCTACATTTCCTAAGGAAACCTGAATTAGCAAAAGAAGTACAAGAAATAAGTGTCTTATTTCATCCCTCAACACTAACATTCGCAAAACTAGCTCGAGTGGTAGCAACAGTAACATTCATCATCATCTGCAATTTTTGCCATCAAGTGTCATGGCTGCTCCAGAGCCTGATGATAGTGTCATTTTGATTTTGCATAAGTGTAATTTAGATAATGTCCTAGTATGACATTGGTAGCATAAAGTTGGTGTGAATATGCTACTTATTATCTGTCATGTTTCGAACATAGGTATGTTTGGATATTTCATTTCAGTCTGAGTGGTGATTGATGTATAAGCGCAGTGAAAATTTAAAAAAATTATTGCCGAAGCAACAGAATGCATGGTTTGTGCTCGATACCTTTGACAACAGCCAGAGGGGAGAAAATGAAGCAGAGGGTGACTCTTCACTGGCTGTCGAACGAGGGGACGGAGCGCGTATGGGAATGTCCTGAGTGCAGTGACGTAAGTTCTTAGCTAAACTCAACTCAACATATAAACGCACTAGCTTTTTGACATCCAATTTAAATTTCTCTGTCTATTCTGCCATATTCTGTCATCATACTTTCAGGATATTTTAATTCTCTAACTTGTTTCAGGGATGTGCTATATATCAGTATACTTAGTAGACTAGAAGATCTGTTAACTTGCATTACTTCAGTTTTGGCTGCATTTATCTTCAGCTCCTGTGGTAGAAGTAGCACCAATAGTTAGTCGACAGATCATCCTCATTGCACATCGAACCATTCAGTCCATAAGTGCGGAGTCTCTGTGGTGAAGTGGTCAAGCCGTTTGACTTGTGCTCCGAAGGTTGTGGGTTTGATTCCGGGCCGCGTCCTTTGGTTTACGAGTTAAATGTTTCGGAGAATCCTGTGGGTCATCGCTAAAAGCTACGGAGTTTGTGCTTTATGCGACGCTTTCCGTGCTGAGGAAAGAGACCGAGCCATATGGGATAAAACCCGGAGCAATGAAGTCAACCCTGTCGACTTTTAAGCGACTTTTTTCAGTCCATAAGTGCTCGGATCCCCTCCTCAGTAAATTCCGCAGCGTGTAACGGTTAACGACACCAGTTCTGTGTTAGTTTATTAATCTTTTTTGGCATCCCACGTAGTGTTCTTGGTTGGCCCACACCTCTTTTAATTTGCTGTTCTCGCATCCTGACCATGGTTGTAGATTCAGTCATCATTTGGTTCTTGCGAATGACTTACTTCTCGTAAAGCATTCAGAATGTCAGCCTGGTATAGCAACAATAACATGGATAAAACCATCTGCTGTGGTAGCAGTAGAAATAACATGCTTAAAACCAGCTCCTTTTGTAGAAATAACACCAATAACATGGATAAAACCAGCGCTTGAGATATCAATAGCAACAATAACATGGATAAAACCATGTGCTGTGGTAACACTAGAAATAACATGCTTAAAACCAGCTCCTTTGGTAGAAATAGCAACAATTACATGGATAAAACCATCTACTGTGGTAGCAGTAGAAATAACATGCTTAAAACCAGCTCCTTTGGTAGAAATAGCACCAATAACATGGATAAAAATAACTACTGTGGTAGCAATAGCAACAATAACATGCTTAAAACCAGCTCCAGTGGTAGCAATAAAAACAACATGCTTAACCAGCTACTATGGTAGCAATACCAACAATAACATGGGTAAAACAGCTCCTTGGTTGGGGCGATGATGCTCCTTATTCTTTTGCCCTTTATCCTGTTGGGGTACAAGTCCTCAACCAAGTCATGCCAAGACATCCATTCTTTTGCTACCTCGTACAGCTCCCTTCATGTCCTCCCCATATCATTCACCTCCATTTCTAATTCTCTTTTCTATATGTTTTTCTGTCGCCTTCTATTTCTTTACCCCGTGGGTTCCAGTGAAAGGATTTTCTAGTTATACTATTCTTAGGTTTTCTCAAAGTGTGTCCTATTCAACCCTTGCACATTTTCCTCATCTCTTGATTCTCTAGAATCTGTCTAGTTCTTTCCATAAGCTCCCCATGAGTGATTTTGTCAAACATTTTAGTCGTCCTATTCTGCACTGACACCAGAGCATCCATGTTTGTAGTTGTTCTCCATACAGTAGCACTGACTTGACGTTATAGTTAAATAGTATCGTTTGGTTTGATGCCTTGCTGTAGTGGTAATGACAGAGATGTGTGTGGATGAAGCCTGCTGCTATGTCAGATGCTGACAATAGCTATGGTCCTACTGATAATGCTGGAAGTATCAAAGACAATCATGAGCACAAGATGATAAGACTGGTAGAAACAAGGAGACTGACAGTACATGCTTACATCACATAACAGCAGCAGTCCGGTATTTTTTGTTTTATTAGCAAAACAATAATTGCCACTCTTGCTTGACATATCAGCAAAATACACACCTTTCCCAAACTGTAAACAAAAAACAATCACAAATACAATTTGTGATACAAGTTTTACATAATTAAATGTTATCTTACAACCACCTAGCATAGAATAAAAAGGGGTCAAATTAAAACAATTGTCTAAAACCTCTTCAAAACATTATAACAATAATGATGAAAATACATGAGATTAATAAAATAAGATGTTTTGTTGTGGTATAAGGTATTTTTCTCACATCTGCCTAGCTTTTGTGAAGTCAGATCTATCAATTATGAACACAGCATTTTAAAATAAGAAATTACATTATTCATCTGTTACAAACGTTGTTTCAATAATTCATGTTACAACCAAGCAGCAATCGTCATCTGCTACAATCAGCAATAATTCACCTGTTATAAACAATGAGCAACCATTCACCTGTTACAAATAATCAGCAATCATTCAAGTTACAAACATTCATAAACCTGTTACAAACATGACCCTAATCTTACACACAAGAAGTACACATTCATAAAGGAAGACTCATTGATATGTTTCTAACACCTGCATTTATTACCATGTTACAGGCAACTAGTTTTCGTGAACTTGTTACACATAACCAGAATTCCTTAACCTGTTACAGTCAACATAAAGTCACGGTAGCTAGACATACAATCTGCACTCGCAGACCTAAGACACAACTAGCACTCTTTAACCTAGGACATACAAATAGCACTCAGACCTAGGACACAACTAGCACTCTTTAACCTAGGACATACAACTTGCACTCAGACCTAGGACATACAACTACGACTCGCTGACCTAGGTCTCAACTAGCACTCATAGGCCTAGGACATACAACAAGCACTTACAGACCTAGGACACACACCTAGGACTCACTGATCTAGGACATACAATTAGCACTACCTGACCTAGGACATACAACTATCACTCACTGACCTAGGACATACAACTATCACTCACTGACCTAGGACATACAACTATCACTCACTGACCTAGGACATACAACTATCACTCACTGACCTAGGACATACAACTATCACTCACTGACCTAGGACATACAACTATCACTCACTACTAGGACATACAACTATCACTCACTGACCTAGGACATACAACTATCACTCACTGACCTAGGACATACAACTATCACTCACTGACCTAGGACATACAACTATCACTCACTGACTAGGACATACAACTATCACTCACTGACTTAGGACATACAACTATCACTCACTGATCTAGGACATGCAACTAAACTCACTAACCTAGGACATACGACAAGCAATCACTGATCTAGGACATACAACTATCCCTCACTGACCTAGGACATACAACTAGCACTCAATGACCTAGGACATACAACTATCACTCACAGACCTAGGACATACAAGCAATCACTGATCTAGGACACACAACTATCACTCACAGACCTAGGACATACAACTATCACTCAATGACCTAGGACATACAACTAGCACTCAATGACCTAGGACATACAACTAGCACTCAATGACCTAGGACATACAACAAGCAATCACTGATCTAGGACACACAACTATCACTCACAGACCTAGGACATACAACTAGCACTCAATGACCTAGGACATACAACTATCACTCACTGACCTAGGACATACAACAAGCAATCACTGATCTAGGACATACGTGTTAAATAATCTATCTGTTGTGTAACCACCAATAATTCAACTGTAAATTCTGTCAATAATCCCCTTACCATGTACCCAGTTACTGGTGCTTCAGGGGGAGCAATTCTCAGTCCTTGACCTAGGATACCAGCCCAATTGGTCAGCCTTGACCCATGCCATAACAACATCCTGTCAGAAGGAAACCAAATAGATTATAACATAATCTGACCTATACGGAACAGATATAATAAGATGTAACTCGTGTCATTTTTTATGTCTGTAACATAAACTAAACTGCTACATAAATACAAATATAATTTTTCTGTCTTCTTACAAATTAGATGTTATATTAACCCACCCATTCCTAGTTTTAATTCCTTCAGTTTGATATGATTGTTACCTCAGCTGAGTCCATCAAAGCTGTTTTTTTTTTTTAATTCTTGCTGTCCTGGGCAGTTTTTATCTTAAGCCATTTTGAAACACAGTTATAACTGTCAAGAGATCAAAAGCATTAAATCGGTGAATACCACCTTATCTTTCTCAAGCAGTCTTTTTTGGATTGTCATCATCATCATGTGCCACACTAATGAGCGTGGGCAGTCATGGTTCACCATCACTCATGAACACCACAGTCTGGTGTTTATGTAATAAGCGTGGGCAGTCATGGTATACCATCACACATGAACACCACAGTCTGGTGTTAATGTAATAAGCGTGGGCAGTCATGGTTCACCATTACTCATGAACACCACAGTCTGGTGTTCATGTAATAAGCGTGGGCAGTCATGGTTCACCATCACTCATGAACACCACAGTCAGGTGTTCATGTAATAAGCGTGGGCAGTCATGGTTCACCATCACTCATGAACACCACAGTCTGGTGTTCATGTAATAAGCGTGGGCAGTCATGGTTCACCATTACTCATGAACACCACAGTCTGGTGTTAATGTAATAAGCGTGGGCAGTCATGGTTCACCATTACTCATGAACACCACAGTCTGGTGTTCATGTAATAAGCGTGGGCAGTCATGGTTCACCATCACTCATGAACACCACAGTCTGGTGTTCATGTAATAAGCGTGGGCAGTCATGGTTCATCATCAGTCATGAACACCACAGTCTGGTATTCATGTAATAAGCGTGGGCAGTCATGGTTCACCATTACTCATGAACACCACAGTCTGGTGTTCATGTAATAAGCGTGGGCAGTCATGGTTCACCATCACTCATGAACACCACAGTCTGGTGTTCATGTAATAAGCGTGGGCAGTCATGGTTCATCATCAGTCATGAACACCACAGTCTGGTATTCATGTAATAAGCGTGGACAGTCATGGTTCACCATCACTCATGAACACCACAGTCTGGTGTTCAGGTAATAAGCGTGGGCAGTCATGGTTCACCATCACTCATGAACACCACAGTCAATAAGCGTGCGCAGTCATGGTTCACCATCAGTCATGAACACCACAGTCTGGTGTTCATGTAATAAGCGTGGGCAGTCATGGTTCACCATCACTCATGAACACCACAGTCTGGTGTTCATGTAATAAGCGTGGGCAGTCATGGTTCACCATCACTCATGAACACCAGAGTCTGAGATCAAGTCTGTGTTCTTGTCCTGGTTATGCCATGTGACTAGGCTACCCAGGTATTTATCTCTTTGTCCTCAGCTTGGTCTTGTCCCATCTCATTTGCCAGTTGTCACTAAGTCTTCAAGATGATTTCTCCCCATAATGTGCCCCAAAACATACTGTCTGTGTACATCTAATTTCTCTAAACAATTTATAGTTTTAATTTGTTGCTTGAAGGACTGTCTAGTTTATGATATTCTTTGCATTTTCCTAAGAAATCACATTTCCAATGTCATTAGATGTTTCTCAGGTTGTCTATTTATATTAATTTCTGTCAATGTTATATAATCTTCTTTTATTCTATGGCTAGAAATAATGCTATTCTTGTGCACTTATGTGAGCAGGATCATGGAATGAAAACTAGGTTGCTAAAGTGTCTGAACAGTCTTTTAAGTCTGGGCTGGAAAATGGAGAGGCAGCAAGAAAGTGAACTGATCAGCCTAGCAGAGAGGCCACTGTAGATACATACATAGTCAGTGTGATACAGTAACAGCAACCAACTCTTCATCACTGTTTAGGGAGAGTAGAGCACTTAAAGGTATGCTCAAAAATAGTTAAAAGGTAAGTGGAACCATGTCATTGCATCTGGTATGATCTGATCTAGCTGTCTTTCTCTGCAGAGCCGCTAACTGCCTGGGTTGCACAAAGCAGCTCTGGTAATCACACCTAGGGGTCTGAATGACAGTCTGAAAATGAACCTACAACCTTCTGAGCACGAGGCAGATGGCATAACCACTTCACTATAAGACCCCTAGATTTGCTTATAGTGCAATAAAGTCTGTTCTTGGTAGTGTAACAATAAAACACCACTCATTCACCTGTCACAGACAATGATCACTTATTCATCTCTCTCTTTCTCTCACTCACTCAGACAATTATCACTCATTCATCTGTCACACACACCCATCAGCCATTCATGTGTCACAGACAATTATCACCCATTCATTTGACACACACACATTACTCATTCTCTCTCTTTCTCACCCCCCCCCCCCATTCATCTATTTGTAGTCACACATACACACCCATCACTCATTCATGTCACACACACAACCATATCTCTTTCATCTGTCACAAACAGCCAGCATTCACAGATATGAACAATGAAACAAGTGCTGCTAATAACTTAGTGAAAGTAGAGACAGCAAGGTACTCTACCCTGGTAACTTGCTTAACGCTGAGATCATAGTCCACAGCCATGTAGATGTGGAAAGCAAGAGGAAACTACCACAGCATGCATACTAAGAATGGAATTATAACAACATAATGTAACCCGATAAAGGATCTGATGGTGAGGCTCCAGTCCAGGCAGATCATTTATTAGTATACATGAGCTGGGGAAGAGATCAATGGCAAAGCGAGTAAGGGTAGTAAAGATAACGGTCAAAACCAGATGATACTACTGTTAAAAATTATGCCACTGGGCTAAAGAAAGAACTGAGAATGGGAACACGGAATGGCGGAAGTCTATACCAGGGAAAGCTCTTCACGGTTAGCGGGGAGTTATCAAGAAATACATTTATATACTGGGAATTTCAGAACACAGACGGGCAGAACAATGACACTTTGTGATGCAAATAGGTGACACATACACATTTCCATGGAAAGAAAAAGGTAGACAGTGGGGTTGGTTTCCTCTTGTCAAACACAGTTTGTTCAGCACTACTTGGTTACAATCCGGCCAGTGATGACAACGGCTGGAAGAGAACAGTGATGGAACAGTATCTGGAAGAAGAGGCAGAGGTCAACCAGCACAAAGATGGAAACAGGACATTGTAGACACCTTGGGCATAAAGCTGTCCCTTTGTCCCAGACAGATATATTAACTCCTTCTGGCTGAGATACTTATTACTTTAACATAGCATCTGCCTAGAGCAAAAAGAGTTACAACCAGGCTGCAGAAATCACATTTTAATTCATATTTCTAAATACTCTCCTGTAATAGAATACTTAGTGAAAGTAGAGACCTAAGCCGGTCTCCCTGGCCTAGGGGTTAAACGACTTTCTCCGTTATCCTGTTTATCCACGTAGGGTAACGCAGGGTGCAAAAATTGGAAGCGGTTCTTACTGCGTTGGTAACTTACGGTCTAAGTGAGCTGGCCGCTCAGAAAGCAATGGCAAACTACTGAGCGTAATCTTGCCAAGAAATCAACGACAACGGTAAAATGCTGGGTGTTGACAGTGATGTCCTGTAAAGGAAATGCGAAAAAAAAAAATAAAATAGAATACTACTGTGCCCTTCAGATTTATGCCAACTCTCAAACTATTACAGGCATTCACAGTAGCACAGTGGCCAGCATGCTTGCTTACTGCGTAAGAGGTCATTTGTTCAAATCTCCTTCAAGACTGGTATGTTAAGCAGCTGACCTGTGCTTCCCAGGTTGATTCAGCTAAAATATGTACCAAAAAATGTGGGTAGCTAAAAGTAGCCAGCATGATACTGACCACATTACTCATTGAGAGCTGATTGGTCCATACAAATATGGGTGTAGAAACATACAAATATGGGTGTAGAAACATACAAATATGGGTGTAGAAACGTACAAATATGAGTCTAGAAACATACAAATATGAGTCTAGAAACGTACGTCTAATGTGCCTTCAGGTGTGTACAAGAAGCCTGTTCTGTGTGACTGACCATAGACCCAACACACCTGAAGCCATGGACATGGATCCTTTATTTTACTTCTTCTTTCACCCTTCACCCCCCACTGGGGTACAGGCCCTGAACCGACTCACCCCAGGCTGTCCCATCCTTAGCTGTCTCATGCAGCTCGGTCCATGTCCTTCCCATATTAGTAATTTCTGACCTTAATTCTCTTCTCCATGTGTCTTTAGGTCTTACTCTATTATTTGGCTATGTGACTTCCAGAAAAAAGATTTTCTAGTTATACTTTCCTCGGGTTTTCTCAATACATGTCCTATCCAGCCCCAGCATGTTTTCCTCAACTCTTGATTCCCTGGTATTTGCTTAGTTCTATCCTTTAGCTCCACACTGGAGATTATGTCATTTATTTGACTACTTTACTGCAAATTAATACTAACATATTACACAGGTAATCTACACTTCTAACAAGAAACAGTAGACACTCTGATAATCAGAAGAACTACTATTACATCAATGTTTCTCCATTTGCCATCAAATCAGTCAAATCAGTGGCAAAGTCAGTTAAGATCACTTACAAGTTGAACCAAACTGAAGAAGACCGACACAACTCACGACCAGTCATTCATATATTTACAAAGATAAATTGCAAAATTATACAGAAGTATTGTATATAATGCCAGTCTCCCTGGTCTAGGAGTTACACGACTTTCTCTGTGATCCTGTATACTCTTGTGAGTAATGTGATGTGCGCGAGAATTGGTAGCGGTTCTTTCCATGTCAGTAACTTATTGGGTATGTGAGCCGGTCGCTCAGAAAGCAATGGCAAACTACTGAGCGTAATCTTGCCAAGAAATAAACAATCAGCTGAAAGATGCTGATGTTGACAGCGATGTCCTGTAAAGGATATGCGGGAAAAAAAATTGTATATAATGTATGAGAAATATAATAGTAAAGATTAAAACACCCAATACTGATGTCATGAAGCTATCAGTGCCAATCATAGACACTCTTTATCACAGGAAAGGAAACTTATTATCTTATAAGATAAGAGCTGAAGAAGAAAGAAGAATAGGAAGCGAGAACAACCAACTCAGTTTATGGGTCCCTGGATAAAATAGTTAAACACACTTTCCAGAGGCCAGGGCTGACCTGAAAAATGTAGACAAGAGCATTTAGATCAGTGTTTCCCAACCTTTTTTGTACCATGCCCCACTTAAGCCTTTCTAAAATTCATATTGCCCCCCTTCCCAGCCCCATGTCCCCCCTCAACTTATACATTATTTTTAATATTCAAAAATTGAAATGTTCACTAAAGAAACTTGAATGATAGGTTTTAGGAAGAAATCACTAGGTAATTATTGAGCAAAGACAGTAAGTAAATTTTCAAAACATATAATGGAGAACTGAAATTCAAGTACAAAATAATTTTAATGAAAGATTTTTCTATATTATTTTAATTATTAGTAATTATTTATTATTTAAATTTAGTGAGATCCTTGCGCTTGATGCTTGCTGCAAAGAGATCTTATGTCAGGTTCCAATTTAGTTAACTTCAGTCTCAAGTCTCCCCGTTTTGTTATATTCAGCCGATTTCTTCCATTTTCGAATTGCCCCCCTTAACAGTCACATTGCCCCCCTGTGGGGCGTGGGCCCCACGTTGGAAAACACTGATTTAGATAGTAAAAACAAGAAGAAGCCAATGATCAATAGTGGGAGGAGAGATAGAAAATTTCAATTAGAGTTGGGGAGGGGCAATCATGTCATTATGACTCCTGTTGCATAAACTAAACAGTAAAATCTATAATGTAATCAGTTAACATAAAGTGAACTTGTTAGAAAAGAACAGAGCTCTCTGTAATGTCAGCGGCAAAGAAAAAAGAAAACAGTGTTTACATCACACTAAATAACCCACAGCATTGTTGATAGATATATAACGGAGCAGTAATGAGTATGTAATAATATACAAGAACAGAGAACTTAGTGGCATTATCACGGACTTCTTGAGTTACCTCCCATTAGGGCATGTAATTTCATTCGATCATCTATGCAAATGTCATCAGTTGTGCTAAATTACACAGTATACGATTTCAGGTCTGCACAGAGATCATGTAGCACTGCAATTACTCTTGTCAGTCAACAAGAACTTTTAACATTCACAAGGATATCAATTTCAAAAAGAATATCAGTTTCACAAGAGATAATTCTGGTTCATTGTGTTATCATGAATCATCCTGTTATTTCTTTATATGTACACCCTGGAGGTGATCGTGGCGAAGTGGTTAAGCAGCTTGCCTCATGCTATGAAGGTCGGTTTATATTCGGACTCTGCTATTCAGTTCAATACTGAATTTTTTTTGTCAAAGACCCATGGGGTCATAGCTGGACATGAAGAGTCCATGATCTGTGCAACATTTCTGGCAGGCCATTAAGCTAAAAAAAGACAGCCATATGGGATAGAACAAGGTAGAATAAAATCAATCCTCTTGTCTTTAACAATTGTATGTACACCTTAAGTCTTAAAAGCTGGAGAGCCAGAATGTGGAGCTGCTAATGAGGAGGAAGCCAGTAATCGTGGCCAGCAAGTAAAGGACACTTGTATACAGCTTAAGGCACACTGGACATACAGTATTAGACCCACAATTTTATAGACCATCGACACACAGTGGCTGATGTGGTTAGCATCACTCCATCATGGCAAGCAGCTTGTTTGTTTCATTTTCTACCTGGTTAAATTTTTTAAAATGTCTTTGTTGTAACTATGTATCCATAAATATATGTATATGAGATTACGGAGAAAAGTCATAACCTCTAAGCCACGAAGTCGGTAACCATATGAAATCTGGCAAGAACCCCGGTTCAGACAGCGTCACAACAGAAATGATTAATGCTTTAGAAGAATATGAAATAGATAAAGTTACCAGTCTGCTTAATACAATATATGATACTGGAAATATACCTCAGGAGTTAATGTAATTCTGTATTTATTGCAATCGCAAAGAAATCAGGAGCCTTGGAATGTGATCAACATCGAACAATTAGTATAATGAATCACAGAGAAATTCATTGGTGAATGAATGTCCAGTACAGTGATGCATGATTGTCAGTCCAGTCAAGTGTATGAGTGGAGTAGGAAATTTCAAAACTGCATGACTTCTGTGACAGATTGTTCATGACTGGGCCAGGCACACCGAGTGGTGACCCCAGAGTGGTGACACACACAATCAAGAGAATTTTTTTCTACAGGATTCCAAGCAATTCATCGGGCTGGAGGACTTTCATTGAAAACATCTGATTTCCGCAGCGCGGAAAGCGTCGCACAAAGCACGAACTCCGTAGCTCTAGCGACGATCCACAGGAGTCTCCGAAAAATTTAACTCGTGAACCGAAGGACACGGCCCGGAATCAAACCCACAACCTTCGGAGCCTGAGCTAAGTGGCTTGACCACTTCGAGGATAACCCAAAGACGAAGATTAGTAAGTTTATTAACTACTCTAAAGTAATCTGATGCTTGGTGGTGGAATGGGCAAGTGGGCAAGTATCAGCAGTTATCCCGCTTTTTGTTGTTCAAAATGCATCAGACCAGTTGACTCCAGGGCAAGAACAGCGTGTTGTGATGACATTTTTGGTAAGAGAAGGTTCAAATCCTACTGAAATTCATCATCGACTGTCATGTGTGTTTGGGGAATAGGCTGTTGCATGTTCATCAGTATTTTAATGGTGTAAACGTTTTCATAAAAATTATGAATCCATAAAGGATGAGCCCCATGAATGTTGAATAACAAGTCATTATGAGTGAAGCCATACACAGTGTCGAAAAGGTTGTTTCGGATAATCGGCAAATTACTGAATGTGAAGTCGCAATGGCTACTGGGTCAAAGGAAAAAGTTCTGTAGACATTATAATCAGAGACTGCCTCAATTTTCAGACAGTTTCCTGTCAATGGCTGCCGAAACCATTGACTTCCGACCAAAAAAGAGCATCAATTTACCGAGAACTGTTGGGTCAGTATGAAAGTGTAGGTGACAATTTTCTGCACCACATCCAAGGAAACATGGGTGCTTGACTACACACCTGAAACAAAGAGATGTAATGGAAACATCCAGGATCACATCTTTCTGGCTGCAGGTATATGTAGCAATGAAGATATAGATGGGCAACAGAGAGATATTACTATAAGAATTTAAAAGGCAAGAGCTGTTATAGCACTAGGAAATTTATGGAAGTCAAACAGAATTCAATCTAGTATCAAACTTTGAATAATTCACTCTTATCATCATATCAGTACTGCATATGGATTAGACCAGTGGTTCTCAACCTTTTTTGGCCCGTGCCCCCTTCACCATATATTCAGAACGTCATTTCCCCCGTTCCTACCAAAAATTTGGCTCATGCATCTCTTCACCATATTTTCAGAACGTCATTCCCCCCTTTCATATTTCCTACCTAAAAATCCCCCCACCCCTACACAGTATACGTAAAAATGGAAGGTAAATATGTTAAAACAGGTCTAGAAATCCACATAAAACGTGATTTGTAGGTCTACTTACTTTATAAAATGAATTTTAGAAGGATGAGACGTGCATAACTGTAAAGTATGATGGGAAACGCAATATCAAGTAATCGGTTCTTGTATTAACGCGATCTTGAAATGATCTTCATTCCCCCCTGGAAGGGGGTGGGGGGAAGAAAGGGAGATTCCCCACCGGATTAGACACAGAGGACTAAATCGTTTGTGAATAAACTACAAGCCAGCCAGCCAACAGCCGTTTCTCATTGGATACCTATATAGGAATCCGTGTGCTGGGTACAATTGGTATGACTGTTTCACTACAATGATGGATATAGTGTTTACAGAAGGTAGAGAAGTCATGATATTAGGTGACTTTAACATAGATATTCCTAAATCCAACCAGACATGGGACGATATCATTCTTTCTTACAATTTCAAACAACTAATAAACCATCCCACAAGGGTTACTGACACATCCTCAACTATAATTGATCATATATATGTTACTTGTCCAGATAATATTATTGAATGTTCTGTTCCTGTTTGTACAGTTAGTGACCACTACCCGGTATGTTGTACATGGTCAAGAATTGGGTTCAAACCTCTTAAACATAAACATGTAAGTATCAAATTTAGGAATTTTAAAGCATTCAACCAAGATTTATTTTTGCAAGACTTAAGAAAAGCAGCCCTTGATCACGTTTACCAACTACCTGACCCGGACGATGCATTAGCTTTCTGGACGAAGACAGTCTGCAATGTGTTCGATAAACACGTGCCAATCAAAGAAGTTCGAGTCAAAAATCAACATAAATCTCCATGGGTCACTAGAGAAGTGCTGGAAATCATGAGAGAGCGAGATACAGCACACAAAAATAAAGACTTCATCAATTACCGCAGACTAAGGAATAAAGTTAAATATGACATTCGTAGGATAAAAAAAGATCATTTTAAAAATTTGATTGTAGATAATTCAAACAGTACAAATATATGGAAGGCTATTAACTTGCTAACCAATAACAAACGCCCTACAGAATCAGCAATACCAAATTCTATAACATGCGATGAATTCAGTTGGTTCTTTCAATCAGAAATAGAGAATCTAAAGTCTTCAATACCAGACTCATCGTGTAATTTAAGTTCACTGGCATCATTCTGTGAGGA
The DNA here is from genome assembly GCA_963921405.1 of Cepaea hortensis. Classification (NCBI taxonomy): domain Eukaryota; kingdom Metazoa; phylum Mollusca; class Gastropoda; order Stylommatophora; family Helicidae; genus Cepaea; species Cepaea hortensis. The sequence continues at coordinate 31,548,267 of OY992889.1, read as the reverse complement.
GAAGTGCACCAGAAATATTCCCGATGAGATTCCTTTAATGTCTGTTGCAGACGTTTATAAATATCTCTTGAACCTCAAATCAACAAACTCACACGGCCTAGATGGTATCAGTAATAGAATTCTTCGTTGTGCTGCACCAGTCATTAGTGAGTCCTTAACGTTCATATATAACCAGTGCCTGGCCAAAAACTACTTTCCATCTGCTTTTAAAATTGCTAAAGTGTTTCCACTAATTAAAAATGGCTCAATCGATAATAGCGTTTTGGGTAATTATAGACCTATTTCCTTATTATCGTCGCTATCAAAACCACTAGAAAAACACATTCATAAAATAACGTTACACCATTTAATTAACAACGATCTAATAATTAACAGTCAATCTGGGTTTCGACCTAAATATTCTTGCCATAGTGCTCTAACAAAAATGACCGATAACTGGCACTTAAACATCAACAACGGTAGAATTTGTGGAGCGGTGTTTGTAGACTTTAAAAAAGCTTTTGATATGGTAGATCACGATATTTTAATTAGAAAACTAAAGCAAATGAAGACAAGCACCAACATGGTGAACATAATTACGTCATTTCTATCCGACAGGCAACAAGTCGTGTCCTTCAACAACTGTCTATCAAGATCCACACAGCTTAATATTGGTGTGCCTCAGGGCTCAATACTAGGTCCGCTGCTTTTTGCAGTTTATATTAATGATCTTCCTTTATATATCAATACAACTTGTGATCTATTTGCTGACGACTGTACTATATATACTAGTCAAGAAAACCGTAGTGAATTAGAGAATTCTTTACAAAAGGAACTTGATAATCTTACTAGATGGAGCAATGAAAACCGCATGCAAATTAACATCGGCAAAACCAAATCCATGCTAATAACGACCAGACAAAAACTACAGACACTAGCCATAACTGGATCACCGCTCGAACTCCGCATGGGCACGTTACCTATAGTTAATGTGACTGAACATAAAACACTAGGGCTTTTAATAGACAGCCATTTGAACTGGAGCTCTCATGTTCACGCTCTTACCAAGAAAATAGCACAAAAAGTTTACCAACTTGCTAAAATTCAGCACTTCCTGGACGAAAGCACACGAAAAATATTCTATACATGCTATATCCAATCACATCTCGATTACTGTTCCACAGTTTGGGATGGTTGCCTTAAATCTAATTTAAAACGACTATGTTCTCTACAAAACCGCGCTATTCGTCTGGTTTCTGGCATAAAGCACGTTGAAAGTAATAATTTGTACAGTCATCTAAGACTTCTACCACTACAAAAGCGCTTCCTTTTCAACAAAGCCAAATTAGTGAATAAAATTATATCTCAAAATACCCCAGAGTATCTTCTGCCGCTGATTCAATCTAATGCAATGAACAGCAAGCGCCTAAATTTGTTACATGTCTCAAAGCCTAGATTGGACCTATACAAAACATGTTTTGCCTATTCTGGTGCTCACTTATGGAATCATCTGCCTCCAGATCTGAAAACTCCAATGAGTCCCTACACATTTAACCGAAAACTCTTTCAATACTTAATCCATACCGACTATATGCCACCATAATTCATTTACTGGTATAATTGTTCAGTATAATTGTTCACTATATATGTGTGTGCGTGTGGGAGCGAGAGAGAGAGAGAGAGAGAGAGAGAGAGAGAGAGAGAGAGAGAGAGAGAGTGGGTGTCAGAGAGAGGGAGAGAGTGAATGCGTGTGTGCATGCGTGTGTGTGGAGAGAGTGATTGAGCGAGAAATGGTGGGGGAATGTGTCAGTGCATGCATTCGTATGTGTATGTGTGAGAGTGAGTGAGGGAGTGTGTGCGTGCGTGCATGTGTACGTGTATGTGTGAGAGAGTGTGATTGAGAGAGTGAGTGTGTGTGTGTGTGTAGGATTGTGTGTTAGAGAGTGAGACAGTGGGAGAGTTGATGTGTTAGTGTGTGTGTGTGTGTGAGCGCGCGCATGCGTGTGAGTGTGTGTATATGAAAGAATACAGAGAGAGAGAGAGAGAGAGAGAGAGAGAGAGAGAGAGCTGAGCAGATGCATGTCATGTAACACGCATGTTATGTAACACGCAAATCCATATGTTTGTGTATTCTCATCTGTCATATTATAAGTTAAATACCATTTGATTTTATCATGTATAATCTAAACTTATGTTCATTACTGTAGTTTGAGTGAGAGAGTGAGTGAGTGTGAATGAGAGACAGAATGAGTGAGCGTGAGAGTGAATAAGAGAGCGTGAGAGTGAATGAGTGAGAGTGAATGAGTGAGCGTGAGAGTAAATGAGTGAGCGTGAGAGTGAATGAGTGAGCGGGAGAGTGAATGATTGAGCGTGAGAGTGAATGAGTGAGTGGGAGAGTGAATGAGAGAGTGAATGAGTGAGCGGGAGAGTGAATGAGTGAGCGGGAGAGTGAATGAGTGAGCGTGAGAGCGAATGAGTGAGCGTGAGAGCGAATGAGTGAGCTGGAGAGTGAATGAGTGAGATTGTCTGTGTGTGGGAGTGAATGAGTGAGCGTGAGAGTGAATGAGTGAGCGGGAGAGTGAATGAGTGAGCGGGAGAGTGAATGAGTGAGCGGAAGAGTGAATTAGTGAGAGTGAATGAGTGAGCGGGAGAGTGAATGAGTGAGCATGAGAGTGAATGAGTGAGCATGAGAGTGAATGAGTGAGCGTGAGAGTGATTGAGTGAGCGTGAGAAGGAATGAGTGAGCGTGAGAGTGAATCAGTGAGCGGGAGAGTGAATGATTGAGCGTGAGAGTGAATGAGTGAGCATGAGAGTGAATGAGTGAGAGTTAATGAGTGAGGGGGAGAGTGAATGAGTGAGCGGGAGAGTGAATGAGTGAGCGGGAGAGTGAATGAGTGAGCGGGAGAGTGAATGAGTGAGCGGGAGAGTGAACGAGTGAGCGGGAGAGTGAATGAGTGAACAGGAGAGTGAATGAGTGAGCGGGAGAGTGAATGAGTGAGAGTGTGTGTGTGTGAGTGAATGAGAGAGTGAGAGAGGGAGAGAGTGTGTGTGGTGTGTGTGTGTGTGTGTGTGGGACGCGCTGGCATCACTACTTTTACGTCACATACTTTTTATGTACACATTTTTCTCCATGTTTAGCCTTGTTTATGTTTACAACATTCATTTCACAATGTTTATTTTTCTTCCTATGTAAATGTATAATGCTCTTGATGAACGAAAGACGAGTGATTGGAAGGGCCGAATGTAAGACGGGCCTGCGCGCCCAATTTGTGACCCTAATAAAGTTGATTTGATTTGATTTGATTTGATTTAGTCTCAATGAAATGTTGGTGGAAGATGTAAGGATCTCTTATGTGCTTTTCCCAATGTTCTTTGTATTGTAAGTTTGTGTTCATTTCTGTAAAGTTGTTCTTGATACCCTCACGCCAGCATTTACATGGTCTTCCTCCTGACCGTATCCATGAATTTCTTCAATATGGCTCTTTGTGGTAGATGGTATCAGGGCATTCTTGTAAGTAGGGTCAAACCGTTTAATGTCTTGTTCTTTGAGGAACTCCATGAATGGCTTCAGACCTAGTCTTCTTCTAATTTCCTCATTCCTAATTTACAGTTATTCTAGCATCTCTCCTAAAGCATCTCATCTCTGTTGTTATGATATTGCACTAGCTGGCTGCAGAAAGTGTTTGATACTGGCAACATAAATATCGGCTTTAATAGTTATAGGCATCTTTCTATGAGTCATAACTGGCACTAGTTGTCCCAGTACCTGATTTGCCTTTGCACATTGTATGTTGATTTCTCTATCCATACTCCCATCTGCAGTGAAAATTGACCCCTAGATATTTAAATTTGCTTGTTTGTTTTATTTCCAAATTCTTTATTTTTATTGACATGGTTTCGGACTCCCTGCCTATCAGCAATGTCTGTGCATTTTAAAGCTTATTTTCATTTAATACAAGAAAACCTATACGGTGATATTATTTGATAGAATATATACTTTCTAATTCTGACACAGTTAACATTCCTTACAGTGACAATACATGGTAGAATATATCCTTTGTAATTCTTAAACAAAAAATTCTTTTGATGTCAGGTCTTAGTCAGATATGACTGAGCTACCGTATGAAAGTAGACGGTACTAACTGCTTCTATAAGCGCCGAATGTTGGGCTGCGCTTACCAAACCCGACACCCCACACTGTGCCAATGGCTTCGGGTGGAAGAGCGCAATTAGGAGGGTACAAGCCTTATCCTGGTGTGAGGAAATGCAACCTAAAGTCTAAATGTCATGGCAGGACCAACCAGGCCCCAAGCCTTGGTTGGTAACTGGTCTAGGTTCGAAGCTCTGACAAACAGACAGTTAGAACATTGCTTTGCTGATCTGGCAGCTTCTGCAGCTTGTCTTATTCCAGATACATTGGCGTTACCTTTCCTCTGGAGTAAACTAGGCAGGCTGAGGGAGGGATCATGCTGCATGGGCAACACATGGTCTCTAAAGTCAGCCCAGGCTTTGTGTTATAGAGAGATAACCCCATATTACAAACTATCACCTGTCCAGACAGCAAGGTGCCAGTCAATTCTTAAACTTAAAATTTTAAATACACATTCCAAAAAGAGAAATCCACAGCGTCTTACTGCTAAAATGACTATCAATATTTCATTGTAATAAAATATGCACACTACTGTTTAACAATAACTGTAACTACAAATGCCAACTATGCACGTTTTGTGATTAATCCATAAAAATTATTAGCTGGGCGGTCACAAATGAAGTATATATTTCCTGGCTGCACACAATTGTAAGTAAAATCTAAATGTTTTGATGAAATTCCTGTCTTCATCTTCCTCAGGCATGATACAGTGAGTACCTTCTCACTCTCGTGTTCTCAGATATGTATGCATGTACACAAGTGTTATGTGCTGAACCATCTCACACCTTTGAGACAACATTATTTAATATCAGCATATTCTCAAACATGTAAGTTGACTTTGGTCCTGCTGTAACTAAACTTCAAGATGAACAGATACTTTGCTATTCTGCTGTCTATGCTACTAGCAACAGATACATCAGCTGTATACGCCACATCCAACACTACTTTACCCATGGTCTCCAAAGAAGTAAGTTTCTACAGTAATGAAACAACCCTTACTTCTGACAAAAGTGAAGATGTGAAGCAGAAAACCTTGCTGCCAACATTACAAACATATGGTCCACGAGGAAGCTCTCAGACACCCCAATATCAAATTCCCTATGTTACTGACACTACAAAGAGTTCAGAATATATGAATGTTAATTACACAAGACCAGAATCCTGCAGACACAAGTGTGGCAAGATCATACAGATGCCATGTTCATGTGATCTCAAATGTCTGATACATAACAACTGTTGTGAAGACATAGCTTTGGACTGCCCTGATGTACTGAGGGAGAGTCACACCAGATATGGCTACATGCTTCAGTCAACAGTTGAGTGTGCACCTTTTGGCATTTTCATCATTGCAAGCTGCCCAGCTCAATATTTTTCTAGCAATACATCTCATAATAACTCGCCAAATTCATATAAATCAACAGAACAGACAGCCCAAGAAGCACAGAACAAAAGCAGCACTGAAAGGCCAGATGCAGAATCCAGTAATTTTCTGGTAACAATTTTGAGGACCACTTTTGTCAGTGATCTCTCTACAGGTTTTGTTTACAAAAACTGGGACACATATTTATGTCATGCAAATGAAAGATCACAACCATTACTGTGGCAAGCTGAATATTCTACAAGATTTTTTACACATATTGATGACGTCACAAATCAGTCTTCATACAGGGTAACAATACCACCAACTTATTATCCCCCAGATCAGCTCAATGAGTCCACACAGGCATCAATGTGTATTCCAAACAGTGTAGCTACATGTAAACAGCATCTAGCACTAGAGCATCCAGATTTGGTATTCAAATGCTCTAGTTTTATCTCATACATTGCAGCAGTTAATGTGTCACGTACATATTACAACAACAGATACTGTGCTCTTTGTTTTCACGGTTCAAGTGTTACGATAAATTCAGGTCCAGTGTATGAATATCGGCCAAGGAGAAATAATTTTCAATTCTCTGTGCTTGTATCCGTGTCTCAGGGAATCTTTAAACTGATGAGTTATGGAAGCAAACAACTGCCATGGCAATATGCAACCTGTAGCATGAGTGACAGCGCTATTCCAGGACAGCAGACCATGTCATGTCAATCTGGGGGTTGCAATCCACAATTTGTGCAGAGGCCCGATGGCACTTGCCAGGAACTATATTCATTTACACTTGCTGTGGCAGATGATGCATGCCCAATAAGAAATGAAGACATCAAAGCCCTGCCAGATTTTCTCCAATGTTACCTGGCAACACATTTTGGGTTAGAAATTGCAGAAGTAAAGGATTCCACAAGTATAGTCTTTGATGATATGTTGAAACAGACACTTTATATTAATACTATCCTCGTTTATGGTGATGACACTAATAAATTGGTCTCAGATTCTTTTATTAGTACAATTGGAAATAGTCTATGGAAAATGGCAACAGCATTAAAATATTACAGACAAAGAAGAAGTTGTTCTACAGAAAAGTCAGAGAGTGGTGGATCACATACATTGTCTCTCAACTCCACAGGTATGACGACTAGATTAGTTTCTGATAAACAAACCTTACACAAGATGGAGGATATAGACAAGATGAATGTTTCAACCATGTGTGTATTTAGCAGACGTTTAAATACGGATATTAGACTAAAAGAACTGTTATGCATCCAAGATTACACAAATGACACTTTGGCTGACATTTTGTCATCACAATGCTTTCTTGTGTTTGATAATCAAAGTAACCTAATGACCTCTGGCAGTCTAATAAAGACAGCCTCAAGCAGTCTAACAAAGACCATTTATTTATTGTGTATTTTGGTGTCTCAGATTTTGACAGAAATGACCCTCTCACTCTAAATACATCAGTAGTATTACCATAGATATATGATATAGCAGGTGTTCTATGGAGGAGAGAAACTTCAAGGAGAAATGATCTATTGCAGTCCAAACATTTCTTGACGTTATGTCTACAGCTTATGTGTTCAATTGTTAAGTAACTGAAGTTGTTATCTAATCAAAGTTGACATCAGGCTACTGTCCAGACTAACTGTCACAATTATAAAACCTACCGACAGCAATATGTTAAAGCTTGTGTGATTCCGGTATGCATACACAGAAATCCTCATCAGCGCTTCAGAGCTTATGCACTTTACTGAGATACTCTTTATAATATCAACTGGAGGTGACTATAGCATGTACTGAAGTATCCGTCTGCTATTCAAGTGGCCATTAGACATCTCAATCTAAACCTAACTACGTTTTTTTTTTGGAGCTTGATCGCGTTGAACCCAAGCGTAGTCCATACACACTACTGCCAGTAGGGCTGGACTGAATTTTGCACGTGGATTAGCTTTCCCTATTAACAGTGTCCCTCGCCATCAGGCAAGCCCACTCAGACTTCAAAGGTACTTGTAATTTACGTCCCCAAGTCAAGGACGATAGGTCAACATTTTAGTCCAACTATCTGGTGTAGGGGTTGAACCCCTTACCTCGGCATCAGCACCCCGGATGTTTAAGAACTTGCCTTCTTATCCACTGGTCCATGCTGACCTACACCTAACTACTTGACCAGACACTCACTATTCACCAGATGCTCTGCTGACCTTGATTTCACATATCTAGGCAATGTGTATGTGTAATTATGCTAAAAAACATTATTAATACAAATAATACCACTAATTAATTCTCTCACCCCCATAAGATTCTAAACACAAATCTTTATTATTTGCATTTTGAAATCCTACAAACACAAACTACTGCAGACTGTATATATTGTAGCAAAATAAAGAGAATTGAGAGCCAGGTGTTTTTGTCCAGTATCAATTGACCAAAAGTTCAAATTAAGAAAGACTCAAGATGAGATGTTTGGGACACACAAGAAAGAAACAATCACACATCACGAACTGCTTGAGACTTATGAGTTACCCCTTATCCAAAGGAGTTGAGTCAAGTCAAGAACCGACATCACAGCACTCAGGACATTCCCACAAGTACTCAGGACATTCCCACAAGTACTCAAGACATTCCCATATGTGCTCCATCCTCATCTTCAAGAACCGGCTAAGAATCCCAATAACAATGGTCCTTATCCTTACCCACATGCCAAAGAACTGAATGGCCATGCATTAAATGGCTGTTAACATGGGATATCTGGTGTATGGGGGTAACACGGGGCGTATGGATGTCTTCTGGACATTTGACGCCTCTTCCCTAACAGGCTGGCTCGCCTAGGGTGACTGGTTATTTCTTTATCCAAAGGTAGACAAAGAAAGTTCAGCTGAGTAAAGACCTAGTTACCATGCCAAGTGGCACAATATCTCTTTATGTTAAGTTCTGTTATTGAGTTAATAAACTGTCTGCAACTTTTACTTTATTTTATTCTTGTAATTAAAATATTGTTTAACAAAAACCTTTCTGTAGTGAAAAGTGCAACATAAGTTATGCTTGCTTCACACCACAGAAGTACTGAATGTGTGTCAATAAATTAAAAGAAAATAGATTTGCAATTGGACAATTTTCACTTTATATTAAACACACATAAAGTGAAAATTGTCCAATTGCAAATCTCTTTTCTTTTAATTTATTGACACACATTCGGTACTTTTGTGGTGTGAAGCAAGCATAACTTATGTTGCACTTTTCTCTGGACTCCCATTCAGGAGACCCGCGTTCGATCCCTCAGTAAGGTGTGGGATATTTTTCTGTCAGGGGCAAAAAGAAAATCCCAACCTGCACAGTTCGCGGCGACTGCACTAGCCAGGCGGCCTTAATTCCTCAGGCTCAAAGACCCCTCTGCCATACACTGCAAGGTACTATATTGGCAGTAAATGACCGTTTTTAAAAAAAATATTAAACATACAGGAGCATACCTGAATGTTCTTGCATATTTTCTTTTATAGTTCTTTCACCCTACATTGCTCTCATCTGCTGTCATTGCTCATTACTACAATCAGTCATTTTCTGTCCATGCCATTGGTGTTTCTTAGTCATTACATTAAAGTGTTGCACATTTGTCATTCAGTTGAGGAAAACTGAGAATGGGAACATGGAACGGCAGAAGTCTATACCAGGGAAAGCTCTTCACGGTTAGCGGGGAGTTATCAAGAAATACATTTATAAACTGGAAATTTCAGAACACAGACAGGCGGGATACTGATGCTTTGTGATGCAAACAGGTGACACATACATAGGTCCATGGAAAGAAAAAGGTGGACAGGGGGCTGGTTTCCTCTTGTCAAACACAGTTCAGTGCTACTAGGTTACAATCCAGACAGTGATCTGCCAACTACTGCCAATAGTACATTGTGGTGTACGACAGGGGGGATTTTGAGCCTGAGGAATTAAGGCCACCTGGCTAGTGCAGTCGCCATGAACTGTGATGGTTAGTGTTCTTCTTTTCGCCCATGCCAGAAAAAAATCCACATGTTTGGGAGGCCTGGCATTCTAGCCACTTGGCCATCCGCTCCACAGCAATCAAAATGGCTGGAACAAAACAGTGATGGAACATGTGGTGTCTGGAAGGAGAGGCAGGGGTCAACCAGAACGAAGGTGGACACAGGACATTGTAGACACCTCGGGTATGGGCTGGGAGAACTGGCCAGAGATTGAGCAACCTGATGGCTGGACCGATGACAGCAATATTCTGCAAACTACCTGCAACATGATGAGCAACTTCATGGACTTTTTCTTCAACTGGTAAACATCAATCCGTCTGTCCTAGCCAAATCATTCTGTCCCAGACAGGTGCTGCTTTAATCTACTCTATCAAAGCAGTTGTTTTAATCACTTTTGTCTCAGACAGATATATTAACTCCTTCTGGCCGAGACAGTTATTACTTTAAAATAGCATCTGTCTAGGGCAAAAAGAGTTACGGCCAGACTGCAGAAATCACATTTTAATTAATACTTTTAAATTCTCTTCTGTAATAATAGAATACTAGTGTGCCCTTCAGATTTATGCCAACTCTCAAATTATTACAAGCAGCCACGGTAGCACAATGGCCAGCATGCTTGCTTACTGGGTAAGTGGTCATATGTTCAAATCCCCTTCAAGACTGGGAAGTTAAAAAGCTGACCTGTGCTTCCCAGGTTGATTCAGCTAAAATGTGTACCAGAAAATGTGGGTAGTTAAAAGTAGCCGGCATGATACTGACCACATTACTCACTGAGAGCTGATTGGTCCATACAAATATAGGTCTAGAAAGATAAGCCTAATGTGCCTTCAGGTGTGTACAAGAGGCCTGTTCTGTGTGACTTACCATTTACCCAACACACCTGAAGCCATGGACATGGGTCCTCTATTTTACTTCCTCTTTCACCCTTTACACCCCAATGGGGTACAGGCCCTGAACCAACTCACCCCAGGCTGTCCCATCCTTAGCTATCTCATGTAGCTCGGTCCTTCCCACATTAGTAATTTCTGACTCTAATTCTCTTCTCTGTGTGTCTTTAGGTTTTCCTTTACTTTTTGGCCCTATGGATTCCAGACAAAAGCCTTTCTAGTTATACTTTCCTCAGGTTTTCTCAATACATGTCCTATCCAGCCCCAGCATGTTTTCCTCAACTCTTGATCATCCTGGTATTTGCTTAGTTCTCTCCATGAGCTCCACACTGGTGATTATGTCATTTATTTGACTACTTTACTGCAAATTAGTACATAAAATATTACACAGGTAATCTATACTTCACAAGAAACAGTAGACAATCTTATAATCAAAAGAACTTCTATTAAATGAATGTTTCTCCATTTGCCACCAAAACAGTCAAAGCAGTAGCAAAGTCAGTTGATTAAGATCACTTACAAGTTGAACCAAACTGAAGAAGAGCAACACTGACGACCAGTCATTTATACATTTAGAAAAAGAAATTACATAATTATACAGTAGTATTGTATATAATGTATGAAAAATATAATGGTACATATCAAAACATCCAATACTGATGCCATGAAGCTATCAGTGCCAATCAGAGACACTCTAGATCACAGGAAAGGAAACTCATTATCTTATAAGATAAAGAGCTGAAGAAGAAAGAAGAAGAGGAAGAGAGAACAACCCACACAGTTTATGGGTCCCTGGATAAAATACAGTTAAACATTTTCCACAGGCCGGAGCTGACTTGAAAAATGTAGACGAGCATTTAGATAGTAAAAACAAGAAGAAGCCAATGATCAATAGTGGGAGGAGAGACGGAAAATTTCAATTAGAGTTGGGGAGGGGCAATCGTGTCATTATGACTCCTGTTGCATAAACTAAACAGTAAAATCTATAATGTAATCAGTTAACATAAAGTGAACTTGTTAGAAAATAACAGAGCTCACTGTAATGTCAGCGGCAAAGAAAAAGGAAGACAGTGTTTACATCACACTAAATAACCCACAGCATTGTTGATAGATATGTAATGGAGCAGTAATGAGAGTATGTAATAATATACAAGAACAGAGAACTTATAGTGTGTTTTTTTTTGGTTGCCTCAATATAAAATTCAATATCTCAGTAACGGGCTGAGATAAAATGATGAGATTTAGTATATAACGTTATCATTATGTCCACCCAACAAAACAATTTTTGTTCTGGAGATTTTACAGCAGATTTTAAAGTTAGCTTATATACGGTATATTAATTATGACTTAAAGATTACGACCATGATTTTAACAGTTTTACAGCTTCCCCAAGATTCGACCCAAATTATTCAAAATTTTCACGTGACTTTCGTTTTCAAACAAACAGCGCGAAGATTCAGAGGCGTCTCCAAATGTGGGTTCTTTCATGAAACGTGATTATATAAATAAACTAGCTGACAAGGCCCGGTTTCTGGTGGAAATCAATCAATCAATCAATCAATCAATCTATCTATCTGTCTGTCTGTCTGTCTGTCTGTCTGTCTGAATGTCTGTCTGAATGTCTGTCTGAATGTCTGCCGGTCGGCTGACCCATCCACCTACCCACCGACCCACCGACCTACCGATATCTATCTATCTATCTATCTATCTATCTATCTATCTATCTATCTATCTATCTATCTATCTATCTATCTATCTATTCTATCTATCTATCTATCTATCTATCTGCCTGCCTGCCAGCCCGACCACCCACCCACCGACAGACCGACCGACCTACCGATATCTATCTATCTATCTGTCTGTCTGTCTGTCTGTCTGCCTGTCTGCCTGCCGGCCCACCCACCCACCCACCGACCGATCGACCGACGTACCGATATCTATCTATCTATCTATCTATCTATCTAATCTATCTAATCTATCTAATCTATATGTCTGTCTGTCTGCCTGCCTGCCGGCGCACCCACCCACATACCGACCGACCGACCGACAGATATCTATCTATCTATCTATCTATCTAATATATCTATCTATCTATCTGTCTGTCTGTCTGCCTGTCTGCCTGCCTGCCGGCCCACCCACCCACCGACCAACCGACCGACGTACCGATATCTATCTATCTATCTCTATCTATCTATCTATCTATCTATCTATCTATCTATCTATCTATCTATCTATCTATCTATCTATCTATCTAATCTATCTAATCTATCTAATCTATCTGTCTGTCTGCCTGCCTGCCGGCCCACCCACCCACATACCGACCGATCGACCGACAGATATCTATCTATCTATCTATCTATCTGTCTATCTATCTATCTATCTATCTATCTATCTATCTATCTATCTATCTATCTATCTATCTATCTATCTATCTATCTATCTATCTATCTATCTATCTAATCTATCTAATCTATATGTCTGTCTGTCTGCCTGCCTGCCGGCGCACCCACCCACATACCGACCGACCGACCGACCGACAGATATCTATCTATCTATCTATCTATCTATCTATCTATCTATCTATCTATCTAATATATCTATCTATCTATCTGTCTGTCTGTCTGTCTGTCTGCCTGCCGGCCCACCCACCCACCGACCAACCGACCGACGTACCGATATCTATCTATCTATCTATCTATCTATCTATCTATCTATCAATCAATCTATCTATATATCTATCTGTCTGTCTGTCTGTATGTCTGTCTGTATGTCTGTCTGTCTCTCTGCCTGCCTGCCGGCCCACCCACCCACATACCGACCGACCGACCGACAGATATCTATCTATCTATCTATCCATCTTTCTATCTATCTATCTATCTATCCATCTATCTATCTATCTATCTATTTATCTATCTATCTAATCTATCTGTCTGTCTGTCTGCCTGACTGCCTGCCGGCCCACCCACCCACCAACCGACCGACCGACCGACCTACCGATATCTATCTATCTATCTATCTATCTATCTATCTATCTAATCTAATCTAATCTATCTGTCTGTCCTATCTATCTAATCTATCTGTCTGTCCTATCTATCTAATCTATCTGTCTGTCTGTCTGCCTGCCTGCCGGCCCACCCACCCATTAACCGACCGACCTACCGATATCTATCTATCTATCTATCTATCTATCTATCTATCTATCTATCTATCTATCTATCTATTTATCTATCTATCTGCCTGCCTGCCGGCCCGACCACCCACCCACCGACAGACCGACCGACCTACCGATATCAATCTATCTAATCTATCTGTCTGTCCTATCTATCTAATCTATCTGTCTGTCTGTCTGCCTGCCTGCCCACCCACCCACTAACCGACCGACCTACCGATATCTATCTATCTATCTATCTATCTATCTATCTATCTATCTATCTATCTATCTATCTATCTATCTATCTATCTATCTATCTATCCATCTATCTATCTATCTATCTAATCTATCTGTCTGTCTGCCTGCCTGCCTGCCGACCCACCCACCCACCCACCGACCGACCGACCCACCGACCGACCGATCCACCCACTCAGCCAGCCAGCCAGCCAGCCATCCATCCACCCACCTATCTTTCTGCCTACCTACCTACCTTTCTGTCTGTCTGCCCGGGCCGCATCATTCATTTTATTCGGAGACTGCCGAGGGTCGTCGCTGGAGCTACGGAGTTCGTGCTTTGTGCGACGCTTTCCGCGCTGCGGAAAGAAACTGAGCCATATGGGATAAAAACCCTGTGCAATGCAGCCGATTCTGTCGACTGTAAGCTACTTCTTTGATTGCACCCACTCCCATACGAATCCAGATACGCCTTTGTTTGTCATCTGAATTTGCAGGTCCTCATTACCGTAAACATAACATTTTTAACAAGAAATCACTAGTTGTTAAGCAAAACATCAAAGGAATGATGCCGCTTTTAATGATTTAAGTTGTTTTGGGACCTATCAAAGACATATTCCTTGGGTGGGGGTAAATATAAGACGGCTGGAAAAATTTCATAACGATGCAACAGATAGTTTTCAAAATAATTGATCTTGAATGACGGCATAAATTTCCGGACAGACTATAGTGGCATTATCACGGACTTCTTGAGTTACCTCCCATTAGGGCATGTAATTTCATTCGATCATCTACGCAAATGTCATCAGTTGTGCTAAATTACACAGTATACGATTTCAAGTCTGCACAGAGATCATGTAGCACTGCAATTACTCTTGTCAGTCAACAAGAACTTTTAACATTCAAAAGGATATTAATTTCAAAAAGAATATCAGTTTCACAAGAGATAATTCTGGTTCATTATGTTATCATGAATCATCCAGTTATTTCTTTACATGTACACCCTGGAGGTGATCGTGGCGAAGTGGTTAAGCAGCTTGCCTCATGCTATGAAGGTCGTTGGTTTATATTCGGACTCTGCTATTCAGTTCAATACTGAAATTTTTTTTTCAAAAGACCCATGGGGTCATAGCTGGACATGAAGAGTCCATGCTCTGTGCAACATTTCTGGCAGGCCATTTTGCAGAAAACAGACAGTAGTCATATGGGACAGAACAAGTTACAATGAAGTAAATCCTCTTGCCTTTAACATGTGTATGTACACCTTAAGTCTTAAAAGCTGGAGAGCCAGAATTTGAAGCTGTTAACGAGGAAGCCAGTGATCATGGCCAATGAGTAAAGTAAAGGACACTTGTATAGAGCTTAAATCTTAAAAGCTGGAGAGCCAGAATGTGGAGCTGCCAACAAGGAGGAAGCCAGTAATCGTGGCCAGCAAGTAAAGGACACTTGTATACAGCTTAAGGCACATTGGATATACGGTGTTAGACTCACAATTTTATAGACCATCGATACACAGTGGCTAATGTGGTTAGCTTCAGTCTATCATGGCAAGCAGCTTTCACAAACATTTGTTGCATTTTCTACCTGGTTAAACTTTTTAAAATGTTTTTGTTATAACTATGTATTACATCAATATAATTAAAACAAAATGCAATAGTGGAAATAACAAGCTTAAAACTAATATTTATAAACTCGACGCTGCAACTATTTGTGAAACTGGGACTATATATGAAAATTGCAAATGCATATGAAAATGGAAACTGCAACTGTATATGAAAACTGCAACTGTATAGGAAAACCGCAACCATGTATAAAAACTACAACTATTATATGAACACTCAAAGAGACAGACAAATCCTGTACCAAACATAAGAAGATCCCTCATCCTATAGGAGTTAACAAACAAGAAAAGGGATTAGTTGGGGGTGAGGGAGAGAGATGCAGACTATTGACTGAAATGATTGCGCTCTATACGCCAACTCAGAGGCGAACATGCAACATAATGTTTCAGCTTTCTCACATGCCTGTGCCAACTTTGGGCTCAATATCAATTTGGAGAAAACTGTAGTTATGTACCAGCCAGCTACAGGGAATAATCACACTGTGCCGAATATCAAAGTGAAAGGTCATAGTCTAAGTGTTGTGGACAGATTCACCTATCTTGGCAGCACTGTGTCACAAGCTGCCACAATTGATGATAAAGTGAATGCAAGAATCTCCAAGGCCAGCGAGGCCTTTGGCAGACTGTACAAGAATGTATGGGACAGAAATGGAATAAGCCTGCAAACAAAGCTGAAAGTCTACAAAGCAGTTGTATTATCCACACTGCTATATGCTTGTGAAACCTGGACTGTTTATCAGCGACACGCTAGGAAATTAAACCACTTCCACACAGTCTGCCTTAGGAAGTTACTGAAGATTAAATGGCAAGACAAGATCCCAGACACTGAAGTCCTAGAAAGAGCGTCCATGTCCAGTATCCACACTCTACTAATGAAGAATCAGATTCGCTGGCTGGTCACTTGACTCGCATGCCAGATTACAGGCTCCCTAAACAATTTTTTTACGGTGAGTTGCGTTGTGGTAAATGCTCCCAAGGCGGCCAGAGGAAACGCTTTAAAGACACTGAAAATCTCACTGAATGCTTTTGGAATTAATCATGACATCTGCGGCCAGAGACCGAAATTCGTGGCGTACATCATTACGCAAGGGTGCAGTCACTTGTGAGGCAACCAGAACTGCAAGAGCTGTGAAGAAAAGACAGAACAGAAAAACCACTGCAGAAAATCCTCCTCCAGAAACGTCAAGCATTCTTTGTCCACATTGTCATAGAACATTTCGAGCCTAAATAGGCCTTATCAGCCATCTTAGAACTCACGGCTCCATACTTTCAACCCCACTGGATGAAATGAATGGTCATCATCATTCTTGATGGACAAACAACATTGACTGAAATGGAATTCAATGGACTCTGAGAAAGATTCCTGTACCATGCATGAGTTTAGGTGCAAGATAAATTAAAGACACTTAATAGAAGGTCACAAGAATTGGATCTATAAATTCATAGGGGAAAGACACAGATAAGGTGAATAAACCAAACAACTGATATTTTCCTTGGTGACACCTCAGTTCAAGGGATAGAATGATATACATATAAACAAGGGTGGTCAGGTTAGTATACAGATTTTGTCAGGATAACCCAAAGATGAAGATTATTAAGTTTAGTAACTACTCGAAAGTAAACAGCATACATCTCATGCTTGGTGGAGTGGGCAGGGATGAGCAGTTTTCCTGCTTTTTGTTTTTCAAAATGCGTAAGACCAGATAACTCCAGTGCAAGAACAGCATTGCAATGACATTTTTGGTGAAAGAAGGTTCAAAATCCACTGAAATTCATCATCGACTGTCATGTGTGTTTGGGGAACAGGCTGTAGCATATTCATCAGTGTTTGTATGGTGTAAACACTTTCATGAAGGTTAAGAAATCATCAAAGATGAGCCCCAAGAATGTTGAATGAAAAGTCATGAGTGGCAGCATAAAATGTCAAAAAGGTTGTTTTGGTCAATCGGCAAGTTATTAAACGAGGAGTTGCTACGGCTACTGGGTTAAAGGAATAGATTGTTAGACATTATAATCAGAGATTGCCTCAATTTTCATAAAGTTTCCTGTCAATGGGTGCCAAAATCATTGATTTCTGACCCAAAAAAAAACAGCAGCAATTTACCGAGAACTGTTAGGTCAGTATGAAAGTGTAGATGAAGATTTTCTGCACCGCATTGTTACAAAATGGGAAATATGGGTGCATCACTGCACGCCTAAAAACAAAGAGATGTAATGGAAACAACGAGGATCATATTTTGCTGGCTGCTCCACATCTTGCTGGCTGCGCGTATATGTAGCAATGAAGATATAGATGGGCAACAGAGAGATATTACTATAAGAATTCAAAAGGCAAGAGCTGTTATAACACTAGGAAATTTATGGAAGTCAAACAGAATTCAATCTATTATCAAACTTTAAATGATTCACTCTTATCATCATATCAGAACTGTGTATGGATTAGAAAGAGAAGACTAAATCGTTAATGAAAAAACTACAAACATTCATTAATCGGTGCTTGTGCACAATAGGACTAAAATAGTCTGAACAATCATTAATGTAAATCTTATGGAAAGAACTAAACACTTCTTGTGTCAAGATGAGGACATTAAATAAATAAATTTTTATGCCGATGAAAATCAGTATGAATCTGCAGTTTACACTGAACAACTAAGTTTCTTTTCAAAGAAATTTGTATCATTATTTTTCCATGGAATGTCAGAATTGTAAATATTTCCAGTTCTCTTTATAAAGCTAGTAAACTATGAAAAACATTTACTGAATGACGAAGGACGTACACTGTTTGTGAGATTTTCACTATTTTCTCAACATTTCATATGCCATGTAATATGGGGAGGTCATGGAGGCAGGTGCTGGGGACTAAAAGATAGGAGGGATGAGCTGGTTGAGGGCCTACACTCCATTGGGGGATAAAAGGCAGCAGCAAAAAAGAAGAATGTAACAAATGGTGACTACATTCAGCACATACTTTCCTCATCAGACAATAATTCATTTTAAGCCATCCCCGTGGTATATGAAGCAACAAGCATTTGTTTGAAATAGTAAGAGTTAAATATCAAAACAACACCCCCTATCACCACCACTTTCCAGACTTTGCCAGGTCTGCTACACCTTGAAGAAGCATTAATTTAAATGACATTTAAAAAACAGCACTCAGCAAGGTGAAGTTGTTTACATACTCGATATTGACTGACATATGGAGCAGCCAATGGCTGCAAGTTAACACAATGCGCATGACAGACGATTCCGATTCCGTAAATGATTGGCTAGTAATTACAGCATGCTGGCTGCTGTCAGCCATTTGTGAGACACCTTTCTGACATTGCTATTTAACATCCAGACAATATCCTTACATGTCTTATCATGGCCACTGCAGCAACATGCAACTGAAGTAACAATGCTTTCACTGCATATACGAGGCAGAATCTTTTGTGTGGTGTCGATAAATATAAACTTGCTGAAGCTTACAGATTTACTTTTTCTATATAGTGCATTTAATTGGTAGAATGAATATATACTTTCTAACTGAATATATATACAAAGGGGGCTGAGTGGTCTCAAGGTATGGTGTCCGCCTCGAGTGCTGGAGGTCCCGGGTTCAGGCCCCAGTGAGGACCGGGATATATTTAAAAAATCCTCCTGGACTTCCAGTAATAAAATTTCCCCTGGTCTCTGGGTAGTGAGATCGGACGCCCGTGTGTATTGGTGCGCACGTAAAAAAAATCCCTTGACAGTTGGAAATCGAAAAAGAGTAGCCTAACGGCGCTGCCCGGGCAAAATTTTGAGTTAAAAATCTACCCAAGTATTTCAGGATCCTCACCGGTGCTACGGAGTTCGTGCACTGAGCTGAGTTTCTCCAGACTCAGGTTTGAGTTAGGAGAAAAAACGGAGCACTTATGGGTTAAACCGTGTGCCTTGATGTTGATCCAACGACTAAACTAAACTAAACTAACTGAATATATACTTTCCAATTGAATATATACTTTCTAATTCTCAAATACTTAACAATACATAATTGGTAGAAAATGTGCTTTCTAATTTTTACACTTAACACTCTATATAACTCTTAGACTACTACTTTCTATTTCTTACAGTTAACACACTTTATAGCATCATTAATTGATAGTATATATTTTTTATCGTCATTTTTATCATATGATGCTGCAAGGAAGAATTACAATGTCTACTATCTGCATTCTCCAATGCTTGTTCTGAATTTGGTTTAACAATTAGCAAAAAGAAGACACAGATTATGTCACAAGGTGCACATGGGGTACCATCAATCTTTATTGACAACACCGAACTAGAGATGGTAGACCATTTTACATATCTAGGATAGCGTTAGACATGTCAGCATAGTGGATATGCTTGCAGATCTACAAATTGATGGGAAAGACATTAGACTTATAAAAAACATATATTGGAAACAACAAGCTGCAATAAGGATTGATAATGAAGTGGGACAGTATCAGCCAATTAAGAGAGGTGTTAGGCAGGGATGTGTGATGTTTCCAGATCTTTTTTCCCTGTACGGTGAAAATATTTTCAGAAATGTAGAGGATATAAATGGAATCAGCATTGGAGGATGAAACATCAATAACATTAGATATGCAGATGATACAGTATTAATTGCAGACAATGAGCAGGACCTGCAACAATTAGTAGATGCGGTTGTTGTACACAGTGAGCAACTGGGGTTAGAATTAAATTGTAAAAAGACTCAGGTTATGGTCGTCAGTAGGAAGGAAGAAGTGCCACAATGTAATATACAAGTAAATGGAAATATTCTTCAACAAGTGAATCGGTACAATTATCTTGGAACAGTTATAACATCTGATGGGAGATGCCTTGAAGAGATTAGAACAAGAATCGCCATGGCGAAAGTAGCCTTTAGCAAGATGAAAAACATTCTGACCAATAAGAAGATATAAATTGAAACGAGAAAAAGCGTGTTGAGGGCATACATAGAGCCTGTTCTTTTGTATGGATGTGAAACTTGGACAATGAGCAGTCAAGCTGAAAAGCATCTGATGGCTGCAGAAATGTGATTTCTGAGGAAAATGCAAAGAATACCATGGACAGACAGAAAAACCAATGACCAATTACTACAGGAGACAAATGAACATCGTAAACTGATTAGAGAAATTAGACGTAGACAGTCAAAATTTTTTTGACATGTTATGAGAAGAAATGGATTGGAGAACTTAGTGACAACTGGCAAGCTCGAGGGGAACAGACCAAGAGGAAGACCGAGAGGAAAATACCTGGATGGCTTGGCCACATGGCATGGACGAGACAGGAACACTGAGCTGATCCACGACACTGGTGATCGAGTGAAATGGCGAGTCATGACCGCCCACGCTTTCCGGCATGGCACATGATTGATTGATTGAGGATCAGTGGTAAATAGCAAATTATCCTTAGATCAGGAAATAAACATCCGGATTGGTAAGGCAGCAACAACAATGAACAGGTTAAAAAAAAGAGCCTGGGAGAACAGGAAGCTTACTGCCAAAAAAAGTCCTTGTCTATCACGCTTGTGTCCTTTGTACTCTTCTCTATGGCAGTGAAGCCTGGACAACTTACTCACACCAAGAGAAACATTTAAATAACTTTCATATGTGGTGTCTGCGAAGAATTCTTAGTATTAAGTGGCAAGACAAAATCACAAATACTGAAGTATTAGAAAGATCAGGTTGTGTGATGGTTTATTCCATGCTCAGTCTTCGTTGACTTAGATGGACTGGACATCTTAGGAGGATGGATGATGGTAGAATACCAAAGGACATCTTTTTTGGTGAATTACAGATGGGTAAGAGATCTCAGGATCGGCCTCTACTACGATACAAAGATGTGTGTAAGCGGGACATGATTGATACAGGCATTGATAATGCAAAGAATACCATGGATGGACAGAACAACCAATGAGCAAGTCCTTCAAGAAACAAATGAAGATAGTAAACTGATTAGAGTCATTAGACGTAGACAGTCAACATTTTTTGGGCATGTTATGAGAAGAAATGACTTGGAGAACTTGGTGACAACTGGCAAGATCGAAGGGAAGAGACCAAGGGGAAGACCAAGAAGTAAATACCTGGATGGATTGGCCACATGGCATGGTCGAAACAGAAACACGGAGCTGATCCACGACTCTGGTGATCGAGTGAGATGGCAGAACATGACCGCCCACGCTTACTGGCATGGCACATGATGGATGGATGGATGATAATGCACACGGGAGCAAGTCACCGCTGAATGTGTTGCATGGAGGGCAAACATCAGAAATGGAATAAAGACAAAGGAGAAAATTATTGCAGATAAGTCACACACCGAGCGTGTGAGACGTAAGATGGTGCATGATGGTGGAAATGACCATGCGTTCACATGCACCCACTGTCGACGAACATTTACAGCATGAATTGGCCTTATCGTCTGTCAAGACGGCAAGGTGCCGATGAGTATTTTTTAAATAATTCTTATACAGTCAACACTCTATCTAGTGCCATTAATTTATAGCATATCTACTTTCCATGAGTCAGGTCTTAGTCAGATATGACTGAGCTACCATATGACAGTAGAAAGTACTATCTGCTTTCTGTTAGCGATGAATGTTGATCTGCGCTCACCAAACTCGACACCCACATTGTGCTAACAGCTTTGGGTGGAGGAGCAAATTAAGGAGGGTACAAACCCTATCCTGGTGTGAGGAAATGCAATGTAAAGAGTAAATGTCATGGCAGGGCAGACCAGGCCCTGGGCCTTGGTCAGCAACTGGTCTAGGATAGAAGCTCCGAAAGACAGACAGTTAGAGCATTGCTTTTCTAATCCGGTACTTTCTGTATTGATGTTATCTTTCCTCTGGAATAAAGTAGACAGGCCGAGAGAGGGATTATGCTGCATGGGCGACACATGGTCTCTACAATTCAGCCTAGACTTTGTGCTATGGAGAGGTGATGGTGGAAATGACGTGTTCACATGCATCAATTGTGGATGAACATTTACAGCGCAAATTAGTCTTATCAGTTGCATTTATTACCGCCATGGGTGCCTCAGCACAATGAAACAAACTATCGTCTGTCAATACGGCATGGTACTGGTCTCTACTTTCTAATTCTTACACAGATAACAATATAGTGACATTATTTGACAAAATATATAGTTTCTAATCTGTTTAATACAGGTAACAATCTATATAGTTACATTATTTAATAGAATATATACTTTTTAATTCTTACCCAGGTAACAATCTATAAAGTGACATTAATTAACACAATATATACTTTCTAATTTGCTTAATACAGGTCTTCTGTTCCTCCTCCTCTATTTGCCTCAGTGAAGCGTTGGTGGGAGATGTAAGGATCACTAAGTGCTTTTTCCAATGTCATTTGTATTGTAAGTTAGTGTTCATTTCTTTAAAGTTGTTCTTGATACCCTCACACCAACTTTTACACGGTCTCTCTCTCTCTCTCCCCCCCCCCCCCCCCAAATCATATCCATGAATTTCTTCAATGTGGCTCTTTGTGGTAGATGGTATCAGGGCATTCTTGTAAGTAGGGTCAAACCGTTTAATGTCTTGTTCTTTGAGGAACTGCATGAATGGCTTCAGACCTAGTCTTCTTCTAATTTCCTCATTCCTAATTCAGTTACTCCAGCATCTCTCCTAAAGCATCTCATCTCTGTTGTTATGAATAATACGCTCACTGTCTGTAGAAAGTGTGTCTTCTTCTCCTTCTGCGTTGGTCCGGAAAGTTGTTTTAGACGTAATTACATTGTGCCTGTTTACAGCAGAACTACAATATTTGCACCTTTCGGCTGACACATCCAACTCCTTTGGAATTTTTTGACTGGGTTACCTTCCCGGGTGTAGAAAGTGTTTGATACTGGTAACATAATGTCGGCCAAAAAAAATAGTTCTTAAGAGATTTGCATCTTTCTATGAGTCATAACTGGTGCTAATTGTCCCAGTACCTGATTTGCCTTTGCACATTGTATGTTGATTTCTCTATCCATAATCCAAACTGCAGTGAAAATTGACCCTAGATACAAAAAAAATTTTTTTTCTTCAAATTTCCAAATTCTTTATTTTTATTGACATGGTTTTGATTGCCAGCCTATCAGCATTGTCTGTTTTTAAAGCTTATTTTCATCTAATACCAGAACAACTCTATACAATATTATTATTTGATAGAATTTATACTTTCTAATTCTAACATAGTTAACACTCTCTACAGTGACAATACTTGGTAGAATATATACTTTGTAATTATTAAACAGTTAACACTAACATAGTGACCATAAGAAACAAACTTTATCTAACTTACTTCTTGGGATGTGATCAACATAGAACAATTAGTATAATGAGTCACATCACAAAGCTTTTACTATGAATTATCATGCAAAGAGTGAGGAAAAAAATACAACCTGAAATAGGGGAAGAACAATGTGGGTTTGTAGAAGGAAAGGGTACAGTAAATGCTGTGTATATGCTGCGAACAGTTACTGAACGTGCTATAGAAGTAAACAAGGATATTCATCTTTGCTTTATTGACTACACAAAGGCTTTTGATAGAGTTAGACATGTCAAATGGTGGATATGCTTGCAGATCTACAAATTGATGGGAAAGACATTAGACTTATAAAAAACATATATTGGAAACAACAAGCTGCCATAAGGATTGATAATGAAGTGGGACAATATCAGCCTATTAAGAGAGGTGGTAGGCAGGGATGTGTAATGTATCCAGATATTTTTTCCCTATACAGTGAAAATATTTTCAGAAATGTAGAAGATATAAATGGAATCAGCATTGGAGGACGAAACATCAATAACATTAGATATATAGATGATACAGTATTGATTGCAGACAATGCACAGGATCTGCAACAATTAGTAGACGCTGCTGTTGTACACAGTGAGCAGCTGGGGTTAGAATTAAATTGTAAAAAGACTCAGGTTATGGTAGTCACTAGGGAGAACGAAATACCAAAATGTAATATACAAGTAAATGGGACTATTCTTCAACAAGTGAATCGGTACAATTATCTCTGAACGGCCATAACATCTGATTGGAGATGCCTTGAAGAGATTAGAACAAGAATCGCCATGGCAAAAGTAGTTTTTAGCAAGACGAAAAACATTCTGACCAATAAAAAGATGTCAAATGAAACGAGAAAAAGAGTGTTGAGGGGATACATAGAGCCTGTTCTTTTGTATGGATGTGAAACTTGGACAATGTGCAGTTAAGCTGAAAAACATCTGATGGCTGCAGAAATGTGGTTTCTGAGGAAAATGCAAAGAATACCATGGACAGACAGAAAAACCAATGACCAAGTACTACAGGAGACAAATGACAATCATAAATTGATTAGAGAAATTAGACGTAGACAGTCAACATTTTTTGGACATGTTATGAGAAGAAATGGATTGGAGAACTTAGTGACAACTGGCAAGATCGAAGGGAACAGACCAAGAGGAAGACCGAGAGGAAAATACCTGGATGGCTTGGCCACATGGCATGGACGAGACAGGAACACTGAACTGATCCACAACTCTGGTGATTGAGTGAAATGGTGAGTCATGACCGCCCACGCTTTCCGGCATGGCACACGATTGATTGACATGTCAACACTCTTTAAAGCACCAGTGCAGATGTTTATATTAAAGACAAATTAATTTAAATTAAGTTGCATGTCCTTCACAGGACGTAGCAGGCAACCCCAGCATTACAGCACTGCTGTGTTTCGAACCCGGGTATACAGGCTCACAAGCCGCTTTCGCAAGCCCTTAGCCACAGAGACTTAAAATTTACAATACACATTCAAAAGAGAAACATCCATGGTGTCTAACTGCTAAATAACTAAATATTTCATCATAATCAAATATGCACACTACTGTTCAACTATAACTGTAACTATAAGTCCCAGGTTATGCACGTTTTGCGATTAATCTATAAAATTTATTAGCTGGTCGGTCACAGATGAAGTATATATTGCCTGGCTGCAAACAATTGTAAGTGCAATCTAAATCTTTTGATGAAATTCCTCTTTCCATCTTCCTCTGGCATGATCCAATGAGTAGCTTCTCAACCCCATGTTCTCAGATATGTATGCATGTACACAAGTGTTATATATGTTGAACTATGACAAATTTGTGAGACAACATTATTTAATATCAGCATATTCTCAAACACGTAAGTTGACTATGGTCCTGCTGTAACTAAACTTCAAGATGAGCAGATACTTTGCTATTCTGCTGTCTATACTACTAGCAACAGATACATCAGCTGTATACGTCACATCCAACACTACTTTACCCATGATCTCCAAAGAAGTAAGCTTCTACAGTAATGAAACAACCCTTACTTCTGACAAAAGTGAAGATGTGAAGCAGAAAACCTTGATGCCAACATTACAAACATATGGTCCACAAGGAAGCTCTCAACCCCAATATCAAATTCCCTATGTTACTGACACTACAAAGAGTTCAGAATATATGAATGTTAATTACACAAGCCTAGAATCCTGCAGACACAAGTGTGGCAAGATCATACAGATGCCATGTTCATGTGATCTCAAATGTCTGATACATAACAACTGTTGTGAAGACATAGCTTTGGACTGCCCTGATGTACTGAGGGAGAGTCACACCAAATATGGCTACATGCTTCAGTCAACAGTTGAGTGTGCACCTTTTGGCATTTTCATCATTGCAAGCTGCCCAGCTCAATATCTTTCTAGCTATACATCTCATAATAACTCGCCAAATTCATATAAATCAACAGAACAGACAGCCCAAGAAGCACAGAACAACAAAAGTATTGAAAAGCCAGATGCAGAATCCAGTAATTTTCTGGTAACAATTTTGAGGACCACACCTGTCAGTGATCTCTCTACAGGTTTTGTTTACAAAAACTGGGACACATATTTATGTCATGCAAATGAAAGATCACAACCATTATTGTGGCAAGCTGAATATTCTACAAGATATTTTACACATATTGATGACCTCACAAATCAGTCTTCATACAGGGTAACAATACCACCAACTTATTATCCCCCAGATCAGCTCAATGAGTCCACACAGGCATCAATGTGTATTCCAAACAGTGTAGCTACATGTAAACAGCATCTAGCACTAGAGCATCCAGATTTGGTATTCAAATGCTCTAGTTTTATCTCATACATTACAGCAGTTAATGTGTCATTTACATATTACAACAACAGATACTGTGCTCTTTGTTTTCACGGTTCAAGTGTTACGATAAATTCAGGTCCAGTAGATGAATATCGGCCTAGGAGAAATGATTTTCAATTCTCTGTGCTTGTATCCGTGTCTCAGGGAATCTTTAAACTGATGAGTTATGGAAGCAAACAACTGCCATGGCAATATGCAACCTGTAGCATGAGTGACAGCACCATTCCAGGACAGCAGACCATGTCATGTCAATCTGGGGGTTGCAATCCACAATTTGTGCAGAGGCCTGATGGCACTTGCCAGGAACTATATTCATTTACACTTGCTGTGGCAGATGATGCATGCCCAATAAGAAATGAAGACATCAAAGCCCTGCCAGATTTTCTCCAATGTTACCTGGCAACACATTTCGGGTTAGAAATTGCAGAAGTAAAGGATCCCACAAGTATAGTCTTTGATGATATGTTGAAGCAGACACTTTATATTAATACTATCTTGGTTTATGCTGATAAAACTTTAAAGGCAGGTACTTATTTTAGTAAATTTGGAAACAGTCTATGGAAAATGGCAAGAGCATTAAAATATTACAGACAAAGAAGAAGTTGTTCTACAGAGCAGTCAGAGAGTGGTGGATCACATACATTGTCTCTCAACTCCACAGGTATGACGACTAGATTAGTTTCTGATAAACAAACATTACACAAGATGGAGGATATAGACAAGATGAATGTTTCAACCATGTGTGTATTTAGCAGACGTTTAAATACGGATATTAGACTAAAAGAACTGTTATGCATCCAAGATTACACAAATGACACTTTGGCTGACATTTTGACATCACAATGTTTTCTTGTGTTTGATAATCAAAGCAGCCTAATGACCTCTGGCAGTCTAACAAAGATGGCCTCAAGCAGTCCAACAAAGACCATTTATTTATTGTGTATTTTGATGTCTCAGATGTCTAAATGCATCAGTAGTATTACCATAGATATATGATACAGCAGGTGTTATATGGAGGAGAGGAACTTCAAAGAGAAATTATCTATTGCAGTCCAACAATTCTTGATGGTTATGTCCACAGCCTACGTGTTAAATTGTCAAGTAACTGAAGTTGTTATCTAATCAAATTGACGGAGTGGCCATGGGGAATCCTCTTGGTCCTATTCTAGCGGACATTTTCATGGCACATTTAGAAGAAAAGAGATCCTCAGACATTAAAAACTTGATCTTCTACCGTCGTTATGTGGACGATATATTATCACCACAGACGAGCTACAAGTAACATCGTTCCAGGCCATAATGAACATGGCGCATAAAAACATCTCTTTATCTAAGGAACATGAACACAACAAAACGTTGCCGTTCTGGATATCCTAATAAGACATACAGCAGACGGCACAATTTAAAAATCGGTGTACCGCAAAGAAATATGGACAAGCCAATACTTAAATTTTCATAGCTTCGCACCTGTCCAGTACAAACAGGGCTTAGTGAGGACCCTGTTTGACCGTGCTAGGAAGATATGCACCCAGGATACAATGACGGAAGAAATTGAAACTCTGAAGAATGTCTTACACCTGAATGGGTACTCCACAGGATTTATGAAGCGCCACTGCCAACAGCTGAAACCAAAATCAGACGTACCTACGGTCCCTAAGCTCAAGGTATTTATACAGCTAACCTTTCGAGGGGATGACGTAATGCAACGTCTACAGGACCGGCTCGTTACAGCAGTTGGCCGAACATTCTGTGCTGCAACACCAGTTATTAAGTACAGAACCACACCAATTCCAACCCCAGCAATAAAAGAATCTACCCCTCTGTATGCCGCAACTAATTGTATTTACCAATTCACATGCAGGTGCGAGTCTACCTACAATGGCCGAACAGACAGTTACACACCAGGATATTTGAACACATACCAAACTGGGTTGACAAGAAACTACACACAAGCGATGGGATCATGGGAAGTGTAACACACCACAATTATAAACTTCCGGTGTCGTCCATTGCACGTCATGTTAGTTAGTCGACAGATCATCCTCATTGCACATCGAACCATTCAGTCCATAAGTGCTCGGATCCCCTCCTCAGCAAATCCCGAAACGTGTAGCGGCTAACGACGCCAGTTCCGTGTTGGTTTATCAATCTTCTTTGGCTTCCTGCGTAGTGTTCTTGTTTGGCCACCCCTCTTTTAATTTGCTGCTCTCGCAGTCTGGCCATTGTTGTAGATTCACAGTCATCACTTGGTTCTCGCAAAAGTCTTACTTCTTGTAGAGCATTCAGAATGTCGGCCTGGTCCATGGCGCGTCCGCCCTCCACAGTAGCCTCACCTGCGAGCTTGTCAGCCCGCTCATTTCCTTGTACTCCCGCATGCCCTGGCACGAAGATGAAACTAATCTTTGCCAGTCGAGACAGCTCCAGAGGCAGCAACCATTCTCTTCGGATCGACCCCTCCTCTATCCTCTTGATCATGTTCATTGAGTCGCTAAGGAAACAAGCCCTAGTGAATGTCTGTGTCTCGAGCCATGTTATTGCTTTACTTACTGCCATGACTTCCATGGTCAGGCTACTTGTGGTTTCAGTGAAAGCACCAGAGTCCTCCTTCACAATTCTCCCTCCGGCCCGAGCTGTAAAGGCCCATGAGCTTCTCACATGTCGGACGACCGACCCATCTGTGTAGATGACCGCGTCACCGTCTAGCGAATTCTCGAAAATCAACGCTTGTACTTCAGCCTCAACAGCAGCCGGATTTTCTTGTCTGCATTTTCTATCTAGTTGGATGCAAACTGAAAAGGATGTGCAGAAGTCTGTTGGCACTTGCACCCACTCCTCGCCAGGTTCTAAGTCCTCAAGTGAACACACCTGTTGAAGAATGTCTTCGGCTTGACCCATCCACGACCGTCCTCTTTTTAACCTGCTGCCCTTCATCTTCCTAATTTCACTATGCAGTGGATGTTTGTTTGCGTTAATTCTGAGGTAGGCGCGTGCCCTGCGTCTGTTCTCCCAGACTCCCACTTCTTCCTTGCTAATGCTTCCTGCACAATCTTAGCGACATGCGGACGAGCATTATCGTGCAACAAAATCACAGCGAGAAAGCATGCCGGGTCGTTTATTCTTGATGGCTTTTTGCAGCTTGTCTAGTGTTTGCAAGTAGTGGGTAGAGTTGATGTTTACATCAGGTTCTTTAAAGTCGGCTAACTATAGCCCTTCATGGTCAAAAACTGCGCTCAGCATAACCTTACCAGCGGAAACCTGTAACTTGAATTATTTGGCGCTTGGTGATCCAGCATGCTTCCCATGCATGCTCTCTCTTTTGCTGCTTGGTTCAAAGTGATGACATCATGATTCATCGCCTGCCACTATGCGGAAGAGAAATGCATCACCCTCCACTCTGTAACGCAGCAAGTGGTTCAAACACCATGCCATGCATTCCTCTTTTTGGTGGTCTGTCAACATCCGTGGTACCCACTGTGAACACACCTTCCGATATTGTAGTTTCTTACGAACGACCTTTTGAATTGTCGAAATTGATACATAAAATTCTTTCACTAGTGAACGTATGCTTCGATGACAGTTCATCTGTACTGCTGCATCAATTTTGGCGATGATTTTTTCTGTTGCAACAATATGCGCTTGACCCGGCCGCCGAAGATCTGTTGTGAACTGACGTCCTTTCCAAAACATTCGTGCCCAGTCTGTCACTGTTGTCTTCGACACACATTTTTTACCATACGCTGCCTGCATTCTTTGATGAATGTCCACTGGTCAAAATCCTTCAAATGAAAGAAACTGAATCACTGCTCTTTGAGCTTCTTTGGGCGGATTTTGGATCAACCCAGCCATTTTCTCAATGGTCAGAAACATCTTGGGACAATAAGCATGTGCTCTTTTATTCATTGGTCAGTATTTATCACATGATCATGTTCAATATACGCAATTACGCGCGGTGCGGCACGAACGGATTTCAATTGAACGCCCCTTATAATAGGGACAATGTGCGGTCATATCTTGCTTTCCAATTCTTTGTTCAAACAGCAAGTGATTTTAAATTGTGACTAAACCCCAGTGTCCCACAGCTGATTTCAACCTAGCATAAGCTGGAGCCTGTTGACAGTGAAATACCTGAAACCTGTGAGGCAAACATGACCAGCCTAGGCCTGATCGCAGCCAGTCTGTGTGTGCTGTGTTGACTCCTGCCCTGGTTATATCCTAATATGCTCAGATGTGAAGTTCCAGTACTGGTCTTGAATAACCCACTGGTTTCTGGGCTTGGAGAGGGGGAGGAGATCTCTGCAACACAGCCCATGTGGAAATGGTACTTTGGAACGGTGTTGGGAGAAAAGACTGTTCACCAATTGCACTCTGATATATGCAGGGCTCAGGTAACCTGATCATCATTGCATGGGACTTACAAGTTAAAACTCACAGTCCTACAGAGGATTCACAAACAGCAACAGCAAAAACAACCCAACAGATGCCTCTCTGATATGACAGTTCAGAAATGCTGTTTCACATCTTCCTGCTGGTTTCAGTTAATGTGATTTAAAAACTAAACTTTAAAGACTACAGTTTAATAACGTATGTGTTACCAGAAATAAAAAGTAGCGACAGAAATTAATAATATGGGAAAGACATGGACGGAGCTGCATGGGATAGAAAAGGATCGGACACCTTGGGGTGAGTTAGACGAGGGCTTCTTCTAAACAAGGGGATAAAAGACGAAGCAAGAAAAGCCAAAATGTGGTGAGATCACACACGTAAGGTTTAGTGAAAACATGTGTGTAGAGTTAGGTGAAATCAAGTGAAGGTTTGGCAAAACCACATGGAAACATTATGGCAAAATCAGATGCATACAGAATGGCAAAGTCACAGGCCTAAATTGGTAACTTTATGTTCCTCAACTTTTCCCACTATAATCAATCAATGGCACCTTGCCGTCTTGACAGACGATAGTTTGTGCTTCAAAAAGGCATAATAACTTTTACCCATGGCGGTAGCGAATGTGACTGATAAGGCCAATTCGCGCTGTAAATGTTCGTTCACAGTGGGTGCATGTGAACATGTGGTCATTTCCACCATCATGCACCATCTTACGTCTCACACGCTGGGTGTGTGACTTATCTGCAATAATTTTCTCCTTTGTCTTTATTCCATTTCTGATGTTTGCCCTCCATACAACACGTTCAGCGGCGACTTACTCCCAATGTGCATTATCAATGCCTGTATCAATCATGTCCCGTTTACACACATCTTTGTATCGTAGTAGAGGCCGACCCTGAGATCTCTTACCCATCTGTAATTCACCAAAAAAGATATCCTTTGGTATTCTACCATCATCCATCCTCCTAAGATGTCCTATCCATCTAAGTCTACGAAGACTGAGCATGGAATAAACTCACACAACCTGATCTTTCCAATACTTCAGTATTTGTGATTTTGTCTTGCCACTTAATACCAAGAATTCTTCGCAGACACCGCATATGAAAGCTGTTTAAATTGTTCTCTTGGTGTGAGTAAGTTGTCCAGGTTTCACTGCCATAGAGAAGAGTACTAAGGACACAGGCTTGATAGACAAGGACTTTTGTTTTGGCAGTAAGCTTCCTGTTCTCCCAGACTCTTTTTCTTAACCTGTTCATTGTTGTTGCTGCCTTACCAGTCCGGATGTTGATTTCCTGATCTAGGGATAATTTGCTATTTACCACTGATCCTAGATATGTAAAATGGTCTACCATCTCTAGTTCAACGTTGTCAATAAAGATTGATGGTACCCCATTTGCACCTTGTGACATAATCTGTGTCTTCTTTTTGTTAATTGTTAAACCAAATTCAGAACAAGCATTGGAGAATGCAGATAGTAGACATTGTAGTTCCTCCTCAGAGTGGTTCATAACTGCAGCATCATCTGCAAAAAGCAACTCTCTGATCAGTACCCTCCTAATTTTGGTCTTGGCTTTCAATCTCTGAGCATTGTAGAGGCCGCCATTTGAGTGTGAGTGAATATACATACCACTACCCTGATCACGAAAGGCATATTTCAGTAGAAGTGAAAAG
Organism: Cepaea hortensis; assembly: GCA_963921405.1. Taxonomy (NCBI): domain Eukaryota; kingdom Metazoa; phylum Mollusca; class Gastropoda; order Stylommatophora; family Helicidae; genus Cepaea; species Cepaea hortensis. The sequence continues at coordinate 31,515,633 of OY992889.1, read as the reverse complement.
TATATTCCAAAGAGGGTGGCTGCTAGTACACAACCTTGCTTAACTCCACTCTTGATTTCAAACTCTTCAGAAGTTGCACCATCAAACTTGATTGTACTCTTCATGCCTGTGTGGAACAATTTCACAATGGACAGAAGAGTTGGTGGGCAGCCAATCTTCTTTAGTGCCTTGAACAGACCCTCACGACAGACCAAATCAAATGCTTTTGTGAAGTCGATGAAGGCAATAAACAGTGGTTGATTCTGTTCATGGCATTTTTCCTGCATTTGTCGCAATGAGAATATCGTATCAATGGTAGACCGGTTCTGTCGAAAGCCACACTGTGATTCGGGGTAGACTTGATCTCCTAGGACTTGAAGTCTGCACAGAACAATTCTGTCAAATACTTTTCCAACAATACACAGAAGTAAGATACCCCTATAGTTGTTGCAGTCGCTCCGATCGCCCTTGTTCTTGTACAGTGTTATGATGCTTGTACCTTTGAAATCCTATGGGACTTGTCCTTCTCGCCAGCATAGCTCTATTAGCTGGTGGATCTGTAGCGTGAGTGTGTCTTGCCCACTCCTGATAACCTCTATTGGAATCCCATCCTTACCTGGAGCCTTGCCAGATGCAAGTTCATTTATAGCACACTTAACTTCTGTTATGGTGGGAAGTGTATCCAGGTGGTCAAGAGTTGGTAGAGTCTCTATGGCGTTGAGGGCATCATCCGCTAGTTTGGTCTCACTTGAGTAAAGCTCCAAATAGTGCTCTACCCATCTATCCATCTGCTGTTTTTTATCAGTTATGATTTCTCCAGTCAAGGTTTTCAATGGTGCACTTCTTTTGATCATTGGACCACAGGCTTTCTTTATTCCTTCATACATGCTTCTGATGTTTCCCTTATCACTTGCGATTTGAATGGACTCACATAACTTGATCCAATAATCATTTGCACATTGCCTGGCAGCCTTTTGCACATCCTTCCAAGCTTGCTTTAGCTCACTCAGAGTATTACACATTGGTCTTTCCTTGTTTCTTAAGAGAGCTATCTTATTCTTATCAATCAAGGGCTGCAGAGTCTGGCTGTTTGCCGCAAACCAGTCCTGCCTCTTATGATCCACTGTGCCGTAATTCCCTACGGCAGTTTTATAAAAAGTTTCTTTAAGTTGACCCCACTTTTCACTTACTGTACAATTTTCTGGTTTATCAGTGAAAGCGTCTTCAAGTTGCTTTCCCACTATAAAGATTGTGACAATTCACGCATAAGACAGTTTTCAATTGTCAGAACTGGATTCACTGATAAGAGAATATCAATTCTGGTATACAGACGGCATCAGAAACAGCTTGTTCACAAGCACAAAATCTCTTTATGTTAAGTTCTGTGACTGAGTTAAAATTAAACTGTTTGCAACTTTTACTTTATTTTATTTTTGTAGCTAAAATATTGTTTTACAAAATCTATCTGAAGTGAAAATTGCAACATAAGTTATGCTTGCTTCACACCACAGAAGTACTGAATGTGTGTCAATAAATTAAAAGAAAGCAGATTTGCAACTGGACAATTTTCGCTTTATATTAAACATACAGGAGCATACCTGAACATTTATGCGCATTTTCTTTTATAGTTCTTTCACCCTACATTGCTCTCATCTGCTGTCGTTGCTCCTTATTACTATCAGTCATTTTCTGTCAATGTCATTGGTGTTTCTTAGTCATTACATTAAAGTGTTACACATTTCTGGATGTGTTCATGAGAGTTGAATGTACTGTGATCACAAAAAGGTTAACATATTGAGAAATGCAAGCTGGTATAGTTGTAATCCACTTTAATATCGAGTAAATACGAGTACAACTGAAATACTTTTACCTTGGTTCTATTTGATTTTTTCGGAACTGGAGGTAATGATTAACAGGGACAAATGGGAGAATTCGTATTGCAGCGTTAGAGGTGAAATTCTTGGATCGCAGCAAGATGAGCTACTGCGAAAGCACTTGTCAAGAATGTTTTCATTAATCAAGAACGAAGGTCCGAGTTCAATAACATTAAGGAGATTGACCTGATAGCAATGCTATAATATAAACAAGTTCACGGGGTGAAAGGGTATTCCCCGGAAAGAAAAAATAAGAAGGTAAACGGGGAAGGTTGTGGGGCAGACAGTTGAGCTTGGGGGTAGTGTTGTGTGGAGCCTGGGGAGGGGCTGTAAAGAAGGTTAAAAAGACAGTGAAAAAACATTGACTGGGGACAGTTGAGTGTTGGGACCCGACAAGTGTAGGTCGGTGGTCCGGGAAATTGAAGGATAGCGGAGTTAAGGAGAGAGCTCCGAGCTGTGTTTTGTTCAGTGATGGACAGTTGAGTTGTGGGACCCGACAAGTGTAGGTCGGTGGTCTGGGAAAGTGAATGAAAGGGGAGATAGTGATAGAACTCTGCCCTGTGGTTTTCAGTGATAGGAAGGCTGAGACTAAGGATTAAAGACTGAGCCCGGTTATCAGCAGACATAGTGAATTGAAGCCTAGCCCTAGAGAGGGTCGGATAGTTAGCAGAGGCTTAGATCCAGAGTGGGTGGATCCAGTGAGTTCGGGCCGGAAGAGTGGCTAGTAAAAACTGTCGTCGTGGATGAGATTAAGTAGGCCTTGAGAAGGCAGTGTTATTTGAGTTGTAAGTTGTGACGAAGATATATTTTGAGAGAATTATTGTTCCTGGATTTATATGTTGTGTGGTTCCGTGTTAATTCAGCATTAAATGGATATTAGGTGCGCAAACTTACTCTTGTTCACTGACTCGCGGATGTGTGCTGCAGTGGTGACGTGTGATGTGAGATAGGTGGCAAGCTCAGCTTGCACTCTGCAGTGATATAGTGGAAGCATTAGAATCTAGACAACGACCAATCTTCGTTTGGTACAAAAGAGTTTGTGTCAATATGATATTCTCATTGCGACAAATGCAAGAAAAATGATGAGAACAAAATCAACCACTGTTTATTGCCTTCATCGACCTCACAAAGGCATTTGATTTGGTCAGTCGTGAGGGTCTGTTCAAGGCACTAAAGAAGATTGGCTGCCCACCAACTCTTCTGTCCATTGTGGAATCGCTCCACACAGGCATGAAGGGTATAATCAAGTTTGATGGTGCAACTTCAGAAGAGTTTGAAATCAAGAGTGGAGTTAAGCAAGGTTGTGTACTAGCCTCTTTAGAATATACTTTTCACTTTTACTGAAATATGCCTTTCGTGATCAGGATGGTGGTAAACACATTCACTCACGCTCAGATGGCGGCCTCTACAATGCTCAGAGATTGAAGGCCAAGACCAAAATCAGGAGGGTACTGATCAGAGAGTTGCTTTTTGCAGATGACGCTGCAATTACGACCCATTCTGAGGAAAAATTACACTGTCTACTATCTGCATTCTCCAATGCTTGTTCTGAATTTGGTTTAACAATTAGCAGAAGGAAGATGCAGATTATGTCACAAGGTGCAGATGGGGTACCATCAATCTTTATTGACCACGCCAAACTGGAGATAGTGGACCATTTCACATATCTAGGATCAGAGGTAAATAGCAAATTATCCCTAGATCAGGAAATCAACATCAAGATTGGTAAGGCAGCAACAACAACGAACAGGTTAAGAAATAGAGTGGGAGAACAGGAAGCTTACTGCCAAAACAAAAGTACTTGTCTATCAAGCCTGTGTCCTTAGTACTCTTTTTTATGGCAGCGAAGCCTGGTCAACTTACTCACACCAAGAGAAAAGTTTAAAAAGCTTTCATATGCGGTGTCTGCGAAGAATTCTTGGTATTTAAGTGGCAAGACAAAATCACAAATACTGAAGTATTGGAAAGATCAGGTTGTGTGATGGTAGAATACCAAAAAGACATTTTTTTTGGTGAATTACAGATGGGTAAGAGATCTCAGAGTCTGCCTCTACTATGGATACAAAGATGTGTGTAAGCGGGACATGATTGATACAGGCATTGATAATGCACATTGGGAGCAAGTCACCGCCGAACGTGTTGCATGGAAGGCACATATCAGAAATGGAACAGAGACAAAGGAGAAAATGATTGCAGATAAGTCACACACTGAGCGTATGAGGCGTAAGATGGTATGTGATGGTGAAAATGACCATGTGTTCACATGCATCCTCTGTGGACGAACATTTACAGTGCGAATTGACCTTATCAGTCACAATCGTTACCGCCATCGTTTGTAGTAATTATGCCTTTTTGAAGCACAATGTAACAAACTATCGTCTGTCAAGACGGCAAGGTGCCAATGAACAATGAACTGAAGTATAAAAGTGCAGAAACAAGCATGTTTTCCAATTGTTTACATTTCCACTGCTTTACCACAGTTTGACCGGTTTCATTTACATACACACGTTGTGCGCGAGCACACATACATACACACACACACACACTGAAACCTCGGTTCTCGATGCCTTCAGCTTTCGTTGGTTTCTGTTTTTGTCTTTTTCCGCAGACATTTTTTCTGAGGTTGCCTCGGATTTCGTTGACGTGCTTACGTGACCTCTCTGCTAATTTTGCAAAAACAAAGGGACCCACGCATTCTTCTGCTCAGTTTGCCAGTGTTTTTCATTATGTGAGCATCAGTTGCTAATAATAAAATACAAGAGCGGCATTAATATTGCTGGAAGTGGCCGCCAGCACGGGAATTCGCCATCCATTAGAAGTTCCATTGTGGCAAAAAAGAAAGCAATAAGGAAGGCTAATGTAGCGAAAAGTGTGAATGTGTCAACAAAAGAGAGATCGCAAACAATTGTAGATGTCGAATAGTTATTAATTTGGAAAAATAAAAAAAACAAAAACAGTTAAATGGCGATTCTATTTCGGAGGCAATCGTATGTGAAAAGGCCAGACTGTCGTATGCCGACCTCATTAAGAAAATGCCTGGTACGAGTGCTAGTATACTTAGTGATTTTAAGGACAGCAAAGTACAGTTTGAAAAATTCAACAGGTGCACTGGCATACACTGTGTTGCTAGTCATGGCGAAGGTGCGAGTACGGACACGTTTGGGGGCCAAAAGATAGTATTAAACACTATATTTATTCCCTATAAAATGTGTTTTTGGTATGTATTTTGGAGTGTATAGAATGAATTACTCCCCCGATGTGTCTCCACCTTGACGTGGTGGGGGAGCTTGCGTGTCCCATCGACCCCATTTGCTTGCCGATGGATGAAAAACTACATATCGGACAGCTTATGGGATAGGGACCAGACTAAGAGAGACACAACCTGCTGCTCTGCAGGGAGACTGAGGATAACAGTCAAAAATTTTAATCAGGTGCACGAAGGCAGACGTTCTTGGTCCGGACAAAACTCTTAAGGCTCCCTGTCGAGGGCTGTGGCTGAACGCCTCTAAGCCACAAACCCTCGGATCTGAGAGCCGGGCCGATACCCGCCTACGGAAAAATAGAGGCGTGATACTGAGCAAGCTACATGCTCAGGTCTGATACAAGTTCGAAGGCTCTCAGCTGGGGGATATGAGAGATTCCCGGATGAGAGGGCCAGGCCGCTTCTCGTTCACTGCTGCACGAAGGTAAGGTGCTGAGCCGGCAGCACATGTAGCCTACCTCGTGAGCGAGTACAAAAAGCCAGAAAAGTGCCCCAGTCGAAAGAAATGGTTACGAAAACTGTCTGTATCTCACTCATAGAGAGTGTAGACAAAAGTGGAAGAACGTCTCAATGACGCGAAATGGAACGCACGGCGAGCGAACCTATTGTGTGGTCCGAATTCAAAAGCAAAAGCTTACCGAGTGGATGTCGCTCGCAGTCTGACCGCTCCTGGTGTGTGCTTGAGCGGCCAGTGGCAAGCGAGATGCCCAACACATGGAAGTGAGGAACTAAAACAGCCATGAGCAGGACGTGGCAACTCCTCGGGTGAGCCCAGTCTCAGAGCAATATGTGCCGGCTCTGCAATTATGGAAGCCTCCTTGGATAGCCCGGGAATGCCCATTGTCTGCCCCTGCCTTCCCTTGAGGGCCGACCGCGATGTCGTTGATCGTTCTATCTTGACCAGCTGAGATGTTGGCGACATCACAACAGTCTAACGTGCCTCAAAACCAGAGGAAGGCTAACCTCATTAAAAAATGCCTGCCGGAAGCGTCGTCCTGCGGGTGGCAAACTAAAAATTGACACTACGCAATTACGTCCGAGTGAAATGTCTCGTCCGAATGTCTCTCGTGCTAGGAACAGCTCTAACTACCTAGTTTCCGAATGCCGCTCTTGTTCGGAACAGCTCTGACTAGGTAGTTTTCCGAATGTCTGTCGTGCCAGGAACAGCTCTGACGGGCGCAACGACAAGCACATGTCCGCTGAGTGGATGCCGTCTGCAAACCTGTCTGGTTTGTGCGGGAATGGCCCGGGGCAAACGAAATGATCAATATATTGAAGTGAGGAGTTAAAGCAGCCATGAGCAGGACGTGACGATTTCCCTCGGTGAGCCCAGATCCAGGGCGCTATGTGTCGGCCCTGCAACTATGGAAGCAACCTTGGATGGTGAAAAATGCTATGGACTGTCCCTGCCTTCCTTTGAGGGATGACCGTTGCCTTCGACCGTTCCAACTTGGCCAGCTGGGTTGTAGATAGCACCACAAAAGTGAGAGTCTCCCAGGAATGCTACCTGGTCAAAAAAGCACGCTGTAGCCGGATGTGTTGGCCTACGGGTTTAGGCCCAAGGGCGCATAACAGACACACCGCAATCACATCTGAAAAAACACTCCGGATGAACGAAAAGAAGAAAAGAAGAAGAAGAATGAATTAATTGGATTTACATTGATTCATATGGATATAATTGCTCCGTGTTTCATCGGTTTCAGATTTCGCTGACTGTTTTCAGATGGATTATCGAAGAAAACTGAGCTTTGATTGTATATAGACCAAGAGCTTCAGTGCCGTAAAGACACTTGCCTGCCGACCAGAATGTCATGGCTTTGATCTGCAACTGGGCCATTTTAGAATTTTCACAAATGACCAGGGCTTCCAGGTTGACCTAGCCTAAAATGAGTACCAAGAATATCTTAGGAAATAAAGGCCTGATACTGAAATCATCACCCACCAAGTGCCGACACATTTATAAAAATTGGAGTCTAGCACTGTATACCTGATATGACTTAAGGGGTGAAAAGGGACCTTTATTCTTTACTTTACAGATCAGGGTGCACATCATCAACCAGGTACTATGCAGTCCACAATGGTTTTATATATCTACATGCACACTGTTTAAGCACACTTAGGTACTTACCGGTTTCCATAATCTTTGAAATGTGCAGCTTCTCCATCCTTACTGCAGGCAAACACATCTACAAGTTCCATCTTGTATCGCTTGTGTGTGGCGCCATGAGTCTGCTGCAAGTATTTGTCAATGAGCTGAAGACAAATTAACATGAGTTAGATAAGACCAACTAGTGACGGGCTGAAAAAGGATCTAATAAGCTGATAACATGTTCAGAGAAAAACTAGACAGGTCAAGAAAAGTTATAACAAGATGAAAAAAGGATGAGACAGGTTTACTTTCATCATGAAACAAGTCTTGTGCAGAATGCTGCTCTTATTACAGTTCCAGGAAAGACTGTCCTCTGCTAGTTTCTCTGGTTCATATATTTTAAAGCCCATCAGTTATCAGGTAGCCGGCTCCATGGCCGAGGGGTTAGCAGCTTTCTCCGCTAACCCCGAATACTCTCGTCCCGTGACGCGACGAGAATTAGCAGTGGTTCGAATCGCAAAAGTGACTTATGAGAGTATGGAGCCGGTCGCTCAGAAAGTCGTGGTGTGCTGATGAGCGTAATCTAGCCTAGGAATCAACATACAGCTGAAAGATGCTGGTGTTGACCGCAATATCCTGAAACAGGATGGAAATGCGGGAAAAAAAAAAAAAAAAAAAATCAGTTATCAGGTATTAAGTCCCTTAGTAAACCTCGCTCTCATCACAATCCAAAACAGACTCTTGATCCCTCACAAGATGCATTTCCATGCCCAGGGAGTCCTATTTAATATCCTATGCCCACTGTCAACCCTGTCTTGTCTGCCAGGAACCATGCTGACCTTTCCTGTTCATTCTAAACACTGTGATGTTTGATGTGACCAAAGTGTTTTATTCTCCAAGACATCATATGTTTATGAGCCAGATTTCTTTGATATTCAAATATTGAAGTCAGGCTGAGATAAGATGTGAAAAGCATACGCTAGGTTAAGTTAGGTTAACAAACTTCAGTCATCAACCTTGGCTAGGTGTCTAATTTGGAGTGTTTCATAAATAGAATGGTGGACTTAGCTCTTCACTCATGATCATCAACAAATGCCATGCTGATAAGCATGGGTGGTCATGGTTTGTGTCATAGACCTTATAATTATGCTATACTGCTGGACAATTGTCCCTTGTATAAACAAGACTACAAAAGGCAATCTTTCGATGTTGTAAACATATAGAAACTCTGACGCTAGGAGCGAGACCAATATTGCAAGGTTTTAATCGTATTAAAAAAACTATATCTTTACATAAAATCCATTCTGAATAAATAAATACAGCTTCACAAATACTCGCATTTTCAGTCATCCTACAAGTGAGCTAAATGCACATAACTTCTTTATCCTATTTGCACACAGGGCCTCCTAATGTTGCATTAATTTTTATGACATCACCGTTGCACTTTATCACTGGTGTCTAAGTCATACTAGCTCTTACTCAGTCATACAGATAGTTACTCTTATACTTCAGTCTAACATTTTATCATTCATTCACTCTGGGTCCTAATCTACGTCCTATCCTGTCTGCTGTCCGAAACACACTCCTCGGCCTGTTACTTTCCCGTTTTCGCCTCCCCATCGCTCGCCTTTCACAGGTAATTGTTTAGGAGACGTGTTCACTCCCACATTCGACCGCTTGTCCAGTGCATGTTTACTCGCAGCGGTTGTCTGTGTCCTTGAACTCGGGTAACCATGTCTGTCCGGTTTTGAGCTGTTGTCAATGTCTACTCTAAATGACGGTTAACTCCTGTCCAAAGTGTTTGTCCGTATTTATCATCTATACCTATTAACTCTTGTATGTCATCTTCTACACTGTTGCTATTACATATCTAATATAGAACTGTGACAGTTTGCCATCCCACACAATCACCAGCCTCAGATCAGGCCTGTCTTCTTTTCCCTACGATGACTTGTGGCCAAGTTATTGAGGTATTTATCTCTCCATCTTCCCCTTGTTCTGTTCCCTACCATGACTTGTGGCCAAGTTATTGAGGTATTTATCTCTCCATCTTCCCCTTGTTCTGTTCCCTACCATGACTTGTTGCCAAGTTATTGAGGTATTTATCTCTCCATCTTCCCCTTGTTCTGTTCCCTACCATGACCTGTGGCTAAGTTATTGAGGTATTTATCTCTCCATCTTCCCCTTGTTCTGTTCCCTACCATGACCAGTGGCCAAGTTATTGAGGTATTTATCTCTCCATCTTCCCCTTGTTCTGTTCCCTACCATGACCTGTGGCCAAGTTATTGAGGTATTTATCTCTCCATCTTCCCCTTGTTCTGTTCCCTACTATGACCTGTGGCCAAGTTATTGAGGTATTTATCTCTCCATCTTCCCCTTGTTCTTTTCCCAATTGATGTTTTCATTTGTTTCTTGTAGGACTTGTGCATTGATTTTTCTGTCTATGGTGTTATTTGCATATTTCTCAGAAACCACATTTCCACTGCCATTAGACGTTTCTCAACGCGTCTGCTGATTGTCCATGTTTCACATACATATGACAGTATAGACCAATCACATTGTAAAGCTTGCATGATGGCTCCATGGTACCCCACTTGCAGAAGTTGCTTGTATGGGCTAGATTTTCACCATTTTACAAAATCTGCGCCCTCATGTGGAACGTTCTGTGGTGTTTGAGTGCTTTTCAGTTCTTTACTGGTCATATACAGTGGGCTATCACACACAAGCCATGAAATGATAATTTTACATTAAAGTCATCAGAACTATGATCAAGTGGAGCCATGAAATGATAATTTTACCTTAAAAATCATCAAAACTATGATCAAGTGGAGCCATGAAATGATAATTTTACCTTAAAGTCATCAGAGCTATGATCAAGTGGAGTCAAACTGCAGTGTAGCTGATGGTAGTGTCTGTCTATAGGGTTATCTGACATGTCACCTCCCTTCAGCATCTTGATGGCAATCTCAATGTCTTCCAGTGCCTGATAATATGAGCAAATTATGTAAGGTTGTCATTTAATTACAAACATGCTGTGGCGGTTTCATATATATATATATATATATGTGTGCGTGCGTGAGTGTTTGTGTGAGTAAGTGACAGAGAGAGATGGAGAGAGAGAGAGAGAGAGAGAGAGAGAGAGAGAGAGAGAGAGAGAGAGAGAGAGAGAGAGAGAGAGAAAGAGAGAGAGAATTCATCCAGAACACCAAGTACTGAGTTCTATAGAAATACATGAACGTCTACACCATTTGGCTGAATACATGATGATGATGATGATGTGTGTGACGTAATAACCTAGTATATTGTTCTCCCTCTTTCAATGCCAGGATCCAGTATATTAACTCCCAGCTCCAATAATGCAATGGTTGATGTCTTTACTCCAGTAATGAGGATTCCATGCTGGTGTTTGCCAGCCGGGTCAGTGGTCATGTTTAGAGTTTGGTAAGACCTTCCACTAAGCTGCTCACATGTTGGCACCATGAGAAACAACAAGGGGGTTATTATTTGTATCCAAAGGAACTATTCAAGGCATCTTCCAGCTCAGGATAGATTGATTTAAGGAGTTTTGTGCAAGTTACAAAATTCTCATGAATATAAATGTTCGTTATATTATGAAGCACTATAGACCATGGTGACCTGGATTAACAACAATATAGTTCATGTATGTGGTAGTTTAGCAGCAAGTTCTGTTATTGTGTGATTTATTTCAGTGTGTTCATTGCATACACAATCTGTAAAAAAGAAGAAAAAGAACTGTGGAACAGACCATATGCGTCACTCTCGATCAACCTCTGGATTCAGCTATCAGCAAAGAAAGGCAAGCTAGGTCTGAATATCTTTTCCATGTGGTGGGGGTTCTTTGGGATTAATTCACAAAACAAGCAGTTATCTTTTACAAGAGATCAGCCCCTAATCAATCCTCTAACATATTTCCTCAGTCTACCTACTTGAGAGACATGATGTTTTCAAAGTCTTACCTCTAGCAGAGCAATCTTCTCCTTCACCATCTGAGGTGTTCTGATTAAAGGTGGAACCTGCATTCTGTAATATTTTTGTTACAGAAAAAGAAAAAAAACTAAGACACTATAATAAAAATATAGACATAACAAAATGACAAATTCAGCAAACATTGTTAAGACTAAAAATAATGTAGAGCTCATCGACAGAAAAGACTCCCTCTAGTGCGCGCGCGCGTGTGTGGTTTGGGAGGGGTGGGGGTGTGTGCGCTGGTGGTGGAGGTGGTAAAAACAGAATAATCCAAGAACACTCTTGAGATTAGAATAAATAAGCCAGAATAATCATTAGTGCAGTTGTGGCAGAAAAGTCAGAACAAAATGGCCACATAGTAATTGGAAAACATTGGTATTGCCAAAATTACTGGGGGGAAAGTTGTGACCAACCCCAACACTAGGTTGATTTACTAGGCAAGTTTATGTTCCGTAGTTTGCCGCTGCTTTTAGAACAAAAAGTTAACATTTAAGTTCAGCTGACCGGTGTGGGAAATGAACCCCGTACCCTGCCGTCAACACACAGGAAAATAATAATCAGTGAACCGATTTGACATGGTATAATTGGGAATGAAACAACTGCAAGAGTAATGAGTGTTCAGTTCTGACATTTAAATAATGGCCCAAACATTAATCAGTGGATAGTACACAAACCATAAAGATAGGCCCAAACATTAATCAGTGGATGGTACACAAACCATAAAGATAGGCCCAAGCAGTAATGAGTGGGCAGTTCTGACATTTAAACAATGGCCCAAACATTAATCAGTGGATAGTACACAAACCATAAAGATAGGCCCAAACATTAATCAGTGGATGGTACACAAACCATAAAGATAGGCCCAAGCAGTAATGAGTGGGCAGTTCTGACATTTAAACAATGGCCCAAACATTAATCAGTGGATAGTACACAAACCATAAAGATAGGCCCAAACATTAATCAGTGGATGGTACACAAACCATAAAGATAGGCCCAAGCAGTAATGAATGGGCAGTTCTGACATTTAAACAATGGCCCAAACATTAATCAGTGGATAGTACACAAACCATAAAGATAGGCCCAAACATTAATCAGTGGATGGTACACAAACCATAAAGATAGGCCCAAGCAGTAATGAGTGGGCAGTTCTGACATTTAAACAATGGCCCAAACATTAATCAGTGGATAGTATACAAAACCATAAAGATAGGCCCAAGCAGTAATGAGTGGGCAGTTCTGACATTTAAACAATGGCCCAAACATTAATCAGTGGATGGTACACAAACCATAAAGATAGGCCCAAACATTAATCAGTGGATAGTACACAAACCATAAAGATAGGCCCAAACATTAATCAGTGGATAGCTCTGACAGTGGAAAAACTGGACCAAACAGTTATCAGTGGATGGTTCTGAAGCAGGAAAAATGGGATCAAACAGCTATCAGGGGACAGTCCTGACAGTGGCAAAAGTGGAACAAACATTTGTCAGTTGACAGTTACAAAAGTAACCCAGAACAATAATAAGTTTTAAAATCCACTAAAAATATCTTCACAATCCCACACAAATGTTTTTAACCCTAAATGCTATAGCAGGATAATGTTCATCTATTACCCACATTTTTGTCCTCATGTGGTTTCTGGGGTGAATTGTGTTATTACCTTGGACTGCCAGAGTAACTAACAATGATTGCTAATTGAAAGAAGCTAATGAAACTAGAACATTATATACAACAGTAAGAAAGAGACAAACAGCTTTCTTCAGTCATGTGATGAGAAGGGAGGCATTAGATAACATCGTGACAATTGGAAAGATCAAGGGGAAGAAAATCAGAGGCAGACCAAGAGAAATGACGTCGGATGGACTGAATCGGTGGTATGGAGGAGTTGATTCAGGACACCAAAGACCAAGATCTGTGGAGAAACATGAATGCCTATGCCAGTTGGTAGGGCACATGATGATGATGATATGATGGCCCACATTTTACAAGAACAGATGTACTGACATGTTGACAAACAAAGCATATCTTACTTAAATTAAATCTGCCACAAGATGTTTTTAAAGCCAGCACTTAACAAAAAGAAAGAACTAAAACCAAATACAAATACATGTTATGGTCATGACCAAGAGGACAAATATAACCAGTTGACAGTGACAGCAAACAAGATAACAGTGAAACAAGCAGAAATATTTTAATATCTAAAATCAATTATAACAATAGATGGAAAATAATACAGAAATAATATGCAGCATAACCTAAAAATAGAATTGTATTAGATGAGCATATGGATGTCAGAAACCAAGTTTGAGGATCTTATATACAGCCCACCCATCTGTATGCATGTGAACTATGGACACTGAATAAAGAGCAGATAGAACTTAGGGGACACAGAGATGTAGTTAGTCTGTAGAATGCTAAGAGTCCCATCAACGGCTAAAAGCAATGTTCAAGCACAGCAAGAGTAAATTCACAGAGACATTTGAATACCCAAAACAGAATAAGACCATCACTTCTGGCCATGTTATACGACAAGAAACTGTGGATAGATCTGTAACCATTGGGAAAGTTGAGGGTGTTGGAGACAGAGGTAGACAGAGGGAGAAATGTATGGATGTTTTGACAGTGATATGGGAGATGATCAGCGGTCGAGGTCAACATGGCCAAATGAATAAACTTCCAGAGTGTTTATGCTGAGGTAGCGGGTTCAACCCCTACATGGGTCAGCTCTTCTCATCCTTAACTTGGGGACATAAATTACAAGTACCTTATAAGTTGGAGTGGATTCACCTGATGGTGAGGGACACAGGTAATAACAAAAGCTAATCCTAACACAAGAATCAGTTCAGTGCACTCCCCAGTAGTAGAACACCAAAATTAATACATGATGAGTAGTCAAAACGTATCCAAAACAAACAAGGGCAGATGTTTGTGAAGGAACATGATTGCCTGCACTGCTTGGAATGAACATGATGATGAATTAATGAATTAAGATTGTGTTCAATCAAAAGATATTTTTCAAACAATGAAAACAGCATACCCAAACTCATGCGGAATCCTAGTGTAGAAGTCACTACATGCATCAGACAATTTGCGTCCAAAATTTTTCTTCTGTATAAGACTTTCAATATTCTTGAGTGCCTCATAGCCAGCTTTGATCTGCTCCTTCGTTAATTTTCCTAGAATACAAATGAAATAAGAATGCATTTTGTGTGTTCCTATTGGTACTCAATGGAAAACAAGATGCAAGTTGAGAGAGAGTGTGAAGATAACAGAAAGCGTATCACTGTTTGGATTGCTTTCAATAAAACAAGTAGATGACTTACGTTCAGTTTAAACAATAATAAAGGACCCACTTTAAACGCACTGGTCACATGGCGTTAGCCCTATATTTGTATAAACCAATCGGCACTTGAGTGGTGATGTTAATATCACGTAGCCTCTATTACTTCTCACATTTCCTAGTATCTGTTTTAGGCCGCTCAGTTATCCTGTGTCATGACGTTGCTCTCATGTATCATTATACATCCTCTGAGCCCAAAAGAGAAAAGGTTGCAAAGAAAGGAATCTGTCACATCATCTCATGGGGCAGCGGTGGCTGAGAGGTTATGGTGTCTGCTGCAGGCTGAATAGATACCCGGTTTGTTCTCAGCATAGGGCTGGGAAGGGAATATTTCCAAGTAGCACTGATACCTAATGATATCACAACCCCATCTCTCCCATCTCTGAGGGAATGAGATAAAATACCTAGCCTTTTTGGATAAGGGTGAAAACCAGGAAGTTCTCTGTGCAAGTTGTGCATGTTAAAAATCCCACGGCATAGAGTAGGCTATATGGCAGCTGCCCTAGTAAAACTGTTAAGAATAAATAACTGATAGAGCTATTACCTTGAATGGAATATGTCTAGAGGAAACAAAGTCTTACACAAATGCATGCTGCATTTGGACAAACCACACCGAGGTGCATAACTAGGTCTGACGCACTTCCAGCGAATGAAAAATTAACAAGAAGACGAAGATCTCACCTCATAATATGACCCTGTGTGCATTAAGTTCTTTGCAATTCCACTGTCCTAATGGAGAGCAAGATTCAGAACAAAAGAAAAAGTGGACATCCTAAGAAAAACTACATCACTTTAAGCATGCCAGACATTGGGAATAGACTAAATGCTAAGTTCAATAGAGCTGCTGCGAATAGGAGACAGTAGAAGAACATCAGTCATGTCTTCAAGCCAAATGGCCTAATGAATGAATAGCAGTAAAAATATTGCCCATTATGCTTACCTTAATATTTTTTTAAAATAAACTATCATCTATTAACATAACTTGCCTAAAGAATAACAATCTGGAAAAGCGTCATCGGACAGTATTTACTTATGAGGAGCAATCAAATAGATGCCAACATGAATACAATTTGTGGATCCCGAAACTAGTTTACCAAACCCACGGAAGAGATTCCCAAAACTATAGTTAGTTGTGCCATGGTATCTAACCTTAAAATAAGAGGAGAATATATGCTAATGGATAACTTGGTGGAACACTGGTGGTGGCTGAGACAATTTAGGAGACAGGACTTTCAATGGTTGGTTCATGATGTAGCTATTGGAAAGAGTCTGCTGCCACCCTAAGCAATACAAATGCATGTGATGGTCATTAATTTTTTTTCAGAAAACTATGCACAATGAAAATGTAGATGAATAAGGCTAATGTGGTGGTTTCCTTTGTCTTCAACATCAGTATAATAGATTTACATGTTATAAATACTCTATTTCGGGTAGTTTTCCTAATTTTTCAGAACACTGCCAAGATAGTGATCAATTACAGCCTGCTCATTATTATGTCCAACTGTTGAGGAATCTTGTTTTCTTACTTTATTCAAGTGGTTTCCTGATGGAAATGCAAATACTAGACTAGATAGAGATAGAAAGACAAATGGGACAGTCCTTCAAGAAACACATGGAAACCGCAACTTTATTAGAGAAATTTCACAGAGATAGTCAAAATTTTTTTGGGCTGCATTATGAGGAGAAATCTTAAAAACTTTGTGACACCAGGCAAACTGGATGGGAGATGAGCAAAGAGAGGCAAAGAGATAAATACCTAGATAATTGGCCACATGGCATTATCTGGACCAGAACATAAACCTGATCCAAGACTGGTACTCAAGTGAGATGCCAAATCATAATTGGCCAAGCTTATTGGCATGGCAGATGATGATATCTGAGTGGTATAGGCAGCTGATTAGTACATGGAAATAATATTACACACAGAAATGAGAGCAAAGAAGAAAACCAACTGTAGCCAGCTTACTCAACTGTTCATGGTGTATCTTATTAACACAAAGAGTAGACCAGGAAATTAAGAACACAAAAACATCTTACCCAATGGTGCTTTCTTTGCATCATACTTCATTTCTATAACTGCATCTTCCATAGATTTGATGTCACAGATAAGCTGGACCAGTTGCTAGAAAGAACACAGAAAAGTTAATAATTTAGTCTTCTTTTGTTCGCTAATAATTTAGTCTAAACTTGTACGTTTCATGAACTAGCTAGCACGGAAATATAATGCTAAAATTGTAATGGTGGATCCAGGCGAACCTTCTGGCCTAGAGAGACAACAGTGGAAGATAAACTCTATTGACCGCTGAGTGAACTAAAAAAGACTGTTAGATTCATACAAGAGACAACATTGCAGTTTTAGACATATTTCAAGTGAACGAAAGAAGAAGAAGAAGAAGAAGTAATGGTGGATGACACCAGAATAATGATGATAATGTAATGTAGGTAACACTAAAACTGTACATGGTAGGTGACACCAAAGAATTATCTGTAATAGTTGGTGACAATAGAAGAATAAAACTTGGTAATTTTTTTTGGGGGGGTACTCGCTCGCTTTGAACTTAAGCATAGTCCATAGGCACTACTTCCAGTAGTGCTGGACTGAATTTTGCGTGTAGATTAGCTTTCCCTATTAACAGTGTCCCCCACCATCAGGCGAACCCACTCTGACTTCAGAGGTACTTGTAATTTGCCTCCAAGTCAAGGTCATGAGGTCAACACTTTAGTTACGCTGTACATCTTCCAATGCTCCTTTCTCCTTCTTATAGTCCACGCCATGTGTGTCTGTCCACAGTCCTCCATCTTGTATACTGCCAATCATTTCTGAAACTGATCTTCCTCCATGCCATGATGTCAAACTGTGCAGTATCTTCTCTCTCAGCCTCCCCTTGTCTCTTCTCCCCTCTAACTTCCCCATTGTCATGACATACTCCAGTTTTCCCCTTTTCACGATGTGCCCAAATAATATGAATTCTTTTCGTGTCAATAACCAGTTCTCTTTGTGAATTAATTTCTATCAAGATATCTTCATTACATTTGTTATCCGTTCATGGTGTTATCATTCTTTAGTAAAACACATTTCTGCAGCTTCCACACAATTCCTCACTAGTCTGTTAATTGTCCATGATTCACCTCCATACATCAGGACTGGCTCAATATAGCTCTTTAAGAACTCTTTTTCTAACTTTGACTGACAAAGGTTTACAGCACAGAGTACCCTTTATCTTGTGAAATGCTGATTTTGCTTGGCTATTCTACATTCAAGTTCTTAAATAGATCTTCAATCTGCTGTTATCAAAATACCCAAATACTTCAATACTGTTTAGGACTAATTCCATTCACTTTAGTGCTGCATCTGGGAAGACATTTTTGTTGTTATAATTACCATTACTTCTATGTTAAAAATGATAGAAAAACAGACAATACTCCCAATATTTTAGCAACTTGGATTAGTGTGGCAATGTGTAGACTGTCATGTTGTCAGTCAAGGATTTCTTTCCTATCTTCTTTGATAGAGCCGCAGATCCCCACAGATGCAGGATTGTTTTTTTTTAAATTATCAGTGTACATGTAGAGTCGACTCAGCCTTATAAAAATGAGTACCAGAGAATTCTGGAAACTGTCTGAGAAGGAAACATGATGAGGAAGGCAATTGGCCAATCTGATATGTCACGACCTAGGATATGTTGAGGCTAACACTTCATACCCCAGAAGTAGTATTTGCTAAGCTAAGGGACCACCTTTACTTTTTGATAGAATTACACTGAGACCTCATGCTACAGTTAGAGAAAAAGATACATCCACATTGAATTGCAAATATTTCAGGTTATACAATTTGTATCTCTACCTGAACACGTTCGTCCAACTTGGAGTCGGGAACTTTCTTGTCTTCTTTTATACTATTAGATTTGGTCAAAGATGCATCAACTTCATCTGCTTCTTCCTGTTAATAAAAAGACATTCAAACATATACAATCTTAGAAACCAGTGAATCAAAAGATTTGAAAGGACTGAACAAGTTAAACAAGTCCTATGACATTGATTGATTGATTCAAGAATCTAAATTGTAACATTCCAGGCAAACCCGTAACTAATTTATTTCCTGCAGCAAATGTCTCAAGGCATAGATGCTAATCATCCCACTGACACACTGATTGTAGATATGCCAACAATGTCCTCTCACACCAGACCCACAATTAACTCCTAATTTTAGCAACCTTGAATATACACACATCAGATCAGTAAAGCAAAAAAAAAAAAAAAACAACAATGAACTCCAGGCAAAGCTCAAAAACAACAGATTGCATGTAAAGTGAGGTGCTTAAGAAAAATGGTTGAACCCACGAGAAACAAAAACACAGCAAACAGTATAAACAATGCCATGTTAAGAATATATTAAAACAGACATAAAGGAATGGTGTGGTCATGTGACAAGAATATAAAGAAATAAACTAGTCACACAGGTTCAACCGGTCACATAGGTGTATAATATGGAATATGATGATTTCACAGTAGGGGAGGGAAAGAAAGACCAAGAAAAATATAGACAGCATTACATGGAGACTTAAACTTTCAACATCTTTGGCTACATTTCTTCTCCCCACAATGTCCAATGACAGGTTGAAGAGTGATAACATATTATATATCCACAACTGGATAGAGACAGACAAACAGACACAGAGATAGATGGATGGGTGGATACATGGATTTGACAGCAGCTAGACAATTACAATGGCAAACTACTGAGCGTAATCTTGCCAAGAAATCAACAATCAGCTGCAAGATGTTGATGTTGACAGCGATGTCCTGTAAAGGATATGCAATATTTTTTAGAGACAATTACACATGATAGGTTCATTTGTACATATAAAGAACAGGCAATCACACATGCCAGGTTGATTTGTACACATAAACAATAGGCAATTACAATTAAAATTATTTATGTACACATAAAGAATAAACAATCAAATATGATAGGTTTTTCCCAGCTCGCTCGCTTTTAATTCAAGCAGTCCATACACACTACTTCTAGTAATACTGAACTGAATTTTGCGTGTGGATTAACTTTCCCTATTAACAGTGTCCCTTGCCATCAGGCGAACCCACTCTGACTTCAGAGTATTACTTGTATTTACATTCCCAAGTCAAGGGGAAGAGGTAACATTTTAGTCCAAATGTCCAGTGTAGGGGTTGAACCCCTTACCTCGGCATCAGCACATCGGATGTTTAAGAACATGTTTTCTTATCCATTCGGCCATGCTGACATCCATATGACAGGTTGATTTGTACATATAGACAATCACATAAAGATAGGGCAATCACACATGCCAGGTTGATTTGTTCACATAAAGATTGAGCAATCACACATACCACGTTGATTTGTTCACATAAAGATTGGGCAATCACACATACCACGTTGATTTGTTCACATAAAGATTGGGCAATCACACATGACAGATTGATTTGTTCATATAAAGATTGGGCAATCACACATGACAGATTGATTTGTTCACATAAAGATTGGGCAATCACACATGACAGATTGATTTGTTCACATAAAGATTGGGCAATCACACATGCCAGGTTGATTTGTTCACATAAAGATTGGGCAATCACACATGACAGATTGATTTGTTCACATAAAGATTGGGCAATCACACATGACAGGATGATTTGTTCACATAAAGATTGGGCAATCACACATGATAGGTTGATTTGTTCACATAAAGATTGGGCAATCACACATGACAGGTTAATTTGTACACATGAAGATTGGGCAATAACACATGATAGGTTGATTTGTTCACATAAAGATTGGGCAATCACACATACCAAGTTGATTTGTTCACATAAAGATTGGGCAATCACACATGGCAGGTTAATTTGTACACATAAAGATTGGGCAATCACACATGATAGGTTGATTTGTTCACATAAAGATTAGACAATCACACATGGCAGGTTAATTTGTACACATGAAGATTGGGCAATCACACATGATAGGTTGATTTGTTCACACAAAGATTGGGCAATCACACATACCAAGTTGATTTGTTCACATAAAGATTGGGCAATCACACATGGCAGGTTGATTTGTTCATATAAAGATTGGGCAATCACACATGACAGGTTGATTTGTTCACATAAAGATAAGGCAATCACACATACCAAGTTGATTTGTTCACATAAAGATTGGGCAATCACACATGGCAGGTTGATTTGTTCACATAAAGATTGGGAAATCACACATGACAGGTTAATTTGTACACATGAAGATTGGGCAATCACATATGATAGGTTGATTTGTTCACATAAAGATTGGGCAATCACACATACCAAGTTGATTTGTTCATATAAAAATTAGACAATCACACATGACAGTTTGATTTGTACACATGAAGATTGGGCAATCACACATGACAGATTGATTTGCCCACATAATAGGTAATCAAACATGGTGTGTTGCTTGAGACAGAGAGAATGAAAAGGAAAGTACCGTCTATAGCACACATTACACAATATGATACACCTCACCTTCACACTGTAATCCACTTTCAGCAGGTCATACTTTCCGGGGACCTTAGCAAAGTGATCTTTATTTGACCATTCATTGCCTGTCTTGTCCCGAAATCTATGGTTTTGGAAAGAAAAGAAAGCACGGGTTGTAATATCATACATCACTCGCTTTCTTGACAGCCTTAGGTCAAAGCAAGACAGGGTGTCGATGCATGAATTGATACATGTTGTTGGAGATAGCAAGATGTAGAGAAGCATGATCACCCAGGCTAATCAGCAAGATGATGATATTTATCACATTAATATTGACAAGAATTGCGCTGTAATTCTAACACACCACCTCTGGGTGGTTAGCATGCTTGCTTGCTGGCCCAGTGGTCATGAATTCAAATATTCCGTGAGGTAGGGATTTTTATTTTTTTTTTAAATTTACCCAGGCTCACAACCTAAAATGAGTACCTGGAAATGTTATGGGAAGCTAGGGCGGCTGGCATGATAGTGTCTACATCACCCATCGAATGTAAATTAGCCCATACAAATATGTGGCTAGCAAAATATAACCATTACACCTCATGGCATTAAAAAGGGTCTATCTACTTGTTCACTTTACTGCTCCACGGTAATCATCATCATGTGCCTACTAATGGTATAACAGTTGAAATAGTTCATTCCTTTTCAAAGATCTCAGTCTTGGTGTTCTGGATCAATTTTATTTATGACATTCCCCATCCAGTATAATTTATCTCAGTCTGTCGCTTCTACCGTTGACCTATCCAGTTGTCACAAGGTTTTCCAATGCCTCTCTTCACATTATGTGACTGGATTTACAGCCAACATTTTCCATGGGAGACGGTAGCCACTGTCACACTAACATTCTTTAGTTGCCACATTACAACATGCATGGTAAGTTACATTGTTACTTTTCTCTGCTTCCCTTGAGGGAACCAGCAACAAACATGCATTTAATTATATTTTTCTGCCTGTCAAATCACTTATTTGTCTGTGCAATTTAATAGAACTTAAGTTTTGCTGCAATTCCTATTTATTGAATTTTCCGTTGCTGCATTTATCTCTTATTTCTTTTTTCTAAAAATCTTACTATATTCTTCTTTATAATTTTTACTTCGTTTTCTTTTGTTCATCATCGTTAATATTTCTTCAGACATCCATTTCTTCTTAATTTTGCCAGTAATATCTCTCTGATTGCTTCATAGTTTGAATTTTTCAACATTATCCACTGTTCATTAATGTTTTGTATTTTGGGTATTGCACTGTATGTCTCTAACAACCACTCTTTATCCTTCTTGAATTTCATTACCTGATCTTAGAATATCTGTATTAAGTCTAATGTTCTTAACCTCTCTTTTTCCTCTTTTAAATGCTACTTTTATTTGTCCACATAAAGGGATTAATTCACTGTTACATTCAGTGCCAGGAATTGTCCACACATTTATCAATGCATCTGAACTTAAATGTTACAGAAAAATTCTTAGAATATTGTGGATCAAGAAGAAACATTTGGACATTTTGCAAGATCTGAACATCAAATACAATGGATTCATAAGCAGCATCATGTTATGGAAACAAATACTGTGTTCAGATTAAACATAGTGGTTTAGAAAGAGCAGTCAGGGAAGACATGAGTCCTGCAAGAAGAGGCGGGTGTATACCAACATGACAATGGATGCAAGACATTAAAGACACTCTGGGAATAAAAATAAATGACATCTTGCAATATCCAACAGAATGTATCAATCTGTGTGCTGACACCCTTTCATGCCATGATACAAGGCTGTCCAGAATTGTCTCTCGCTGTCCAGAATTGTCTCTCGCTGTCCTCTGGCTCTTTCCACAAATCTTTCTAGTTGACACAAATCAAATCAAATCAACTTTATTAGGGTCACAAATTGGGCGTGCAGGCCCGTCTTACATTCGGCCCTTCCAATCACTCGTCTTTCATTCATCAAGAGCATTATACATTTACATAGGAAGAAAAATAAACATTGTGAAATGAATGTTGTAAAAATAAACAAGACTTATTACCATGTTATGAGGCCCATCTCCCACTTATCCATACATCACCCCACCCACACACACCCCCCCACCTACCCACACACACGCACACCAGGGACACATAATACCCCACCAACCGACCCATCCCCCTCGCGCACATCCCCCACCCACACCTGATCCCCAACCAAAACACACTCGCCACCCACAAACATTCCCCCACTAACCCACACATCCCACGCCCATCCACATCCTAACCCACACATCCTCTCCCCACCCACACCTCAAACCACCCATCCCCCAGCCACATCTCCATCGACTACATATTCCCCACCCACGCACACAATCCCCCACCAACCCACACATCGCACATCCACTCACACATCCCCAAACCATACACACACATCCCCACCAACTGACATGTCCCTACCCCCCACACACACACATCTCTCTAACCACCCATACATCCCCAAACCACTCACACACACCCCACCACCCACACATACAACTTCCACCCACCCACACGTGCCTTAACCCAATCCCCCACCCGCACATCACATACACCCCCTACCACGCAATATTCCCAACCCACGCACCACACACACATATCCCTCACCAACACATCCCCACCCAGATACCACACAATATTCCCACCCACACCCACACAGATACCCTTACCCCACATACCCCCACTCACACACCACAAAACACACACATACCTCACCCACACAATATCCCCAACCAACACACCACACACTCTCCCCGCCCACACACGCATTCCATACCCGTTCACCAACACACTCTCACTCACACATACATCCTCCACTATGCACCCACACCCCCAACCAAGCATCTCTCGATCACAATACCCCTACCCACACACATCCTCCACCCACCTACACATCCCTAAGCCACTCACACACCCTCACCCACTCATTCCCCATCCACGCACACATCTCCCACCCACACACCCCCACATACTTCCCCCAACCACCACACATCCCCTACTCACCCCCACCCATACACACATCCCCCACACACATATCCTCACCCATACCACCACAAACATACCCCCACCCACACATATCCCCACACACACACATCCTCCACACACACTCACACTTCCTCACATCTAGACATACAAAATGTCTCATGTTAGCATTGAAACTAGTATGAACACACTCCCACACTTTACTCACACACATATACCGACACTTGTCATGAGCAGTCTCATAAAAATGTTAAACATGGAGAAAAATGTGTACATAAAAAGTATGTGACGTAAAAATAGTGATGCTCCCACACTCTCTCTCTCTCACGCTCACTCATTCACTCTCACGCTCACTCATTCACTCTCGCGCTCACTCATTCACTCTCACTCATTCACTCTCCCGCGCACTCATTCACTCTCCCGCGCACTCATTCACTCTCCTGCGCACTCATTCACTCTCCCGCGCACTCATTCACTCTCCTGCGCACTCATTCTGTCTCTCATTCACACTCACTGACTCTCTCACTCAAACTACAGTAATGAACATGAGTTTATATTATGCATGATAAAATCAAATGGTATTTAACTGATAATATGACAGATGAGAATACACAAACATATGGATTTGCGTGTTACATAACATGCGTGTTACATGACATGCATCTGCTCAGCTCTCTCTCTCTCTGTGTATTCTTTCATATACACACACTCACACGCATGCGCGCGCTCACACACACACACTAACACATCAACTCTCCCACTGTCTCACACACAATCCACACACACACACTCACTCTCTCAATCACACTCTCTCACACATACACGTACGCATGAACGCACGCACACACTCCCTCACTCACTCTCACACATACACGTACGAATGCATGCACTGACACATTTCCCCACCATTTCTCGCTCAATCACTCTCTCCACACACACGCATGCACGTGCGCACACACACATTCACTCTCTCCCTCTCTCTGACACCCACTTTCTCTCTCTCTCTCTCTCCCACACGCACACACATATATAGTGAACAATTATAGTTAAACAATTATAATGAACAATTATACCAGTAAATGAATTATGGTGGCATATAGTCGATATGGATTAAGTATTGAAAGAGTTTTCGGTTAAATGTGTAGGGACTCATTGGAGTTTTCAGATCTGGAGGCAGCTCATTCCATAAGTGAGCACCAGAATAGGCGAAACATGTTTTATATAGGTCCAATCTAGGCTTTGAGACATGTAACAAATTTAGGTGCTTGCTGTTCATTGCATTAGATTGAATCAGCGGCAGAAGATACTCTGGGGTATTTTGAGATATAATTTTATTCACTAATTTGGCTTTGTTGAAAAGGAAGCGCTTTTGAAGTGGTAGAAGTCTTAGATGACTGTGCAAATTATTACTTTCAACGTGCTTTATGCCAGAAACCAGACGAATAGCGCGGTTTTGTAGAGAACATAGTCGTTTTAAATTAGATTTAGGGCAACCATCCCAAACTGTGGAACAGTAATCGAGATGTGATTGGATATAGCATGTATAGAATATTTTTCGTGTGCTTTCGTCCAGGAAGTGCTGAATTTTAGCAAGTTGGTAAACTTTTTGTGCTATTTTCTTGGTAAGAGCGTGAACATGAGAGCTCCAGTTCAAATGGCTGTCAATTAAAAGACCTAGTGTTTTATGTTCAGTCACATTAACAATAGGTAACGTGCCTATGCGGAGTTCGAGCGGTGCTCCAGTTATGGCTAGTGTCTGCAGTTTTTGTCTGGTCGTTATTAGCATGGATTTGGTTTTGTCAATGTTAATTTGCATGCGGTTTTCATTGCTCCATCTAGTAAGATTATCAAGTTCCTTTTGTAAAGAATTCTCTAATTCACTACGGTTTTCTTGACTAGTATATATAGTACAGTCGTCTGCAAATAGATCACAAGTTGTATTGATATATAAAGGAAGATCATTAATATAAACTGCAAAAAGCAGCGGACCTAGTTTTGAGCCCTGAGACACACCAATATTAAGCTGTGTGGGTCTTGATAGACAGTTGTTGAAGGACACGACTTGTTGTCTGTCGGATAGAAATGACGTAATTATGTTCACCATGTTGGTGCTTGTCTTCATTTGTTTTAGTTTTCTAATTAGAATATCGTGATCTACCATATCAAAAGCTTTTTTAAAGTCTACAAACACCGCTCCACAAATTCTACCGTTGTTGATGTTTAAGTGCCAGTTATCGGTCATTTTTGTTAGAGCACTATGGCAAGAATATTTAGGTCGAAACCCAGATTGACTGTTAATTATTAGATTGTTGTTAATTAAATGGTGTAACGTTATTTTATGAATGTGTTTTTCTAGTGGTTTTGATAGCGACGATAGTAAGGAAATAGGTCTATAATTACCCAAAACGCTATTATCGATTGAGCCATTTTTAATTAGCGAAAACACTTTAGCAATTTTAAATGCGATGGAAAGTAGTTTTTGGCCAGGCACTGGTTATATATGAACACAATATGGTCTAGCTTTTGTCTTCTCATAACGATGCCTACAAAATGATGACTGCCTCTGTCTGATGTTTGTGATCAGTTGTCTTTGTATCTTAGCCTCTTTCAAAACTTTTATCCATATTGGCTGCCCAAGGAATTGTCAGTATTCTTCTATAAAACATCTCCAAGGCTTCCAGGGATTTTGTTGTTGCTTACTTACTAACTCAATTTTTTACAAACAATCGGCTCTGTGGAAAAGAGGCTACGAATGCAATTCGTAATCCAGCATACCAGTTTGAAATACAGCTGCGGGCGATTTGGAAGTAGCCTTGCGTTGGTTTCTACACAATGGTAGCATGCCGGTCATTCAGAAAGCAATGGCAAACTACTGAATGTAAACTTGCCCAGGAATCACAAATAGCCAAATAATGCTGGAGCTGACTGCTATGTCCTGTAAAGGATATGCAACTAACTTCTTTTCTAACTGTCCTGGGCTCGCAGCCATACGTTAGAACCTATTCTACATACCATACAAGAATTCTTTTTCTAATCTCCAATGACAAGAATTTATTTCACAAGACATTCTCATTTTATAAAATGCAGTTGCTTGTCCTATTCTGTTGTTTATCTTGGTGAAACATCTTCCCTCTGATGTTATCCATGTATCCAGATATTTAATTTTCTGCACTTGCTTCCAAATTAATACTGTATACTTTAATTGTACATTAAGGCATGATCTGTATCTTTGATACCATCATTACTTCTATCTTCTTATTATTCGAGCTAAGGTCATGTTTTTGCTTTCTACAACCACTTATCTATCATTTCCTGCAGTTACTTCTGACTTGTTGCTATCAAGACGGTCATCAGCATAATGTAAGTTATTTACATTATGACGACAAACCATGATCCCTAGCATATTTTCTACAGATCTCATTATATGCTCTCCATATAAGGAAAACAAATCAGGAAACAGTACACATCATGTGTGACATACTTCATTATGCACTGAGATTTTCTCAAATGGTTCTTGATTCTGTTTATGTCATACATTTCATTTCTCTTTTCCATTTGGTTTTAAGTATTAACTTCAGATGTCAATGCATCAACATTTATTTTTTTATCTGCCCATACATAATATTCTGCTGTCTGTTTCACTTTTCACATGGCAAAGTGAGGAGCATTTTGTGTGATATTTACTGGCAAAGGTATGAAGCATTACCAGGTGATCCTTTGACATGAAGTTGTAACCGTGACTATTAACTAATTCTCCAGATTCCGTACCATTTCATTACTCATTGTTCAATATCTACAGTCATATAGAAGAACAAACTACTCACTTTTTGGTAAACAGGTTAAGGATATTTAACCCTTTACAGGGCATAGCGTCCGTTACCAGCCGATCTCTTAATATGAGTGTAGCGTCCGATTCCGGCCGATACTATTATGCATTGTAAAAACGCGATCTCTCGGCTTTCCGACACTTCCGACGGCTACTTTCACTTTCGCCGATAGCTTGACAACGTGGCCGCCATTTGTAAACGCGCTACAATGACTTTGAGCAGACTTTTACGGACTTGTTTTGATAGTTTTCGGGAGTTTTACACTGTTTTTCAAAATGGATTTCGGCGATTCTTCAAGTGACATCCGAGATTTTAAATGACATTAAAGGGCATGAAGTTGATTATTAATCGGAGCTAGATATCAGTGCAAAGCGTTACTTTGCATTAGCAGTCGTGAGTCGGACTTTAAAGAAAGTGATTATGATTTTGAAAATGTGTTTGTAAATTGCCGTATAGATGACGGAAAATCACAAACATGCCGTATTTCGTAAATATTTGTGTTCATATATGGATTACCGGCAACAATCACGTGAGTAACATATTCTGCATGCTTTTCCCTTCATTGTGTTGTTTATTTAACTAAAATCGGTTGACTAACACCTTATTTGTGATGTTTTTACTAACGCGACCCGAAATTTTTACAGAACCTGAAAAAATCTTGCCCGTTCAGGGCTACAAAACGGACAAGCATCTGCCCTGTAAAGGGTTAAAGAAGGATGTTTGTAAAATATCTTTTAAGGATATTTTTTAAATATTAAAACTATAAGATTTTGTTACTGAACAGTACAAGTTAGTGTTTATCTTTGCAGCTTCAAACAAATACCTTAGAAAAATAATATTGCTGTAATTTTCTTACTTCTTTGTGAAGGCTTTTGTGGCCGCATCAAGATCTCCACCACAGGGGACCAAATATTTCTGTCCTTTATAGCCAACCCTGCCCCATCTCTGCCATACATAGTAAGCATTCTTCCTATCTTCCTTGAGCAGCTGGATCAGGTAGTATTTGTTGTTGTTGTTGGCAATGTTTGTCTACAAGAGATTTAAATGACAAAAATGTGCTCACATAAATCAATGAAAACATGTAACTAATTCTTTGTTGTCAAGTCATGGAATACATGTGTAACTTAAGAGATGACCCACTCAGCTTTCTGCAGCAACAACACTGTTTAAAGGTGGGAGGATCAACTTCATTGCACTAGGTTTGATCCCATATGGTTTGATCTCATTCCTCACATGCGTACGACAAATTTCACATGACCATAAGGACACATCTATTATTCATCTTCTGAAACAAGTAATCTTTGTTGTTGGGAAGTCTTGGCATAACCCGTAAGAGAAGCAAAGAATAATAACACCATAACTTACCATACATGTCATAAAAGGCAACTAAGGAGGGTTGGTGTGAGACTGGCTACCTAATCCCATAAAAAATTTCTCTCTCCAAAATCCAGCTAATCATGAAAAAAGTCGACATTGTGACAAAACCACCCAGATCCGGTGTCTTTACTCTGCAGGAAATCCCAGCGGTCGGAGATAGACGAGTGGTCTCCCGTCGAGCTTAAAATAGCTAAGGGAAACCCGTCTAATTTTGGTAGTTTCTGGAGAATTCTCGACTATTCTAGTAGGAAAGAGGCAGAGTGTGTACGTGATGGTTGCAGTCACGTAGGACACCCAGTCCCAGCGGGTTCACGGGATTCTGGACTTCTCCGTGACCCATGAGATTCTTAGGGGTTGAGAAGGATTGGAAACTGCGTGTAAACAGTTCTGAGGAGTCAGTCGCCAGCCGTCTGTCAACCAACACGGCAGCAATATTCGGACTGCTGTGAAATGATGTCTTTTCAGCCGCTTGCCAGAGCGGGACACCGAGGCAGTCAATAAGTGTGGTGATTCTCACATCAAGGTAATATCTTAATACATTATTCCGTAGCAGTTGTCCTTAAACAAAGCACCGGCCGCAGAAATGATTGTAAGCGAGACGCGAATATTTTTCTGCCCGACCGTCTGAATATGTAATTAGCTGTATTGATCGGCCAGTGCATATTTAGGTCAGACGCCTACTGAGAAAACAGGTGTTTGTTCTTGCTAACACATCAGGCGTGTGTAGTTAGAAATACCTGCTCACTTTTAGAAAACCGAAGTTATTGTAGGAAATATGTTATATTAAATAAATTCACATTGATTGTGAGTGCAGGATTTACTATGAATTTATCACTGCTACTTGTGAGTGCGTTTTGGGTAATTTAACAACTATGTTTAGCAAGTGTGTTAACAACCTTGTTCATTGATTGCATAGCTAGGGCTGTGAGGAATTCTTGACACTAGTTAGGGTGTGATATTAGGGGCATTACTAGTGATGAAATCTGTCTTAGCAAACTAGTGATGGGTTCTTTGCTTAGCTAGATAGCAATATTATTTAGACAGATTGTGTTTTATTAATTCCTGGAATCAAGGTGTTATTTCCATCAGGACGTGGTGGTAAGTATTTGCTAGGTGAGAAAGCCAGTGCTATTACACCTCTATGTAGGAATGTCTAGTAGTTACCTGATAGACGTAGTTAGGAATTACCTGTGGATGTCTGATGTCACTACGTGTTTATTTTGCCTGCCCGACCGAGTGTATTTTGCATGCCCGATCATGTTTGTCTGTCTGCGCGACCGAGTTGAGTTGGCAAGCCCGACCGAGTTGATTTTGCATGACTGACCGATAGCGATGCACCTCGCTGGAAACGAGGCCGTTGTGTTTGTACCGATCCGAACAACGAGCAGTATGTTGATGTATGACTCGACTGTCTTTCTCTTATGTAAACCCGACCCTGTTAGTAGGGGAACACCTCCACTAGGGAAGAGTTACAACTGAGCGATTCAATCCACACTTGTGGGAGGACTGAAGATTTATGGGATGAGGGGCTGGATGCCACTCTAAACAGGACGACGTGGTGTAAATCGCCACGGAACCAAGGTACTCTTTTCCCACGCTAGCTACGGGAAAGACTACTAGGTGGATTGCCACCAAACCTGTGATAGACCTGCAGACTTGACCGTCAGGAGACAAGGTCAACTAAGAAAGGTCAAACTTGTTCTGGGACAGAGATCCCAGGACAAAAGCATTGACTTGATTTATGAGTTGTTAATAAGATATTAACGAATCATGATTTATTAATTGGTTAATGCTGTTATGTTATTAACGAATTATGATTTGTTTAATTTATTAATGCCATGTAGTCATTAATGAATTATATTTAATTAATTGATCAATGGGTTAAGTGATTAGTTAATTGTTGAGTTATATTGATGAGGAGGACATGTCCAGCTGGACACCTCCTAGATAATTAAACCTCTACACTGAAAGATAATTATGTGTATTCTACGGTTGTTGTTGAAGGAGAAACGGAGGACAGGAATAACACCAGGTAGTAGGATGCTATGACAGAGTCAAACCGACTACTCTGGTGCTATCGGGCCAGATGTTGCCCAGACGAGTTACTTGACTATATACTTGCTGACTATTGCACTCTCATGCATGTACCTCTTTGTTAAGAGAGATGATCTACTATGTTGATGATCTATTATATCATTGTGTTATGATATGATGTATGTGATATTGTTGATGTGCACGTTTAGTCGCAGTTGTGGCCGAATACTCTCATCGACCTCCTTGTTTCAGGGTCTGTTTATGCGATGGAGATTCGAGAGTTAGACCATGAACTTAATTGGACCAGCTCATTCCAGTGCCAGTCAAGGTGATGTTTTGAGGCAATACTGGGAGCGGTCAACTGAATCTGTTAGAGTCAACACATTTGAGAAACCTGAGTTTTAGAAAATCATGGCGAGTCTAAGCTAAGACAACCGTGACGAGTCCGACGAAGATTTGGTCAACAGATCCAGGTTGGGTCTAGGACTGATGCGTCTCTTGATTCATGCCGGTAAGGTACTGGTGAATTTCTATGAAGACTCCAAGGTAACTCTTTAGTAACATGTGCAGTTGCTGACATTATTTCAAGTTGATTGACGGAAGTGAACTCTGTTGAACATTCACTACTATGGCCAGTTTAAATATGTTTCAGGCCCGGCTGGGTCTTAGTGAGGTCCAAAGCATAATGATTCATCTAACTTTGGTGTGGATCTACATCTGTGATCCTCTACGAAACCTTGAACTGGGTCAGTGAATCACAACAGTAGTCTGCTATTTTCGTGAACACCGGAGGGACAGACTTGTTCGGGTAGGGAGCTACCCCATTCCTATATGTGTTGGACTGTGACATTGCTACTTTGTAAAGGCATGAGAGGCGTATAGTGCTGTGTAGAAATGGGACATTGTGAATATGTTGAATTATGATATTCTTACGCTGGAATGATTAACCAGTGACAGTGTTCTTCAGTGGAGCAAACGCCCCAATCTTGGGTTGCAGAATAGTTCATCCAATTAACTTTGAGATGCCAAAGAGCAACCAGGCTTTTCTATGATGTTGTATTGTGCAGCAGTACTTATCAGATGGGGACATCTAGAACTCTAGGGTCACCCATAAGTCATCATTAGAGTGAAATCTGTTGCAATTGATTCAGTCATCGAGGGATGACCAGTGAACATTGTTGAAGTGCCCCGTCAGGTATCAGACATACGCTTGACCAGTCCGAGATCTTACTCACAGTGGAAGGAGAGAACTCTGGAAGGGTCTACGGCTTGGAGTTCCTTTACACTGGAGGTTAATCGGGTGAGTCGTTAGCTACGACTGGACGACGGCACAAACTGAAGTCACATGCTCTGTGATGATGACTGATCATCTTCTCACTGCTCTCATTCAGTGTTGTATATAACATTGTCTTCTATCCAGGATTTTCAGCCATCCCTCTCCGAGTTCAGTTTGATGTATTAAGAAATTAAATTTTGCTTTGTTGACCATGATTTTGAGTACTAGTATGACTGTTGTCTTGTCCGAGCCCCCTGTGGGTAGGAATCCATAGGTGGGGAGGGAAGGTCAGCTGTCCCGGCTTGTGTGGGGCCCTGTAGATGTAAAGTCCTATTGGGGTGGTCGGAGCAAAGGCTGGGGATATTAACTATAGTAACATACCTGTCCAAGCCCCTGGGGTCTTGTTACAGACATAAAACACAAATTAGTCGCTTGATTGCCATTTCCATTGGGAAATGAAAAGCAGAAGAAGAAGAATGTTAAGTCGAAGTAAATGAAATAATTTGCTAACATCAAACAATGAACACTATAATAGTGTTAAAATATAATGTCATATCTATAAAGTTATAAATGTATATGTTATGCTGTTTGTTCATCAAGAATGATGATGATCATTCATTTCATCCAGTGGGGTTGACTTTACTGTATATACTTTCTGGGAATAAATGTCATGTCATGTTATGCTGTCTTAAGACTGCTGTAAAGCGTTTAAAATGTCACTACAATATAAATCTA
The DNA here is from genome assembly GCA_963921405.1 of Cepaea hortensis. Taxonomy (NCBI): domain Eukaryota; kingdom Metazoa; phylum Mollusca; class Gastropoda; order Stylommatophora; family Helicidae; genus Cepaea; species Cepaea hortensis. The sequence continues at coordinate 31,482,339 of OY992889.1, read as the reverse complement.
ACTTTGCTTATAAACAACTTACTCTTGGGAAATTTATATTCTACATAGATATAAGAGATTGGCAAACTATAAATATTCTATTTTCAGGAACAGACTGAGAACTACAATTCAACCACAAGATTATAAAATTAGATGTAGAAAAAAATATAGAATCAATCTATAACTGGTATCTAGCAAACTATCTGGCAATAACAAGAAAGAAGAATCAAATAGGAAAACATGAATAAAAGCACTCATTTATCAGAAATGTTAACAGATGCAGGGTAGAGTGACGCAACAGCATCCTAGATTTTACAACTTCTTCTTCTGTCCTCAACCTACTCATGTCAAGTTGTCCTATCATTTGCTATTTCCTGCAGTTCCCTCTGTGTCCTCCCCATATCTTCCATTTCTGTCGCTGATTCTTTACCACCCATGCTGTCTTTCCCAATTCATACTTCACTTTAACATTCCATGTCTCAGTCCTAGAAATGTTCCTAGGTGAATGTAGATATGTTAGAAACCAGACTCCTTGTGGCTTTCATAGCATTACATTATACGTCTTCGAGAAGAGCATTCTTTCACCATGGTTGGCTGACTTCTTGTTGCCTATCTTTAGATTTGTTTATGGTTGGCTGGGCTCCCGTATTGACCTAGCCTACAATGGGTATCTGGAGATGTCCTGGAAAGAAAGGTGGCCAGGTTATATTGACCATATCACAAATCATGTGCCAGTTGGTCTATACAATATGGGGGCTAGCATCATGTACACAATACGCCTCAAGGAGTGTAAAAGGATCCTTTACTTTTTCCTGTGAACAACCAGAGCATCTAGTATTTATAATTTATTTAACTTATAAAACAGAAGACGAGTATACTGTCAAACTGCCATTTACTGCCAATATAGTACCTTGCGGTGTATGGCAGAGGGGTCTTTGAGCCTGAGGAATAAAAGCTGCCTGGCTAGTGCAGTCGCTGCGAACTGTGCAGGTTAGGATTTTCTTTTTGCCCCCGACAGAAAAATATCCCACACCTTACCGAGGAATCAAACCCGGGTCTCCCGAAGGAGAGATCGCCATTCTAGCCACTTGGCCAGCCGCTCGACAAGTATATACTGAGCAAATCCAAGACGTTAAAATGAGATAAGGGAAGAAAAGTGGAAATGAATGTGCCAAGAGCCGGAACTCCCTCATCGTGTCCGTCCTCTTGGTGTGGCGTCTAGGTGTCTTGTGTTTTATAAGATTTAGCAGAAATATCTCAATCGGCTCGTAGAACTAATGGACAAGTCTTTCGTGCAAACAACACCAGTTCAACTCGTCCTCAGAGTACAAGATAACCTTTATTACAGTACAGCTCTACACATGGTCGCCATCGTACACCGCCAGCCATTGCCTTTCAGCGTTCTGTGCACGACTTTCCCACACACTGTCTGCCCATAAAGAATCACTAGCACAACTGATCGTTAATTGTCCCGGCTATTACTTTACACTACCGACTGTCACTACCCTTCACTGCTAACCGAGAATATCAATGATATCTACTTACGCACCTTGCACTGGTGGCGAGTGTGTCATGGCGTCTCTCTCGCTCGGCCGTGCTTGTCGGTTTGTTCACAACACCGGGTCAGCTCTTTCATCACAACTACTGGGCGCTATTGACTGGCCCATCGTTGGTCATCTTGAAGATGGACTATTTCACAGTAGCTACAACTTTCATAACTGCAACCAGCGGACACGTTTTCAAGCGCAGAAACTTCTCACCTTTTCCATTTTCGACTCACGTCCCAGCTCAGACTGACAATCCAGCACACTCCTTTCCGCTTTCGCCTCGGCGCTGTCACGTGACGCCTCGGCGCTGTCATGTGACGCCTTGGCTCCACCCACCAATGCTAGCCGCGTTTGGTGTGTTTCTGAACTGTGTCACGAGTTTCTACGCTTGCTGGATGTCGCATAATCCAATTCATGGCAAATGTGACAGAGCTAAAAATGTACAACTGCAGCATGATCACTAGAAACACAGAGAAGGACAGAAGCTGCACTCACAGGAGGCTAAAAGAAGAGTACATTACTGAAGGATTACCTGATTTAACATACAGTCCCAAAATGTTTTACCACTTTCATACACACAGCATATTGATGCCACTGGACACTGGTCATCGACTGGAGCACTGCCCTTCTTGACAACTACAGTTCTTACTGCAAAACAAAAATATATCAATCAACAAAGCAGGCTTCACCAACCAGCGATAAATTTACCCACAAGTTTTGCTTCCTTTTCTCCAAAATGTTATTATTATAATCTGTCTGAACACATGCAAGTTATTATCCTACTTTCCCAAGTATCATCATATCACTTTGCTGTCCTCATTTTAGTGCAGTTGATTAATTTATAGGAACCCACCAATCTTGTCTCATCTTGAAATGTTCAATAATATACTGAACACAGCATTATGGTCTGATGCGTTTATGTATTTCTTATTTGTCATATGCTGCGTTAGTATAAATTCTGAGACCCGTGGTGTTATTTCACTGGTTTTATACAAATGTCCATATTCCACAGTTATGGGTTCAGGTGGATGATAGACCTGGCAAATGGTGACAATTTTTTTTAGATGTCTAGTTGGTCATGTGTCGAAGCACACTTATTCCTGCAGCGAAGCACTGTCATCATGTGGAGGTGACAAGTTTGAATCCTGGTGTAGTAAATAGCTTTCAATTTTTATGCTTTCTATTGTGTTCTCGCTAAAATGCTATATAGAACCAGTTTTGCTGTATGGCAGTGAATCTTGGAATGTAAATGAACAAATTAGGAAGAACTTAGAAGCAACAGAGATGTGGTTTTTAAGACAAATGTTGTGAATTCCTTGGACTGCCAGAGTAACTAACAACGATTGCCTGAAAGAGGCTAATGAAACTAGAACACTATATACAACAATAAGAAAGAGACAAACAGCTTTCTTTGGTCATGAGATGAGAAGAGAGGCATTGGAGAACATTGTGACAACTGGAAAGATCGAGGGGAAGAGAGGCAGAGGCAGACCAAGAGAAATTATGCTGGACGGATTGAGACGGTGGCATGGAGGAATATCATCAGCAGAGTTGATCCAGAACACCAAAGACCGAGATCTGTGGAGAGCCATGAACGCCTACGCCAGCCGGCACGGCACTTGATGATGATGATTGTGTTCTCTAATCTCTATTTCTTTCTTCTACCTCTACGAGTGCAAAGCAATACTTGTGAATTTATTTATAAGCTGTCTTAGTGGCCTCAAAGTTTTCCAACTCATATTTTTTTGTATTATTTTGTACTTTGATACTGTCCAGAATTCGGACTGTATAGAAAGACGGAGTGTAAACAAGAAGAAGATAGTAAGAAAAGGTACTGACAGTAAGCTAGCTAGCTAGTTAGTCGACAGATCATCCTCATTGCACATCGAACCATTCAGTCCATAAGTGCTCGGATCCCCTCCTCAGCAAATTCCGCAGCATGTAGCGGCTAATGACACCAGTTCTGTGCTGGTTTATCAATCTTCTTTGGCTTCCTGCGTAGTCTTCTTGTTTGGCCACACCTCTTATAATTTGCTGTTCTCGCAGTCTGACCATGGTTGAAGATTCGCAGTCATCACTTGGTTCTCGCAAAAGTCTTACTTCTCGCAGTGCATTCAGAATGTCATCCTGGTCCATGGCGCGTCCGCCCTCCATATTAGCCATACCTGCGAGGACTGTCAGCCCGTTAATTCTCTTGTACTCCTGCATGCCCTGGTACGAACATGAAACTAATCTTGCCGAGACCGCTCCAGAGACAGCAATTACACTCTTCGGATCCACCCCATCTCTATCCTCTTGAGCATGCTCATTGAGTCGCTAAGGAAACATGCCCTAGTGAATGTGTGTCTTGAGCCATGTTATTGCTTTACATACTGCCATGACTTCCAGTCAGGCTACTTGTTGTCTCAACAAAAGTATCAGAGTCCTCCTTCACAATTCTCCCTCCAGTACGCACCGTATAAGCCCATGAGCTTCTCACATGTTGGACGACCGACCCATATGTGTAAATGACAGCATCACCGTCTAACAAATTCTCGAAAATCAACGCTTGTACTTCAGCCTCCACAGCAGCCGGATTTTCTTGCCTGCATTTTTTGTCTAGTTGGATGCAAACTGCTCAGTTTGCTGCCGCCATCACCCGCATCGCAGCCAAACCCCGCTTGGCCTTTGTTATCACCTGGTCTATGTGCTCATTATAAGCAAAGCTACGATCAAAACTTATCTCCAGGTAATTTATTGCCTGTGTTCTTTCCACAGTCTCTGAACACAGATTTAACACTGACAGTAAACAACTGATTGAATAAATGAGTGACTGTAAACATAAAAACAAATGAATGGACTTAGTAACCCACAGTTCAGGAGTGACTAGGAGAAAGTTTGAATTATTTATAGTGAGATGTAGCTGTGAAGAAAAGATGATCATCACAGCATAAGAATACAACTCATGACTTCATTGTGACAGAAAAGTGTTGGGAAGGCAGTGAAAATTGACGATAATTCTGCTGGTCTCTATGTTCCCTTTTGGACTTGTAAATGATTGCCAAGAGAGTGTATGTACAAATATCTACAAATAACCAGATTGATTGCTGTAGTGTGTATACTGAATATCTACCAACATCGACAAAGTACTTATGTGTAAGAGAATCTGCCATTAAATCATAATCCATGACAAAGTGAAACTGACCATGAAGTGCCTGTTGGAATCAACAACTAAAGATGGCTGCACACCTGACTTGATTAAAAGGTGAGAGATTGCTGACCAAGTAAGAGAGTAATGATTAACTGTATAATCTACTCACATAATAAAGAAAGCAGCAGAGGCCATGTTCAGGTGACGGCTGGTAGGACTGAAAAAGAGTAAAGTTGGGCGGAATAAGCAAATAAACACTAGGGGAGGGGCTAATAGTCTTGGCAACTAGAGATGATTTTCAGGTGTAGGCAAGCACCACAGGTAAGACCCTAGTGGGGTCGGGCCCTCCGGGCCCCTTCGCAGGGTAAGTAGGCATGTTATTGGTAAGCCCTTGGGCCCCTCTACTTTGGTGGACCCCCAACCCTGGGCACATGCTATTGGTACCGGTAGTGGCATAATGTGATAGTGGCATAATGTGATAGTGGCACAATGTGATAGTGGCACAATGTGATAGTGGCACAATGTGATAGTGGCATAATGGGGTTCACTTTCAGGTTTGTTGGAAAGTGGGTCCCAAACGGCACAGATACTCTACTAGTTGTATAACAAGACTCTAGTAGTATAACAAGTCAAAATAATACTACACCCCTACTTAACTAGGTCCTGAAGAGATTTGAGCCTCCTTTGGGAGGCGAGAATTGCTTCAGGGACTGGTTAAAATGGGGGGGGGGGCAGTGTTATTTTGACTCTTGTTATACTACCACTGGCAACTGTTTTGTAGAGACACAATTACTACAGTAATCAGACCCATATTACAACATGCAAAACTCTACTGCTTCTGTTGTAGACAATGTAAAAAAGTAATTACCAGTAGATTTTGAGGTGCCCTCTTCATTGGCTGCCTTTTTGGATTTGCCTCCACTTCTACCTTTGGCTCGATCACTTTTCTTTGTTCCATTCTCTTCTTCTGTGTTTTTCTCATCTTCATCTTCATAATCTGGTGGAATGTCACTTACTGTAAACAAATTCCAATGATGAATTAACAGGACTGGAAAATTTCACACAAGAAAGTAAGTAAGTAAATAAATGTGCATCAAAGGGAGGAATATGTAAACAAGATAAACTCACATTGGTAAAGGTTGACTAAATCACAAAGGTAAAGGTAAAGAAAGTCCCATAGCAGATACAGTTATGTTAAGGAAAAGAGAGCTAGCCATTATTTTTTTCAAAAAAGTAAAACAGAATGAACCGAATAACAACTTCCAACTTGCCCCTAGCAGGTCATAACAGGCTGTTATTGAATAAGCACATGTACAGGCTTCTTTTCCCTACTTCAACATTCTGCACAAGTGGATTCAATAAACACACTGGTGGACATATTCTACAAGAATGTTTCTGTACAACTAGCAGAGAAAGATATTCTGGTCCACTGAATTGGCACTAAACTCAAGGTGGTGTGGAACTAAATAAGACTTCTAGGTAATGTTCAAATTCTTTCTTTTCTGATTATATTTCATCAATATTGTGTTCAACCCTTCTGGGTTATAATTAGAATATATATATATATATATATATATATATATATATATATATATATATATATATATATATATATATATATATATATATATATATATATATTTGCATTAGTTTCATACAGGTATGAGTGCCGGTCGTTCAGTTTAATGGCAAACTACTGAACGTAAATTTGCCAACGAATCACAAACAGCTAAAGAATGCTGGAATGGACTGCAATGTCCTGTATTTTTTTTTAGAATAACATTCGAGGGTTGTTCAGAAAGTAATGCAAAACATCATTTTTCTCAGCTAATAATGAAGATAGAAGTATTAAATTTTGCAGACTTCAAATATGGCATGTGCCAATTGTGTGCACCAAATTGCAACCCAACCGGCCAAATAATACTGCTGCCCTAAACCGTTCAAATGGAGTGTGTTATCAACTTGCGCTATAAGCAGCAAATTTTGTGACAATTTCTCGTTGCAGAGAAGGAAACCACTGTGAACATTCACAGGCATCTAAGTTATGTGTATGGAAGTATTGCAGTCAACAGGAGTACAGTCAGTTGCTGGGTTAAGAGAGCCAAAAAATCAGGAAGTGGAGATACAGAGCTGCTTAATTGGCCGCATTGTAGACGTCATGCCACAGCCACAAACGTAGAAATGCACTCCAGGCATTATTCTTACTGACAGGTTAATCACTACTTAACAATTGGCCTTACAACTGTCAGTCAGCAATGGTAGTGCAAATGCAATTATAAAAACTCGGATTTTCTCAGGTTTGCGCAAAATGGATTCCTCGAAGTCTCACAAATGACCACTGATTGCAAAAGAAAGCAATTTCTTCTGAATTGTTGAAGAGTTTCAATGCTGATGGAAAGAACGATTTGGCTAAGATCTTTACAGGTTTCGAAACCTGGGCACATCATTTTGAACCTGTGACAAAAATAGGATTAATGGAGTGGCATCATCAGCTATAACCACAAAGAAAGAAAGAAATTCCTTCAACTGAAAGGTCATGATCAGTGTCTTTTGGGACATTGAAGGTGTGATTCTTTTGGATGTTATGCCAAGAAGAGAGACAACCAGTTCGTAAGCTTACATTAAGACATTGGAAAAACTCAATCAACGTTTTCGCAGACTTCAGCGACACAAGAATCCAACAGACCTGCTTCTCTTTCACGACAATGTGAACCCTCACACAAATCTGGCAACACGGAAGTAATCATTAAATTGGGTTGGATTACTACCCCATCCACCCTTTAGTCCAGATATTGCACCCTCAGATTTTCATCTATTCGGTCCACTTAAAGATGCACTCCACGGGACAAGGTTTGACGGTGATGAATGGTGATTCATGCAGCGAAGAAATGGCTAGACGATCAAGGCAAAATCTGGTACGGGCAAGGAATACATGCACTTGTTTCGCGCTGGCATAAAGCTGTACAAGTTGATAGGAAATATGTTGAGTAATACTGATGTTTACAAGGTATATTAATGTATATTGTCCATAAATTTCATGCTGTTTGAATCAACAGCTCCTTAGAATAATGATCTGGTGCATTACTTTCTCAACACCCCTCATATGTATGATAAAGTTCTGTCTATCATATAGATATGTTTATACTCATTATCATCTTCTATGAAATGAATATGGTGTTAATCTTTGGCTTTAAAAATTTCATATCACATTTCCCACATATCTCCTATATATGAATTTAAGTTTTACTTCTATATTGCTTAACCTTTCCCCACATCTGTCTGGAGTCATATGTGTCCACAATAAGTTTTCCACTCACATCGGCAGACTGCAGTGGGGAACATATTCTCTGAGTGGTTTTCTTTATAGTACATATTTCCTACATACAGATTGGTCAAGTTCAACATGAGAACAGAACTTATCTGTCGATTATAAACAGCACAAAAAGAAGACAGACAAAGAAGAAGAAATATGGACAGAAACATATACATTTTGTTAAAACATCTTTCATAGTTAACAGCTGTGTTTAAGTTATATCAATCATCATTATGTAGCAAGTCTTTTGCAGAACACTGCTCTCATCACAGTTCACTGAAAAGACTCTCAATCCTCCACCAGTTCCCCCACCTCATATATTTTCATTAATGTCCATGGTGTCTTCAATGTCTTTTGTCCACTGCTGTGTTGTTCAATCATGTCTCATAGTCCAGGAGCCATGACGTTAATGTTTTTTTTTCTGAACCAATGTGATGTTTCATGTGGCCTAATATTTTCATTTTGAAACATTAAAAGGTAGTAAGTCCCATGGTAGATACTGGTGTTGGGGTGTGAAGTGTTAAGCTGTCACATATTTTAATGAGGTGTGGTTGTCAGTTCTCTTCCACACTTTTCTTTCCCAGAAAACTGGTAACCAAGCATACTAACATATTCAGGACAGAATTATACAGAAAACTGTTGTGGAAGAGAGCCAACAAAGAAAGATAAATGTAGGAAAGTAAAATTAAACATTGAAGAATAGATACAGGAGGACTCATTAAAATGAAATGGCATAGATGGGTAAAGATGAAAACAGAATATAAACTGGTGAAGAGCAACAGTTTAAGAGCATGAAGTCATTATGTGATGTTGCTCACATGGACAAACATCTATAATGGAATGATTGGCAGTACATGAGGCATCAGACTGTGGACAAACACCATGTGATAATAAGAAGTTAGCCAACAGTTCACCCTCATTGTACATCCATAAGATCACCTCAAGTTAGTCAATAGATCATCCTCATTATACATTAAACTGTTAGTCCATAAGTTCTCCTCAAATTAGTCAACAGATCATCCTCACTGTACATTCATAAGATCACCTCAGTATCTCTGTGTGAAGTGACTTACAGCACTAATTGTGTTGGTTGACTATTTGGCTCCCCAAATGGCATTCTTGTCTAGCTTCACCCTGTTAAACTTGATGTTCTCAATAAGAAGTGCCTCTCAATACGATTATACTTTGACATTGGAGATGATAATTCCAATTTTCCTACAGGTTTTAAAACACTTCCAGCTCTCTTCTGTACTTTATCACAATAATCTACCATGACAAGTTACCTGGAGTCTGTCGTCTAATTGAACATGAAAGCTTGCTCTTCAAATTTGTGCTTGTCATCTTCTTTAGATCTATTTCTACAGAGTTGCTACTTTTGGGTGGAGATTTTATTACGGCAAGTTCTGAACCTGACTGAAAAATTTGCTCCAGTTGAACACTTGCAACAATGGAGTAGGGATTCCATGTACTCTTATTATCTTGGCATTCCAGAACATGAAAATCTGCAGGGACAAAATGAAGTTATAATAAACTATTAATAAACTAATAAATAACATTGTAACCATTCTACAGACCAATTTCAACAATGTGAAACAGCTTCAGGCATCGGTGCAAATGTACGAACTAAAGTTAAAAGAGATCAAGAGTTACTTGACAAAGTTAGATGTGGTCATTGTTTTATTGCAGAAACAGACAATGAATAAACATTGTGAAGGCAAACATCGAAGCCTTCAAAGTTCAATTATATAGATGAATAGGAGGAACATCATGTAGGAGAAGAAAACAAATACAAAAACTGGGATTGAAGAGAACATTACTCAATGAGATCAAAATCAGACATAAGTTATCTGGACACGCAAAGAGAGGCAGCTCAATGTTAAAAGACGTGCAGGAGAGAAAAGTAGAGAAGAAACTGTACATGTGGGGGGAAGACATCAAATGATGTACTGGAATTGTCTGTACGAGCACACCATTAAAAATGCTGGAAAAAAAGGGTGTTGGAATCTTATTACAACCAAGCTTAAATGTGGAGATGGCACCTGAAGACGATGACATGTGTGAAATATGGTGTTCTTCTGTTGCTGCCTTTTATCTCACAATGGAGCACAAGCCCTTTGTAGGCGTGTTTGTGATTTGTTGGGTTTTGCAGCTAAGTTTTCAATGGGGTGAGGTAGCCCTGGTAACACACAGGTGGTTACATATGATGCTAGGCTGATAGTTCTGGCTACTAAATAACATACAGAGGGTCATGTGAGCAATATTATGTTGGCCATCTGGACTTTTCCTAGATAAATCTGGCACCCATTTTACGAGACTGAGTTGACTGTAGGTCATGCTGGTCGGAGAAAGGAAAATCTCACCACTGCTTGGAATTCAAAGCTAAACATTGCTGTTGGCACACAGGTACGTTCATCACTAGAGTCCCCAGTTGTAATAGTATCCACCTGTAGTATCTCCTGGTGAGGCTGGGTAGCCCAATCCTGACATGCTTAGATTCTCATGAGGACACTGACTTATCTGACACCACATAATAACAAGATGTGATATAGGTAGAGAAGAAAGAAGACAGCTGGTTAACTCAGCTCAAAAAAGGTATATCCTACCTACTCTATGTGACAACTTTAGGATATGTCCCTCTATGACATTATCTGTCACGGCTAGTGTTTTGTTTCTGTGAGTAGTTTCGAGATTTGGGGAGTACACTGACAATTCTTATGTTTAAGGCATGATTTTTCTGATGTTTCAAATATCATGTTTGTGTCTAAGTGTAAGAGCTGAAGGTGAGAGTAGGAAAACTGTCAAATCCTCACAGTGTTTATAAAAATCATTGTGACTCATGGGCCTGCAAGGTGTTTACATATGTAATGGAACATTAACTGAGTTGTCATAAACAACTGGTTGAAACATTCCAATATGTATGTATCATCCATTTGTCTAAGTTCCGTGGTTTCATTTTACATTCATCTGTTTTTATCCACAATATACCTTTGTAACAATTAAATAGAATTATTTTACGTTCATCTTCCATTGTCCAATGGCTTGTCCTGTGCAGAACATGAGTGACATGTCTGCATACACATAGAGAACGAACGAACGAATATGAGAGAGAGAGAGAGAGAGAGAGAGAGAGAGAGAGAGAGAGAGAGAGAGAGAGAGAGAGAGAGAGAGAGAGAGAGAGAGAGAGAGAGAGAGAGAGAGAGAGAGAGAGAGAGAGAGAGAGAGAGAGAGAGAGAGAGAGAGAGAGAGAGAGAGAGAGAGAGAGAGAGAGAGAGAGAGAGAGAGAGAGCATTTGTTTCTGTTATGGATGCCACCATATTTGAATTCATTTCTGAATAAAGGTAAAGTTATTTTGCACAGACTTTATGTGTTCTGTTAGTTTATATTCAAATGTGAGTATATTTAAATCTCTATTAGAGCGAGTGATCTTTTGTGACATTTCTTACAAAATGGTATATGACTGGACGGAGGCATGAAAAAAAAAAAATCACAGCCTGAGGTTGGTTACAGAATGAAACACACTATAAGAGTGGTGACCCCAAAGAGTTTCAAACAAATTCTGATTACAAAGCAACCATCATGTTGACGCACAAGCTGCAAAAGCACCCTATTGAAGGCCAACAGATGGCTTCAAGCACAGATGAACCAGCTTCAGTATCAGGCCAGCTAAACTATAGTTGCCATCAACATGCAGTTGATACAGGAATGAGGTTGAGAGAATGTTTGGACTGTTCATCCAGGACAAGCTAATGTGTGGAGCAATGAACAGGCGGACAGATTAGCTGTTACTGCTCCTCTGGGAGGAGGGAGATGTGCTGTATTCTCTCTCTGATCAGGTGGAGAGTACAATTGAACAGAGTATCCATTTCTGGAAACACTGGCTCAGAAGAAAGTAAGCAAAAGGTTTGGATAATACTAAAAACGTACAGGAAGAGTCTGGCGGGCTTTTAATCATTTTGCTACGAATAATCAGCATGGGAATTCTTCAGTGGCTTTTGAAGAGAAGGACAGAACATGTGTGGGAATATTCCAAGTGCAGTGAGATTGATTCTTAAGTTAAGTATTATGTTTACAAGTGATAATGCACAAATACATTCCTGAAAAAATGAAAGCAGTGCCTTGGAAAATTAAAAAAGAAAGCTGAAAGGTGAGACAGAACTTATCTTGATTAGAACAGAAAATAAAAATGAAAAATATAAATACTTTGAATGGAAAAATAACAAGCGGTTAATAAGAAAAGAAAAGAATTCCTCCTTGAAGGAAACACCTTGAGCTACAACAAAGACATGAAGGCATAAAAACAGCAGTAGAAACCAGAAATAATCAACACTGAGAAACTCTGGTTCATGGTAGAATAGATGAAACCACAGAACATCTCAAAAATTATGAAAAACACAAAACAAGCTAAAGTCACTAAAAGATCTGTTCTAGGAACTAGGAATGTAGGAAGCAGAAGCACCATGCATCAAGTTGGCAAGACACTTCAGATTAGACACAGCCGATAAGCAATCTAATTATAACTATTCAATTAGTATTGAAGGTTGAACTGGATCCAGATAACTTTTTGCTGAATAAATTTTGTGCTGAACAAGTTCAAGTGAACGTCAGATCAAGTCTAAATCTTACTGATATATCTATTATTATATTACCTGTGTCCTTATCACTCTTTAATGCAACGCGAATCCTTCTTTGATATCCTGTCTTCTTATTTTTCTGAATCATTTTCTCAAAATTGATAACCAGTGTTTCTCCAGTTGGTACGACCAGTTCTACCTGTGGTTATAGTTTAACAGACAACATTTTAATCTGGAAATGTCTACAATTTCTAGCACTTTGAAACTAAATCTTTATTTTAACAATCCAATTTTAATTTCAAGAAAAGGCACATTAAAAGCAAAAATCTGTTTAAATATTTGCACAGCTTAAACTGTTTGTTGCCATCATCCCATACAATGTGTCTCACCTTACACATCACATGTGACAAGTCATTGCATTTAGTACTCTTGGTCCGTCAGGCTCCCCAATCTCCTGACATGGCCTCTTGTGGTTTTTGGCTGTTCCACAAGCTGTATATGCCACAGAAAGAGGCCCAATTTGAGTCATGAGAAGATATGATGGCCACCTGTACTCCATATCCAAAGAGACTGAAATACTTCCAATAATGGTGGGATCACTGGGAGAAGTGTGTACCGTCCCAAGGAGAGTACTTTGCAGAGGATTACGGTTTCAGAACTCCAACTAAATAATTCTAAATTTCCCAACCAAAGGCCTGATACATTTTTAACAGACCTTGTAAAAGTAGTATCTCATGCTGTTGTAGCCATTTTGGTAAAGTGTGATAACCTGGTCTGTTCTGGAAAACTGGTTATACTCCACATGTATTTTATTTATGTAGTAGTGTTTCTGAAACTGCATTAAAAGCTCTTTGATGACAGATTTTTCTTTATAAGTGACCAGATTTCCACGTTTCACTTATGGATGCAAAATGTAACAGCAGATAATTACTCTCTGGAAATTATGAGACATTTGTAATGAGAATTTAATTCAGCATTCCAGCAAGATTTTAATACATAAGCATTATTAATCTTATTCTGTCTTTCATCTTCATGGGCTTGCAAGACTTGAGTGCATGTACAAGCTGTTTAATTTCCTTCCTATTCCTGATGACTACTTATTTAGTCCCTTCAGATCATGGAGGTCTCCATGTAAAGTGATTAAGCCATCCGCCTTATGCTCTAAATGTCAAAGGTTTGTTTTTGAACTACATCGTTGAGATGAGTGCAATTATTCCAAAGACTCCTGAGGTTCATGACTGGGTTAATAGTGTTCGTGGTTTGCTTGATGCTTTCGGCAAGTTGCTTTCTAGGCATATTCTACATAAACAGAAAATAACCTTTAATCCACGTTCTAATATTTGTATTTATACATCTTTTTCATTGTTCATCTATGCTGAAGGAGACATGGTCTCTGACTTAAAACTTAAAAGAAGGAGATAACTTTAAAAAAAAGTCATTTTAATTAAGTAACCAAAAACATAATACTGACTTGCTTCTTTCCTGCATTGTATTCGTTTACTAGCAATTTATTGTATTTTTTAGTAAACCGAGTCCACTTTGACTGATCTCCTTCCCACTCAAACTGGACCTCAAAGCCATCAATCTTTGGTGGTTCAAATCGGCGTTTCTTTTCTCCTGAAGCACCAACTGGATTTTGTTCTGATGATGCTGGGCGTGCTGGGACAAATATAGTGTATTACAATTTAATGTGTGTAAACATTTGGGAAGAAATAGGGCAGGGAGAGTGGGATGTATATCCTTATTTTATAAAAATAGTCCAGTCCATGAACTAACCTGGTCTGTATGAGCCACAGTAACCTGTAAACCATGCGGCCCTCTTATTCTGATAAAATTAAACTAGTGCATCAAAATTCTTCTTCTTCTTGTGCCTTTTATCTGCCATAGTGCATCAAAATTATCACGTGTAAAATAATCTACTTTACATACGACTCTGTGTAAATTTAGTTGTGTATTACAAATTACTGTGTACAAAATGAGTAATGCCAGCTCTCTGGCAAAGGAGTTACGAATACAATTCATAATCCTGCATACTGCATTCCAAACAGCTGCGGGTGATTTGTTGGCTTCCATGCAATGGTATAAGTGTCGGTCATTAAGAAAGCAATGGCAAACTACTGAACGTAAACTTGCCCAGGAATCACAAAAAAGCCAAAAAATGCTGGAGTTGACTGCTATGTCCTGTAAAGGATGTTCTTCTTCTTCTTCTGCGTTCATCCGGATTTTTTTCCCGGATGTGACTGCGTTGTGCCTGTTTACAGCAGAGCTGCGTTCTTGCGCCGTCAGGCCGACACATCCGACTTCTGCGGGCATTTGTTGACCGGGTTAACCTTCCCGGGGGGTAAAGGATGTTCAACTAACTTTAATGTATTCCTATTAATATTCATCACCATATAGTAGGTCCTGAACTACATGTAACAGGTGATGATTGGTCTATATAAATATAGGGTTAGCACCATATACCCCAAAATGCTTCATGGCATGGGAAAGAGTCCTTTACTGTTTAGCAAATGTTATGAGGCTTCTTCAGGCACCATATCTGGAACAAATATTGGCTATCATGACTCTCAATTCTCTCTGTTTGGAGGTGTTCGCTCACCAGGAACGATGATGACCATTCATTTCATCCAGTAGGGTTGAAAGTTTGCAGCCGTGAGTTCTAAGATGGCGGTAAAGCCTATTTTGGCACAAAATGTTCTTTGACAATGTGAGCAAAGACTTTCCAGGAGGAGGATCTCCTGCAATGTTTTTTTTTGTCCAGCCGTTTTTTTTCCACAGCTCTTGCAGTCCTGTTTGCTTCACAAGTGACTACACCCTTGCCTAATGATGTATGCCATGAATTTCAGACTTTGGCCAGCAGTCTTCCAAGTGTCATGATGAATTCCAAAAGTGTTTAGTTAGATCTTTTTGGGAGTGTTTACTACAGCGCAGCTCGGTGTAAAAAAAAAATTTTTTAGGGAGCCAGTGATCTGGCATGTGAATCAAGTGACCAGCCCAGCGATTCTTCATTAGTAGAGTATGGATACTGGGCATGGACGCTCTTTCTAGGACTTCAATGTCTGGGATCTTGTCTTGCCATTTAATCTTCAATAGCTTCCTAAGGCAGACAGTGTGGAAGTGGTTTAATTTCCTAATGTGTCACTGGTAAACAGTCCAGGTTTCACAAGCATTTAATTATTATAATATACTATACTATTAACTATAGCAGTGTAAATATGTCTCTCTGTCTACAGATGAAGCCGCTGATGCTTACATAATTATTTGTAAGTTTCCCAGCTCAGACAGCTGTCAAAGTCTTTACATACAATTCAATTCATCTGACGGTTTTCATCTGAATCTCAAAGTATTTTTCCCACATACAGTTAAATGTAATTAAATTATTTAAGTTAAATTTGTGTTGGTTAATGTTTATGCCTGTAATGCGAGTGTGGAATCCCAGAGATGGCAGTGTCTGAGTGACATATTATGTCATGAGAGGAATGTCATTTTCTGCGGCAATTTCAACGCTAAAGGCAAATCATGGGCTAGCATTTTTTCCAACATACAGGGGGAGGAGCTCGAGGCGGCACTTTAAACCAGTGACCTTGTTTGTATCAACAGTGGCTGTGTCACCAGGACAGCAAGTCGTCCAGGTGATGAGGACAGTGTTATTGACCTGACGCTGGTTTCTCCTTCACTCACTACAGTATGTAGATGGTGTGTCCTAGGGCACCATGGCAGCGACCACCACCACCCTTGCAGCATATTGGTGGAGAATGCCAAAACCAGGCAGCACATGTCAACAGTCAAGACCTTCAAGTATGACAGCAAGATGTGGTGAGTAAAATAAGGCGTGACAAGCTCAGGAATCATCATGGCAGGAAAAAAGCTGGGAGCAGCCACCTTGGTGAAATTGTGAGGTGGAAAAGGCCTGGATGGATAAGCATGGTGCTGTAAGGAAATGGCAAAACATCAAAGATGAACAGAGTTGCCAATCCTAATCTTATCGTGCACTTGGAAAGAGAGATTTACAGTTGGTGTTGGAGTGTTGACAATATGGTTATTCAAAGAGAACCATGTCACTGCTGCCTTCATTGGGTTGACCATTGGCCCAGATTCTACACACCAAGTACTTATGCGATTTAGTTCTGTTTGTAGATCTACAGCAACTCGATCTCTATCCTTACCCTGACGATACACTAACACATCGTCGGCATATGACAATATCCTCCCCGGTCCTCTGATCTGCTCGCTAGTAATTCTCAAGTGTAGGCGTTGAACACTACCGGAGATAATGGTGATTCATGTGGCAGACTTTCCGTTGGAAGAGAGCTGCGGCGATCCAACTAAGGAGGAATGGACTTATCTTGAGTTCAAGAAGCTGAAACATTAAGAAACCCAATGGTACTCTTTTGTACACATCCTTGAGATCAATCGCCTCCGCACATGTTTTAATGCCTGAGTGGAAACCTTCATAGACATCATGGGCAAAAACTGCTGCGTTGGTCCAGGTTTCTCTGCTTGGACGGTTCCCTCCAAGGGTAGGTGGGAAACAACCTTGCCTCTCTAGATGACTTGATATTTTCCTGGCAATTAACTTCTCCAGCAGCTTGCCTATTGTATTTTGCTTGGTTATTACCCGATATCCCTGAATTTGTGTGTGGTCTTTGCCAGGCTTCAGCAAGGGAATCAGATCAGATTCCCTTGCCGACCAACGGAAAGTAGTTTTTAGATGTGGCAGTTGGACCTCTGAACCAACAACAATATATCCGTGCCTGCCACAGGGATTACCATTATCTCCGGTGCTGTTCAACGCCTACACCTGAGAATTACAGCGAGCAGATCTGAGGACCGTTCAGGACATCGTCATATCTGGGTTCAGAGACGGTGGAAGAACGCAGGCAATGAACTACCTGGGGATATGTTTTGATCGAAGTCTTGCTTATCATGAGCACATAGACCGGGTGATAACAAAGGCCAAGCGAGGTTTGGCTACGATGTGGGTGATGGCGGTGGCAAACTGAGCAGCGCCATCTATGTCTCCTTTACGAGGGTCTGGTCCTTTCTGTTTTGGAGTATGCGATGGCGATCCTGTCTATCAGCCGTAAGCAGATGGAAAGGATACAGAACAAAGCTATGCATATTATTCTTGGATGTACAAGAGTTACAGCATGCAGGGCGATGCGCTACCTTCCTGATTTTCCAACCATTGGGGGTAGGGGGGGGGGAACCACAGAGGTGTTTTCAAGGCACCAGGGCCAGGTTCTATACTGGTCAAGACCTGCTAACACGTCCTAGTCGTGCGTCCTCGGTAACTGGTCCCTTCGGGGTCCTGGCTAACGTAGTAGGATCGCTGATTCTTCCGAAGTCGGAGAGGATCTGCCTGCACAGCGAGGAACCAGCAGTCTGCACACCAATAAGCCAGACATGGTACAACGGATACTCACGCAAACCTCAGTCCGGTATGACATCACACTGATGTTGGACTACAGGATGTCTTCATCCGACATACAGGACTTCACGCTGGAGTTCATAGCCAGCGAACACAAGCAAGCAACCAACCATTGGGGACAGAATACAAATTTGCAGAGCACGTGTCTACCTCAGAGTCAACGCAAACACACAACATCCACTGCACAGCGAAATTAAGAAGGTAAAGGGCAGCAGGTTAAAAAGAGGAAAGTCGTGGATGGGTCAAGCCGAAGACCTTCAACAGGTGTGTTCACTTCAGGAATTAGAACGTGGCGAGAAGTGAGTACGAATGCCAACAGATTTCTGTACGTCCTTTTCAGTTTGCATCCAATGAGACAGAAAATGCAGACAAGAACATCTGGCTGCTATGGAGGCGGAAGTACAGGCTTTAATCTTTGAGAATTCTTTGGAGGGTGATGCTGTCATTTACACAGATGGGTCAGTCGTTCAACAAGTGAGAAGTTCATGGGCTTTTACGGCTCAGGCCGGAAGGAGAATTGTGAAGGAAGATTCTGGTGCTTTTGCTTTGACCACAAGTAGCCTGACTATGGAAGTCATGGCAGCAAGTAAAGCAATAACATGGCTCGAGACACAGACATTCACTAGTGCATGTTTCCTTAGTGACTCAATGAGCATGCTCAAGACAGAGATGGGGTGGATTCAAAGAGAGTGGCTGCTGTCTCTGGAGCGGTCTTGGCTGGCAAAGATGAGTTTCATTTTCATGCCAGGGCATGCGGGTGTACGAGGAAATGAGCGGGCAGGTAAGACTTACTGTGGAAGGCAGACGAGCCATGGACCAGGCTGGCATTCTGAATGCTCTACGAGAAGTAAGACTTGCGAGAACCAAGTGATGACTGTGAATCTACAACCATGGTCAGACTGCGAGAACAGTAAATTAAAAGAGGTGTGGCCAAACAAGAACACTGCACAGGAAGCCAAAGAAGAGTAATAAACCAACACAGAACTGGTGTCGTCAGTTGCTACACGCTGCAGGATTTACTGAGGAGGGGATCCGAGCACTTATGGACTGAATAGTTTGATGTGCAATAAAGATGATCTATTGACTAACTAACTAACTAGTTAGTCGTGGTTCCAACTTCACAGCAACAGGTCGTCCCCATTATGCTCCGTTCTTGTGCCAGTGAACGCCACACAAAATGCTCCTCACTGCTCCATGTGAAAAGTGGAAAAGACAGGAGTCTCGACAACCAACAGCCCGCACAGGCACACTGTGCACAATGCCGCCGTCAGAATGTCAACACAAAATCCCCCCACAAAATTACAATTCATCTTATAACACCGTCGCCAGAATGCCAACACTAAAGTGCTCCATGAAAATACAATTCGTCGTCGATGGAAGCGGCAGTCACTAGGAGACCAGCAGCCACACACCTCTGCACAAGGCAAAAGCCAGCCAACTCTACGACATAGCCAGCCGCCACCGCTCCAAAGTCTAGATATCTCCAGATGTTGTCTGTTCCGTCTCTAGATGCCCCCCCAGCCATCTTTTCCGACCAAACCTCGGACCGATGCAAAAACATCTCACTGCACTGTACACAATGCAGTCACCAGGAGACCAGCAGCCACACATTTCTGCACAAGGTAAACGCTGGTCAATTCCGTGCCACAGCCCACCACCATTGCTCCGAACATGCAGTTCACGCTCCAATACAATTTTGGGCAGATGTAAAAGCATTTCATATGAAATTCACAGCTCAGTATCGCGCCACGCACTCAACTTGGTAGCAGGGAAATGGAGCTATACACTTCCAGTCCGACATGAGGAAAATGTGAATGAATGAAAACGGTAGCCACGAGCATAAACACTCCAGAGGCCTTAACCGTTTCAATGCCTATCCTCCATGATCGCGACTGGAAGTCAACTAACTAACTAACTAACAGTAACAGTTAAATGTTACATTTCTTTTGCATTTCCTCTATTGTTATGCCCCATACATATTTCATTTATGGGAGAGTTTATTCGTAGAGCTCTACGAATAAACAAAGCGTTTATTCGTAGGGCCCTGCGAATAAACGCCTTGTTTATTCGCAGGGCCCTATGAATCGATACTTTATACTTAGTTGAAGTATGGCTGTTTAAATATCAGGCGAGTTTAAGAATTGTTAACTTGCGTTTCTGTACACTTACTGTTTACAGGCATCCATCTTTGTTTACGTTACTGACCTACTATTTCCTACTATTTATGTCCTGATAATTCTGGTCCAAGCTGACAGTAATATGCGTCACCTCAGAGAGACATGATTATGGTCGTTAGGCAATACAAACACCAGGCTTTCGACTGATTGCCCTCACGAATTAACAAATAAACAAGGAAATGCTACGCATATAAAGTGCAGGAAAACCTGGTATATGTGAAGCGGGTTGAAAAGAGAGAAGAGAGAGATAGATAATGAAGATAGTGTGCGAGACAGATATGTGAGATATGAGAAAGATGTGTTGAAAGACATAAAAAAAGTGATAAAGACAAGAAAGAGAGAGGGGGAGGAGGGAGATAGAGAAGAAGAGAGAGAGATGTCTGTATGCCTCTCTATATGTCCGCCTGTCTGTATGCCTCTCTATTTGTCCACCTGTCTGGATGTCTCTCTACATGCCCGGATGTCTCTCTGTCTCTGTCTGTCCGTCCGTCTGACAGCCTGCGTGATTTCTTGTTCTGTATCAGCCTACTTGTATCTGTCCATTTGTATATATGTCTATCTGAATCTCTATCTAACAAACTGTCTGTCTGTCTTTCCATATGCATATGTTTGTCTGGTTGACTCTCTGTGTGTATGTATGCGTGTGTCTGACTCTCTATCTGTCTGCCAGTTTATATCAGTTGTTTATTTGTCTGTATCTCTGATTGCCCCCCCCCCTCCTCTCTCTCTCTCTCTCGGCCGGTCAACCTGCCTGTTCAGAGTATTGCATGGAGAGGTTGAAAGAGATGTATGAATTGACATTGGCATTCTTCATATACCTATCTGTTATGTTATGTGGTTACTTCAGTACACGCTCATAACGGTGACACAGTGATCTATACTGATGGGTCAGTGGTGAGAAACAAACAGGCGTTTTTTTCGGTTATCAGCTCACCTCATCTCTTCATTTCTCTCGATTACAGTTGTTCTTCGCTGTGGAACACAGATGATCGACGAGCAAGTGTCGGGTTGGATCTAGCTACCCATCTACCTACTCTTCCAACTACCTGCCTAGCTACCCACATACCTGCTTACTTAACTACCTACCTGTTTACCTACCAACATATCTACCTATCTAACCATCTATTTGTCTAACAACCCATCTACCTGCCTACTTAACCACTTTCGTGTCTTTTTCGGGATTTTTTTCTCGTGCACCTGTAGTAATAAATTTCCCGTGGTCTCTGGGTAGTGAGTTCGGACGCCCGTGTGTATTAATTTCGAGTTAAAAATCTACTACAGGATCCTCGCCGATGCTACGGACTGCGTGCACTGAGCTGAATTTCTCCAGACTCAGGTTTGAGTTAGGAGGAGAACGGAGCACTTGTGGGTTGCACCTGTGTGCCGTGATGTTGATCCATCGACTAAACAAAAATAAAACTTTAGTGTCTAACTATCCACCTGCCGCTCCTAT
This sequence comes from Cepaea hortensis, assembly GCA_963921405.1. Taxonomy (NCBI): domain Eukaryota; kingdom Metazoa; phylum Mollusca; class Gastropoda; order Stylommatophora; family Helicidae; genus Cepaea; species Cepaea hortensis. The sequence continues at coordinate 31,460,738 of OY992889.1, read as the reverse complement.
GAAGCTCCCAAGTCCGCCTGTTTGTTGTTGTTGACAATTTCTCGAGACGTCTCTGTCCTACTACGTCAATCCCCTAGATTCATTAGCGTTTTGGCTGTGGGATTCTCTGATACTTCTTCTTCTTCTTCTTCTTTCGTTCGCCAGAAACATATCTACAACTGCAATGTCGTCTCTTGTATGAATCTAACAGTCTTTTTTAGTTCATTCAGCGGTCCATAGAGTTTATCTTCCACTGTTGTCTCTCTAGGCCAGAAGGTTCGCCTGGATATGTTGTAGTTTGGGCAATCCTGGAGTATGTGCACATGGCTGAGTCACCAATCTTAAATTTTGTATACAAGTGGTTGCGTAATCTATTGTGTCCTGTTCTGAGGCGCAGAAGAATGACCTGTTCTGGTCTGTCCATAACGTGGTAGTCGTCTTGAGTAAGGTTTGGTGGCTTTCTGATTGATTTGATCATTCTTTTCTTTTGGTGGTATGTAATGGGCACATCAGGTTGTTCTTCTGTTGCTCCTTCCTTAGCCAATCGATCAGCTCTGTCGTTTCCGGGGACTCCACAGTGGGATGGTATCCACTGTATGGTGATCTTACGCTGACTGCTAAGTTCAGAAAGTAGTGTCATCAGAACTGGCAATTTCCCAGACAGGAGCGCCTCTATTACGGATTTTGCATCTGTCAATATCACTGCTGATACTTCTAATTTGCGTCATTACGTCAAACTTGCCACTTGGCATCAAGGACGGTTTACAGCATTCAGTACTGGATATGAGTGGATGAGACTATTCGCTGGCTGTTGAATGAGGATGGAGCACTTGAAAAGAAGGCTCCTGTCTCTAACGCCATTTTCGGAAGTACGCCCAGTATCGTTTGCAGGTAGCAGGAAAGGAAATTAGCGCCAATGAATGGGGTTTCCGGGACAGGGAATAATCACGTGACCAACCTACGAATAGACGCTTTGTTTATTCGTAGAGCTCTAGGGAATAATCACGTGACCAACCTACGAATAGACGCTTTGTTTATTCGTAGGGCCCTACGAATAGACACTTCGTTCATTTATCTTCTCTGTACGATTGTTATTTGTTATGAGTGATTTAGAAATTAGACAATTTAGTGAAGCCTGCCCTGTAGCTGTCAATGCCTCACTTTTCGTTTTATTTTTTTTTCGAAAATACTAACTATATAACATATAAAATGATATAAATATTATTAAATGGACATTCTTCAAACTATTTAACTATTCTTACGTTTCCGCTGCCACTTATGACTTAATTAGCTTTGACACAATTTTCATTACTCATTAAGTCATTACTCGTCCAGAAAAAGCAACTACTATAGTGAAATGTTTTTTTTTTTTTGCGTCTCTATCTTATCTAGTGTAATTTACTCATTACTCCTATCACAAAATAATTTAATAATAATTATTATTTACGATAGTTTTTTAATTGTTTAACTTACCTGCTCGCTTGGGCCGATCCATGATGATGTACTGATCATCTGATGTTGGTGTTTCTTCTTCAAACACCTGTTGTTCCGTTAGGCGGGATATTATAAGTATCAGTGCCTATTTCAAGTATTTCAGAACTGCAATTTATTATTTATTCCAAGACCTATAACTGGACTGCCTAGAAAAATCGTTTTCCGCCGACTCAGGTTCTATTGTTATAACAATATATTTTTCGTATTTTAAACCGTCAGGCACGGTGCAGCGCAGTGCGGTCCAGTTATACCGGTAGTAATAAATAGAAGCTGATTGGTGCTAGCTTGTTTCCATCAGGACAGCAACTAAAGCTGCCAAAAGAATCGGCTAAATGTCGGCTACAATGTTCCAGTTGAGCTGACTTCATGGCTAACGATAATAAAATTGCTTGTGAAGTAGTAGTAGTGTAGTAGTAGTAGTAGTAGTAGTAGTAGTAGTAGTAGTAGTAGTAGTAGTAGTAGTAGTAGTAGTAGTAGTAGTAGTAGTAGCAGTAGCAGTAGTAATAACATGAACTCCATTACACGACAGGAGGCTTCCGATAATCTGATGAGACCCCCGCGCCGAATGTTTCAGCCCCTTTACCTTTTTTACAATATCAATACACGCTGTCTATAAAGTCACATTATTACTGAGAAAAGACTTTTGATTTTATGAAACGTTGCCTCCCATTACCAACGGTGAAATGGATTACTCAAGCTGAAGTGTAAAACATCGGTACATTATTAAATTCTCTTCTTCTTCTTCTTCTTCTTCTTCTTCTTCTGCTTCTTCTTCTTCTTCTTCTTCTTCTTCTTCTTCTTCTTCTTCTTCTTCTTCTTCTTCTTCAACGTTCCGAGCCATTGAGGTTATTTGCTGCAGATACAATCCATCTCCATTCGTCTCTCTGGTGGACCTTCTCTTGCCAGTCGTTGATTCCAAGTTATTAAATTACTGTGCGAATATGCGTATATTTCAGCGTGAAGGGTGTATATCTAGTTACTGCATGTTGTGTGAATTCTGCAATATGTACCTGACGAGATGCAGCGAAATATGTCTGGCAATAAATCGTGCAATCTATTGTTCGTGTCTTCATTTTACAAATCCACTATGGGAAAACATTGTTTTGTGTGGAGAGCGGTTGTTTGTAGTGTGGACTGCATGTTCGGAACGATGGCGTCCGGCTGTTGCTGAATTGACTGGTTTGCCTTTTCGGTTCACGGGTGCATTTTTCAGGAGACTACTGGGAGTTGTCACTGGAGCTATGGAGTTCGTGCTCTCATCTCTCATCTCATCTCATCATGTTCCTCTTGTACCTTGCGGTGTCGAGTTCGTGCTCTGTGCGGCGTTTTCGGCGGGTCGTCTGCGGAAAGAGACCTAGCCATATGGGATAAAACCCGGTTCAATGAAGTCTGTCTGGTGACTGCCGAATCCATCGACGATTAACTGTATTTTTCGTGGAGGGCTTTTGTGTTGGCATTCTGGCAGCGGCATTATGCACAGTGTACCTGTGCGGGCTGTTGGCTTGTCGAGACTCCTGTCTGTTCCACTGTTTACATTGGGCAGTGAGGAGCATTTTGTATGATATTCACTGGCACAGGAACGGAGCATAATGGGGACGACCCATTGCCGTGAAGTTGGAACCCCGATTAACTAACTAACTAACTAACTAACTAACTAACTAACTAACTAACTATTTAACTAACTAACTAACTAACTATTACACTAACTAATTACTATTACACGTAAGTTCAACGATTGCAAGACTTGCTGTCGCCACCACATTAACGGGAACATCAACTGGCATTCCTAAAGTAAAGACAAGTCCATTACAAAAATTTGTCGAATACAGTACCAAAATGTAAATTGTTACCTTAGCCTAGAAGAGTTGCTCCTTCCTCTTCTGGGATGTCTTTCTGAAGCTCCATTCAATAAGGCAGCCATCATAACTGACTGTCAATCCATCCTCTGGATGGTTCAATTATTTTGGATATTTCTGGCGTGAAAGGTTTACACATAAAGCCACGACATCTACAAGAGCTGAAATGATTCTACTATCCAGGCCGTGTGAGTTTAGTTTAGTCGACTGATCAACATCCGGCACACGGGTGTAACCCATAAGTGTTCTGTTCTACTCCTAACTCAAGCCTGAGTCCGGAGGCTCTAAGCTCAGTGCACGAACTCCGTAGCACCGGCGATGATCCTTAAATATTTTGGGTAGATTATTAACTCGAAATGTTGCCCGGGCAGCGCCTTAGGCTACTCTTTTTCGATTTCCAATTGCCAAGGGATTTTTTACGTGCGCAACAATACACACGGGCGTCCGGTCTCACTACCCGGAGACCAGGGAAAATGTTATTAGAAGTCCACGTGAAAAAATCCCGGTATCTGTTGTGTAACCACCATTAATTCAAGTGTATATTTTGTAGATCACCCTCTTACCATACGATCAGTTACTGGTGCTTCAGAAGAAGACTATATAGAAGTCCATGTAAAAAAATCCCGGCCCTCACCCGCTTGAACCCGGGACCTCCAGCACTAGAGGCGGACAGCATACCCCGAGACCACTCAGCCCCGTGTTTGTCAGTGTTCGCGGCAATGTAAATGTCTACTGGCTGGCTTCCAAGAGAAACGCAAGTAAGGCGAGATACTGTCTACACGTGATCACCTGTTTGCACGAGTGTCAGCGTCTCACATACGCAGGTATTCTCTTCACATGCACTCAAGAAAACATCAGTCGTACACGTGGTATCATCTTTATTCAGGAGAACCTGAATTATCGTTACATGCGCACACAAGGCGGTTACATCAGTATATACATAGTGCTGCTAATACATAATAATAGCCCTCGGGCAATCACACACAAAGCACTGCACTCAAATTATAGCTATCTTCAAATATGGCAAAGCCAACTAGCACTCTCGCAAATCTTAAACACTCGCTCCAGAAAACACATCCTTCCCCTAAACCGTCGAGTCTCCGTCTGTCCTACCTCACGCTGACCGGCTGGTCTCGTGGTACTGGACCTCGTGTTTCTCGAGACAACCGGGCTGTCTCAACAGTCACGTCGAACTGTTGTCTGCCCATGTTGGGTCGGGTTGTCCAGTGCAATGCTGTCAACAGAGTCCCGTAGACTTGTGTCCCCTTTTATAACTGGGTCTTGTCATGTCTATGTCCTGTCTATGACCAGTGTCTAATCTCTCTATTGTCCTGTAGGTGTCCTGTCTTATGACCCCTCTACGTCCTTATATATGTCCTGTCTATCCTGTCTCTCTGGTCCTGTAGATGTCCTGTCGCTGACATCACTGCCTCTCTGACTATGTCCTGTATCTATTATGCCCCTTGTCCTCTATATGTCCTGTCTATATTCCCCCAACACTCTGACATCCTCCCCTGCTCCCCGGGTATTGTGTCACCGACCTCCATTTAAGAGTTGTGACACAATATTGTTTAAATATATAAAATTAGTCTGACTAATTTGTCAGTGGGTCGTGGGAATCTGTCAGTGATTCTGTTTGGGTACAACCGTGATTTATGAAAGTATGATACACTGTTGAAATATCTACCCACTGGTTTCTCATCAGCTTAATAGCCTTGATATGTTGCCAAGAGTCAACTACTCTCCTACATTTTACTACTGGAGGCTGTTAAACGGACCAAGGCATCATTGTCTTATATAAATGGTTGCCCATTCAATGCAAAACCTCTCATACACCCTAAAATGGTGCCCCGAAACAATTTGTCTCTTTTAACGGAGACTAATCATGGATATTTATCCATGGCCTCCATAAAATGTTACCTCAACATCTTTGTTCAAGTACTGTGTTCACAGATTTTTACCTATCTCGCTTCCGCTCGTTGGTAGTTTTTCTCTAGTGGAGTCATAACTTTATTAATCCCTTCTGTCCCTTGTAGCAGTGTAATCTCCCCTTCTTAGTAATTGGTGTTTGCACGTTATTTGTTCGTATTATGTTAGTTTAGATGTTCTGGTACTAATAATGTGTGTGTGTCAATTACAAACATAAATGTATGTTTACAATAAGTGTAATTTTGTTCTTCAAGTGTCATCAGGTGGGTCACTACATCTCACAAATGAAGTCTTATGCTAAATTATTGAGATGAGCTACCGAACTGTGATCCTTAAATCTATAAACATGGGTGTAATGTAATTCTAATGTCAACACGTATAAAAACCAATGAACATTCACATGTGTTGCAAAAAGACAAAGACAAATTATTATGCTAAAGCATCTGTGCAAAAAAGTGCACTAATATTTACATGTCTTATTTTAATCCATTCATGCCTTCTTTTATACTATTTTCACTCAGTCTTTTACACTCTGCATTGTTAAAAATGTTTATCACATTTAAATTATGTTTAGCACTTCTGACATTATATAATCTATTTTTAAAAAAAAATTACGCACATCTTGAAGTTAACAAATGTGCTTAAATATTCTTTAACTTGAAATATTTTATGTACATAAATGTTTGATTGCGCTCGGCAATCGTCAGAGGGAAAACTAAATTCTTAAATTAAATTTTTATCATTTCCGTCAAATAGAAGTAGTCATTTAAAGAAATACAACTTAGTAACAATGAATAACTATACTGCCATAGTTCTTACTTCCCCCATTCTACACAACACTTCTGTTTCCTATACAAGTTAGCTATTTATTTAATTTATACTGAAATTAAGAGTTTTGTAATTTGGTACATGAGAAACGAATGTTAATAATATTTAGAGGAAACCTTTTGCTAAAAAAAAAAAAAAAATGGTATAGTTATAATATATTCATTAGCTGTTATTTAATTGATATGGAAAATTTACATGAATGTGCATCTGCAATAAAAATATTGCTAACTATTTAATGTAAATTAAACTATCTATTTACACTAACTAATCTTCTAGTCGACTGGAGACGTCGTCGTGTCGTTGATCTGTTCGACTGGAAGGTCTGAAGGTCTCGTTAACAAGTCGGCAATAGTGTCCTTCGAGCCTTTGATGTGTCTGATCGAGAACGTATAGTTCTGAAGGAAAAGGGCCCATCGGTAAATGCGATTATTTTTGGGCTGTCCTTTTTCGATCACCATCAACGGGGAATTGTCTGTCTCGACGAGGAAGTGTGTCTCGGCAAGGTATTTCGTCAATTTACTGACGCAGTACACGATTGCGAGGGCCTCAAGCTGAGAGACACCATAGCGTGACTCCGCTGGGGTAAGTTTCCTACTTACGTAAACTATTGGGTGGTATATGTTATCGTACTTTTGAAGCAACACCCCTGATATTGTCGTGGCACTGGCGTCTGTCCTGAGAGTATACGAAAGATCTTTATTAGGAAGGCGTAGGATAGGGATATTGGAGAAGTAATGTTTTAATTGTGACATTGCATTTTTTAAAACAGCACTCTGTACATCAATTTTTGCACTCGATCTTAACAAATCAGAAAAAAAAAAACTGGAGATTTGTGCTAAGTTCGGTATGAACTTGTTGTAATAATTCACCAAGCCTAATAGGCTTCTAATTTGCTTCTTAGTGGTTGGCATCGTGAGATTCTAGATTTTGGTTACGATTTTATCATCTGTGCTCAACTGGCCTTTGGATATTTTATGGCCTAGAAATTCAATTTCGTCAAATGCCAACTCAACTTTAGTTGGTTTTACAGTGAGTCCGAACAATTGTATTCTGTCGAATTTCTCTCACACTCTGTCTCTGAGTTAAGTTTCTAGATCTTACATTCCAGTGAAATAATATGGCAATTTTTGTTTTACATACAACATCACATAAAAATGGTGGAACAATATTTCTTATCAGTGATGTGTTAAACAACATTAATAGGTTTATCATCATAAATATGGTTGTTGTTGACTGTAGTTGGTATATGTACCGTGCTATCAATAAAGTCATTAGCAACATCATTAATACAGTTGAGATGGAGATGGTTGTATTACAACCTGGTGAGTTTCGTTTCTGACTTATGTTTCTTTTGTTATGTCCCTTGAAAAACATGTCATTGTGTGATATGTTTCTATCTGTGTTTTTCTGACTGTGTTGTCTGCTAGTCATGGACAGTAGGGCATTTACTTTTTGGTCAAAATGCGGTGTTTGGGTTGTCATATTCGTATATTGTCTGTCTGTGTCATTGTTTTTTTGTGAAGTTGCCATACTGGTAGTGTAACTTTCTGTGGGTTTTATAGTCTTGTGTTTAATAATGTTTTTAAGAACGTCACAATAATTTCCTTGAGGAGAATCTGTGTTATGTAATCTTTTAGGTTGTTTTGTCGTCTTTTGAGTAGTTGCGTCTCTTGGATTTCTTACTTTAAGTTGCTGTTCTTGATTACTTAATTCTTTGTCAGTGGTAGTTAATTTCATTACTGGTTTTCTTTTCAGATGCCTTTTTTCCCAGGCATTAATTTCTTTGTGCGTGCAGTATTTTACACCGGGTAAGCACCTTATAATCAGATCTGTACAAGGATTGTCCAGAATTGCACAAGTAAATGTGCCTGTACGGAAGGGTGTACAAATGTGAGCTGTAGCCAGTGGATATTTCTCCACATTGCCAGAAAATGTTCGGCAATTTACAAACTCGCCTGTGTAATCTTCTGCGTTAGCAAACTCTTTCCTTAAACCAATTAAAGTACTTCCGGAATCAATCAAAACTTGACAAGACTTGTCATTAACCATACCATTGTGGAAGATTAATTTTCCTCTGGAGGAAGTTACTGCATTGGCGTTTTCCCCTGAAAACGAGACTGTGTGGCCGCATTCTAATACACCGTCCTCATGAAATTTATGGCATGTCTGACATTTATCATCATTTAAAATATCAATTGCTGCAAGAGCATTATCTTCCATTCCATGCTGTTCTTCACATTCTGTCTCACTTTCAGAAGATGAATCAATGAGTACTGCATTCACACTCTTCAACCTTTGGCGACCAAGACACTTAGAACTATAGTGGCCTAAACTTTGCAAAAGAAGCATTTAACTGCACGTCTGTAATTATTTCTCTTACTCTGCTGCTTCTTCACCACCACATCTAGGTGTGCTGGATATCCCGGGTTCTGGTCACACATTTGAAATTTAAAGTGTGAAATCTGCAATATGGATACTCTGGTGCATTTGATTTCTATTCCTCTCTATATCTAAATGGTTTTTGTGGTTTGGTGTTAGCTGCAGCTACTATATTGTTTTCGTTGTTGGTTAATGTGAAAATGTCTCTGTTGGAAAAAAAAAATAAGCTGACCCTTTTCTCTCTAATTGTTCTAATGATTCAATATCAGACTGTTGTAAAAATTTATTAAATGGCGTTGGAAATGATGAAATGATTTTGTCCATTATCATTAAATCCATAAGATTTTCATAACTTTTGTTCACCTTTGCAGCGTTCAGCCACTTATGGTAAATATCTTGAACTTGAGAGACGTAATCAATGAACGTTTGATTCGGTTTAGGTTTTAATTTTGAGAACTGTACCTGATAACCTGGTGCATCTAACAAAAAGTGTTGCATTATTCGTTTGTGTATATAGTCATAATCTCTCCTAAGCTCTTGTGGGATCGATTCAATGACTTTTAAAGGCTCTGATGACAAATTTCGCATGTAGATCATGGCCCAATGTACTTTTGGAACTTCTTGGTACTTCATTTGGAACTCGAAGTTCTCAGACCATGCTGAAATTGAGTAGCCTTGGCAAAAGGGTTTAACTATGCCTTTATATTTGCTAAACTTGTTTTCTTCTTCCTTACTTTTTAGTTTATTAGTTGCAAGGTGCACCTGAGACTCACCCTCTAGTTCTTTCATTTTCAACTGGGTTTCAGCTTCTAATTTGTGTGTGTTAGTTTCCATTTATAATTGCTTTTCTTTATTCTTAGCATCAATTTCTGCTAATTCTTTCTTATGTAAGAGTTCTTGTGCTCTTTCTTCTCTCTCTCTCTCTCTCTCTCTCTCTCTCTCTCTCTCTCTCTCTCTCTCTCTCTCTCTCTCTCTCTCTCTCTCTCTCTCTCTCTCTCTCTCTGCAATAGCTTTTTCTCGTTCTGCAGCAGCAATTTTATCAGTATGTTCTTTATATTTCTGTGTTGCCCTTTCTTCTAATTTATTCCCAGTATACCCTAAATCTTTCCCTGCCTTAATATACTCTTTCAAAGTTAACATTGTTATAGGTTTTGTTATACAAAATTAATGTACAGTATGATACAATGCAAAATGAAGTGGAAATGATTTTTAGATGTTAAATACAGCAATTACAATAAAAAAAATAGAGTGCTGCTTTAATCAGCAATATAGAAAAATTGGTACTTATTTGAACTTGATAACAAATTCTGTTTCTCCAGTGCCACTCTTGGATGAATTTCTCTTTGAGTTTTTCACACCGTCTGTGCAATTACTATTAACTTCATATATGACATCATTTCTGTTGTTAAAGAAACGCAATAATTAGTAACATACACACATTTTGTCTGTCATGTCAAAACTTTAGAGGAAAGATGTAAATGCGTTATCTATTTGTAAATTTTGTCGGTCTTGTGTCGTGATGTCGTCTTTCGTTATGAATCGTTTTAACACCAGTGGAACTCAACTTTATATATCAATGTTGGTTACACTCATACAGATGCGCTCTTCTCAATTCAGATCTGTCTTCACTCAATCTTTCTCAATTCTAAGATTTCATCTTTCTGATATCATTCGATTTTACACTCACAATCTTAGGATTTGATTTACGCACACTCAGGCTGTTGGATTCATTCGTCACCCAATCGTTAGATTGCTCGCTTCTGACACCATTCAGTTTTACGCTCAGAACTTACATTCAAGCTGTGGTTATCAATCATCCGAAAAACTTCTGACACCATTCGATTTTATACCTGTCAGCTTCTCACATACGCAGGTATTCTCAAATCCTTCACATGCACTCAAGAAAACATCAGTCGTACACGTGGTATCATCTTTATTCAGGAGAACCTGAATTATCGTTACATGCGCACACAAGGCGGTTACATCAGTATATACATAGTGCTGCTAATACATAATAATAGCCCTCGGGCAGTCACACACAAAGCACTGCACTCAAATTATAGCCATCTTCAAATATGGCAAAGCCAACTAGCACTCTCGCAAATCTTAAACACTCGCTCCAGAAAACACATCCTTCCCCTAAACCGTCGAGTCTCCGTCTGTCCTTTCCTCACGCTGACCGGCTGGTCTCGTGGTACTGTACCTCGTGTTTCTCGAGACAACCGGGCTGTCTCAACAGTCACGTCGAACTGTTGTCTGCCCATGTTGGGTCGGGTTGTCCAGTGCAATGCTGTCAACAGAGTCCCGTAGACTTGTGTCCCCTTTTATAACTGGGTCTTGACCGGTCTATGTCCTGTCTATGACCTGTGTCTAATCTCTCTATTGTCCTGTAGATGTCCTGTCTTATGACCTCTCTACGTCCTTATATATGTCCTGTCTATCCTGTCTCTGTGGTCCTGTAGATATCCTGTCGCTGACATCACTGCCTCTCTGACTATGTCCTGTCTCTATTATGCCCCTTGTCCTCTATATGTCCTGTCTATGTTCCCCCAACACTCTGACATATAAATCGATGGCTACAAGCGGCTACCTGAGGCTGATGCAATCAAAAATCCAATTTGGCACCAGCAGGAAAGATCGTAGTAAATAACGGAACAGAAGCGTGTGTACAAAGTAGAACTAAGTATTTATACTCCTCGAAATCTTCTGAGAGAGATGGAGTACATATGCCCCGAAGTCTGTGGAGTTAAATAACAAATTCTGACCTTAACTCTTGATGCTCTCTCGATGGCTACAAGACAAGCTGCTGCAACTGATGAAATCAGGAATCAAATTTCAGCACAAGCGGGAAAGATCGAAGTAGAATTTGAAGCAGAATAGCTAATGCAACAAACTTGCAGAATAGCGTATGTAACAAACTTGTGGAATAGCGTATGTAACAAACTTGCAGAATAGCGTATGTAACAAACTTTCAGCTGGGAATTTTGACCGTTATTCTTGATGCGATATACAACATCGGAGCGCATCGACCATTAGTCATTAATGACGTCATGCGTCGGCAAGTGATGTCATACTGAGTGACGTATTTCAAGGTCACTTTTGGTCGATTTATTGCAGTGGTTCTCTCCCCTTCACCATATGTTCAGAATGCCATTCCTCCCTTGCGTATTTTCTCCCGATAAATCCCCCTCGCCCCTACACAGTTTACGTAAAAATTGGGGTGGGGGGGGGGGGAGGTTCCCCCACCGGTTGAGAACCACTGATTTACTACATCATCATTGACCTTCACCTTATTCTACTTCTGCTTTTGTTCGCCTGAAATGTATTTCTATCTTCAGTGTTGTCTATTGTATGAATTCCACTGTCTTGTTTAGTCCACTTAGTGGTCCATTGAGTTTGTCTTCCACTGTTCTTTCTCTAGGCCAGAAGGTTTGTTTAGATATTATTGACCTTCATCGTCTGTTGTTTGTTTTTTTCGCTTGCCGTGAACTCAAGCGTAGTCCATTACACTGCCTAATAGCACTGGACTGAATTTTGCGGGTGGATTAGCTTTCGTTATTACCAGTGTCCCTTGCCATCAGGCGAACCCACTCCGACTTCAGAGACACTTGTAATTTACGTCCCCTAGTCAAGGACGAGAAGTCAACATTTTAGTCCACTGACCTGTGTAGAGGTTGAATTCCCTACCTCAGCATCAGCGACACCAGAATGAGCTATCTTATCCATTCTGCCATGCTGACCTCAACCTTCTGTTTATACTTCTATCTCTTTCGCCTACACGCTCGATTGGTTATTTTATTATTTAATTTCGTTATACCATCTTTTTCTCCTAACATGTTACTGTGTTCCGTGTGTCTTATGGGTTGCAGGTTAATTAATAATAATAACAATCAAGTAAAGGACCATTATGTTACCGCGGCTCCTACCATCATCACCATTATAATCATATTATGTCCTACCGACTGGCGAAGGCGTCTATGTATCTCCAAAGATCTCGGTCCCTGCTGTTCTGAATCAACTCCACTGACGATTTTCCTCCATGCCGCCGTCTCAGTCCGTCCAGCATCACGTCTCTCTGTCTGTCTCTGCCTCTTTCAACGCTGACATTCCCAGTCGTCACTGTCAACGTCTCACACGTACACAGGTATTCTTAGATCCTTCACATGCACTCAAGAAAATATCAGTCTTGCATGTGGTATCAAATATTTATTCAGGAGAACCTGATTATCGTCACAACGCGCACATAGGGCGGTAAAATCATTATATACATAAGTGCTGGCTAACAAACACTCAGGCAATCACACAAAACCCTGCACTCCCGCAAAATCCATACACTCGCTCCTGGAAACACACGCGTCCTTCCCTTAAACCGTCGAGTCCCAGTCTGCTCTCCTCACGCTGGCCGGTTGGTCACGTGGTACGGGACCCCGTGTCTCTCGGGACAACCGGGCTGTCTCAACAGTCACGTCGTACTGCTGTCCGCCCGTGTTGTGTCGGGTCGTTTAGTTCAAGGCTGTCTGGTCAATCCAGGTCGGAGTCCTGTAGACTTGTGTCCCCTTCTATCACTGGGTCTTGTCTCGTCTATGTCCTGTCTATGACATCTGTGTGTCCCTGCCTATGTCCTGTCTCTGATATCTCTAATGCCCTGTAGTTGTCCTGTCTATGAAATCACTGCATCCCTGCCTATGTCCTGTCTCTATTATGTCCCTTGTCCTCTATATGTCCTGTCTCTATTCCCCAACACGCCGACAGTCACGAGGTTTTTTTTTCGATGTCTCTTTTCCCTCTATATGACCAAAGAACACAGTTTCCTTCTTATACATGTACATAATGGTCTATCTTCATTAGAATCTTCCGAAAACTCGTTCCAGGCTCCTCACTAATGTGAAGAAAAAAGTAAAGGACTTCTTAAAAACCTTGGGGCATACTTGGTTTATGTCAACAGTGGAAAATGATGATGATCATCTCATCTCATATTATTCCTTTTGTTCCTTGTGGTGTCGAGGTGAAGCATAAATAGCGGAAGAGTGCCCGCTTATGGGCTTCATGTATCGGGACTCCCATGGACTCTGCTATTCCCTCTGTCCATCGTTTACGTGGCCGGCCTCTTCCCCTGCTTCCATTTAATCTGTGCATCATTGCTTGTTGTGGTAAACTGTTAGTTGGTAATCTAGTTACATGGCCAAACCATTTAACTTGCTGTCTTCTGATAAAATCTAGCGCCACTATAACCCCCCACTTTAGTCCTAACTTCTTCATTTCTGATTTTCTCTCTTATTGATACATTATTTTTCGCAGGAATCTCATTTCTGTTGTTGAGTTTCCTTTTTTCTTTTTCTGTCATTGTCCAGGTTTGGCATTGGTAGCATGGAGTTGGTATGAATATTGTGTTGTAGAGTGCTTTCTTAGTAACTATTGATATATATTTGTTCTTTAGTATTGGTGCCATTTGTCCAATGAGTTGGTTTGCCTTATTACATATACTTTCGATCTCGTCTTCTGATTTGCCATTTGATATTATACTTCTTAAGTACTTGAAGCTCTTTCTACTTGTTTCAGGTGGTGTTCTTTTAGAGGAATCTGTGTTGTTTTTTCTTCTTTTGTTTTGGTCATGATGATAGAATAATAAGTATAAGTACAAGACATTAGTTAAATAAAATAACAGTCTATGACTGAATGTGTTAAAATGACGCGAGAAATTGAAAGGCAGCGCTAACTCTGGAAATATACGAATCATGCGTACGGTTGAAAACACGGGCTGCCGATTTTAGCTACTTTTGGCCATATTTGGTCGACATGTAGATACAGTTGGTCATCACAACTTGCTTTAGCCGATTGTAAAAATGAGGCAGCAACAGAATGAGAAGAAGAAACAGGAGTGGGAGAAGTCGATATGATTGTTTGCCATTGACCTATGTATTGCACACCAAGAGGTACATTTGGTATATGGTTCTAGGCGCATATATTTAAAGATCAGTCAGCACTCCATGTATGATGTAACCAATCTCAGATCGGACGTCTTTACCTCCCCAAAAAATGTAATGGTAACCGTTTTAAGCTGGGTCCACCTCGGAACCCAGGTTAATTCTTGTAAACTCCTTGCTTCGGGAAGTTTTCGAACACATGACCACCGCTTCAGGAAACAAGATTGCTAGCCACGTCAGTTGTAAGAGTATATGAAGTCCTAATAGAGAAATACGTCACACGTGCAGAGTTGCCAAAGAAGAGTGGTTGCAGAAACTGCAAAGAAATAGAGGTTCTGGAAATAAAACACAACTCGAAAGAATTACATGAACATATAAAAAGATTTACAAAGAAGAAAAATAATATAACAGGAAACGGTTGTATCAGAGGAAAAAATGGAGAAATTATAATAACACTGGCATAATAAAAAAGATGGACAGAGTACACGAAGATTTATTCTGGGACAACAGGGTCAATAGACCAACATTGTATAATACTCAAGATGGACCGAAAATATTAAAGACTGAAGTGGAAAAGGTATTTAAAAAGATGAAAGAAGGAAAGGCTGCAGGTCCTGGCAAGATAACAGAGATGATAAAATCCTTATCCAGCTTTGGCATTGAAGCTATCACAGAATTATGTAATAATATATATAATACTAGGTACATCCCCAAGGATTTGAAAACATCCATTGTCATCACACTACCGAAGAAGCCAAGAGCTGTTGATTGTGAGGATTAGGGGAGACTGGGGAGAAATGGACCAGCAATTTTGTAGTTTTCAATTTTTGCTCATCACCGGAACAGATTTTATCGAAACATAACAAAACCATGACTAAAATGTTGTACATTCATTTATTTTAAAAGGGGAAAACATTTAGCAATCTATTTCTATATGTTTCTTTACAAAATGCATTTAAAAAATGTATATGAACATGGGGAGAAATTGACCACCATTGGGGTGAAATGGACCAGCACGTGGGGAGCAATGGGCCATAGTGGAGAGAAATGGACCTTTTTTTAAAAAGAAGCAGCAACAACTCATCCATATTGCTATAAGAAATAAATAATCATTAAAAGGATATTTGCAGTTTTTTAATATTATTTTAAGCGACAGTAAAAAAAGTTTAATATGATATATTAATCTAATATAAAGTTTTATCGAACATTTATGCCTGCAAGACTTTCTTTGAAGACAGCCATCTTTGGTCCTAGAAGTGGTTCCAGTGATTGTAGATCTAGTAAGCTGTGCTTTAATACATGTAATTGAGACACTGGCGACTTCTTCTACCTTAGGCTTAACAAATTTACCAGCAACCTTCTCACTCTTGCGCAAGAACTCTACCTCAACATCACCATCATCATCAATGTATCCCCTTACAATTCCTACATAGTAAACACAAGTCTTCTTTGTTCCATATTCACATAGCACACACTGGCCTTCAAAAACCTCAAGCACACCAGTCAAGCTAACCGTACACTCCTCATTTTCACCAAATGAAACATCAGAATCTGTGTCATCACAAAACGAAATGTCAGTTTCTGGATCTGAATCAACATCAAGTTCTTTCAGCAGCTGTCTCTTTGCCTTTTTGGGTGGAACTTTTGCTGCCTTTTCTTTCATCACCGCTCTTTCCCTAATTCGATCCATTTCTGGCGTAGAAGTAGCCAGCATAGTTTTTCCTCTTTTCCTCATATTATTTGAATCTTTTCGCGGACCAGCTTTTGGTAGTCCTCTGAAAACATGAGGCGAAGTAAAGGAAGAAGTAGCTTTATGTTGAAGACTCCCTGATATTTCCTGCAAGTCATCTACAAGGTTCTCAACATTACACTCTTTCTGATTTTCATGAAATTCTTGTGCAGTTTGATCTGTGCTGGTACCACAATGTGGAGATGCTGATCCTGTCTGTTCATTGCTTTCTAAAGTGGCATTTTCACTGTCCTTGCTGATGGGCCTGTTCGTTATTTCTGAAGGCATAAAATCATCTTCTGTAAAAACATCTACGTTAAAGGGCCAAATACCTGACACTGCAAAGCCTGATTGAATGTTAATGGGAGTTGCCGCTTTAAGAAAAGCGTGGCCTCCTAGATTTGCAACTTGATAGATTGTCAGTGGTGTCCCAACATTTTTCACCATCCATGAATCACACGCATTGTTGTAGACCGACTTCATGGGTCCAAAAACTGAACGGTCCAAGGGCGGCTGAGTTTTAGATGAGGTGTGTGGTGGCAACGTGATCACATGAATGTTGTTTTTCTTGCACAGTTCAAGTGATTCAAATGAAATATGGGAATCGTGATTGTCCACGATCAAAATCAAAGGGAAGTCTTTGGAAGGTCTTGAATGCTTAATGAAATGATTTATAACTTTGACGAAATTATCACGGGTCATCCAACCTAATTCATTCACAAGGCCAAGGGAACCTTCAGGTGCTCCAGCAAGCATAAAATTCTTAAATTTTTTTCTGGGAAACACAAAAACTGGAGGGATAATGTGACCCGCAGCTGACACAATGCAACAGATTGTGACCAGTTCTCTTCTTTCTCTGGATGTCACCTGGCCTATTTGCTTCACTCCTCGTGGGGCAATTACTTTTGGCACTTTCTGTACAGTGGTCAGACCTGACTCATCCAAATTGTAGATTTGAGCTCCACTCACATTTAGTTTTGTAATGGTTTCCTTCACAATGTTGAAGAAGGTGCAAATATAATGTTTGTTGAAAGCTGTAGCTCTAGCCAGAGATGTTGCCTCAGGTTGCCTTATGGTCAGCTCGGGATTCCGTCGCAAAAATCCACAAAGCCAGTCATTACCTGCCATCATTTGCTCATCCCAGGTTAAAGGATGTGCAATGTTATTGACTTTCGCCATCTCGTACGCCAAAATACGAACGTTTTTAGTTGTGAGTCCATGGAACATTCTTGCACAATCTTTCAAGTAACTAGCAAAATCAGCTTCTTGCTTAGCTGTGAAAACAAGGCTATGCCTATAATTTAGTACGAGTCTAGTAGGCAGACCATTTCCTTCTCTGTCTTTTGTAAGATTGTTATTGAGGGTAGAGCGAGCAATGCCATACTCCCTTGCAGCTTGCCTCACTTTCATTCCACTTTTCACAGCATTAACAGCTTCTCTCATACGTTCCTCCGTAACGAGACCCTTGTTGGTGTTTCTGATGTACAATCTTGGCATCTGAAACAAAAGAGTGACAGAATTATATAACATTTAGAATGGTAGGCCTATCATTTGCAAAGAAATACTGATCATAGCACGAATGGCGTGCATCTTTAATAAATCACTGAAATCAAATTTGTTAACAGTTTTATTGGTCTAGATTTAGACCCCAGTATTAAAAAGAATCAATAATGCTGATATTCGAATGCAATCTTCAACACTTTTAATAACAACAGACTGTCTTGTCAATTTCTTCTATGGGGAGAAATGAACCATGGGGAGAAATGAACAGGTCCATTTCTCCCCCATCAATGTATTAAACTATTCAGCCATAAAGTCTCTTAAATCTAATATTATATGCTATATTTTTTATATGAACTCTTAAATAACAAGTAAATAAAGATATTAACGTAATTACCTTGTCCTGATTCCTGACTATGCGTCTGCTTTACGATGGTGTCTGGAACTGGAAAAAGAAACTTTAGTGCAGAAAATTTTTGAAACTTTGCGTGGGAACGACCTGTGCGGGAAGTCGATCGCAAATGAAAAATTCGGACTATGTTTGATGTGGAAAACAAACTTATTATGGTTTTACTTTCATTGCATCACAGCCAGGGGCCAGAGAGGGGATGGTCCATTTCTCCCCTATGTCCATTTCTCCCCAGTCTCCACTACAGAACTATTAGCTTAATGAGCCACATAACTAAGATACTATTCAAGGTCATATAAGAAAGAATTCAATATAATATAGATGAGGAAGTAGCTGAAGAACAATTTGGGTTCCGCAAAACAGGGGCACCAGAGAAGCATTTGTCTGTTTGAGGATGTTAATTGAAAAATATATAGAAGTTCAAAAAAGTATATATGTTTGTTTTATAGATTACAAGAAAGCTTTTGATACAACATGAACGACTAATTACGTGCCTTCAAGATATAGGAGTAGACGGAAAGGACATCAGACTCATTAGTAACTTGTACTGGGAATAAATACAGGTTGTTTAAAATCAAAAACAGGAAATATATTATTGGAGGAAGATGCTATAATGACGAGGTGTAATGAGTATATAAGAGACTTATAAGTAGTAAATTAGGTGAAGGATCCACATAACTTTAGGAGTAGGCGGAAGGCGTTTCTGTTGATTCGTGAGGCTTAGGAGGGATTCTGGCGGGTAAAAATGGTGCGAACGGTGAAATTGGGTCGTGACGGAAAATTTTCGGTGAAATTGAGCCGTGACGGGAAATTTTTGGTGGGTGAAAAAAAAAAAAGTGGCGGGAGTGTGTGGGAAAAATCTGGAAGGTAGTACCGGGAAGTTATATATTTTTTTGGTCGGTGAAGTGTGGGAAAATTTCGGGCGGGTGTGACGGTGGTCGGTTCATAACAGAACGGGGTGTATGAGGGGTGGAAAAAAAAGTCATTAAGGAACGGGTTGTAAAAACGTTGGGGAGTGGTGTGTTAAAATATTTTGAACGGTTAGCACATTGGGGGTGTACATTAGTAGGAATAGAAAGAATAGTTGCGGTGGCGATAGTAGTGGGTGTGGGGTAGTGAAATTAGTTGATAAGGGGTGGGGTGGTATGTAGAGGTTCGCATTCAGTAGCATCTGAAAAGCAAAGATGGTCGTAGGAGTCTGGTGGGTGGACTGGGATTAATACTGATGGGATGGTGATCTATTTCTGAGTGGGTGGGGTGATGTATGGAAGACTCCGCTGTAGCATCGGTGGTTATGGTGGGGTTGTCGGTGTTTTGCTGTCGGCGAAGGTGTCTGCGGGGTAGCAGAACACGCCGCCTGAAGAAACGAAGGACTAGCCTGATCATTGGTTGTCAATATGGTAAACTGAGGTTCCAACTTCATGGTAACGGGTCGTCGTTATGTTCCCTTCGTGTGCCGGTGAAATAAGACAGTAGTTGTAGAATAAGACGAAGCAGTAGTAGGTTTATTAATATTAGTTGTAGCGACAGCAATAGTAGCTGGTGCCTTGTTAGAGATACAACTCTCTTTAGTGGGGTGTGTAAAACACACACAGTCACAAAGAGGGTCTACACACAAACAAACACACACACATACACACACACACACTTGTAACACAGACATGGTCATCGCAAGTACACACACGAACACAAACACACATACGGCCAAGTACACATACAGACACACAAACACACACATACACAGACATCAACTACACAAATACACACGTACACACATACAGACACACGTACAAACACTTGTACATACAGACAAATACACATACAGACAGCACGAGTGCAGACACAAACATCAACTACACAAACACACACGTACACACATACACACGTACACACATACAGACACACACGTACAAACACTTGTACATACAGACATCACATGTGCAGACAAGCACACATACAATTCTTGTCGTGTAACCGTTTAAAGTGTTGTCCCTGGAGTGAGAGGAATCAACACCCACATTTTATTTAAACCCCTTTTCGTTATCCTGGAGAAATACCTAGAATCCGTCTACAAAACTCCGTCAGTTTATGGACACCTCTTTCTCTCTCTCTATCACTGCTGTATCATGTCCCCTCTCATTCTTCCCCAACGCAACATACTCAACAACGCTAGCTTCTAAACATTAATAACAATTAATTTATTAAAAGAAAAGTGTAAAGTATGTGAGAAGCGTATGTGAAGAATGTGTGACGTGTTTTATAATGTGTGTATAATCGAACCCTCAGATCAATAGCCCAGTCAGTTCTTCCTTGCAAAGACACACCACAGCACGATAGGTCAGCACAAGACAACCTCACCCGGTGATGTATCTCTCCTGTCCGATACTGACTTTCTTCTGTAGCTACCTGGTAATCTATGCACAAGATCCTCCGAAATAGATACAGTCTATAATTTACCACCGATCATGGACCGTTTGCACACTGCACATTATAAGTTCCTATCTTTCCTAAAATGTACAATTCCCTGTACTGGTAAAATAAGTATCACTGTTGTTGGTAATAGACTTGATCCTATCTATTGTCTATAGCGTCTAAATTACCATGTCCCTTGTAATGTTTTCACTGGAATCTACCACACCATGTGAATGTTACATTTAAAGTTCTCGTATGATGTGTGGTGTATCAACAAACAACACCCATCCTAGGTGAACCTTAACACACTGGAATCGTTAAATGGTTTCGCCCATCTGAGACCTGTTCCGGTGGACCCTCCAGATCATAGGCCCAGCCCAAACATTATTGAACAACTTTTCTTCTTGGACGTTATTCATTTTCCGTAAGAAAATATTTACTGTTCAACTGGTGTTCTTCCCAATCGGAGTATAATTTCTTCAAAACTCGTGTAGAGCTTCTTCGTAACTGGCAGGGAACCTGTTAGAGAAATAAGACACCTGGTGAGAGCTCTCATCACTGGTCCTACCAGCTGAGCGTATGCCTACGGCCTCGCTCAGAATTTTTATCAGTGAACTAAACTCTGTCATAGAGCAGATGAGCTTATCACCTAGGTCCGAATCAGGTTATGACAAGGAAAGCCCAATAAACAGAGTGCAGAACCCCAGTGGGCACCCCACTGAAAGATCCCACTATTGGACACTTCCCCCATCTCCCAACCCATTCATAAATCTCTCCAAATATCACCCCACTATACTATTCTCACTAGCAGAGCTAATTCTCCCTTCCCTACTCTATTCTCAACTAACAGAGCTAATCATCACTTCACTACTCTATTCTCAACTAGCAGAGCTAATTATTTCCTCACCCTAGCTAGTGTTAACAAGGCTACTGCCTATATTAATTAGGCCTAAATACACTATAGGTAATACCTTATGCAACACCGCATCGCTCCTGGATGGCCTCTACAATTTGCCACAAAGACACATGTTATTTAATCTTTAATTAATCTAACACTGTAGAGCTCTCCGAATTCCTAACAGCGGTACACAAACACGTCAGCTCTAGTCAACTTTTTCTTCAACACTAACTGTAAACAAGTCATGTTTTTGTCACAAAGAGCCTTGGATGTTCTAGTGAAGTTCTTTGATGTTAATACATTAGATGGTTCCAAGGACAGACCATCCATTCTGAATAATTCTCTCCCCCTTGCTCAACCAATGCAAAAGTTGTCTATCTTGTTTCAACAACCAAAACAAAACACATCAGATGGTTCCAGGGGCAAATTATCCATTTCAGAATAAGTTCTTATCTCTCTTTTTTTTTAAATCAATGCAAAAGTGGTCCCCCTTGTTTCAACATTCAAAACAAGGTAGCGAGTTCCTGCATTTTCCCAAACGGGTCTCAATAACAAGCCTAAAATGTTATGTCTTGTGGGCATTTTCAAAGACGACTGTATTGATTGATCTCACCGACTCCCCGTAGTAAACAACTTGTAGTTGCGAATCAAACTGTCTTTGGTATTTTTATCATCTGATTGTCAAATTGCAGTGATTTCACGACACTTCTACAGACAAGTACACACACACACACACACACACACACACACACACACACACACACACATAGACATCAACTACACAAATACACAGGTACACACATACAGACACACGTACAAACACTTGTACATACAGACAAATATACATACAGACATCACGAATGCAGACACAGACATCAACTACACAAATGCACACGTACACACATACACACATACAGGCACACACGTACAAACACGTGTACATACAGACATATAAAGTACAGACAAGTACACATACACTTCTACATACAGACAAAATACACACACAGACACACAACTAAAGACAAGATAAAGGATTCATACACACAAGCGAACATACCGGAGGGTGAGAGAGAGAGAGAGAGAGAGAGAGAGAGAGAGAGAGAGAGAGAGAGAGAGAGAGAGAGAGAGAGAGAGAGAGTTAACAGCTACCGTGAGAACGTCTTATCTGCTCTAAACACTACGCTCGAAATATGATAGACAAAACCACAACGTTTCCTACCAACAGACAGAATATCCCCATTGGAATGTCACCCTGCTGTTTTCGAGAATGTTTTAATGAGAAAAACACGCAGAAGTGTACCGCATTTGGTACTAAAAACCCGCTGTTACCAGACTAGATGGCGGCAACCGTAGTCTGGAAAGTTAATCACGCTCACCCGTACCGTGAGAACCTGTCAACTCATAAGATTTCAGTACTTCAGTTTTCTTGAACTAAGTTCAGTTGTGGTTAGTTATATTCTAGTGTTTAGACAGACAAGTTGTAATATACAATGTAGGTTAAACAAGGCAGTTTTGGTGTCGTGATAGGAATATACGGACGAGAAGTATAGATGTGTAAATAGAACTTCGTTTTCATATGGACCAGTGTTATTGTGTTGGTGAGTGACGACGATAGAATGTAAAAGCACAATAGTTTATAAGATTAGATAAAATCCAAACATCTGTGAGATGAAGTGGGGTAAGGAGACCTGCCAAAACGGGACAGAATAAGACATGGCGCTAACAGATATACAGTGGGATCAATACATTGTGCCATATTTATTGAAAGACAGAAGGCACCACCTTCAATTAATAGCACCAAACCTACAACAAAAGATCATTTTTGCGATGAGTGCAAAGGACACCAGAGAAAATAAAACAACTGTGACACATACAAGCAATGGAATGAGACTATCCACGGCCGCCCACCGAGGGCTAGGACGCAGCTTATTTCTCATTTTTATTGGTTCACCACGATGCTTTGATGACACAATTGCGTGTTGTACATACATGATAATACAGACACTGAAGGTAGGACCCGTTTGTCTTGTGTGGTTTTGTATGTTTGTGTCTCACCAATAACATTCACCAATAAGTAAACCACAACAGAGAAAACCAACACGACTTAAACAAAAAACAACAAAGTCCAGTGATATATATGAGTACAACAACATGTTTATTATTCCTTCACAATATACGGAAACATACTAATGAGTGCAATATTATGATTACATTCTGAAATAATTAAAATAAATATTATGTAATAACAGATGGGAACACGATACAACAACAACATTCAACAATGAAAACAAACCCCGAAGATATAGGTGAATGTATCTAACAATATTATTAAAAATATTACAAGGTTATTTTCGGAGAATTGTGTTAGTGTGACATTTTAATGCTTGCGCAAGGAGTCATAGCACCCTTTTTTAAACACATAAGGTAATAGACGGAGTCATTTATATAATGTACTACAGAATAATCCGTATATGTTTCTAAAAGCTATCAAAATATATTATATTTATGATATAAATAACAAAACTGCTATCTCTTTCTATATATGTGTCTGTAGCTAATGCTGCCCCGAAGTTTAACCTAACCCGTAAGATTAAAGGTAACATCACGGAATCAATAATGGAGCTAATAGACCACTGGTCTTGTGTACAGGCGAAAGTGGTTCGGTGCTCATTGAGAGGATTGTCTTCCTTCATTTTATTTATGTCTTTTTAAATTCACTCGCTCTATGTGACAGCAAGTGTAGTCCAACAGATTCATGTCGTGTTTTATTTTTTGTATGGTTTGTTAGATTAACATCTAAGAAGATGATAAATCTAGACACTTGTTATACCAACACGCCAGAATACACCAGTAGTATGTGTGGGCGATATCATGTGTCATGTTGATTACCATTTTAACTCAGTTATATAGGACACAAATTTAAGAAAGTATTTATATAACCAGCATGTATAAAATATAAGGACAATCATATAATTAAAAAATCTTTCACGAAATATACAAGAACATAATAATTGTTTAAACATGATTAAATGAGGAGAGGTGTAGTTGAAACATTATCACCTTGTATCTGTCTTTTTATATACAAATAAGACAGAATCTCTGTGTTGTGTGTATGTATACACACCCGTACCGTGTATTTTGAATCCTATATTTGTCCCTCCACTTGGTGTTTGGGTAGTGAGTACTTCCAAAAAAGTGTCCTTGTTTAGATGAGTGTTGTGCTGTTTGTTCAAACGTTTGGTACTGATTTTATCATAATCTCTGACACAAATATACGTCTTACTACACAATAAGACCATCCCCTTCCCTTCGTATTCTAGTTTGAAAAGCCCGGGGGTTCTATTTTCATAGGCTATGATATCCACACAGTCCTGACCGGTAGTAGTAGTAGTAGGGGTAGTTCTATGAACAGGGCAGACGGAAACCACTGATTGTAGACTCTGTCATATTCTTCTCGTAGGTGTGGTCTAACCACTTCAGAGAGTGAGTCGGTGCTAAGGGCCAAGTAGAGAGAGTCAGTGTCCATTTCACAAAGCTGAAAGTCCACCCTGTCTATAAAAATATCTAGAAAATCATAATAAAATTCAAACATTCTTAATTTTGCATATTGATAAACGAAAAAACCTATTTGTAAAGGGAGATCCCACACCGTTTTCTTCTTTACTGTCTTGACCTCAACAATGTCGTCAGTAAGTGGGGTCATTTTCTTAAACAGGGGGTTATTTACTAATGTCGTCGTGTCTTTTCCGTGACAGTAGGAGACATCAGTATGTTTGGCCTTGTTGATTAGTGTTTTCCCGTAAGCGGCATTACCTAACAATTTCATTGTTTCTGCCGTAATAGTCTCAACGGGGTGTTTGTCTCCCTCACGTCTGACATCAGACATCATATCCCCAAATTGCTCAAAACAACTAACAGGTTTATATTCAATCACCTGATATATTTCAGTGACTTCTAGATCATGTGACAGATACCATCTTAGGAGTGGGGTGGTCAACGGGATCTTTTCCCCAATATACCTACCTATTAATGTGCAACGTGGTCGTGTCAGCAACTTATGTGATTCGGCGTACTCACGCATAAAACTCACCTATATGCTCTCTACCCACCTCTAAGTTTTTGAAGATGGGTGCCATTTCAGAAAAATGATCTCTGAGAGAGGGTGGTACATGGATTTCGCATTCTATCAGCCAAAAAAGACTGTCGTCTTTTACAGCAGCGAGAATCTTAGTCGATGTTATGGGGAAGCGACCAAACCACTGTGTGACGAATGGGAAATTCGTGTCTATGAAAGTTTTAATATTTCTATCAGTCTTGTTTAGTTTCTCCCACTCACATTCCAACATTTCTATTACTTTAACTTTAACCCCAGTCTCCAGATAAGCAAGAATCTCTTGTGTCTTCTTAAATAACTCCGCGAGTGGTTTATTAATAGTTTTCCCACCCGTTAGAGGGCAGCTTGGGTTACCGTGAAATAAACAACCATGGAATTGGTAAGCTATCTTACTCTTCTTTTCCCACCCATCTACTCGAATATGCCGGTCGCCCAGCCGCATTTCACCCCCATTAAATTGTGTCTTCAACGATATGTTCTGTCTATGAGAGACCCACGCTAACCATGCTCTACACTTTTGTATATACTTGTTTACCTTATGGGCTTTGAACCCGTCATCTCTATATCTAATAGTAGGGAAGTCTGTTGGCATAAAATTCATCAGAGACCAAAGGTATAAAGCAAATCGCATCAAAGCCTTTTGTACTTTTTACTGGTTTATTACTCCTGATACGGGTCTGATTGGCCTCGTGGTAACGATGAAAAATGATACTCGGCCCACCCACTATGTTGTCTCTTAACAGCTTGTGTAATTTCTCCTCCTTCTTGCAACATAACGAGAATACTACGTCTTTGGGGAGGGTCTTAAAGAGATACTTTAGAGTAACCCCTGGGACAGAAATGGCCCATACCCATTATCGATGGAAATATATGAACTGTGTAACAGAAAGTGCATATCCGATCCCTAGCTATTATCTGTAATATCCATCTCTATAACACTGATAAAGTACCCTATTATTATTTGTTCTACAGATACCGAGGCAAACGAATACCTAATTAGCAAACTGTGGAGCATACTATACGCTATCTCTCCCCCGCTCTCTCTCTCTCACTCTCTCTCTCACTCTCTATCTCTTCTCTCACTCTCTGTCTCTCTGGGTTTTTCACACTTTCTCTCTCTCTCTCTCTCTCTCTCTCTCTCTCTCTCTCTCTCTCTCTCTCTCTCTCTCTCTCTCTCTCTCTCTTACAAAAAATTAACAATTAACTTTATACATGAAACATTCAATTTGGACATAAAGAGAAATTTAATTGTTAATTTTTTGTACAATCTTATAGTTGAAATTTTTTTTTCATTCAACCATAGTGACTTATTACATAAGATACATTTAATTTTCTGAAATACACCTGTTGTTTGCATAGGGAACAGGCGAATATCTCTAGTAGGTTGGGATGTAAAATGACAACGTGAGATATTTTTCCCCCTTTGGTTAAGGAATTTTCCTACTTTTTATAATTTTGACTGAAATGTGGCTACATTTTTTTGTTATTTTGTTAACAAATTTTCCTACTTTTCATAAGTTTTGCATGAAATATTTCTTCACTTGTCCAAAAATTTTCACATTTGGTTAACACAGTTTCCTACTTTTTATACGTTTCGATGAACTTTGGTCAAACTTTTCACATTTGGTTAACAAAGTTTCCTACTTCTTATGAGTTTTGTTTTGAAATTTGGCCAAACTTATCCAAAAATTTTCACCTTTGGTTAACACATTTTCTTACTTGGAAAAGATTTTACCATTTGGTTAACAAAGTTTCCTACTTTTCATAAGTTTGGGTGAAATTTGGTCACACTTTTCATCTATGGACAACAAAATTTCCCACTTTTCATAAGTTTGGGTGAAAGTTGGCCAAACCTTTCACGTTTGGTTAACAAATTTTCCTACTTTTCATATGTTTGACTGAGATTTTTATAAGTTCGGTTTGAAATTTGGCTAATCTTTTCACATTTGGTTAACACATTTTATTACTTGGCCAAGATTTTTGCCATTTGGATAACAAAGTTTCCTACTTTTCATAAGTGTGGGTGAAATTTGGTCACACTTTTCACCTATGGACAACAAAATTTCCCACTTTTCATAAGTTTGGGTGAAAGTTGGCCAAACCTTTCACGTTTGGTTAACAAATTTTCCTACTTTTCATATGTTTGACTGAGATTTTTATAAGTTCGGTTTGAAATTTGGCTAATATTTTCACATTTGGTTAACACATTTTCTTACTTGGCCAAGATTTTTGCCATTTGGTTAACAAAGTTTCCTACTTTTCATAAGTGTGGGTGAAATTTGGTCAAACTTTTCACATCTGTCAACAAAATTTCCCACTTTTCATAAGTTTGGGTGAAAGTTGGCCAAACTTTTTACGATTGGTTAATAAATTTTCCTACTTTTCATATGTTTAACTGAGGTGTTTATAAGTTTGGTTTGAAATTCGGCTAACCTTTTCACATTTGGTTCACAAATGTTCCTACTTTTCATAAGTTTGATTGAGATTTTATAAGTTTGTGACCAAAATTGTTCACTTTGATTAACACATTTTCTTACTTTTCATAAGTTTGGGTGAGCCTTTGTATAAGTCTGGTTGAAATGTAGCCACAATGTTTCCCCTTTGGCTAGCAAATTTTATTACTTGACCAAGATTTTTGCCCTTCATTCTCTTATCACATGACAACTATATACACCGTAAACACTAAACAATTCAACAACCAAGACGTAATTATAATATAGGCCTTTTTATATTACAGTAGTTCAGTACATTTTACAGTATTTCAGTACATTTTTTCAAGAATAAAAATGCATAATGTCATTATACGAAATGCATGATGTGATATGAGGTCATATACATAGTATCATCACAACATTTTATTTTCACATACAGAGCTTTACACATTGCATGTTGTTTCTGGGTTTCTTCACACCATTGTCTCAGTAGGTTGGTTTTTCCAGCTGGTAGCCTGGAATGTATATGTCACTTGGCATGTAGTCATAAGGCTGGTCTCCTGATAGGTGGGCTGACATCTGAGTATTATAGATAACAGTGCCATCAATCATCTGAGTGTCGGTCACATCAAACATCTGGCTATTGGGCTCTTCACATATCTGGTTGCTGGGATCATCACACATCTGACTGTAGCTGATTTGATAACTGGTGGTATAGTATGCGTCTACTTGGTGACTTCGTTTAGTACCCTGTTTGACTTGAGTACTGTCTTGAGTGTGTTGGACTTGATTGCTTCGGTTGGTGTCTTGTTGCACATCAAACAGCTGGCTATTGGGCTCATCACACATCTGGTTGCTGGGGTCATCACACATCTGATTGTAGCTGGGTTGAAAACTGGCGGTATATTATGCGTTTACACGGCCTTATCACCACCTCCCACTGGTCTAATAGTCTCACCACTACGAGTCATGCAGACCCAGTTAGCAGGCACAGTCTTGAGGTCTGTAGTCATATTCTGATCGCAATGGTTGAGTATTACCAGTCTCGGGTTTTTATACTAGTTTTTGAGCCACGCGTAAAACCAGTTTCAGCCAGTTTCTTAGGTCAAGCGGTTCAGATTATGCTGACGCGGATGTCCGTATGGCACGACTAAGCGTTCTACTACCCGCTCGTTGACCCGTTGTATGGTTAAGTTGGGTTGGGGAATGCGGGTCATGGTCGCCCCATGATATCTCAACATGATAAAATAGATATCGTAGAGGGCGCCGTGTTACTTGCGTTGTAGTCACTGTGAGCTACAGTCTGTGAAGTCAGAATACCAGTGATATACATATGCAGTCTCCTCACACCCACTGTAATTTTCTTCGTATTGCTGACTGGTCAGCTATTAAAGACAGGACTGTAAGTATATTACAGCCATTTTGTTTTTTATGTAGGTGTTTTAATACCCGTCCGCTAGTGTGGATTGACTAAAGGTTAAGGATGGTGGTGATGGTGTTCGCTCGTCGTTTGGTGAGGATGGTTCTGGAGTATCCAGTTGTTGATTATAGTCGAGGATGCACTCCTCAATTCTATTCAGGTTTAATGTGTTTATTTCTTGGTTGGTGAAGTTCTGTTGTAGTACATCCCGCAATCGAACCGTTACTAGATCTGGAAAACTACCACACTCACCGTAATCACAAGAATGACTGAATGGATTCTCGGCTTCTTGATTTTGTGGGATATTAAGACACGCCATGCAATAGCTGTCTGGTTCAGCTCTTAGTATGTGTAGCAGAATGAGTGCCATCTTTGTTATTAGCTTCGATGTGCAAACTTAGGGCACGGTTGAGCATCCTAGAAGAACATCACTAAGGATGCTCAAGTCGTGACGTAGGTTGTTTTGGTTATTTTTAGTTACAGCTAAAGTCGAGACAAGGCAACATCATATCTCGTGGCCTCTGTATTATTATCGGCCTATTATGAACCAATAAACCTTCTGAAAGAAATACACCAGGACTTGTTTTGTATCATCCCTGCATCTGTACTGTTACAGGAGGGATTTTTGGAACCCGTACACCAGGATTATCCGAGTTGTCGCGGACACAAGTCATCATGACAGGGCAGAACAATAGATGATGTCTGGAAACTTGAAGTCGTGTTGTTAATAACTCTCTACAAAACGGAATCGACAAGTTTTTTTACGATGAAGTTGGCTGACGTTCGTTACAAATTTGAAAACAACCGCCACACAAAGTACAAATTGCTGAGACAGAACTGCCATTGTCATGCTATACCCTTGAGAACCTGTCTGATGTTGTTTCTTTTTGAACGTCAATATGTCTGGAGATTTTGTTTCGAAGGAGCCGTTATCTTCCTTATATTTAACTTTGCTCGCCTGGGGCGAATTGAGAAGCCACGACAGCGCTGAACCACAATCAAGTGTAGCCGTTGTCTTAAGGGAGTCAACTTTTTAGAGGTCAATCAAGTTTAGCCGTTGCCTCAAGTGAGTCAAATCGTTGGAGGTCAATCAAGTCCAGCTATTACCATTGGTTCAGTCAAAAGTTTAAGACTAAATCATCTCGAATCAGTAAATTTTTTCAGAATGGCGATGAATTTGGACAGCTCGTTTTATCAAATCTTATCTAAGATCTGTGAAGAAACTGGTAATTGAATAACGTCAGCAAATTTTGAGTCCTGTTGCAACTAAATTGTTTCAGAGAAAAGGATTTTTTAATCAAAAGCCAACCATGGCGGCAGTTAAATAGTTCATTAATCTATCAATTGGGCCATGTCTTTTAGACGCTGTCAGATCATCTCTGGGCTCTGTTGCATATGAGAGCCACTGTCGAATCATTTCTGGGCTCTGTTGTTCACGAGAGCCGTTTTCAAGTCGGCGCCTTGAAGGGCCCTGTTTAGGGTGAAAAGAAGACTCAAGTCTGGTGTGCCCAACCATGGGTGAAAGCATTCCTACCGCTGGAGAAGAGTTGTCCTCTTGCTGAATCGTCGCCACACAGTCTGCTCGTTGCCTGAATAACGCCGCTGCTCTACACTAGCGTTCATTGATGATTTCAGAGGGCTGGCCAGTGCTGTCCTCTGATCACAGTCGTTGATTGTTGACATCGAGCCTTATCGAGCCTTACGGGGTGCTGAAGCCGCCTTGTCGATCCTTGTTCAAGTACTTGGGTGCCAGATACCGTGCCTCTCAGTCTCAGCATACGAGAGCGAAACCTGAGAACCATTAATGTGCAGCTTTCGACGAGTCTCTAACTACCGGCAGGGAACTATCTTTGACAGCCAAAACTTGTAAAGTATAAATTTAATATTATAGTATTAGAAGATTATGGGACCTGATAAGTTTAATTAACATATTATTATATTTTAACATATTATTTATTATAGTGAAATATTTCAGCATGGCAGAAGAACCAGGTTCATTAGCACAAGTTTTGACTGGAGTGGGTATGGCAACAGGCTAACTCAACAGGTACCAAGAAATATATAGATAAATTACAGAGAAATTAGTATGAACTATCTACATACAGAATTAAAACGTATTGATGCATGGTTGGGAGAGTTAAAAGTTAGTGAAGTAGAAAATTTTGTGGAAACGTTGCAGAGCAGAACGACTAGACAAGAGCCTTATAGATTTAAGATAGACTGCAATAGAGTAGGAAAGAATAACAGGAGACAGCCACTACCTAATAAAGACAGAAGACAATATGGTTCTGATTATGCGGTTAGTTATGACGAACCAAGGCTTGATGTTTATAGGGTAAAAGACGGTGAGAACAGACGTAATAGTGAAAGGTCGGACTGGTATAGGTGTTATAGGTACAAGAATGGTCCTGAGAGAGACCTTTCCAATAAACTATGGAAGTGGCCATCCCATAGCAAGATTGCTAGGAAAAAACGTGATGACTGGTTTGAACAAAGACGAAGACAATATCTGAGGTCAGAGTCAAGGAAAAGAGTAGAAAACGTAAGTAGGAATTCAACTACTCCTAAGGTGGTTACGGATTTGACTGTTAAACAGGAAAAGAAGATGACGGTGGTAATTAAGAAAATAGACCAAGAGACCCAGACGCAGGTGATTGAAGTGGTAGAACGGAACACACAAACACAGGTTGATACGGTAGAGAAAAAGGTCCAGGTACAACCAACCAGCAAGATAACAAAGGGAAGTCAAACCGAGTTGGTAGAGACTCAGTCAAAACCAACTCACTTGACTAAGGGAGACACGGTTGAAATTAAGAAAGATAAACAGACGAGAACCAAAGACGAAAAGAGACCAAAGAGGAAAAGTATTGGGAAAAGAAATATAAACAGTCTGACAGTCAATAAAGGTACAACTGAGATGTCAGTTTCCTCAGCTAAAGATATTGGAGTTGTCCCGAACCGGAGCATGGGGAATAGAGGTGAGAAAAGTCAGACGTTCTAAAGCCGACTATGCGAATATGATCGACGTGTCTGCAGTAAACTATTATGAGTCTGATGAGGGAACTATCATCAGTATATCATCTGAAGATGAGATGGGGAAATGTAAGCGTTATGTAAGGTATACAGAAAACAGTGAGCAGACTGACGCAAATAAAGGGAACAGAAGGAAAGTATTTAAGAAGAAGAATAGTAATAGACAGATAGCGGAAATTTACTCGACGACAGAAAATAACATAAGAAAACTCAGAGAATTAAGACCTGAGTACTTTAACAACGGATTAACAAGTACGGATATTGAAGATGACATAATTGAAGAGAGACGCACATTAGTACTAGGAGACAATGAAATATTTGGCTTAGATGCACTCTATAACTGTTAGAATTCCGAGGGTGAGGAATGACAGATGGTATTGTTTTAGCTTATAAGAGGAATTGCGGTTTGAGCATATACATATGGGCTGTCTAAAATAGGCAGATGAATTTTTTTGGTGTAGCATCACATGGTACAGGGTAGAAAATAGTGTTGTTGAGGATAGACAGTCACGGCAACTGATAGAATATTCTACGCGGATACGTTATAAAGAATATCTTGTGTTTAGTTGTGGTGTGGGGAGAGTAAACAATGTAGAAATTGAAATGTCCCTTGTCCAGAATGGCTAGATAGAGAGAGTTGATCACGTTGAGTGATGTATAACTGGTGTGATTAAACTAGGGTAGATTCAGCACAGAATTAGCAGAGAGAGAGAGAGATAAACTAAGTTTGAATGCTCGTAATAGAATTGGTTCGACGCAGGGCTATGACGTGATGTCTGAAATAGTTTCGCTTGGTAGTTTGAGAAGTAGGTATAGTAGCATTGGCAGATGAACCGAGCGTGTCTGATGAGGAGATATAGATTAAAGAGGAATTGAGTATCCTGTGTAAAATAGCCAGTGGAGCGCAAGAGTATTAAGAGTAAAAGACTGTGGAAGCTGATGCTTGAAGAATACGAGTTCTTGGTGAGGGGGTTGAAGTAATTTCATGATGCTTGCGGAGGAAGAAGAGGTGATTAAATCTGAGAAAGTTGTTGTGTGGAGAAGTATAGAATGATGGTTACGAGGTTAGTGGCTCGTCGGAGTGAGGTTTGTTCTGAGAGATCGTTGATAGTGCTAGTTAGTGTGTAAAAGAGATATAGTTTACGAGAGATAATGTATAGGCTATGATCTTTGAAAAGGAGTGAATGATTGAGAAAAGTAGAAATAAGAAAACAGTTGAATTGTGAAAGTCCTGCTGAGTGTTGAAGTAATTCGTCTGGTAATGCGTTGTTCTTGCATGTGTAAAAATGTAGACAAACATATGTGCGTCGTGTCAGATGATTAGTAGTAGTAGCGCATGCATGTACAAGGCGTTTAGTATATCTGGTGTCACTGTCTGTGGAAGTGATCGACACGCTTAGGCTTGGCAGTTATTGATACATGTTTGTCCATTTGTCCAGTGGGTTGATTGGCCTTATTGCACCTGTTTTCAATCTCGTTTTCTGGTTTGCCATTTGATGATATTATATTTTCTAAGCACTTGAGACTCTTTACTTGTTTCGAGAAATGTTCGTTTAGCTGAATTGTTGTTGTTTGTTCTTCTTTGGTTATAGTCGTTGCCTCTGTTTTGCTTGTACTAAATTGTTTAAGTAGGTGATTAGAAAAGTGTGATGTCCTTTGTTTGGAATGTGTGATCTTAGACGGAATCGATGAAAATTTTATGACAGGCTGACAGAAAGAGAGTTAACATTTTGTATGATGTTTCATAAAACAGATTTAGTATTGTTGGCAGGGACATGTCGAAGCAAGAATGCCTGATACAGAGAATTGAGAGAATATGGTTTGCCCAGTCGGAGTGAGATTTGTCGTTAGTCATGTGCGGTATTGTTTATTGTTTCTGATAGAGTTCCGATAAATAGGAGTAAGCAAGAGAAGGAGAGAAAGTGATTATAAATAGAGCACTATAGCAGGTGTTCCGATAGGGGTGATTGGTTTGACTATCATCGCGGTATGAGAACGCTAGGAGAGAGTGGAAGATAGCTTAGAGTTGGTGTAGTGAGATGTTAGAAAGTACTGATGCAGGAGAATGAAATGTTAGTTGCGTCGGGTAGAAGAGAGACTTAAAAGTATAATTAGTTATTGTTGGCGAAGTCTATAGTAGTGGACGGTAATGTTTAGGAAGTTGTGGTAATTCTTAGTACAAATCCAAGGGAAACCACTAGTGTGCCGAGCCACAGGTTCTATTAGTAGATAGATGACTGGTAGATGACATTGGGATAGCCGTCACACTAGTAATAGATAAAATGATTTGACCTGTAGTTTACAGCGGTTGTTTGGGTTTTTATTTCAAATATTGTAATGTGTTAGGAATTAGTTTTGTAAAGAGTGAACTTCTTTTACGTTAGTTGGAGGAGGTAATTCTCTAATAACCTTTACCTTATCCTCATCTGGTTTAATTCCGTCTCTATTAATAATATACCCCAACTTCCAGAAAAAGTACAGTCATTTGTTGATTAATGACTTTTGGTGAGAGAATAGATATTGTTCTACGTTAGGATGAGAATATAGTCTGTAGGTAACATATATATATATATATATATATATATATATATATATATATATATATATATATATATATATATATATATATATATATATATATTTTTTTTTTTTTTGAGGGAGGGGGGGGGGGGATTAATGCAGGTTAATTGGCCTAGCATTGAACGTTTTTATTACGGTTATAAGAGTAGCCGTTGTAGTGAATAGATATGTGTTATATTGGTTCGTATAGGAGGCCAATGTTGCTTAGTTACTTTAAGTAGTTAATTCTATGTGAATTATTTTTTTTTGAAAACCTTCTCTTTAGCGAGAAGATAGTTGTTTTTATTGAATTTGAGCTTTCAGTGCATCATATATGACATGTTATAGTATTTTTTAATTGACATGGTTGTGGAAAATGATTGACATTTGATTTTAAGATTGGACTTGTTGAGTTTTCTTAATAGATAAATAAATTATTGTTAGTCCGTAAAAGTGACTAACAATTGATAGGATGTATGTTATATTAGTTTTGAATTGCTTAATTTATTTGATATGAGGGGAAAGAGAAACAATATTTAATCACCTGGGGGGGGGGGGGTATGATGTCCTGTTGTGATTTTATTGTGCATAACTCATAATTTAAGTGATTTGTCTTGTGTGTTGAATAAAGATTACCTTGTTTATAAATATGTTGGAATTTGGTTAAGTTAAGTTTAGTTTACAAACAGGGTTTTGTCCAGTATAAAGCCCTTCGTTCAGAAAATAGTTAATAAACTACTGAGGACTGGTAGAGAGACACATTCTTCTTGTGAATAATAAGTTCATGAGTATATTCTATTAGTAAGATGGCTGTGATAATCAGCGTTGATAATTTAGAATAGGGAGGTTAATTACATAGTGGCTACGAAGTTGTGGAAACATATGCCATACTTAAATGGGGTTACTACACAAAGGGTTCTGGGGGAGTTAAAAATAAGAGCTGCATTAAGCCAGCATTGATTGAATATATATGGATTGGATGCCATATTGAGGAAGAAAAGATTAGCGTGACTAACGTCTATAGCAGTGGGGTAAATGTGGGGAAGGTTTAAAACATGGTTTTCATGGGGTCGGAAGTAAACATGGATTTAGAGCCATGATGTACTTTCATAAGAGACACGAGGTGGCTGGTTTGTAAAAGAAGAAGTGGATAACGTGCTACACCAGACAGTGTGAAGACAAATAGTAAAAACATGAATTGAATCCCATGTTTTTTTTATATACAATAGTAAAGGGAAGTAAGTATGTTAGTGAGAAATGGACATTGTCAGTATGGAAGGCTCACAGCGAACAGAGATAAAATGCCATGAGGTTTTAGGGGTCCGTGATATATGGACTGAGAGAGAATAACATTAATTGCAAGCAGTCACAGACATGAGTTCAGTGGCGGTATATTGTTGCTGTTGATAACAGCATAAATTGAGGTTCAGGAGGACATTAGTGGGTTGCTGAGGTTTTCGGCAAGATTAAGAGGGAATTCTGAGTGAGGTATAGGAGAAGATTAGTTAAATGAGTTGAGGTGTATAATGTTGGAGGAGGTCTTGAGAAATAATGGACATTTAGGAGTGAATAATATTTTTAATAGCAGCGCAAACTGTAAAATTGCCATAATAAGTGAACTGTAGAAGATATATAATTGTTTTAGACTTTATTACATAAAGTCTCAGGTAACATAGGGGGGTAAGTATGAGTGTGGTTTTTGTGAGAAAGAGTTCTGCTTCTTTTAAATTCCGGTGGCCACCGATTCTTTGTCTTCCTATCGTGTGAGAGTGATTTCAGGTTGGTTGAAAGGGGAGAAGTAGTAATGTGGAGGTAATACGGTTAGTGATTATGATAGAGAGTTTGAGATAGTATCAGAAGGGTACGGTGTTTTTATAGTTGAGACCAGATATTGGTCGTGATGAAAGGGTTTTAAGCGGATCGCTTATGAAGAGAAGAAGAAGTACACATATATGGTTAGGATGGATGGTATAAAACTGAGATTTAAATATGATGGGGTATAATAGATACCTATACAAGAGATAAGAGAGGTAAATTATAATCCTGAGTTGAAATATCTTTATGAATGTTTTTTTTTGTATTGAAACTTTGAAGAGCTAGAAACGAAGAAGAAGTATAACTTCAAAGCGGTTGGCTATGTGGGATGGCGATAAGGGACAAGTAGAAGAAAGTAGTTACTTAAGATAGAGTTATTTTGAGACGGCTGGTTAAGTGTAGATAAGGGGGTTAGGAGTTAAGACTTTTGAAGAAGAAAAGTCTTTTTAAAGAAAGGGAGGTGTAGCAGAATGAGTGCCATCTCTGTTATTAGCTTCGATGTGCAAACTTACGGCACGGTTGAGCATCCTAGAAGAACATCACTAAGGATGCTCAAGTCGTGACGTAGGTTGTTTTGGTTATTTTTAGTTACAGCTAAAGTCGAGACAAGGCAACATCATATCTCGTGGCCTCTGTATTATTATCGGCCTATTATGAACCAATAAACCTTCTGAAAGAAATACACCAGGACTTGTTTTGTATCATCCCTGCATCTGTACTGTTATATATGCACAGTTTTCTAATTAGGTATTCGTGGGCCTCGGTATCTGTAGAACAAATAATAATAGGGTACTTTATCAGTGTTATAGACATGGATATTACAGATAATAGCTAGGGTATAGCTAGGGATCGGATATGCACTTTCTGTTACACAGTTCATATATTTCTATCGATAATGGGTATGTGGACCCTGCAGTCCACTTTCACATTCCCCTACGACTACAAATTACTGCTTATATTATTAAGCTACCACCATAGTGCTGTGTTCAAAAGTTCGAATGTCAGCTCTATTCCATGTCGACCCACCCTACAATACTATACGAAGAAATGGCTTGTCTCTTCAGATATAGGCGTCTAGCACCATATATCCCGTGTATTATACAAGTATTGTTAGGTTATCTGTATGCGTACTTGGAGAAACACAACGAAAATGTGAAAGCTTTATCAAAAAGCCAACTTACCGATAGCGAGTTGTAACATTGTGAGATGGTTGCTGTTCACTGAGACTGGTACTTCTATTCGACGACTGCTGGTCGTCTTATACACGCTATTTGCTGACGTAGAATGACTCAGATTATTATGCACTGTCTGGTCGTGTGACCGGATGCGACATCCTCTTTGCTTTCGGAGGTATCCCATAAGACACGTGACCGGCTACAGCGCCATCTTTGATCGAGAGAGAGATAGATAGAGAGAGATCGGGAGGGAAAGAGCGAGGGAGACAGAGAGAGAGCGTGAGAGAAAAGATAGATGGATAGATAGAGAGAGAGAGAGAGAGAGAGAGAGAGAGAGAGAGAGACTACGATATGGCACATGCTGATGATGAATGAACAGGGATTCAGTTATCTAGGATTACTACCCGTGTAGGGCATACACAGCATTCGTTCAAATGACTCATTTTCATGTCTCCACTTGGCAACGTCGGTGGCAGATGCTATAGTGATGGTGATGATGATGGTAAACATGATGACAGACATTACAGAAGATCCTGGGTGCCGGCCGTTCAGAAAGACAACTGCAAACTTGTCCAGGAAGCATGAATGCTAGGGCTGACTGATGTCCTGTAAATGCAAAGCATTAAAGCTTGACTGCCCTATGTAAAAGAAAAAAATTAGAGACAGCGAGAGAGAGAGAGAGAGAGAGAGAGAGAGAGAGAGAGAGAGAGAGAGAGAGAGAAAGAAAGAGCCAGAGAGATAGAGAGTGAGAGAAAAGATATAGTGAGAGAGAGAGAGAGAAAGAAAGAGCCAGAGAGAAAGAGAGTGAGAGAAAAGATAGAGAGTGAGAGAAAAGATAGATATAGAGAGATAGAGAGAGAGAGAGCGAGAGAGAGAGAATGATAGTAATACCTTGTTTGAACAGAACACATATTAATAATTCTAGAGAGAAAGATAGAGAGAGAGAGACAGAGAGAGAAGGACAGAGAGAGAGGGAGTGAAAGAGAACGAGAGAGAAAGACCCAGAGAGACAGAGAGTGAGAGTAGAGATAGAGTGAGAGAGAGCGAGAGAGCGTATGATAGTAATACCTTGTTTGAACAGCACCCGTATTTATAATTCTAGAGAGAAAGAGAGAGAGATAGTGAGAGAGAGACAGAGAGAGTGAGAGAGATAGAGAGATATAGGGAGAGAGAGACAGCCAGCGATGGAGAGAAAAAGAGAGAATGATAGAGATAGTGAGAGAGATAGAGAGAATAGAGAAAAGAGAGAGAGATAGAGACAGAGAGAGAGTGAGAGAAGAGAGAGGGACAGAGAGAGATGGAGTGAAAGAGAACGACAGAGAAAGACCCAGAGAGACATAGAGTGAGAGAAGAGATAGAGAGAAAGAGATTGAGAGAGAGCGAGAGAGAGAGAGAGAGAGAGCGAGAGAGAGAGAGAGAGTGAGAGAAAAGATGGAGATAGAGAGCTAGAGTATGATAGTAATACCTTGTTTGAACAGTACCCGTATTAATAATTCTAGAGAGAAAGAGAGAGAGAGAGAGAGAGAGAGAGACAGAGAGAGTGAGAGAGATAGAGAGGTAGAGGGAGAGAGAGCGACAGCCAGCGATGGAGAGAAAAAGAGAGAATGATAGAGATAGAGAGAGAGAATAGAGAAAAGAGAGAGAGAGAGGGGGAGAGGAAGCGTGACGAAAGAGAGAGAGAGAGAGAGAGAGAGAGAGAGAGAGAGAGAGAGAGAGAGACTGAGAGAGAGATAGAGAGCTTTACAGCAAATAGAAATACTTATTTGTGCTGAATTCTTGCATGCCTGACCACTGCATATTTTCCAGTGACCACATCTCGAATAGCCGTCAAAGTTAATTATCTTCACAACTTATCAGCCTTTGATCGCTGGCTTTTGTCATATCACTCGCGGGCCGTGCTCGTTGGAGCATTACCGGTTGCTTGTTAGTTAGTTAGTTAGTCGAAGTTCCAACTTCACAGCAACGGGTCGTCCCCATTATGCTCCGTTCCTGTGCCAGTGAATATCACGTAAAATGCTCCCCACTGCCCAATGTGAAAAGTGGAAAAGACAGGAGTCTCGACAAACAACAGCCCGCACAGATACACTGTGCATAATGCCGCCGCCAGAATGTCAACACACCAGTCCCCCACGAAACACCCAATTCATCTCTGATAGAATCAGCAGTCATTTTCCTATCTGGATGTTTCCTAGATGTTCACCCACACAGTCCACGAAAATACAGTTCATCGCCGATGGCAGTGGCAGTCAATCAGAAGCCCAGCAGCCACGCATATCTGCATAAGGCAAAAAACCGGTCAATTCTGGGATATAGCCACCTGCCATCGCTCTGAACATGCAGTCACATTCCAAAAAATCCTCGGGAAGATTCAAAAGCATTTCACACGAAATTCACAGCTCACAGTGTCACGCCACGCACTCACTCAGTAGCAGGGCGACGGAACCATCAAGCCTCCTTAGTCGCTGTCACAAAATGAAACCGTGTGTTTATCCGGTTGATTATTACAGAGGATTTTCGGATTAAGCGGACGATCGACCAGCGACATCTATTTGTACTAACAGAGTAAACACAGCTGCACAGGTTACATCGTGTCAGCCCATAAACACATTTGGTGGTGAGTGAGAAGGAAGGGATACAATGCGTTGGCAGTTTATAAACATTTAGAATCACATAGCCTTGCCCGGCTCAGTACATGGAACAGCCCTGTCTGTCAGTTATAGTTCCGGACATCAGGCGAAATGGCTGCTGGGATTGTCACCACTGAACAGAAGCTTGACAGTTTGTCAACAGTCAGAGACAAACCGGAATTGGCAGCGAGAGACAGGAAACAGTACATCTGTCAAGTCTTGTTTCCGGAACATCGAGAGGATTGACGGGGTTATTGGCAACTCTTTGTTGTAACTAGACAGAAACTAGCTGGCTTGTTTTGAGAATCTAGACTATTACTGACAACTTTGGCAGGACTAGAGCCAGGAAAATAGTTCTTGACAGGGGATGATTTGCCACTGTGCCACCTGTGTGGGGGAATAAAGGATAACATCACGTGGCCAACTTTGGTAGTTTGCCATATAAACTCGAGTTGGGATCAACTAGGGGGGAGTTGACCAAGAACCGTGGATTAGGATGGACGTGTTTGTGGGAGAGCTCTACAGTGTTAGATTAATTTAACATTAACTAGCATGTGCCGTTATGGCAAAGTGTAGTAGCCATCCCGGGAATGAGGCGGTTTTTACATAAGGTAGTCAATATAGTCTATTAGTTCTAATTAATATAGACTGTAGCCTTGTTAAACTATAGTGTGATGATTAGCACTGTTAGTGGAAACTAGTTAGAGTAGAATAGTGATATTAGCTCTGCTAGTTAAGAATAGATTAGTGAAGTGTTGATAAGCTTTACTAGTTGAGAATTGAGTAATGAGGGATAATTGGGATCTTCCCGTAGGTGTCCCTGGTGGGCGGGGTTCCGCATTCTGTTTGCTGATTTTTTTCTTTGTCATAGCCTGATTCGGCTCTAGGTGGGTAGCTAATCTGCTCTGTGACTAAGTCTAGTTAGCTAAAGATCATTAA
This sequence comes from Cepaea hortensis, assembly GCA_963921405.1. Taxonomy (NCBI): domain Eukaryota; kingdom Metazoa; phylum Mollusca; class Gastropoda; order Stylommatophora; family Helicidae; genus Cepaea; species Cepaea hortensis. The sequence goes on along the minus strand of OY992889.1, from coordinate 31,419,287 downwards.
GCAAGGTGATAGGCTTACCCTCAACCGAAGGGATCAGTGACTAGTACTATCACCAGATGTGTTGTTTCTATCCTAGGTTCCCTACCAGATCCAAGGAAACTCAACAAGTTTTTGGGAAAGAATCCAATCCCATTAGGAAGAACACCAGTTCCACAATCAATAAAGTTGCATACAGAACGTAACTTACGCTAGAAGGGAAATTGATTCATCAAAGAGAGTGATGCATACTGATGCACCACACAGCATCAGACAGTAGTAACGAACCGAGAACCGGCTAAGAGTACCTAGTGTTAGTACAGTAACAATTAACATTAGTAATTAGCACTTATGGACTGAATGGTTCGATGTGCAACGAGGATGATCTGTCGACTAACTAACTAACTAACTAACTGCGTACACACTACAAAAGACTTGTGCAGTTTGTTTAGGAACATTAGGAACGGACATTGTGTAGAGGGCAACCGGTCCATGATTAACTGTTAATACCACCGGTGTCTATTTCGGATGTTCATGAAATTGGATTACCAGAGGTCTACAGAGGCAAAGCATTATCCGGCAAGATGGTTCCGGCAACGGGTGAGACGTACTTGTTCTGACGTAACGTGCTGTGGTCTATCTTTGCTGTGATCAGCTGACTGAGTTGCTGTCTGAGAGTCAGAGTCTACACACTTTATAGAACACGTCACACATTTTCTTCACATACACGTCTCATATACGTTACACTTTTATTTTAATAAATTACTCTTTATTAATTTCTAGAAGCAAGAGTTGTTGAGTATGTTGCGTTGGGGAAGTATGAGAAGGGGGCATAGTACGACAGTGTGAGAGTGATAGGAAAAGGTGTCCATAGGCTGATGGAGTGTGTTGGACGGAAGCTGGTGGATTCTCCAGAATATTGAGAGAAAAAAAAATATTATAATGTGGGTGTCGGATCTCCTCACTCCAGGGACGACACTTTAAAGGAGGACACGACATTATTGGGGGCTCGTCCGGGATCTTTGAACAGCGGGATCTCTCGTAAACGTGATCTTTGGACAGCGGGATCTCTCGTAAACGGGATCTTTGGACAGCGGGATCTCTCGTAAACGTGATCTTTGGACAGCGGGATCTCCCGTAAACGGAATCCTTGGACAGCGAGATCTCCTGCAAGCAGGAACGTTTGACAAGGGGATCTTCTGACAACGGGGTCTATTGACACGGGATCCGTAGTTATAAGAGGGAGATATCATTTTGGAGAATCCAGCTAGAGTGAATGTGGATAGGGGTTAGGACAAATATCTTACCTGTTCACACTTCACACGTCTGCATAGGTCTGTGGTCCTGATTCTACTCTTGTCTTTGCGTGAATGTGCTGTGTGTGGTAATATCTAGATTTATAGTACTTGTTCATATATCTGTATAGTAATTTGCAGTTATATTGTACTAGACCTGCTAGCTTACCTCTCTGTATAATGGCCACCCCTAAACTAACCACGTTAGAATTAAAGGCAAGGGGGGAAGAAATGGGATTGGCTGGGTCTTCTCTAACGGATTACATACAGGAAGTGGAGAGAGAGTATCGTCAAGCGGAAAGGGAAGATAGAAAGGCCGAGTTGGAATTGAGAACTAAGAAATTGGAAGCTGAGCAAGCAGCTAGGAAATTTGAAGCTGAGCAAGCAGCTAGGAAATTTGAAGCTGAGCAAGCAACTAGGAAATTAGAAGCTGAACAGGAAGCACAGAAGAGGGAGCATGAGTACCGGATGCGGGAACTCGAGCTCAAGAGTCAATCTAATGGAGAAACTGAGGGAGCAGTTGGAGGTTCCTCCATCCCAGGCTCAACACCAGTAGGTGGACATGGGTACCAGGCCATGAAGTTTCCTTTGGCGGTCTACGAGGAGGACAAAGAGAAGATTGACCAATACCTTCAACGCTTCGAGGCTATGTCAGTTGCTATGGGTCTGGAGCGTAACAAATGGAATCTTAAGCTATCCCAGGGATTACGCGGGACGGGTTATGAGGTTTATACTCGCCTGCCACCAGGACATGAGAACAATTATGACGAGTTAAAGACGGCTCTGCTGAAACGATTCGAGGTTACGTCACATACCTACCGGAAAAAATTTCGAGCAGCGAAACGAGAACCGGGGGAGTTGTTTGCCGCCTACAGTTTGCGTCTAAAATCTTATCTCCATAAGTGGATGGATTTGGCTGGGTTCGCACATGACTATGAGAGTCTGGAAGAGCTCATGGTGGTCGACCAGTTGAAGAAGCAAATGTCTAAACCTCTCAGGACGTTCCTGGGAGAACAAGGAGCGGAACGTATTGACCTCGTGACTAAATTAGCAGAACGGTTCGTCGAGGTACATGGGGAGGCAGTGGAAAACCTTTCCACCAACACCAAAAGTCAAGAGAAACATGACAAGAAGAAAACCAAAAACTCAGGAACAAAAAAGTGGGAACCTTATGTGCAAAAATCAGAGGATAGTTCAGAGAAGAAGAAGGAGGGAAGCAAGAGCACTTCAAGCTCTACACCTAAACGACCGTGGTCGGAGAAGTGGTGTTCAATTTGTAAGTCACCCTGTCACAATACGAGGGACTGCAAATCGAAGGCTAAGAACCCTCACTTCGCAGCATGTCAAGTGACTTCCAAGGAAGGTTGTCACGGAAAATGCCAAGGTCAACAAGGAAGCTCGCCACCAGGAGAGCTCACTCAAGTCTGGCAATAGAAAATCTAGGACAGGGAAATGGTGCAACCAATGCAAGTCAAACACGCACAATGCTATTGACTGCAGGGGAAAGTCAGGAGACACTCAATTCGTCGTGTGCTCAGGGAAACCTAAGGTGGAGCCCACCGAACAGGTCGAGGCCGAGGAAGAGACTCCAGACCAGGAAAAACCACCTGTAGTGGAATTGGTAGAGGTTAACGGTCGTCAAGTGGAGTGTTTATACGACACAGGACTGGACGGGGAGGCCGTGATTTCTGCGGATCTGGTACATCCAGAACAATTCACAGGTCAAACCTTGGATATACAGCCTGCACAGAAGAGTGCTGTAACCATGAAGTTGCCCATTGCTAATGTGGAGATTCGGTCAAGGTACGTCACCGGCACCATCAAGGCCGCTGTATTGACCGATCCCATTTTTCCAGTCATCCTAGGTTGCCGGTATGTCTTTCTGGGAATGCCCAGGGAGCCAATCCATATGGGAGCAATGCAGACTCGCTCTCAGACGAGACCGGAAGAGGCAGAAGCAATTGTGACTAACCCAATGCCGGGGGAGCTACGAACTGCCCAGAGTGAGGATGATACTTTACGTCCTTGCTACAAAAAGCTGCAGAAAAGTGCTGATCCACCAGGACGGGGGCAGTACTACATGAAGAATAGGATACTCTACAGGAGAGCAGGAAGGGGAGACAACCTATACGGTCAGTTGGTCGTCCCGAAAGCTCACCGGTCCCAGATTCTTCATATGGGGCATACCATCTCCTTTAGTGGACACATGGGTATAGCCGCCACCATGCAGCGGATTTCCTGCCACTACTATTGGCCGGGAATGACAGATGATGTGCGTCGGTATGTGAAGTCATGCCCTGAGTGCCAGAGGGTGGCACCGAAACACTGGACAGCACCGGTGGTGTTGGGTGAGATGCCCATCATGAACTCTCCCTTCGAGAGGGTAGCCATCGATATCGTGGGTCCACTTCCCAGGACTAGGAAGAGGAACATGTATATACTCACAATGGTGGATTGCTGTACAATGTGGGGTGAAGCCATACCGTTGACCACGATTGACTCGAAAAGAGTGGCGGACGCACTGATGGAGGCCTTTACCAGATTAGGCTTTCCGGATCAAATTCTGACGGATAATGGATCTCAGTTTTGTGGAAAACTCATGGAGGAGGTATTTAGGGTGTTTCACTCTAACCACATACATACCAGCCCTTACCACCCTCAAGCCAATGGACAAGTAGAGCGTTTCAACGGCACGTTGATGACAATGCTCAGGAAACTAGCGCAGGAAAAACCTGATAGGTGGGATGAATATATCCCAGCAGCACTCTTTGCCTATCGGGAAGTTCCTCATGGCTCAACAGGACTACCACCCGCTACGTTGCTGTTTGGTCGTCCAATCAAAGGACCGTTGGAAGCCATGTTGAGGAGTTGGACTGAAGAGGGGACGTCAGAAGAAGTGATCTCATCCTATCAATACATGGAGGAACTGAAAGAAAAACTCCACAAGGGATGGACTCTGGCAAATCAAAACTTGAAAAAGGCCAGGAAAAGACATGCGGCTTACTACAACCGTAGGTCTAAAGAAAGATCTCTAGAGGTAGGAGATAAAGTCTTGTTGCTACTCCCAACGGGAAACAACAAACTGGAGATAGGTTGGCAAGGACCATTTCCCGTGGAAAGGGTGATATCCAGAACCAACTATCAAATCCGGATCCGGGGAAAGTCGAAGATTTTCCATATCAATCTCTTGCGGAAATACGAAGAGAGACCCGGAGACAAGGCAGCTCACCTCATGGCAATGGCAGTTGCAGTGGAGACGGAAGTGGGAACCAGCGAGGGCAGGGAATATCCCTTGGTACACCAGGAAACCTATAGGGATGTACAAGTGAACCCTGATCTGACCTCCCAGGAGAGGGAAAGGATAACCCAGGTTCTCAAGTCTCATAAGGAGGTACTGACTGATAAACCAGGACGAACGAGGTTGGTGGAGTTCGAGATGACTTTGACCACACAGGAGCCTGTTCGCCAAAAGGTTTACCCAGTGCCATTCTCTAAAGAAAAGGCCCTGGAGGAGGAAATAAAAAAACTGCTGGAGGATGACGTGATTGCACCATCCACATCCCCATACAATGCGGGGGTAGTTTTGTTACGCAAACCAAGTGGGGAACACAGGTTGTGTATAGATTACCGACTTCTGAACAGTCATACACAATTTCAGGTGGAACCTTTGCCGAATCCAACTCAGTTATTCGCTAGGCTCCATAAGGCTCGGTACTTTTCAAAGGTGGATCTGAGTCGGGGGTACTATCAGATACCAGTCAAACCGGAGATTCGACCACTGTTAGCTTTCAGTACACCCAGGGGACACTACGAATTCAAGGTCATGCCCTTTGGACTCAGCAATGCACCTAGTGTGTTTACACGCATGATGAGGACTTTACTAGATCCGTTACAGGATCCGTCCATCATCTCATTCATGGATGATATTCTGATTTCCAGTGACAGCTTGGATGACCACTTACAATCCTTGGAGAGAGTGTTTAATAGACTCAAGGAAGCAGGGCTTACTGCTCGTCCAACCAAGTGCATGATTGGTTACCAGACTCTGGAATTTCTAGGTCACACCATCACTCCAGGACACATTGTTCCAGAAGAGAAGAACCTGGAGAAAATCAGAAATGCACCTAGACCAAAAACGAAGAAGGATGTGCGATCTTTTCTCTCGTTGTGTGGGTTCTACCACAAATTTATCCCACATTTCACGGAACTGGGAGCTCCGTTGACGGAAACCTTGAAAAAGGGATTCCCGGACCAAATCATTTGGACACCAGAATGTGAGAATGCCTATGGTCAGTTAAAGGAGGCCTTGGTCAGCAAACCTGTATTACAGCTCCCTGACCTTTCCAAACCATTTGTGTTGAGAACGGATGCGAGTGCGATTGGAATTGGAGCCGCTTTGTTACAGGAAGGAAAAGAAGATGCTTCGGTTTTGAAACCTGTAGCATACGCAAGTAAGAAACTTCTACAGGCGGAGAGGAAATATTCAACCGTCGAGAGAGAGTGCTTGTCCCTCGTATGGGCAGTGCAAAAATTTCAGCCATATTTGTATGGAGTTAAGTTTCGAGTCCAGTCAGATCATCAACCCCTGATGTTCCTGGCTACTTCTCAGAAGCTCAACGCACGTTTGATGCGGTGGTCGTTGTTACTTCAACCGTATAATTTCACAGTAGAGTACATTCCTGGGAAAGAAAATGTTGGAGCGGATTTCTTGTCAAGACACCCAGCTCCTGAAGAAGAAGAATGAATCATCTGGATTAAACTCACGGTGGAGAAGAGTGAGATGGACTACTCTCTTAGGAGGGGGCCTATGTCACAAAATGAAACCGTGTGTTTATCCGGTTGATTATTACAGAGGATTTTCGGATTAAGCGGACGATCGACCAGCGACATCTATTTGTACTAACAGAGTAAACACAGCTGCACAGGTTACATCGTGTCAGCCCATAAACACATTTGGTGGTGAGTGAGAAGGAAGGGATACAATGCGTTGGCAGTTTATAAACATTTAGAATCACATAGCCTTGCCCGGCTCAGTACATGGAACAGCCCTGTCTGTCAGTTATAGTTCCGGACATCAGGCGAAATGGCTGCTGGGATTGTCACCACTGAACAGAAGCTTGACAGTTTGTCAACAGTCAGAGACAAACCGGAATTGGCAGCGAGAGACAGGAAACAGTACATCTGTCAAGTCTTGTTTCCGGAACATCGAGAGGATTGACGGGGTTATTGGCAACTCTTTGTTGTAACTAGACAGAAACTAGCTGGCTTGTTTTGAGAATCTAGACTATTACTGACAACTTTGGCAGGACTAGAGCCAGGAAAATAGTTCTTGACAGGGGATGATTTGCCACTGTGCCACCTGTGTGGGGGAATAAAGGATAACATCACGTGGCCAACTTTGGTAGTTTGCCATATAAACTCGAGTTGGGATCAACTAGGGGGGAGTTGACCAAGAACCGTGGATTAGGATGGACGTGTTTGTGGGAGAGCTCTACAGTGTTAGATTAATTTAACATTAACTAGCATGTGCCGTTATGGCAAAGTGTAGTAGCCATCCCGGGAATGAGGCGGTTTTTTCATAAGGTAGTCAATATAGTCTATTAGTTCTAATTAATATAGACTGTAGCCTTGTTAAACTATAGTGTGATGATTAGCACTGTTAGTGGAAACTAGTTAGAGTAGAATAGTGATATTAGCTCTGCTAGTTAAGAATAGATTAGTGAAGTGTTGATAAGCTTTACTAGTTGAGAATTGAGTAATGAGGGATAATTGGGATCTTCCCGTAGGTGTCCCTGGTGGGCGGGGTTCCGCATTCTGTTTGCTGATTTTTTTCTTTGTCATAGCCTGATTCGGCTCTAGGTGGGTAGCTAATCTGCTCTGTGACTAAGTCTAGTTAGCTAAAGATCATTAAGCAAGGTGATAGGCTTACCCTCAGCCGAAGGGATCAGTGACTAGTACTATCACCAGATGTGTTGTTTCTATCCTAGGTTCCCTACCAGATCCAAGGAAACTCAACAAGTTTTTGGGAAAGAATCCAATCCCATTAGGAAGAACACCAGTTCCACAATCAATAAAGTTGCATACAGAACGTAACTTACGCTAGAAGGGAAATTGATTCATCAAAGAGAGTGATGCATACTGATGCACCACACAGCATCAGACAGTAGTAACGAACCGAGAACCGGCTAAGAGTACCTAGTGTTAGTACAGTAACAATTAACATTAGTAATTAGCACTTATGGACTGAATGGTTCGATGTGCAACGAGGATGATCTGTCGACTAACTAACTAACTAACTAACTGCGTACACACTACAAAAGACTTGTGCAGTTTGTTTAGGAACATTAGGAACGGACATTGTGTAGAGGGCAACCGGTCCATGATTAACTGTTAATACCACCGGTGTCTATTTCGGATGTTCATGAAATTGGATTACCAGAGGTCTACAGAGGCAAAGCATTATCCGGCAAGATGGTTCCGGCAACGGGTGAGACGTACTTGTTCTGACGTAACGTGCTGTGGTCTATCTTTGCTGTGATCAGCTGACTGAGTTGCTGTCTGAGAGTCAGAGTCTACACACTTTATAGAACACGTCACACATTTTCTTCACATACACGTCTCATATACGTTACACTTTTATTTTAATAAATTACTCTTTATTAATTTCTAGAAGCAAGAGTTGTTGAGTATGTTGCGTTGGGGAAGTATGAGAAGGGGGCATAGTACGACAGTGTGAGAGTGATAGGAAAAGGTGTCCATAGGCTGATGGAGTGTGTTGGACGGAAGCTGGTGGATTCTCCAGAATATTGAGAGAAAAAAAAATATTATAATGTGGGTGTCGGATCTCCTCACTCCAGGGACGACACTTTAAAGGAGGACACGACAGTCGCCTCTTACGACATGCGTGGTAGGCTACGGTTGCTTGTGCGCGCAAGTAAACGGCCATTCAAGGGGAGCTTAGTATGCAAAGGGGCGACAATTCTGGTTGAGCCAAGGGACCCGATTAGGCTCCCTTGGTTAAGTTTATTTATGTTTGTAAACAAGGGGAAGTTATTTGTTTAATTTCATTACATATTTTTATGATTATCTTGGTAAGTTATGGCTTATTTTAAATGAGAATTAGAGTTTTATATTGCCATAACTATTCGCCACTATACATACAAGAAATTTATCTGTTTAATTATGTTTGTAGGGTTAATTTTTAATAATATTCTATGTCCGGCTAGTATATTTTTAAACCAGATTTTCACCAAGCGCTTAATGTCGATTCCTGGGTCTGGACTTCTGCCGAAGCGTGCAAATTTTTATTCATGCGTTCATTACTTGACCTACTCGGGGTAACTCGACCTCAGGGGGGTAACCCCTCAGTAGTGCGCCTGGTCTGGTCGGGGGCCGGGTGATCCAAAAAGAAAAAAAAAACCTCACATAAGCATCACTTAAAATGTGGGCCCGGTGGACCACTGTGGGCAATAGCTCACAGTGGGACTAAGGGTCCTCGCCAAAAACAGGGGAGGTGGGGAACCAGCTAGTCTGGGATGACCGCCACACCCAAAAAAAAAAAAAAAAAAAAAACTCGGGGTAACTCGAGAGATAGAATAAATCAATTTTCTGTCATATTGGATTTCGATCTCCTCATCGAAGGGGGTCGATATCAATGCGACAGGGGTTCGAATACACCACGTGACAACACACTGCGGTGGGTCGCCGGGTTCGGGTTGTGCCCCACCCACGCCGAGGTCCGGTCCGGGGCGCGATGACGTCCACTCGGTTCGCGCCGGTTCGGGTACAGAGTGGGGGACCCGGGTAGGGAGATTTGGGTAGGAGTTACCCATGGACCGGACGTGGTCATCAGGACAACCGGAAGTGACCCAAGAAATTACCCGCCAATTTTTGAACAAATGGGGTCCGAAAAGGATCCGGTTATTGACGTCATCTATATGGAGGTACACCTTTCGTATAGTAAAAATGACGTCATCAGATGGATCCAGATCCATAAATGCTACCTGAATAAGACGTACCTTTCTACTCATGTGGCCTTGTCTCAGCGGGGATGTCCTGCCAACATACATGGTGAATGTCGTCGTCGGCATCTCCATCTGTCCTGACGCTCAGTACGCTTCTTCTTCTTCTTCTTCTTCTTCTTTCGCTCGCTTGAAATATGTTTATAACTGCAATGTTGTCTCTTATATGAATCTAACAGTATTTTTTAGTTCACTCAGCGGTCCATATAGGTTATCTTCCATTGTTGTCTCTCTAGGCCGGAAGGTCAGCCTGGGTATGTTGTGGTTTGGGCAGTCTTGGAGTATGTGCTCCGCTGCGACGCCAATCCGCATGTGCACATGGCTGAGTCACCAATCTTGAATTTTGTATACATGTGGTTGCGTAATCGAAAATACAAAACAGATTACAAGTGCACCTTTACCAACCCACACAACACACATATCACCAACAAAGCTAGAGAAATAATAAAAAAAAAAAAGACTACTTGGCATCATTGCTCCCACAAATGGAAAAAAGCAACTCCCCGAATCAAAGAAACAGGGCACGTCAATCATGGAGGTAGAGATACAAGTAACAGATGATTACATACACTGTACGTGTAAGACAGTCACGGCGACACAAAAACCGCAACACATAATTGAATCACACAGCAAGGAAAAGGTATACTTGCATATAGCAATTTTTATTAACACAATATTAAAATCAACAAAACAAATTACTGAATCTGTAATGACAGATAAAGTAACTGGTTTCTGTGAATCTGTAAGACAGATGAAGTAACTGGTTTCTGTGAATCTGTAAGACAGTTAGTTAGTTAGTCGCAGTTCCAACTTCACAGCAACGGGTCGTCCCCATTATGCTCCATTCCTGTGCCAGTGAATATCACATAAAACGCTCCCCACTGCCCAATGTGAAAAGTGGAAAAGACAGGAGTCTCGACAAACACCAGCCCGCACAGATACACTGTGCATAATGCTGCCGCCAGAATGTCAACACAATAGTCCCCCATGAAACACCCAGTTTATCTCTGATGGAATCGGCAGTCATTTTCCCATCTGGATGTTTCCTAGATGTTCACCCACACAGTCCACGAAATACAGTTCATCGTCGATGGCAGTGGCAGTCAACCAGAAGCCCAGCAGCCACGCATTTCTGCATAAGGCAAAAACCGGTCAACTCTGGGACATAGCCATCTGCCATCGCTCCCAACATGCAGTCACATTCCAAAAGACCTCGGGCAGATTCAAAAGCATTTCACACGAAACTCACAGCTCACAGTGTCGCGCCACGCACTCACTCAGTAGCAGGGCGACGGAACCATCAAGCCTCCTTAGTCGCCTCTTACGACATGCGTGGTAGGCTGCAGTGTTGCTATTCTTTGCTTCCCTTATGGGCCCCGGCAACACACGGGAGGAATCTGTAAGACAGATAAAGTAACTGTTCTCGGTGAATATGTAAGACAGATAAAGTAATTGGTTTCTGTGAATCTGTAAGACAGATAAAGTAACTGTTCTCGGTGAATCTGTAAGACAGATAAAGTAACTGTTCTCGGTGAATCTGTAAGACAGATACGGTAACTTTTCTCGGTGTATCTGTGAGACAGATGCCATAACCTAATTATAGGAGGGTAAAGGTTATGGCTGTATTCAACAAGTGAACACCAGAACGTGGAAAGTGGGTACTTTCTACACAACTTGGAAACGTTGGAACTCACTTCCCAAGTGACAGGAAGTGGGCTCGGGACAAGTCAGTCTGCGTTGATCCATCGTCCAGCATGGACATGGTGAAAAGTATACAGCGTTATGGCTCTACACTGAGCCACGCTTTTAAATCGTGATGTAGTGTACTGTGAATTGATCGTCGAATAAATGGTTGTGTATTTGATAATGTTGATATTCGTCTGTACAGAACATTATATGTAGAATCTCATAAACAGTGCCCGAGTTAAAAGCTGTTTAAGTTGGCTCCTGTTAGAGTTAACTAGTGTTCGAGTTGATGTAATGTGTAAAGTATGTTAAAGTAACCATCAGCAAGTTATATGCTTAGAGATGACCATGGTACCGACTGCACAAGAAATGACCTACACTCATTACTCCTAGGAAGGCGGGCGCATTCAACAAACTAGTATCAAGAGGGCAGTCAGACTATGGCAAGGGCGTTGCAGTCAACACCAGCATTTTTCAGCTGCTGTTGATGTACTAGGCAAGATCACGCTTAGTAGTTTGCCATTGCTTTCTGAGCGACCGGCTCACATACCCAGTAAGTTACCGACGCGGCGAGAACCGCTACCAGTTCTCGCGCACATCACGTCACTCACGAGAGTATACGGGATTACGGAGAAAGAAGCTAACTCCTAGGCCAGGAAGACCGACGAATGGTACATGGCTATGTCATAATCATGCAAAATAAATAAATAAATAAAATAAATAAATAAAATACAGAGGTTCCAATGAAGCTGATAGGGGAAACAAATGTGGACATCAGAGGACTAGCTAAACACCAATCTTAAAAAGATGTCGTGTACAGGTTTGTTAGTACGAATAATTTAGTTTTTCTCGTTTCGAGGCGAAGGACTTACGGACGCAATTCGAAATCCCGCATATCCGCGTTCGAAACACAGCTGCAGACGATTTGGCAGAAAACAGTCTTGCGTTGGTTTTTTTTACGAAATGGTATGGATGCCGGTCGTTCAAAAAGCAATGGAAAGCTACTGAAAGTAAACTTGCCAAGAGATCACAACAGCAAAACATTCTGGGGTTGACTGCAACACCCTGTAAAGGTTATGTAACTAACTTTAATTTATTTTAATACAAGGGAAATAATTGCATCTAGGTTGAAGTCATATTACGGTTTTAGCAATCAAGGGCAACAATTATAGATTTCACTATATTTGTACTGACAGCTATTTTGCAAGAGAAGTATAAAACTATTCCTGTAACAATTGTATACGTATTCTGAAAAGTATAAATTGAATGTTACCATCATAAAAGCTATATACAGTTTTGAATATTATTTGAAATTTTAGGCACCAAATTGTTGTATAATAAATATTGTTTAATAAATTATTTATTTCTTTATCTGCTAGGCCGCGTCTGTCTAAACAAAAACGTAGTTACTCTGGTTTCTCTTCACAACGTATACATCTTTCGCTTCATTTAATAAGCAGTTACTATACACAGCTCAGGTGACACCGCTTCATAAAAAAGGTACGTTGGTTCTCACTATTACCGGACCTGGCGCGGCGGCCAAAGGCACGCCCCATTTAATTGCCAGCACGTCGCTCGGCCCATGCGGGGTGCCCGCTGGCGGAGTAGCGGACATCTACAGATATGAGACACCCACGCGGTGGTTTGTAAATCTGACCCAAGCTGCCCATGTGGCAGTTTACAAAGGCCTGCATGGCAAGACGATAAAACTGCCGACGGAGGGACTCGAGGTGTCGATCGAACACTTTGAAAAGGAACGAGAACGTGTGACGATTCATTGGCTCCCCAACACGATTCCTCCAGAGGGAGTCAAGTTCATCGTAAAACAGACAATTGGGGACGAAAATGCGGAAGTATTCCGCATTAAGTACGGTGGCGGAAAATGGGGAGTCCTGTGCACCCCCAAAAAACCAATACCTCATTACGCCAAGATTACAGCTCCTGGGAAAATCACAGGAGACCACCGTATTATGTTCACAATAGTGGGCCGTCGCACCGAATGCCCAACATGTGGCCTGGACTCACACAGGGCCAACAAATGCCCGAGCCGGAGGCAAAAGAAAGACAATATAAATATCACACAACCAACTGAAAGATCACAAGAAGATTTCCCCTCACTCGGGGGAAAACATCAAACAATTTCGAACAACAAAAAACAAGATGTCGCCGAGACAGCCGGCCAAAAAGAAGCCACGAGGCCAGACGAGGCCTCAGAAACAGTGACAAAAACAACACAAGAAGACGAAATCGACGGCTTTCAAGTCGTCGGCCACGGCCGAAAAAGACAATGGAGAGACAGAAGGAACTCGTCACCCAGCAAAGACGTGAAAGAAGAGGAGGAAGGGAATGTCCTCTTCCAACCAAACAAGAAATCCTCAAAAACACAAGAAAAACAGAACGAAAACAGCGATGAGGAAGGGCCAATTTTCATCAACACGGATACTGACACCGACGACGGAGACCAAGAGGAGGACGACAACAACAAAGGAAACACCACAGAGGGAGATAAAACCCAAAACTAAAGACAAGACAGACAAAGGTACTAACTCTTAAACTACACATTAATTAGTTTTTTTTTTTTTTTTTATTATTTATAAATGGCTGACAATTTATGTTTAGTTAGTTTAAATATCCGTGGGATGAAAATGAAATTACAACATATAGTCACACTCATACACAAACACAAACCGGATTTTCTTTTATTACAAGAAACTAACATCAAAACAGACTTTGAAGCAGCAGAATTAGTGACACGGCTAGGATTAAGAAACTCGTGTTTCAGTTTGGCGAAACATAACGTAGGGTCAGGGACAGCCATTCTCCAAATTTCCGACACGTGGACTATTTTTAGAACACACACAGACGCACAAGGTAGAATTTCCACAGTTCAAGTTAAAAACGACACACACTCATTTGTCATTGTGAACATACACGCACCACCTAACTACAATTATCAGCCTCTATTTTATGAAAATTTAGACGACTTACTAACACAGACATACAGGGGACAAAATATTGTTCTTGCCGGCGATTACAATTGTGTTCTTGAAGTTTTAGACGTGGTAGGTGGGGAGGTGGGAAAACAGCTGAGGAGAGCCGGCAGGGACAGCTTACATCAACTTGACACACTACGAAATATAATCGATACACACAACCTCACAGACGCATTCAGGCATACACACCCCGACAGTAGAGAAACGACATACACAAACAAAACACACAACAGATCATCTAGATTAGACCGGATTTACACGCCCGCAACACATCACATCATACAAACCAAACACCTACGGGAAACATTAGATTACACAGACCACAAAGCAATACTAGTACACATCAGCACAAACAGCACAAACACGCAGCCAAACAAAAGGTCACCTCACTGGAAGTTCAATAATTTATTATTGGAACACTCAGAATATGCAAAACATATGAAACAGCTCATACACACGTACACAGACAATATACCGACTGAGAACATCACACAATACTGGGACTTATTGAAAAACACCATACGAAGCAGAACACAACATCTAGCAACCATGATCCACAAAGACAGACTAAGACAGGAGCGCATCATACAGACAGCCATACGACTAACAAAACAAACAGACAGAGATGCACATCACTTACACACATTAGAAGCACAACTAGAAGAACACAAACAACACAGATATCTGGGTGCTCTTCTCAGAAAAAAACTCAACACAATTACACAAGAGTCAGCTACGAGGCAATATTTAGCAATAGAACAGAATGTACAACGTAACAGACAAATAAGCAAAATATCAGACATGCAAGGAAACATGCAGACAGAAACACCACACATAGAGACTGCTTTCCAACAACACTACACACAACTATTCACAGCAGAGACAGTCGACACACAGATACAAGACAACTTCTTACAGTACACAAAGAAATTATCTGACACAGACAAAGACACACTGGACACAGAACTGACACTGACAGACATAACACAGGCACTAAGCACACTAAACAAAGACAAAACTCCAGGACCAGACGGTTTGACAGTAGAATTCTACCAACACTTCTTTCCTATTCTAGGCAATCTTCTCCTCAAAGTCTATCAGGAAGCCTTTGACAAAAAAAAATCTTCCGGACAGCTGCAACATGTCTTACATTACACTCATATGCAAGGATAAAACTGACAAAACACAACTGAAGAACTACAGACCAATTTCCTTACTCAACACAGACTACAAGATACTCGCCAAATCACTCACCAACAAACTTAAACCTTTCATGCCAACACTAATACACCCAGACCAACAGTGCAGTGTCAAAGACAGAAATATACACAAACACACACACCTCATTAGGGACATTATTAACTACACACATGGAAAAGACTGTCCATCCTCCATCTTATCCTTGGATCAAGAGAAGGCCTTCGACAGAATTTCCCACACTTACCTACATAGGACACTAGAACACTGTAACATAGGAGAGTACTACAGGCAGTGGATACAGATCTTGTACAAAAATCCTGAGAGCAGAGTGTTGGTGAACCATTCACTGACAGCTAGCTTCAGGCTCACGAGATCTGTAAGACAAGGATGTCCCTTATCACCACTCCTGTATGTGCTGACTCTAGAACCCTTATTAGAGAAGATAAGGCAAGACACTAGTATTAAAGGAACCTTCCTGCATGGGATAGGAGAGCAGAAGCTCATCGCCTATGCAGATGACACTGCCTTCTTTCCCACCAGCAACACATTAATAAGGAATATACTTCACACCTTTACCCATTTTGGAAAAGGCAGTGGAGCCAAAATTAATGTACAGAGATCACAGATAATGGGCCTGGGAAAGTGGAAACAAAAGGCTGATTTCCCTCCAGATCTGAAACACATAGACACCATGAAGCTGTATGGGATCACATTTCCATGCGATCCCACAGAAACACACAGACAGACATGGCACGCACTGACCGAACAGATCACAGACATGTTACACAGGTATAGGTACAAGACATCCACAATATTTGGTAGAAGTACAATAGTCAACACATACATATTACCCAAAATAATATATCTAGCGACAGTACTGGACCCTCCTAAACAGACCGTCACAAACATAAACAAACAAATCAGACGCTTCATCTTCACCAACACGATACACAGCATTAAACACAAAACTCTCATACAAGACAGGAAACAAGGCGGGATTTCACTACAGGACATCCAGACAAAAATACTGTCACTTAGAATCAGTCACATAGGTAAAATCATCAGACACCCAGAACAGAACAGACTAGCACTATACTACATAGGCCACAACATCAAACATCTC
Source organism: Cepaea hortensis (assembly GCA_963921405.1). Lineage (NCBI taxonomy): Eukaryota > Metazoa > Mollusca > Gastropoda > Stylommatophora > Helicidae > Cepaea > Cepaea hortensis. The sequence continues at coordinate 31,402,993 of OY992889.1, read as the reverse complement.
ACACCTCTTAACAATGCAACTGCACACTACCAGGGAAGACTGCCAACATTCTATCAGACATGCATACAGGCAATAAAAGGACATGAACAGTTAATACAGCAAACAACACACACAATATACAAACATTTAGTTAGAGAACAAGCACCATCACTAAGACTTAGGATTAAAAGAGGACACAACTACTTCATGACAGACTTCACATGCACCTTTTCAAACCTACACAACAAACACATAACACCAAAAGCTAGGGAGATCACATATAGACTGTTATACAATATGACCCCAACAACACAGGTAGAAGCATACATATCCAAACAATGTCAATTATGTAGAAACAACACACAAGAGACAGAGGAACACATCTATTATACATGTCCAACAATTACTGCCACACGCGCAACACTCAAACACCTCATACAAACACACACAGGCAAACAAACCGACATATATAAAGCAATTTTTCTCAATACTATCCCACGGACAGCTAAGGACATACATACAAAACTACTGGTAGCACTTTCTTACTACAGACAACTTATATGGACCTGCAGAAATTTTGCCAGATACAAACACCACACATATAACACACATTTAATTTCCTTTATGTACACACACAAGATATCACAACTATTTCCAGAGTAAATCATATGTACTCCTCCTAATTTTATTACAAATTTGGTATACATGAGGGCGAGAAAGAGAGTAAAAACTGTGAGTGAATGATTAAAAAGTTCACAAATGGTCTAAAGACCAATGGAAAATCCCTTATGTAAAGAATAGTGGAAGTATAAATGCTTGGTTTATTTGCTTCAAAATGATGGTTTCAACCCTTATAGATAAGGGAAAAAGAAAAAAGGAGAAAAGAAGATCAACTCCTCCCATTCCAAATTACTATTTTATGGAATGGTTTGCTTCAAATGCACTTGTTGTGCTATACTACCACCACTACAAAGATTATCACTTTAGTAAATAAACTCACATATCTGTTATACTATTATTATTATTATTATTATTATTATTATTATTACTATTATTATTACTATTATTATTATTATTATGATTATCATCATTGTTATTATGACTATCCTTATTCTACCTTTACTGTCCTTAGGATCATTAATGTTATAAGTATTATTGATATCATCATTATTATTTTACAATTTCACCTCCCCCGTGCCCCCCTCCCCTCCCCCCTTTGCTTATGGTTTGTTGCCTTTGCTACTAACCCCACTGGTTGGTTCAAACATTTGTCCTGCCTGTGCCATCATTAAGGGTGGTCAGGAGGGCATTGATGAAATGGAACAATTGGTGGGAGGGTAGCGCGGGAAACAAAAATGTAAAGATTTCCCTTTCTCTTAGTCACCCCCTTTGAATCATGTGAGTGAGTGTTGAATGAATGAATAAATACAAAAACACATATGGTTATCAAACCAATGATACTGTAAAAACTTATGCAAATACAAATGTTTGGTTAATTTTTAGTAAAAAAAAAGAAAGAGAGAGCAAAGAGGAAAATATGAATGAACCCCTACATTTAGGGGAAAAAAAAAACAAAAAAAAAAACAAAAAAAAACAAGGAGGAAAATAAAACCCACTCCTTTACTCCAAGTATTACTAAAAACTGCAGTTTGCATGTGTATGTACCTGCTAGGCTATGTTTAACACCATTACAAAGGAAATCATCCTAGCAAATGGAATCACATATTGTAAAAATGTTATCATTTTCATAACTATTATCACCATTGCTGGTTTTTTTTAAAATTGCTGTCATTACCCCCAGTATGTCTCTTCTTGTCATTATTACTATTGCCATCATTAGTAATAAAACAAAAAACCCTTTCCCATGTGCCCCCCTCCCCTTGCTCATGGTTTGTGTTTGCCTTTGCTGATACCCACACCGGTTTGGTTCAAATAATTATCCTGCCTTTACCATCATTGCCCGGATAAGGTTGATGAAAGCATTGGTGGAATGAAACAAATTGTTGAGGAGATGGCAAGGGAAACAAAAATGTAAAGATTGTAAAAAAGTTTGTGCAAATACTGATGCTTGTTTTACTTTTTACAAAAAGTAAAAAAAAAAAAAAAAAGAGGAAGGGAAAAAATGAATGAACCCTTACAAATATGACCAAAAAATAAGCAAGGAGAAAAAGAAAACCAACTCCTTTTACTTCTACTATTATTGAACATTGCATGCATATGTAAAAAAAAAACAAAAAAACAACAACAATAAGCAAGGAGAAAAAAGATAACCAACTCCTTTTTACACCTACTATATTATTTAACAGTGCAGGATGCAATTGTTATTGTATGTACCTGCCATGTTTTAACACCATTCCTAAGAAAAACATTTAGCCAATGGAATCACATGTTTGGAAAATGTGATCTTTATCAAAACAAATCCTACCATTGTGTTTATAAATATTAGCATTGCTGTCATCACCCTTAGTAGTTTTTTTTATTCCTTGTCATTATTATTATAAGATGTATTTCATGTAAACACCATTCCTAAGGTAATCAATTTAGCACATAAAATCACATGTTAAAACTATTATTTATTATCATTGAGTCTACCACTAGTCTCAGCACTGTTAATCCTTGTCACTATGATATTTATTTATGTATTTGGTTGTTACTTTGCATTATTATCATTGTAATCACTATTAATATATATGGCTTTGTAAACTCGCATACTATCACATCCCCCTTTCCCACCCTTTTGATACTGTGATTGTTGTCTCTGCTGCCACCCTCGCCGTTTTGTTTCAGTTCTGCACCGCCATGTTTATCATCACCGAGGGTGATGGTACTTGGTAGGAGTTTTTGGAGCTGACAGGAGAGCGGGGAGGCAGGGGAAATAATAACAGCCCGCTAACATCACGCTTTTGATTTAAAATATTTCCTTACAACAATGTCAATGGAAAAATGTTTAAATGTATAAAATATTTGTAATTTTTGCGCATATGTCACCTACACGCCCACATGCAACGCTCTGTAAAAACACGCACACAAATACTGAACACACAGTACGCATGTAACAACACAAACAATACAAATGCAACAACTACCCCTCCTGCACTGTAAACTAGGATACTCCTTGACAAACCCCCTCCCCCCCCCCACCTTCTCGATACTGTTGGTTTTGATGCTGCTGCTGCCTTCACCGGTCGGTTCTAACAAGTTTTACTGCCTTGTTCCTCATTACCAAGTGGTGATGATGGTATTGGTGGGGTTGGAGCTGACAGGTGAGAGGGTGGCAGAAAGAAAATAATGGTATACTACCGTCTTGTTGTTGTTTGTACTCGTTTTTCGTTACCCTTCATTTCAAATGTAAAAATGTTGAAACAAATGTTGTAAAAATTTGCGCATATGTCACCTACACTTCCAAATGCAACGCTCTGTAACAACACGAACAATACAAATGCAAATGTTTCTTAACACTCAATAAAAGTTTTTAAAAAAAATTTAAAAAAAAAAAAAAAAAAAAAATAATTTAATAAGCAGTTCAAACATTTGTCCTGCCTGTACCATCACTAAGGGTGGTCGGAGGGGCATTGGAGTGAAAGCGATTAGTAGGAATGCGGCAAGGTAAACAAAAATGTAAAGATTTCCCTTTCTCCTTGTCACCCCTTTTGAATCATGTGAGGGAGTGTTGAAGGAATAAATACAAAATCACATATGGTTACCAAATCAATAATACTGAAATAAATTTGTGCAAATACAAATGATTGAGGAAATGAGGAGGAAAAAAAACCCAACTCCCTGTACTACAACTATTATTAACAACTATATTTGGCTTGTGTATGTACACTGCTATGCTATGTTAACACCATTCCAAAGAAAATCATCCTAGCAAATGGAAACCACAATTTGCAAAAAGTTTATCATTTTCATAACCATTATTACCATTGCTAGTTTTTTAGATTGGCTATTAATACCCTCAATATGTCTCTTCTTGTCATTATTATTATTGTCATCATTAGTAATAAACAAAATCCCTTTCCCATGTGCCCCCCCATCCCCTTGCTCATGGTTTGTTGCTGCCTTTGCTGATACCCACACCGGTTTGGTTCAAATATCTATCCTGCCTTTACCATCATTGCCCAGATAGTGGTGATAAGGGCATTGATGGAGTGAAACAAATTGGTGAGAAGATGGCAAGGGAAACAAAAATGTAAAGATTGTTAAAATGTTGTGCAAATACTGATGCTTGTTTACTTTTTACATAAAGTTTAAAAAAAAAAAAAAAAAAAGAGGAAGGGAAAAAATGAATGAACCCTTACAAATAAGAAAAAAAAAAAAATAAGCAAGGAGAAAAAGATAACCAACTCCTTTTACTTCTACTATTATTGAACATTGCATGTTGCAAGTATATGTATAATTAAAAAAAAAAAAAATAAGCAAGGAGAAAAAAAAGATAACCAACTCCTTTTTACACCTACTATATTACTGAACAGTGCAGGATGCAATTGTTATTGTAGGTACCTGCCATATTTTAACACCATGTCTAAGAAAATCATTTTAGCAAATGGAATCACATGTTTGGAAAATGTGATCATTATCAAAACAAATCCTACCATTGTGTTTATTAATATTAGCATTGCTGTCATCACCCTTAGTAGGTTTTTATTCCTTGTCATTATTATTATAAGATGTATTTCATGTAAACACCATTCCTAAGGTAATAAATTTAGCACATAAAATCACATGTTAAAACTATTATTTATTATCATTGAGTCTATCACTAGTCTCAGCACTGTTATTCCTTGTCACTATGATATTTATTTATGTATTTGGTTGTTACTTTGCATTATTATCATGTAATCACTATTAATATATATGGCTTTGTAAACGTGTATACTATCACATCCCCCTTTCCCACCCTTTTGATACTGTGATTGTTGTCTCTGCTGCCACCCTCACCGTTTTGTTTCAGTTCTACACCGCCATGTTTATCATCACCGAGAGTGATGGTACTTGGTAGAAGTTTTTGGAGCTGACAGGAGAGCGGGGAGGCAGGGGAAAAAATAACAGCCCGCTACCATCACGCTTTTGATTTAAAATATTTCCTTACAACAATGTCAATAGAGAAATGTTTAAATGTATAAAATATTTGTAATTTTTGCGCATATGTCACCTACACGCCCACATGCAACGCTCTGTAAAAACACGCACACAAATACTGAACACACAGTACGCATGTAACAACACAAACAATACAAATGCAACAACTACCCCTCCTGCATTGTAAACTAGGATACTCCTTGACAACCCCCTTCCCCCCCCCCACCTTTTCGATACTGTTGGTTTTGATGCTGCTGCTGCCTTCACCGGTCGGTTCTAACAAGTTTTACTGCCATTTTCCTCATTACCAAGTGGTGATGATGGTATTGGTAGGGTTGGAGCTGACAGGTGAAAGGGTGGCAGAGGGAAAATAATGGTATACTACCGTCTTGTTGTTGTTTCTACTCGTTTTTCGTTACCCCCCATTTCAAATGTAAAAAGGTTGAAACAAATGTTGTAAAAATTTGCGCATATGTCACCTACACTTCCAGATGCAACGCTCTGTAACAACACGAACAATACAAATGCAAATGTTTCTTAACACTCAATAAAAGTTTTAAAAAAAAAAAAAAAAAAAAAAAAAAAAATTTGATAAGCAGTTCAATCCTCCCTCTGTCTGGAGGGGGGAAAACATTTTTTACTGGCCTTCTAGGGCCACACTTTTTTAAGAAAAAAAAAATTAATATTTTGAAAGTTCATAGTCGAAAAGACAATGGGAGACGAAAACGCGGCAGTTTTCAGAATCCAATACGGTGGTGGCAAATGGGGAGTACTGTGCACCCCCACAAAACCGGTGCCGCACTACGCAAAGATCACGGCGCCAGGGAAAATAACAGGCGACCACCGTATAATGTTCTCTATGCCCGGTCGCCGGACCCAATGTCCATTTTGCAGTCTAGACGATCACTGGTCAAATAAATGCCCGACAAGGCGGCAGAAGAAAGACAATAACAAGAAAACTTCTGAATCAACACAAGAGGATTTCCCGGCAATCACGGGTAAGGCCGACACACAGAAAAACAACGCTGTCCAAGCTGACGTCGAGGTAGCTAGCAGACCGGTGACCACGGAGACGGCCGTAGAAACTCAATCGAAAACAATTTCACAAGAAACCAACGACGACGGTTTCAAAACCGTTCACTACGGCAGAAAAAGACAGTGGGCAGAGAGAAGAAATTCCTCAAACAACAAAGACATAAGAGAAGAGGAGGAAAGATCTTCCCCCTCTCTTTCCAAACCATGCAAGAAAGCTGCTACAAAACAGAACGAAAACAGAGACAATGAAGGACCACTTTTTATAAACACTGACGAAGACACCGACGAAGACCACGAGGAGAACGATGCCCACAAAAATATTATCACAACCGAAGACACGACCCAGATTTGAATTAACACAGAAAAGATAAAGGTAATCACTTAAATTAAGCCACCATGTTGTTTAAATTTAATTTTAAAAATGGCAGACAACTTATGTTTAATTAGTTTGAATATTCGTGGTATGAAAATGAAATTACAACATATAGTCACACTCATACACAAACACAAACCCGATTTTATTTTACTACAAGAAACAAACATTAAAACAGACTTTCAAGCAGCAGAACTTGAAACACGTTTAGGATTAAGAAATTCGTGTTTCAGTTTGGCCAAACATAAAGTAGGGTTAGGGACAGCCATTCTCCAAATTTCCGACACGTGGACTATTTTTAGAACACACACAGACCCACATGGTAGAATTTCCAGTTCAAGTTAAAAACGACACACACTCATTTGTCATAGTCAACATACACGCACAACCTAACTACAATTATCAACCTCTATTTTATGAACATTTAGACGACTTACTAACGCAGACATACAGGGGACAAAATATTGTTCTTGCCGGCGATTACAATTGTGTACTTGAAGATTTAGACGTGGTGGGTGGGGAGGTGAGAACACAGCTGAGGAGAGCCGGCAGGGACAGCTTACATCAACTGGACACACTACGAAATATCGATACACACAACCTCACAGACGCATTCAGGCATACACACCCCGACAGTAGAGAAACGACATACACAAACAAAAAACACAACAGATCATCTAGATTAGACCGGATTTATACGCCTGCAACACATCACATCATACAAACCAAACACCTACGGGAAACTTTAGATTACACAGACCACAAAGCAATACTAGTACAAATCAGCACAAACAGCACAAACACGCAGCCAAACAAAAGGTCACCTCACTGGAAGTACAATAATTCACTATTGGAACACTCAGAATATGTAAAATATATGACACAGCTCATACACACGTACACAGACAATATACCGACTGAGAACATCACACAATACTGGGACTTATTGAAAAACACCATACGAAGCAGAACACAACATCTAGCAACCATGATCCACAAAGACAGACTAAGACAGGAGCGCATCATACGGACAGCCATACGACTAACAAAACAAACAGACAGAGACGCACATCACTTACACACATTAGACGCACAACTAGAAGAACACCAACAACACAGATATCTGGGTGCTCTTTTCAGAACAAAACTCAACACAATTACACAAGAGTCAGCTACGAGGCAATATTTAGCAATATAACAGAACGTACAATGTAACAGACAAATAAGCAAAATATCAGACATGCAAGGAAACATGCAGACAGAAACACCACACATAGAGACTGCTTTCCAACAACACTACACACAACTATTCACAGCAGAGACAGTCGACACACAGATACAAGACAACTTCTTACAGTACACAAAGAAATTATCTGACACAGACAAAGACACACTGGACACAGAACTTACACTGACAGACATAACACAGGCATTGAGCACACTAAACAAAGACAAAACTCCAGGACCAGACGGTTTGACAGTAGAATTCTACCACCGCAGAAGTCGGATGTGTCGGCCTAACGGCGCAAGAACGCAGCTCTGCTGTAAACAGGCACAACGCAATCACATCCGAAAAAAAACTCCGGATGAACGAAGAAGAAGAAGAAGAATTCTACCAACACTTCTTTCCTATTCTAGGCAATCTTCTCCTCAAAGTCTATCAGGAAGCCTTTGACAAAAAAAATCTTCCGGACAGCTGCAACATGTCTTATATTACACTCATATGCAAAGATAAAACTGACAAAACACAACTGAAGAACTACAGACCAATTTCCTTACTCAACACAGACTACAAGATACTCGCCAAAACACTCACCAACAAACTTAAACCTTTCATGCCAACACTCATACACCCCGACCAACAGTGCAGTGTCAAAGACAGAAATATACACAACCACACACACCTCATTAGAGACATAATCAACTACACACATGGGAAAGACTGTCCATCCTCCATCTTATCCTTGGATCAAGAGAAGGCCTTCGACAGAATTTCCCACACATACCTGCATAGGACACTAGAATTTTGTAACATAGGAGAATACTACAGGCAGTGGATACAGATCTTGTATAAAAATCCTGAGAGCAGAGTGTTGGTGAACCATTCACTGACAGCTAGCTTCAGGCTCACGAGATCTGTAAGACAGGGATGTCCCTTATCACCACTCCTGTATGTGCTCACCCTAGAACCTTTATTAGAGAAAATAAGGCAAGACACTAATATTAAAGGAAGCTTCTTGCATGGGATAGGAGAGAAGAAGATCATCGCCTATGCAGATGACACTGCCTTCTTTCTCACCAGCAACACATCAATAAGAAATATACTCCACACCTTTACCCATTTTGGAAAAGGCAGTGGAGCCAAAATTAATGTACAGAAATCACAGATAATGGGACTGGGAAAGAGGAAACAAAAGGCTGATTTCCCTCCAGATCTGAAACACATAGACACCATGAAGCTGTATGGGATCACATTTCCATGTGATCCCACAGAAACACACAGACAGACATGGCACGCACTGACCGAACAAATCACAGACATGTTACACAGGTATAGGTACAAGACATCCACAATATTTGGTAGAAGCACAATAGTCAACACATACATATTACCCAAAATAATATATTTAGCAACAGTACTGGATCCTCCCAAACAGACCGTCACAAACATAAACAAAGAAATCAGACGCTTCATCTTCACCAACACAATACATAGCATTCAACACAAAACTCTCATACAAGACAGGAAACAAGGGGGATTGCACTACAGGACATCCAGACAAAAATACTGTCACTTAGAATCAGTCACATAGGTAAAATCATCAGACACCCAGAACAGAACAGACTAGCACTATACTACATAGGCCACAACATCAAACATCTCACACCTCTTAACAAAGCAACTGCACACTACCAAGGAAGACTACCAACTTTCTATCAGACATGCATACAGGCAATAAAAGGACATGAACAGTTAATACAGCAAACAACACACACAATATACAAACATTTAATTATAGAACAAGCACCATCACTAAGACTTAGGAATAAAAGAGGACACACATACTTCATGACTGACTTCACATGCACCTTTTCAAACCTACACAACAAACACATAACACCAAAAGCTAGGGAGATCACATATAGACTGTTATACAGTATGACCCCCACAACACAGGTAGAAGCATACATATCCAAACAATGTCAATTATGTAGAAACAACACACAAGAGACAGAGGAACACATTTATTATACATGTCCAACAATTACTGCCACATGCGCAACACTCAAACACCTCATACAAACACACACAGGCAAACAAACCGACATATATAAAGCAATTTTTCTCAATACTATACCAAGGACAGATAAGGACATACATACAAAACTACTTGTAGCACTCTCTTACTACAGAAAACTTATATGGACCTGCAGAAATTTTGCCAGATACAAACACCACACATATAACACACATTTAATTTCCTTTATGTACACACACAAGCTATCACAACTATTTCCAGAGTAAATCATATGTACTCTTCCTTATTTTATTACAAATTTGGTATACATGAGTGCGAGAAAGAAAGTAGAAACTGTGAGTGAATGATTAAAAAAAACAGATCACATATGGTCAAAAGACCAATGGAAAATGCTTCCAAATGATTGGTTTCAACCCTTATAGATAAGAGGAAAAAGAAAAAAACGGGAAAAGAAAATCAACTCCTCCCATTCCAAATTACTATTAATGGAATGTTTGCTTTAAATGCACTTGCTGTGCTATACTACCACCACTACTAAGACTATCACTTTAGTAAAAAGAATCACATATCTACTATACTATTATTATAAATATTTTATTATTATTATTTTTACTATTTATTAGTATCTTTATTATAATTACTATCTCTATCTTACCTTTATTATCATTAGTATCTTTAATTTTACAAGTATAAATGATAACATCTTTATCAATTTTATAATTTCAGCTCCCATGTTTCCTCCACCCCCCTCCCCTTTGTTTAAGTTTTGTTGCTTTTGCTACTACCCCCACTAATTGTTTCAAACATTTGTCCTGCCTGTACCATCATTAGTGGTCATGAGGCATTGGTAGAGTGGAACCAATTGGTGGGAGGGTGGCGAGGGAAACAAATGTAGACTTCCCCCTTTCCTTGTAGTCAATACTTACCTTATTATCCTTAGCATCATTTGCAAGTATTAGGAATACCATCATTATTAATTTACAACTTCATCTCCCCGGGTGCCCCCTTTTGCTTATGGTTTGTTGCCTTTGCTACCACCCCCACTGGTCGGTTCAAACACTTGTCCTGCCCGTACCATCATTAAGAGTGGTCATGAGGGCATTTGGTGGAGTGGAACTGATTGGTGAGAGTGAGGCAAAGTAAACAAAAATGTAAAGATTTCCCTCTCTCTTTGTCACCCCCTTTGAATCATGTGAGTGAGTGTTGAATGAATGAATACAAAATCACATATGGCTACCAAACAAATGATACTGTAAAAATTTGTGTAAATACAGATGCTTAGGGAAATGAGAAAAACAAAACCAACTCCCTTTACTCCAACTATTATTAAAAACTGCAGTTTGCATTTGTATGTACCTGCGATGCTATGTTAACACCATTCCAAAGAAAATCATCCTAGCAAATGGAATCACAATTTGTAAAAAAGTTTATCATTTTCATAACTATTATTACCATTGCTGGTTTTTATATTGCTGTTATTACCCTCAGTATGTCTCTTCTTGTCATTACTATTATTGTCATCATTATAAATAAAACAAAAACCCTTTTCTCATGTGTCCCCCTTCCCCTCGCTCATGGTTGTTGTTGCCTTTGCTGATACTCACACCGGTTTGGTTCAATATTTATCCTGCCTTTACCATCATTGCGCAGATAGTGGTGAGAAAAGACTTTGGTGGAGTGGAACAAATTGGTGAGAGGATGGCAAGGGAAACAAAAAATTTAAAGATTTCCCCTATTCCTTGTATAACCCCCATTCACATGTAAATGTATTCAAGGAATGAAATATGCTAATGGATAAATTACCTATGTTGTAAACACAAAATACCACAGACATCTCCAGAGCAAACACGGGTACTCTTCTTTATGAGTTTATGGTATACATGAGTGTGAGAAAGAAACAGGAAAATGTGAGTGAATGTTGAATGAATGAATACAAAGCCACACATAGTTGCCAAACCAATGAGACTGTAAATATTTGTGTTGATACAAATGATTGTTTATTTAAATAAACAAAAAACAAATAAAGAGGGAGGGGGAAAAGGTGAATGAACCCTTACAATTAAGACAAAAGACTAAAAAATAAGCAAGGAGAAAAAAGAAAACCAACTCCTTTTACAAATACTATTATTGAACATTGCAGGTTGCAATTGTTTTGTAACTGCTATGCTATGCTAACACCATCCCAAATTTAATCATTTAGCAAATGGAATCACATGTTTGGAATATGTGATCATTACCATAACTATTATTATCATTGCTGTTTATTATCATTGCTGTTATCACCCCTAGTGGTCTGCTTTTTGTCATTATTATTATTGATGTATTTAGTGTTTATTTGCATTAATATTACTTTATCATTATTAATATATAACCATCATCTCCCATGTTACCCCCCTTTCACATGCAAATGTGTTCAAGAAATGAAACATGCAAATGGGTATCTTCCCATGCTATAAACACAAAATATCACAGATATCTCCTGAGTAAACACAAGTACCCTTCTTTAAGATATCAAATTTAATATACATGAGTGCGAGAAAGAAACAGGCAAAAGTGAGTGAATGTTGAATGAATGAACACAAAATCACAGATGTTTACCAAACCAATGAGATTGTAAATATTTATGTTGATACAAATGCTTGTTTTATTTACTTTAAAAAAAAAAAAAAGGGAAAAAGAAAAAATGAATGAACCCTTACAATTAAGACCCAAAAAAAAAAAAAAAAAAAAAAGTAAGAAAGGAGAAAAAAGATAACCAACTCCTTTTACACCTACTATATTATTGAACAGTGCGGTTTGCAATTGTTATTGTATGTACTTGCCATGTATTAACACCATCCCTAAGAAAATCCTTTTAGCAAATGGAATCACATGTTTGGAAAATGTGATCATTATCAAACTATTTTTATCATTGCGTTTATTAGCATTGCTGATATCACCCTTAGTATTTTTATTCTTTGTCATTATTATTATAGATGTATTTCATGGAAACATTGCTGTTATTATCATTGCTGACGGTTATTGTTATCACCCTTAGCAGTTTTATTCTTTGTCATTTTTATTATTTATGTATTTGGTTGTTCATTTGCATTATTATCATTGTTATCATTATTAATATATATGGCTTTGTAAACCCGTAAACTGTCACATCCCCCTTTCCCACCTTTTTGATACTGTAATTGTCGATTTCTGCTGCCGCCCTCGCCTTTTGTTTGTAAACAGTTTTTGCACCGCCATGTTTCATTAACACCGAGAGATGGTGATGGTACTTGGTAGGAGATTTTGGAGCTGACAGGAGAGCGAGGCGGCATGGGAAATAACAACGGCGCACTACCATCACGCATTTTTGTTTTGAAATATTTCCTTACAACAATGTCAATGAAGAAAGTTTCAATGTATAAAATGTTGGAAATTTTGCGCATATGTCACCTACACGTCCACATGCAACGCACTGTAAAAACACGAACAATACAATTCGCAACGATTTTAACACTCAATAAAAGTTTAAAAAAAATATATATATATATATTTTGACCGAAGATACAGCCCAGATTTGACGTACCACAGAAAAGATAAAGGTAATCACTTGAATTAAAACAAATAGTCACACTCATACACAAACACAAGCCAGATTTTCTTTTATTACAAGAAACAAATATCCGAACAGACTTTGAAGCAGCAGAATTGGTAACACGGCTCGGATTAAAAGATTCGTCATTCAGTTTGGCGGAAAACAACACAAGGTCAGGGACAGCGATCTTACAAATTTCCGACACATGGACTATTTTTAGGTCACACAGAGACCCACATTGTAGGATTTGTACAGTTGAGGTAAAAAACGAGGCACACACGTACGCTATTGTTAACATACATGCACCACCAAACTACAATTATCAACCTCTATTTTATGAACAGTTAGACGATTTATTAACACAGACATACAGGGGATAAAATATTGTTCTTGCCGGTGATTTCAACTGTGTTCTTGAAGGAATGGATGTGGTAGGAGGTAAAGTAAGAACACAGCTGAGGAGGTCCGGCAAGGACAGCATACATCAACTAGACACACTGCTAAACATCATCGATACACACAACCTCACAGACGCTTTCAGGAAAACACACCCCGACAGCAGAGAAACAACGCTCACAAACAAAGCACACAACAGATCATCCAGATTAGACAGATTCTACACACCCTCAACACAAAACATCATAAAATCCCAACACCCACGACAAACACTAGACTTCACAGACCACAAAGGTATACTAGTACACATTAGCCCAAACAGCACAGACACGCAGCCACACAAGTGTTCACCTCATTGGAAGTTTAATTGCACACTTCTGAAAGACACACGATATGTAAAATATATGACACAGCTCATACACACTTTCACAGACAATATACCGACTGAGAACATCACACAATACTGGGACTTGCTAAAAAACACGATACGAAGCAGAACACAACATATAGCAACCATGATTCACAAAGACAGACTAAGACATGATCGTATTATACAGACAGCCATACGACTAACAAAACAGACAGACAGAAATGCACTTCATTTACACACACTTGAAGCACAGCTAGAAGAACACCAACAACACAGATATATGGGTGCTCTTCTCAGAACAAAGCTCAACACAATTACACAAGAAACAGCCAGTACACAGTACATTGCAATAGAGCAGAATATACAGCATAGGAGACAAATCAGCAAAATATCAGACATGCAGGGAAACATGCAGACAGAAACACCACACATAGGGACCGCTTTCCAGCAACACTACACACAACTATTCACAGCAGAGGCAGTAGACACACAGATACAAGACAACTTCTTACAGTACACAAAGAAATTACCTGACACAGACAGAGAAACACTGGACACAGAACTGACACTGACAGACATAACACAGGCATTGAGCACACTAAACAAAGACAAAACTCCAGGACCAGACGGTTTGACAGTAGAATTCTACCAACATTTCTTTCCTATCCTAGGCAATCTTCTCCTTAAAGTCTATCAGGAAGCCTTTGGCAAACAACAATTACCTGAAAGCTGTAACATGTCATACATCACACTCATACGCAAAGACAACATCGACAAAACACAACTGAAGAACTACAGACCAATTTCCTTACTCAACACAGACTATAAGATACTTGCCAAATCACTCACCAACAAACTCAAACCTTTCATGCCAACGCGCATACACCCCGACCAACAGTGCAGTGTCAAAGACAGAAATATACACAACCACAACCACCTCATTAGAGACATAATCAACTACACACATGGGAAAGACTGTCCATCCTCCATCTTGTCCTTGGATCAAGAGAAAGCTTTGGACAGAATTTCCCACACTTACATGCATAGGACACTAGAACACTGTAACATAGGAGAATACTACAGGCAGTGGATACAGATCTTGTATAAAAATCCTGAGAGCAAAGTGTTGGTGAACCATTCACTGACAGCTAGCTTCAGGCTCACGAGATCTGTAAGGCAAGGATGTCCCTTATCACCACTACTGTATGTGCTCACCTTAGAGCCTTTACTAGAGAAGATAAGACAGGACACTAGTATTAAAGGAGCCTTCCTGCATGGGATAGGAGAGAAGAAGCTCGTCGCTTATGCAGATGAAACTGCCTTCTTTCCCACTAGCAACATCTCAATAAGGAACATACTCCACACCTTTACCCATTTTGGAAAAGGCAGTGGAGCCAAAGTAAATATACAGAAATCACAAATAATGGGTCTAGGAAAGTGGAAACAAAAGTCTGATTTCCCTCCAGACCTGAGACACACAGACACCATGAAGCTGTATGGGATCACATTTCCATGTGATCCCACAAAAAAAAACACACAGACAGACATGGCACTCACAGACCGAACAGATCACATACATGTTACATAGGTATAGGTACAAAACATCCACAATATTTGGTAGAAGCACAATAGTCAACACATACATAATACCCAAAATATTATACTTAGCGACAGTACTAGACCCTCCCAAACAGACCGTCACAAACATAAACATACAAATCAGACGCTTCATCTTCACCAACACAATACACAGCATAAAATACAAAACACTCATACAGGACAAAAAACAAGAGGGGATTGCACTACAGGACATCCACACAAAAATACTGTCAATTAGAATCAGTCACATAGGTAAAATCATCAGACATCCAGAACAACATAGATTAGCTTTATATTATATAGCACACAACATAAAATACCTCACACCTCTTAACAATGCAACTGCACACTACCAGGGAACACTGCCAACATTCTACCAGACATCCATACAGGCAATACAATGACATGAACAGTTAATACAGCAAACAACACACACAATATACAAACAGTTAGTTAGAGAGCAAGCACCATCACTCAAACTTAGGATTAAAAGAGGACACAAATACTTCATGTCTGACTTCACATGCACCTTTTCAAACCTACACAACAAACACATAACACCAAAAGCTAGGGAGATCACATATAGACTGTTATACAATATGACACCGACAACACAGACAGAAGCATACAAATTTAAACAAATATCACAGTGTCAGCTATGTAGAAATTACACAACAGAGACAGAGGAACACATTTATTATACATTTCCAACAATTACAGCCGTACGCGCAACACTCAAACACCTCATACAAACGCACACAGGCAAACAAACCGACATATATAAAGCAATTTCTCTCAACACTATACCAAAATCAGCAAAAGACATACATACAAAACTACTGACAGCTCTTTTTTACTATAGATATCTCATATGGACATGTAGAAACTCAGCCAGATACAAACACCGCACATATAACACACACTTAATATCATTTATGTACACGCACAAAATATCACAACTGTTTCCAGAGTAAATCATATGTATTCTTCTTTAATGTATTACAAATTTGGAATACATGAATGCGAGAAAGAAAGAAGAAACTGTGAGTGAATGGTGAGTGAATGATTATAAAATATCACATATGTACACCAAGACCAATGAATAATCCCTCATGTAAAGATTTGTGGAAGCATAAATGCCTGTTTTATTTGCTTCAAAATGATGATTTAACCCTTATAGATAAGGGGGGAAAAGAGAAAAGAAAATCAACTCCTTCCATCCAATGTATTAAATATTGGATGCTTGCTTTAAAAGCACTTGCTATGCTATACTACCACCATTACTAAGATTATCATTTTAGTAAATAGAATCACATATCTATTATTATTATTATTATTATTATTATTATTATTATTATTATTATTATTATTATTATTATTATTATTATTATTTTTATTATCATTATTATTATTACTATCATTATCCTACCTTATTATTCTTTGTATCATTAATGTTATAAGAATTATTGATATCATCATTATTATTTTACAACTTCATCTCCCTTGTGCCCCCTTTTGCTTATGGTTTTGTTGCCTTTGCTACTACCCCCACTGGTCGATTCAAACATTTGTCCTGCCTGTACCATCATTAAGATTGGTCATGAGGGCATTTGTGGAGTGGAACCAATTGGTGGGAGCTTGGCAAAGTGAACAAAAATGAAAAAAATTCCCTTTATCTTTTCACCCCCTTTGAATCATGGGAGTGAGTGTTGAATGAATGAATACAAAATCACATATGGTTACCAAACCAATGATACTCAACACTGGAAAAATTTTGTGTTAATACAAATGCTTGTTTATTTTTTTAATAAAAAAGAGAGAGAGCAAAGGGGGGGGGGGATGAATGAACCCTTACAGTTAAGGGAAGAAAGTAACCAACTCCTTTTACTCCAACTATTATTAAAAACTGCAGTTTGCATTTGTATGTACCTGCTATGCTATGTTAACACCATTCCAAAGAAAATCATCCTAGCAGATGGAATCACAATTTGTAAAAATGTTATCATTTTCATAACTATTATTACCATTGTTTTTTTTTTTTATATTTGCTGTTATTACCCTCAGTATGTCTCTTATTTTCATTACTATTATTGTCATAATTAGTAATAAAACAAAAATCCTTTTCCCATGTGCCCCCCTCGCTCATGGTAGTTGTAGCCTTTGCTGATACCCACAGAGGTTTGGTTCAAATATTTAACCTGCCTTTACCATCATTGCCCAGATAGTGGTGATGAAGACATTGGTGGAGTGGAACCAATTGGTGAGAGGATGGCAAGGGAAACAAAAATGTAAAGATTTCCACCTTTCCTTGTTTAACCCCCATTCATATGTATTCAAGTAAATGTATTCAAGGAATGGAATATGCTAATGGATAAATTTCCTATGTTGTAAACACAAAATATCACAGATATCTCCAGAGTAAACACAAGTACTCTTCTTTCTGATTTTAAAATTTAGTATACATGAGTGCAAGGAAGAAACAAGAAGATGTGAGTGAATATTGAATGAATGAATAAAAAACCACATATGTTTACCAAACCAATGAGATTGTAAAAATTTGGGCTAATACATATGCTTGTTTTCTTTTTAAAAAAAAAAAAAAAAAAAAAAAAAAAAAAAAAAAAAAAAAGAGGAAAGGAAAATAATGAATTAACCCTTACAAACAAGAAAAAAAAAATAAGCAAGGAGAAAAAGATGACCAACTCCTTTTACTTCTACTATTATTGAACATTGCATGTTGCAATTGTATGTACCTGCTATGCTATGCTAACACGATTCCTAGGAAAATCATTCTAGCAAATGGAATCACAGTTTTGGAAAATGGGATCATTATCATAACTATTATTATCATTGCTGTTACTATGAGTACTGTTATCACCCTCAGTAGGTTAATTTTTGTCATCAATATTATTGATGTATTTGGTTTTATTTGCATTATTATTATAGTTACCTTTATTAATATATAACATCATCTCCAATGTGCCCCCTCCCTTACTCATGGTTTGTTGTTGCCTTTGCTGATACCCTCACCTTTTGGTTCCAAAAATTATCCTGCCTTTACCATCATTACCAGAGAGTGGTCATGGGGGCATTGGTGTGGTGGGTCCAATGGGTGAGAGTGTGGCAAAGGAAACAAAAATGGAAAGGTTTATCCTTCTCCCTATCTACCCCCTTCACATGTAAATATGCCCAATGAATATAATATGCACACGTCACATATATGCCCACATGCAACGCTCCGTAAACACACCTACACAAATACTAAATACACAGAACGCATGTAACAACACAAACATTATAAATGCAACCACTACCCTTTCTGCCTTGTAAACCCCGATACTGTTTACACCTCCCATTCCCACCATCTTGACACTGTTTGTTTGTTGATACTGCTGCCGCCCTCTCCGATTGGTTCAGACAATTTATACTGCCAGTTTCATCATTACCGACTGGTGGTGATAGTATTAGAGGTTTTAGAGCCGACAGGAGAGGGAGGCGGCAGGGAAAATAATATCGGTGCACTATCATCATGCTGTCGTTTTTGTAAGGTTTTACCCTACAACAAACTCAATGTAGAAATGTTAAAATGTATAAAATATTTGTATTTTTTGCGCATATGTCACCTACATGTCCACATGCAACTTTCTGTAAAAACACAAACAATACACTTTGCAACGATTTTAACACACACACACACACACACACACACACACACACACACACACACACACACACACACACACACACAAACTACTCGGGGTAACTCAATGCTTCATCTTCATCAATGCAATACACAGCATACAACACAAAACTCTCATACAAGACAAGAAACAACGGGGCACTGCACTACAGGACATCCACACAAAAATACTGTCACTTAGAATCAGTCACATAGGTAAAATCATCAGACACCCAGAACAGAACAGACTAGCACTATACTACATAGGCCACAACATCAAACATCTCACATCTCTTAACAATGCAACTGCACACTACCGGGGAAGACTACCAACATTCTATCTGACATGCATACAGGCAATAAAAGGACATGAACAGTTAATACAGCAAACAACACACACAATATACAAACATTTAGTTATAGAACAAGCACCATCACTAAGACTTAGGAATAAAAGAGGATACACATACTTCATGACTGACTTCACATGCACCTTTTCAAACCTACACAACAAACACATAACTCCAAAAGCTAAGGAAATCACATATAGACTGTTATATAGTATGACCCCCACAACACAGGTTGTAGCATACATATCCAAACAATGTCAATTATGTAGAAACAACACACAAGAGACAGAGGAACACATTTACTATGCATGTCCAACAATTACTGCCACACGCGCAACACTCAAACACCTCATAAAAACGCACACAGGCAAACAAACCGACATATATAAGGCAATTTTTCTCAATACTATACCAAAGACAGCTAAGGACATACATACAAAACTACTTGTAGCACTTTCTTACCACAGACAACTTATATGGACCTGCAGAAACTTTGCCAGATACAAACACCACACATATAACACACACTTAATTTCCTTTATGTACACACACAAAATATCACAACTATTTCCAGAGTAAATCATATGTATTCTTCTTTTTTGTATTACAAATTTGGTATACATAAGTGCGAGAAAGAAAGAAGAAACTGTGAGTGAATGGTGAGTGAATGATTAAAAAAGATCACATATGGTCAAAAGACCAATGAAAAATCCCTTATGTAAAGAATAGTGGAAGTATAAATGCTTGTTTTATTTGCTTCAAAATGATGGTTTCAACCCTTATAGATAACGGGAAAAAGAAAAAAAGAGAAAAGAAAATCAACTTCTTCCATTCCAAATTACTATTTATGGAATGTTTGCTTTAAATGCACTTGTTGTGCTATACTACCACCACTACTAAGATTATCACTTTAGTAAATAGAACCACATATCTATTATTATTTTTATTTTTATTTATTATTATTATTATTATTATTATTATTATTATTATTATTATTATTATTATTATTATTATTATTATTATTAATTTTACTATTATTATTATTATCATTATTATTATTACTATCTTTACCCTACCCTTATTATCTTTAGTATCATTAATTTTATAAGTATTAATGATATCACATTTATTAATTTACAACTTCATCTCCCCTGTGCCCCCCTTTGCTTAAGGTTTGTTGCTTTTGCTACTACCCCCACTAATTGTTTCAAACATTTAACCTGCCTGTACCATCATTAGTAGTCTGGAGGGCATTGGTGGAGTGGAACCAATTGGTGGGAGTGTAGTGATGGAAACATAAATGTAAAGATTTCCCCTTTTTCTTGTATTCAGTATTTTATATTCAATTGAAACGAGAAAAAGAGTGTTGAGGGAATACATAGAGCCTGTTCTTTTGTATGGATGTGAAACTTGGACAATGAGCAGTCAAGCTGAAAAACATCTGATGGCTACAGAAATGTGGTTTCTGAGGAAAATGCAAAGAATACCATGGACAGACAGAAAAACCAATGACCAAGTACTACAGGAGACAAATGAAAATCGTAAATTGATTAGAGAAATTAGACGTAGACAGTCAAATTTTGTTTGGACATGTTATGAGGAAAAATGGATTGGAGAACTTAGTGACAACTGGCAAGATCGAAGGGAACAGACCAAGAGGAAGACCGAGAGGAAAATACCTGGATGGCTTAGCCACATGGCATGAACGAGACAGGAACACTGAGCTGATCCACGACTCTGGTGATCGAGTGAAATGGCGAGTCATGACCGCCCACGCTTTCCGACATGGCACATGATTGATTGATTGAAGTAATGAATAGACAGACATATGGTGAGTTGTCTAGGCAGAATAAGTCAATGAAATGAAATGTATGGCTTTTGTAATTGTTCAACATATCACGAGTTGCTTGATATAGAGTGGCTTTAAACAATAATAAAATGTACACACGTTTAAAGTAGCAATAAATTTACTTTGACAACAAAAGAATGAATTTTAACTATAATCCTAAAGAAATAAGCTCTAGCGCGATGACAGTCTTCAACATAAAGAAAACATATGTCAGTGTTCTTGATAAGAAGTTATAGTAAAGAGAATAAGAGAAGAGACTGGCCAGAGACAAGAGTAAATGAACAATAAGACAAATAGTGAACACAACAGACTGCTCAAGTTTTAAAAAGCAATAAATATATCCGTAAAAACAACATGACTGTCATGGTCT